>CM041779.1:229217067-230436229 GCA_023374045.1 Limonium bicolor
GAAGCTCACCAAATCGCCATGGAAGGAAGAAGAGCAGAGAGAGAGAGCTGGAAGGGAAAAATGGGAAGCCAAGAAGAGAATGGAAGAGAGAGAAAATGAAAAAGGTAGTTTGTACTTGCTTACTTTTATTGTTTTGTCCTTTAGCTAATAGAATAAGGTAATTAAAGCAAGAGAGGGGGGGGGGGAAATGTGAGCTGCTTCTAACATAAGGGAAAATCTGATTTTTGATAAAGTAGAGAAGAGGTGGCACATGGTCATTAGCAGATAACACCCGTAAATCCCAAACTGTCAGTATTTAACAGTCCGGGTCCGGTTTTCGGATTTTTCTTGTTTTAATAATTTTAATGGTGCTAGACCTTGACTAATGTTTAATTATAGTCTTATGATTGACTATAAATTTTATTAGTCCATTAAACCCGTTTAAAATCACATTTCTGGGTTTCTCGGAAAACATGCTTTAAGGCTCGTTTTGCGTTTTTAATCCACTATTTGGATCTGTTTCCTTCGGGAATTTCCCCACATATTCTTAGTGACTAAATAAGTCCTAGGAATCCATTTAGGAGCCTATATAAGTTATGTACTTACTATAATTATTTAACGCGCGTTTTTGCGTTTTGTGACTTTTACGCGTTTTCTTTTTCGTTTTGGTTTTTATTTCTTCACCAATGTTCTTAAGGACTTAATTAGCCTTAAAATATCATAATTACATAATTTAACTAACATATTAAGGTTTGGGGTATTTCAATCTACCCCCCTTAAAAGAACTTTTCCCCAAAGTTCACACTTCCCACACATCTTATATTAGAACACGGGGATTATTTCTAAAAGAACACTTCCTTAACAAACATACTTTACATAACATCGGACTCAAGGTCCCGGTAACGTAACATCACTTAGACTCAAAGGTCTATAACATAACAACATAGACATGTATTTCAATACATGCCGTACATACCTAACCGAAACGGCTCTACCCCCCTTAAAATAGGGGTACGCCCTGTACCCTATACATACAAATACTAAGAAGTGATCAACGATGGGTACTTCACCCTCATCTTATCTTCCAGCTCCCAGGTGGCCTCCTCGACGTCCTGGTTAGACCAGAGGACCTTCACCAGTCTCACAGACTTATGGCGAGTGTCTCGAGTCTTGGTGCCCAGAATCCGTACGGGAGTCTCCACTGATCGCATGGTCGGCTCTAGGGTTAGCCTTTCGGGCTGAAGCACATGAGACGGATGAGACATATATTTCTTCAACTGGGACACATGAAATACATCATGTACCTTGCCCAGCTCAGCAGGTAAATCAAGCCTGTAAGCTACCGGGCCTATCCGCTCCGTCACAACATAAGGCCCCACATATTTCGGGCTCAACTTGCCCTTCTGGCCAAAACGAAACACACCCTTCATGGGGGATACTCTAAGAAATACTTGATCGCCCACGGTGAACTCCAGGTCACGTCTGCGCACATCGACGTATGATTTCTGCCTTTCCTGAGCTGCCTTCATGTTAGCCCGGAGCGTACGTACTGCTTGTACTTGCTCTAGATACTCAGGTCCTATAATGACCGTCTCACTCGACTCGTCCCAGCATAATGGCGTGCGGCATGGTCTACCGTACAATGCCTGGAAGGGAGACATCTTGATTGAAGCATGGTAACTGTTGTTGTATCTAAACTCAATCAGATATAACTTATCAATCCAGCTGGTCTGAAAGTCAAGTGCACATGCACGTAACATATCCTCAAGCATCTGTATGGTGCGCTCACTCTGACCATCTGTCTGTGGGTGGAACGCCGTACTCAACTTCAATTCGGTACCAAGTGCTTCCCGTGTAGTTCTCCAGTACCTCGAGAGGAATCTAGTATCCCTATCAGACACGATAGTCTTCAGTACCCCATAATGTCGTACAATCTCACGGTCGAAGAGCTCTGCTAGCTTCGCCACTTTCCAAGTGTCCTTCATCGGGATGAATCGGGCCACCTTGGTCAGTCGGTCAACAACGAACCCATATCATATTCAAGCCTTCCCGAGTAGGCGGAAGCCCAACAACGAAGTCCATGGAAATATCATGGAACTTCCACTCAGGAATGGGCATCGGCTGTACCATACCACCAGGACGACGGTGCTCAAACTTGACCTTCTGACAAGTGAGACACCTAACAACATAGTCTGTCACATCTTTCTTCATACCGGTCCACCAGAAATATTTCTTCATACTCTTGTACATCTTTGAAGCTCCAGGGTGGACCGAAGTAGAGGAACAGTGTGATTCACTCAGTATGCGCTCCTTTAGGTCAGCGCTACTTCGTGGAATACAAAGTCGGCCATTCAGCCTGATCAAGTCATCATCATGAAGTCGGAAATCATACTTCTGGCTCTCGAATGTGCTATCAACAAGCTTCTGTCTTATCTCTTGCATGTACTGATCGGACATCTGAGCACTCCGCAGCTCATCAACCAAGCTAGAGTGAGAGATTAGCGAATGGAGAGATTGTGCTCGGCGACTCAATGCATCAGCTACAACGTTCGCTTTACCTTCCTTGTACTGAAGGTTGATGTCATAGTCATTAAGGAATTCAACCCCTTTTTTGCCTCATGTTCAACTCCTTTTGAGTGAACAGATATTTTAAACTCTTGTGATCTGAATAAATCGTCACATTCACCCCATACAAATGGTGTCGCCACATCTCCAAGGCGAAGACAATGGCACCCAATTCTAGATCATGTGTAGGATAGTTTTCTTCATGTCGTTTCAATTTTCAGGAGGCGTAAGCCACGACCTTCCCGTGTTGCATCAAAACACAACCCATACCCTTGCCTGACGCGTCGCAGTACACCTCAAAACCATCAGTACCATCTGGTATTGTCAGAACTGGTGCAGAAGTCAAAGCATCCTTGAGGCTCTGGAATGAGCTCTCACAGTCAACTGTCCACTCAAACGGTGCATCCTTCTTCATTAAGGATGTCAACGGTTTCGAAACACTGGAGAAATTCGTCACAAACCTCCGATAATACCCTGCCAGACCGAGGAAGCTCCGTATGTCGGTAACCGTCTTCGGTCTAGGCCAGGTGCGCACAACATCAATCTTGGCCGGATCCACAGCGATCCCGGCCTTAGAGACCAAGAAAAGAGACTTGGTCTAGCCAAAATTCACACTTCGAGAACTTTGCATATAGCTGGTTCTCTCTCAATGTCTGCAATACACTCCTCAAGTGATTTTCATGCTCAACCTTGGACTTTGAATAGATAAGAATACAATCAATGAAGACAACTACTAACTTATCCAACTGATCTCGAAACAACGATTCATCAAGTCCATAAACTTCGCCGGTGCATTAGATAAACAGAACGGCATGACCGTGAATTCATAGTGTCCATATCTGGTTCGGAATGCGGTCTTCTCAATGTCACTGTCTCTGATAGCAATCTGATGGTAACCCGATCGCAGATCGATCTTAGAGAACACAGAAGCACTTTTCTGCTGGTCAAATAAATCATCGATATGCGGCAATGGGTAACGGTTCTTCACCGTAACTGCATTCAGCTCTCGGTAATCGATGCAGAGGCGGAGACTACCATCCTTCTTCTTCACAACGAGGACTGGTGCTCCCCATGGAGATACGCTCGGGCGTATAAATCCTTTGTCGAGTAGGTCTCGTAGCTGTTCCTTGAGTTCTGTCATCTCAGCTGGAGCCATACAGTAGGGCGCCTTCGCTATCAGTCCGGTGCCCGGTACCAAGTCAATCTCAAACTCAACTGCCCGTGTAGGCGGCATGCCTAGGAGCTCCTTAGGAAAGACATCCAGGAAACTCCGACACAACCGGCACATCTAGGCTAAACTCAGGGTCTCTCTCTATGTCCTGGACATAGCAGAGGTACACATCATTCTTTCTTCTAATTTCACGATACATGGCCATGGCGGAGATGATCTGTGTCGAAGGCTCCCTGGGCCTCTGGTGGTATGAAATGGTAACCCCAGACGGACTCCGAAGAAGTAGACGGTGCTCAGCACATATGATTCGACCCTTGTACCGCTCCAACCAATTCATCCCCACAATCACATCAAATCCGAGTCCCACGAACTCTATCAAGTCAATCGGGAACTCTTCATTCTTAATTCGGACGGTGGCATCTCGGTAATAACGGGTGCATCGGATCCGCTCCTTAGATGGGAGAGTGACTAGGAAATCAGGCATCTCCTCCGCGTCTAACCCTAGTCTCCTCGCAAATGAGAGTGAGACAAATGTATGTGAGGCTCCAGAGTCGAATAGGATCGACGCATCCACGCCATTCACTGGGAAGGTATCGGTGAGGATAGTGCCGCTTCTGCCGGTCTCTGCCTCTGTACACACACTCAGTGTACCTTCCGTTCCGAGTGCAGCGCCTAATTTATTTCAGAAACTTCATAAGTATAACGGTAATGACACGGGTGGTTCACTCAAGAAATCATCACTGTTTTATTCATAACCTATCCTTTACACCATGAGTGGTATTACATTTAACAACATCGCTTAACACTTAGCATACTTAATACATCACATGCCCAACATACAACTAACTTCACGGATTACATGAGTACACATGGCTTCAAAATTGCCTAAACGTTAAGTTCAAACGTCCAGGTTTCATGTGTGTGGCATTAATTACTGTCGGAAGTGCCGTATTCAGTTTTATCTCCTTGATACCATGATACAGCATCCTCGACTGCCCACCCATGATTAACACGTCTCCTGACTTCAACATCAACTTCTTTGCGAGGTATGCACGCTTCTACTCGCCATAAATAAACTCAGTGGTATCACCTATGGACCAAGACACCACGCGCACTCCCTTATTAAGAGACTCGGGTGTTTCTTCCTTGTCTTGGTGTAAACCCAATCTCCCACCCTTTTGGTAGAAATTGACAATACACAAATCCGCCTTGATACTCGGAAGTGGTTTCGATTCAAGTTGCTGAGCAATTCCCACGGTGTGGTTAACACCCGCAAGGAACTCCTCAGGTACACTCGGTATGGTTGCTCCATCTTCAGCTCGTGTGTCTTGATATGACTTAGTGTAAGGGTTCCAATCCTTACCCATGCATATCATCTTTAAATTCATCTTTGCTCCACTTGGGTATTCGGGTGTATAGAAACCTCCAGATGCTGCTCCCAGCTTGTTGCATCGTCGAATGATCTGAATTTGGGCTTCGGGTGTCAGGTATCCCCTTAATAGTATCATACCTGACTGGATAACCTGACACTGTTCTGTCGAGTAGTCGGTGATGTCGATGGTGGTCTCTTCGGGGGTTGGTGTGGGTGGGATTGGATAACAAATATTGAAGGTTCCTAAGGTTTAGAATTACCTATTTTAGGTGACTTTCACATTATTCTTTAACTCGTTACTTATGTGGTTGTACATTTAGACTCACTAACACACATGCATGAAATGCGGTATGCAATCACTTATTTCACTAATCGGTTTAAGTGGTACCTAGTCTAGAAGAGGATCCTGGTGCCTCTGACCGGTCCACCACATTCAGGGCGGCCTTGCCTGCTCCCGACCCTTTCCCCTTCTGGAAGTTAGTGTTCCCCTATCCTGAGTATGGCTGGTGAGTCGCTTTCGGGCCTTCAGTGGTCGCGGCAGCCTTACCCTTCCACTGCCCCCTAGGCCTATAGTTTCTGCCGTCGAGGTTCTGGTAGCACTCGAAGTCACGGTGCCCCATCTTCTTGCAGTAGCGACACTGCACATCATTCCCTTTGCAGTCCTTGCCGGGGTGGTCACCGTTGCACCACTTGCAGAAGTAGTGGCGCTCCGGTCCAGAGCTCGTACTGGCTGCTATCACATTACACAATCAGTACACATTTCACAACTTAACAACACACATTTAAATTCAATTTCAGAATCAGGTGATTACCCTTGAGAGGTTGAGAGCGTAAGGGCTTAGCCGCATAGGCATATGTGAGATTCAGCGGCTCCTCAGCGGTGGTGGACTAGGCTTGGCCTTTGCCACCCTGTTGTTGGCCTTTCTAGGACTGGGGGTAAGGCTTCTTCTTCTTTCCTCGCCAGTACCCTTGCGAGCTTTGGCCCTCGCTTGAGACCTTGCGCTTATGCACATTCTCCTCGTCCCTCAGACAGACGGTGATCTCCACCTTAGCAGCGGCATGATAGCAATCCTAAGGTTCAAGTTGTTAGTCATGCCCCACACTCATTTACACACTCACATATAACATAACTCCTTCACACTTAGTCATTATTTTAAGATACCTGCAAGGTATTGTACTCGGCTGGCCCCATGCCATAGCGTAGGCGGTGGCTTAGCCCGCTGTAGAAACGATTCACTAAGACCCGGTTCGAGTAACCTAGGTCGGGTAGAAAATAGATGAATAAGGTCGGTGAAGGAGGTATAGTAGTCGTCCACCGACATCTTGTCTCCTTGTTTCAAACTTTCGAGTTCCAGGTGCTTTGCCTCTTGCACATGTACTGGGTAGTACTTGGCCCGTAGCATGGCCATGTACTGCTCCCATCCAAAGTTCGGGTCGGCCACCTTCTCGGCCCGTACAAGTTTCCACCAATTCCTAGCCGAACCCTTCAAGTAAAACGCAGCAAGACGGACCTTGGCATCAGCAGGAACAGCCAAGGTCTCGTAGGCGGTCTCTAGCTCCGAGATATGCGCCTCTAGTTTGGAAGGGTCGGTCTCCCCTTTAAATGACGGGGGTTGTAGATCGGCCAACGCTTTAACCCAGTTGGTTTCGTGTGGCGGTGGTTGTGGTGGTGGTTCCGGCTGGTCTTGACCAACGGGCTATTGCTGCCCTTGCTGCACTGTAGCTACAATCTGAGGTACTACTTGTGCTAGGGCGGCCGCCACTGCTTCGTCCATCATCTGGGCGGTAGGGTTATCCCCCGCGTCTCGTAGACCAGGCCCTCCACGGCCTCGTCCACGTGGTCGCCCTGCCATCTGAACATACATGAGAGCACATTAGTATTGTGCTTACAAACTTATCGGGTCAAATGTTTATAACGTCCTTTGGACAACAAGGTTTAAATTTCCTAACTCGGTATATTCCTAAGCTCGGTAATCGGTAATCAGAGCGATACTTTGCTCTGATACCACTTTTTGTAACACCCTAACCGTAATCTCCACACTTAACCAACCATCGCAGCGGAAAACATAACTTAACCATATACCAAAAAGGGCGGTGTTACACGCCGTTAGCCACCCATGTGGCTAACAAGGCTGTTACATACAATGTATCGGTCTGATTACAAGAATCCCGAGCATAGCTACAACCTTCAAAAATTACTTACCCAAAAAGGAATCACAATATACCGAGTGTTAATGTACAAAAATCATCAATCTAATCCTACATCCACCATATATACGACCTCGAGTGTACAAGCACTACTCGGGTTCAATATCCAAAATAACAAAAGTATTCAACGTCCTAGGATCTAAAGCCAATCTACTTCCTCAATCCTCATCCTGCAAATAAAAATGGAGCCCCCAAGGGGGGTCAACAACCCTTGGCTGGCATGGTTAACGTGCAGCCCGCTGACTACCAGGATACACACAACTTTTTGTCATGATAACATGGCGTTGATTTTTCACATACAACATACATATTACATAGCAAGAAACATTGCATAGCAATAGCAACACATACACAGTGAGAACATTTCACTTTAGGAAACAACCAACATAGTTAGTCAACATAATAAGCCTAGAGAATGATTTCATCCTCATGTTAAGCTTGTCACATAACTCGTTACCATTCTGTTAGTCGAACGAGTAACTTAACTTAAAAGAAGAGTCGGGTATAGTGACCCGAGCACACCGTACATATTTCCCCCTAGCCCGAGTAGATGTCAGGTAGGTAAGCTTTGGCTAAGCTAGTGGGAGGTTGAAGTCCAAAAAGGAATACAACCCTAACATAAGGAGAGAGCCGAATCTGATTCAGATATCGACCCCCGTACATACACGCATGACCGGAACGACCGGATTCCTCACTCCCCGGTTAGCACTTGTTAGAAGTCCCATTGTGGGAACTTAACACTATAAGTCACACATAAGTATTTAAGTCCGGTTAGACACACAAGGGAAATGGGATACACATTAACGACACACACCACAACTAGCTCATACATAGCCGGGGTTAGAACGTTCCTTAAGTTGAAACGTTAAAACCGGGTACCCCTCTCTTATGTATCCTAGCTTGGTTAACTAACGGGTTAGTACGTATTTGAGGTTAACGGTACCGGCACACATTCGTCACAATAATAATAATTGCAGTAAACTCATTTCATGATTTAATCTTACAAGGTTATAAACACACAGAAAAACAAACAACACACAAGCCGGTGTAAACCGGTAGGCAACAGACTGCAAGAAAACCATACCTTGGTCCCTGCTGTGATTGTGTTCCACCGTGGGAGAACCCTATACACATTTAGTAACGTCGGTTAATTAACGCACTAGGCCATTATTAACTTATTACTTCACGTTTCTAATTTATTTTACTTTCACCTTTGTTATCACTTTTCACCCTTTTAATTGTCATTATAACCCACCTAACATGTCTTAAACAACCTTATAACATCATTACTAACTAATCACCATCATTAGACATCATTTTCTAACCTTAAACAAAGTTTTTTAAGTGGTCCGGGACTTGGTCCGGGACTTAAGTCCCGGACAAACTCTCGGGTGGATTTTATGTAGTGGTCCGGGACTTCATACGGGACTTAAGTCTCGGACCAATATAAGCTTGCAATTCTCGACCTGTTTAATAGGGGTGGTCCGGGACTTTATACTCATCCCAAGTCCCGGACCAAAATGCCTTAACACTCTCGAATGCATTTTACAATATGGTATGGGACTTGACATGGAACCTAGGTCCCAGACCACTGCTACAGACCTTCAAAAATGGCATTTTCAATTCTTGTTCTACTTGTTCTCTTCACCCATTGTTGCCCCAAGCTTCCTACATGTATTAAGGTATTTTATAACACTAATATACCCCTTTAAACTTGTCTAAACCATCATCAAAACTTGTTACCCAATTCTTAATCAAATTCACCCAAATTTTCCACTCTCCTCTTACAAGAACTAAAGCTTAGTTTTGCTAAGTGTTATGCTACAAATTTTTCTCACCACTCTCACCCACTTATTAATCCAAGAATAATACAACATTCCCACCTTAAAGTTCACTCATCTACCCATCTCCATCTACCTAGTTTCCAACCGATTCTTATACTAAATTTTCCTCTCAAAATACCTTGTAGTTCTCTAGTTTGTTCCCACCTAGAAATGCACTTAAACAATTAAGTTTCTACACAAATTTTGACATGGTCTCCCCATAAGTTTACCATGTTCCCACACATTATTTAGCCCACCAAAACTCTCCAATCACAAACTCATTCAAGGCACTCATCCACACTTAAATTCCATCATTTCCACAATAATAGCACCCAATATACATAAACCTTAAAAGCTTGGCTCTTAGGCCCTTAAACAACATCAAATTAAAAACTGAATTTCCTCATATTATTAGCAACACCTGCACTACACTCAACATTTATATTTGCACCAAGACAAACCAAATTCCTTAAAACACCATATAAGCTTAAGGTAGGTTATTTACCTTGGATTTCTTTCGAACTTTCCCTCCTCTTTACTTCGTGTTCCACAACCGATTTCCAATGGGGTTATTTGCTACACTAATGACCAAATACCATAAATGGTTATGAGCATTGAGGAATCAAATGAAGTTCTTGCAACAACCCTAAAACAAGAGGGTGTTTAAGCATGAAAATGAAGAGATTTTACCTTCTACTTCACAATGGATGTTTAGGAATAAGGATGGGCAAGCTCCAGCACTTAATGAGGCTTCAAATAAGCTAAAATGAAGAGTAAAAATGGTGCTCAAAATAGAGCAAAAACCGACCAAGAAAGATAGAGAAATGGAGGGATTTTTGAGTTGTTTCTTACCTTAAACCATCAAATAGTTGATTGGCCTCAAGAATGAGTGGTTTCCTCTTCAAAATGAGCTGCACCCATGGAAGTCAAATGTGGAGTTTGCAGATTTTGAAAGGTGCAAGATGATCTCCAAAGCAAGGTGAGTATTTTGGTGTATTTTGTTTTTGATTTGGACTTGATTTGGGGAGAAACAAGGAAGGAGAAGAGTGGAGTTGGGAGAAGCTCACCAAATCTCCATGGAAGGAATAAGAGCAGAGAGAGAGCTGGACTGGAAAGGGAAAAATCGGAAGCCAAGAAGAGAATGGAAGAGAGAGAAATGAAAAAGGTAGTTTGTACTTGCTTACTTTTATTGTTTTGTCCTTTAGCTAATAGAATAAGGTAATTAAAGCAAGAGAGGGGGGGGGGGAACGTGAGCTGCTTCTCACATAAGGGAAAATCTGATTTTTGATAAAGTAGAGAGGAGGTGGCACATGGTCATTAGCAGATAACACTCGTAAATCCCAAACTGTCAGTATTTAACAGTCCGGGTCCGGTTTTCGGATTTTTCTTGTTTTAATAATTTTAATGGTGCTAGACCTTGACTAATTTTTAATTATAGTCTTATGATTGAATATAAATTTTTATTAGTCCATTAAACCCGTTTAAAATCACATTTCCCGGGTTTCTCGAAAAACGTGCTTTAAGGCTCGTTTTGCGTTTTTAATCCACTATTTGGATCCGTTTCCTTCGGGAATTTTCACCACATGTTCTTAGTGACTAAATAAGTCCTAGGAATCCATTTAGGAGCCTAGATAAGTTATATACTTACTATAATTATTTAACGCGCGTTTTTGCGTTTTGTGACTTTTACGTGTTTCTTTTTCGTTTTGGTTTTTATTTCTTCACCAATGTTCTTAAGGACTTAATTAGCTTTAAAATATCATAATTACATAATTAACTAACATGTTAAGGTTTGGGGTATTTCAAATTGTTATATTAAGTTAAAAATGGATTTAAAACTAAAATAAATATTACCGTAAGGTTTTACGGTTGATTTGCAATTTAAATAAATTTTAGAGGCTGAATATTAATTAAGCCGAAAACTATATATCAAAAGAGTTATTTTATGAATTTTGTTAAGTTTTATAAAGTTTGGGGTCAATTGGTAATTTAAGAAAATTCTAGTCAAAACTTGAATTAAGTAAACCTATGGTCAAACTAGTGGTAAATGGGTCAACATTGACCAAGTTAAAAGCATTGACCAAAATTTATAACTTAAGTAATTAAACTATATATATTAACATTATAAGTTAAATAACAAATTTATAAAATTTATGGGTGTAGGTGGTAATTACCGAAATTTATGGGTCAAGATTGTTAATATTATAGTTTATATCACTAATATAAAGTTTGGGGATTTTTAGAGTTATATAAATGATTTTATAAATAAAAGTGTATAATATATACTTTTATGACATTTACAAAGTATATTATATAAAGTGTGGCTAATATGTAAATATGGAGAAGTGTGTGGGGTGGAAACAGTAATTAAAAACTGTTGTGGGTCTGGTTAGAAATAATGTAATATACAACTATAGGTTATACAAATTATAAATGTTAAGACTATATAATATAACATATATGTAACATTATGTAATATGTGGGTTAAATGTGCAAGTATAGAAACTTGTGTTGCTGGAAAAAAAAATAAACTAAAACAGCTTGTGGTTGTTTGGTAATATAAATATATTGTATGTTATATTGAAATAATGGAATAAAATGATATATATATGTGGCAAGATTGTAATTATAAGAATATATAATGTGCTGAAATGAAATTTAAAACAAGACCATGGGTCTGTTCGAATTTATGAGTTTATAAAACTATATGATATAATTATTATCAAGTTTAAAGGATATAGCATATGATATATACGATATGTTAAAAGTAAGTGGTGTATTTGTAATAAAGAAAGAATAAGAGGAGTTATAAAATTTGAACTTATAGACATTAATGTCTCTCGGCAATGACTTCAAATTTTAGAAAACTATATGTTATAATGTGTTATAAAGTTTAATGTTATAAAATATGACATTTATAACATGGTATAATAATGTGTTTATATAGTAATTAATGAAAACTATGTGGATAAGGAAATAATAAGTAAATAATACATATGCCTTGCGGCAATTAAATGTAACTTTAAAACTATATATTATAAAGTTAAATGAGATATAAAAATATCATATTATATGGTATAAGGTATAAGTATAACATTGTATGATTTATGTGGTCAAAACATAGTTATTAAACTATATGTTAAAAACCGCATGCATAATATTCAAGAAATGAATTTATACACTATGGTTTACAATGTTATAAATACTATAGATATTATATAGTATTAATGTGAATAAATGAAACCATTATCATAATAATATTCACATGAAATATTGTGACAATTAATGAAGAAAATAGAATTTGTAAACTAAGGTTGGTATTTAAATAAACCTAGGGAAACTATAATACATGTAATGAAATGTTACATTATATTAAGATAAAGTTCTTAATATGAGGTGCATAAAATAATGCAACAAATAAAGATAATCATTTTACATAAGATGAAAATAATGTGACATATAATATAAGTAGAATTTGAGAAATATAACTGTATAAGAATATATATATGTGTTCCGCAACCATATATTAAAAACATATACATAATAAGTATATGGTATAGTTTGAAACTATAATATAGTGCATGCATACATGCAACTATATATTATATGACCAGACCAAATAAAAACAACATATGTATATATATATTTAAAACCGAGACCATATATATAGTATACACAGTATGGTTTTTATGTCATGAAATAATAAATGACAAGTGTTATGACATTAGTATAAATATATATACTGTAACACCCCATCCAACATTTACATACTTACAATAAACTGCAGCGGAAATACAAACCTCTTCACATTACTTAACTCGTTGGTGTCACACGCCGTTAGCCACCCACGTGGCTAACAAGGCTAATCCATATACATTGTACCGGTCTGATGGGCTAAATTCCCGAGCGACTACTATACATTGTTATTCCTTTACATTAACAACAACAAAAACATACACCTTATCAACTATACCGAGTATTATAAACTGGTGCCGACAACAATATCGGTCTTACTACACCTACTGTATAAATATACTTAAATGGTTACCATGTACGACTACTACCCGTCCTACTCTCGAACGGCTTCCAGCACTTCGTACCTGAAATAGGAAAAGAAGAGAAAGGGTGGCCCCCAAGGGGCTCAGCACCTTTGCTGGTATGGTAATCCCGCAGCCCACATGCTACCGGGCCACGCACAACTAATTGTCGTCTTAACATGCAGTTGATTATATTTAAATCATGCATGTAACAAAAAACACACAACACTTAACATTCGCTTCAATGGGCTCAACAATCGGATAATACATCCTACTTAATAAGTCACCCATGGTATTCATCATCCCTAGAGTGTTCTCCTCCAATGGAGCTACTTCCTTAATAGACGACACATACCCTTAAATCGGGTTATCCTTAAACGCCTCCTATCACAAACTGGGAATCATATCCATGATCCATACAATCTACATTATACAACATATAACATACACTACATACAACACCTAACAACACTTTGCACGTTTCCACGTACACAACATAATACCGCAATGGATATTGCATCACAACAAACACATAACACAACGGGAATGGTTCGCTTAGGAACCGACCCAAACATTGTTTACACACTGGTGAGCCTAGAGAATGTTGCCAGTCTCATGATAAGCTCGTTATACAATAACAACAACACTCATTACCGTCCTAATAGTTGGACGAGTAACTTAAGTTAAGGCGGTTCGGGTTTGGAGGCCCGAACACACCACAACAAACACATGTTCCCCCTAAACCGATCATAAGTCAGAATAGCTAAGCTTTGGAGTAAGCTAATGGGAGATCATAACCCGTGAGGGAAAACCCATAACAAAGAGAAGGGTAAGGCTAGGAAGGATACCCTCTCCCAAACAACGTGCGACCGGCCAAACCGGATTCCTCACTACTGTTAGTACATACTTACTTTAGATAATACTTAGAACCCCACTATGGAGTCTATCGCACCTACACACATACAGTATTACAACTGGGTTAAACACACAAGGGAGATCCCTACATTACATACACATATCACACAATTAACACACGCATAGCCGTGGTTAGTACGTCCATGGTACGGGTCGTTTACTCCGAATACCGAACTCTCATGTGATCCTAGACTCAGTTAACTAAGGTTAACACTTTCGAGGTTAAATGGTATCGGGTTGTACACGCCACATAAATGAATTACTGTAATTCATTACATGTTTAATCTTACAACGTGGCAAACATACAGAAAAACACATTGGCATACAAGCCGGTGTAATCCGGTAGGACGCAGGTTGCAAGAAAACCATACCTGTCACCGGAGTCCACTTTATCACGCCCACTTATGTTCCTCGAGCAATTCTCGAACAACTGTTAACATTACATGTACTTTTATTAACATCGGGGTAGCATGATTATTAATGTCTAACTGCTTATAACTTTTCCCGTTAACTTAGTTAAATAACTTTACATTTTAACTTGTTTTACTTTTACATTTTGATACAACTTTTCACCCACTTAATTGCCATTTAAACTCACCTAACATGTCCTTAACAACCTTATAACATCATTACCTATCAATCCCCATCATTACATATCATTTCATAACCTTAAACCATTTTTTGGTCCGACGGACTTGCCGACCGGACTTGTCAATGTCCGGTTCGATCCAGAACACATTTCCGTCAAAATTTTTCTACTCCGACCGGACTTGCAAGTCCGGTCCTATGTCCGGTCCATCCCAGGGAGTTTCTTCCCTTTGTAAATTTAGCCCGACCGGACTTGCCAAGTCCGGTCCTATGTCCGGTCCATTCCAGAAGCTATTCTCGCAGGGTAAACTGGGCCCGACCGAACTTGCAAGTCCGGTCGCAAGTCCGGTCTGCCCCAAATCCTTGTTTTCCTTTTACATTCAACTCCAAACTTCACCCCATATACCCTAGTATACCCTAGCCTCATTTGGGCACTTCAAACACACCTTAAGATATCCTTAACACTCACAAAACTCTTTTTCTAATTCCTTAAACCTTTACTTATATCTTCACAAAATTTCCAACACTTACAATGTTTTCTCCTAGTTTTCAAGTGGTGTTCATCCTTAATAACCTTTATACCAAAGTGTTTCCTCACCATCATAACATCATCTCCCAAGCATCTTCTCTTACTAACCAAATCTTCTTTTCACAACTTCTTGAATTCCTTCCTCATACCTCACCTAAACATCATTTCTTCCTTGTACATCAACATTCCTAAACCTTAAACAAACTTCTCCAAGACTTAAATACATCCTCAAAACACACATTGAATTCCTAGAACTTCCAAGATAACACCTAAATCCTTGCATCACTCTAAATCACCTTAACACATGTTTTCTTCTCAAGTAAGCATTTATTCACCTTTAACACTTCCTAGATCACCAAGACCATTTAAAACACTTAGAACTTCTCACACATTTTTCCCAAATTTGGCCATAGCTTCTCTTGTATATATCCACATCCACCACTTAGGTTTTTACCTTATTTCATTCAAAACACCTAAATCCATCAAACACATTTTATACACAAACTTCACACATTAAGCACTACATCACAATATAGTGCATAACTTAAATTGCTTGGCACTTAGGCCCTTAAATAACATGGCTCTTAGGCCTTAAATAACATAAACCATAAACACTGAATTTCCCACATAAGTATGCCTTTGACCTGCAAATACATACACCAATACATATGTTCTTTTACTAGTCTCCTTGAGAGCATTTTACTAGCTCATTTGCCATTGGCTCCTTTGGTATTTTATTAAGCAAATCAAGCTCATTTTTCCTAAGGCATTTAAACTACATTGAGATAGCTTGTTTACCTCTTTTCCTCACGAATTTCTTTCTTGTTTCCTTGTAAAACCGGTAGGGCATTTGGTCCCTTTTCAACTATTAAACATTATACAAACAATAGAATGAGTATTCAAGCATTATGCTTCTCCTCATTGTAAACCCTAGTTACACATATTGTTTTAACACATTAAGGTAATTGTTTTACCTTGGAATTGGAAGAGAACTTGAATAAGTATCAAGAGAGGACTCCTCCTAGCCCTTGGAAGATTCAAATGAAGCTAAAACAAGCAAGGTAAATACACCATGGTGAGGTGAATTTTCGGTCAACATGAAACATGGAGGAAACATGGATTTTCTTTGAGTTCCCTTACCTAGAAGCAAAGGAGAGTAATAATGTGTAGAAATACAAGCTCAAGCTCCATCAATGGTGATTCTCCATGGCACCAAAATTGAGCTCTTGAAGATTTGAAAAGGTAGAAGTGTAGAGCTTGACCTAACTAAGACAAATATGGTCTTAGAATTTGATTTGGAGCATGGAGTTGGATTTGGCAAGGAAATGAAGATGGAGAAGAGAGGGCTGTTGCAAATCGTAAATGGAGGAAAGGAGAAGGTGAAGAACCGTGTGAAATGAAAGAAGAGAAGGAAATGAGAAGATGAGTTTGCTTTTTGGAGATATTTATGTTATAAAGCAAAATAGTACTTTACTTTAAGTTTTACTTTACTTATTTGATTTCTTTTACAACTTGGTGACTCACTACTACAAAAACCGGCCACCATTTAGTTAGAAGGGTAATATAGTCTTTATTGACTCATTTAATTACTTATAACATCATATGTTACAAACTAGCTTATAAAAATCACTATTCACAAACTAAGGCACATAGAAGTGAAATTTTTGATTTCCCATTAATATAGCCACCCAAATGTGATACTATATAGTACACATGTTAATTAAAGAGTAATGATGGACATTTAGCCATTCAAAACTCATTTACAAGACAATTTTTCAAAAACGTGCTTTAAGACTCCTTAAAGCACATTTTGTGTTTTAACTTGTTTTCAAGCTTGGTTTTCTTTGGTAATTGATTTAATATGTTCATTAACATATTTATAAGGTATAGGTATGACCATTAGGTCTTATACAAATTTATTCCAAACTTAGAGCACATTTTGCTCTTATTGACTTTAAGGTATTTTCTTGTGTTTTATTTGGTTTAACTGTCCACCAAAGTTTCCTAAGGACTTATTTAGCCTTATTAAATCATAATTAAATGTTATCCAGTCCTGGTAGGCTCTTTGGGTCCTAACCAAGTTCACTCATAGCTTAGAGCATATTTTTGCTCAAACTGTGTCTTAATGCTTTATTGCATTTATTATGGTTTAAATTGTTCACTGATGTTACTAAGGCACTTTTTAGCCTTTACATACCATAATTTGATATTTAACCACATATCAAGGTTTGGGGTATTTCAATCTACCCCCCTAAAAGAACTTCGTCCTCGAAGTTCACACTTTCCACACATCATTAGATTAGAACACAGGAATCACTTGGAAATAAACTTCCATAACCAAACACACTTTACATCACAACCTCGGACTTAATGGTCCGGGCAACACATTCACATCCACACATAATCATAACATATCCACATGATAACCTCGGACTCTATGGTCCGGGTATCTTAACAACACTTACACACACATGACAACCCCTTTGACTCACTGGTCTTGGGTAACATAACAACATTTGGACACATAGGTCCCCACCACATAACAGTCTTCAGACACTTAGGTCTATGTAACACAACACATTTAGACTCATAGGCCTCAATAGCATACACTTTTAGGAAATCCAAGTCAAAACAACATTCATTACACATACCACACAACATGTCAGAGCATGTATAGCAATCAAAAATATCCTTGATATACACTGTGATCCCGCAGAACCCGGTCGCGATGGACACCTTCCGTCCCCGTGCCTTTGGGAGTTTAAAACAATCACTTAAATTAAAATTTCTTTGTGAGGTTAAGTAAGAGAACTTTAATTACGTAAAGTATCCATCAACGTTTTATAAATACCAATTTAAAATCCTTTTGAAAACACACACAACTCCAAGTCCAACTTAAGCTCCTTGCTTCTTTTATTAGCGTGGTTATTCGTGACCACTTATAGGGAGTTTCAAGAGTCATCCAACCCTGATGTGATCAGCATCAGTGTTGAACTATCCTTCCACTCCAATTTGTGTTCGGCTTCCCTTGATCACATGCAAATCAAGTTCCACCTCCCACTTCATTTTCAAGCATCAATTAAATCACTCATTTCCAATTTTCTATCTTTTAAATCATTCTAATCATGATCATACATCTCCAAGGATAAACTCCGTCTATCAGTTACCTCCATTCACTTTAATCCTGTTGCCTAGGGAATCTTATTCTCACTAGGTTCTATGTCGGTGTCATGCCCTTTCTTGAATCACTATGTAGTATATATATATACACATATATTTTATCAAAATACAACACACAACTTCACATTTATACACTGTCGGAAATATTTCTTTCTCCACTTGCCATTCTTGGCAGTTCTTCTTATCATTTAAGGTGGATTGCATCCCTTTAAATCCACATGACATAGTTGGTCCATGGCTTTTAAGCCTTATTGCTGCGAGCTATGCTCCTTGCAGGCTGTTTATACATGTTTCCATCTCCTCGTACACCATTACATGGTCGGAGGTATTATTGGGCTCCATGGCACGGTCATTGCATCACGCTTCCGTTCATGGGAGGCCCCTTAGGCGATCTGGTATTGATTAGCGCCTCTTAAGGATTTACGGTATTTTCCGTTAGGTGGAATCCCTTCGGTGTTCTAACCGAATGTATTCGCTTTAACACTCGTGTTCTTATCACAATATTCCGTTCAACCACTGTTGACTTATACACCCTTCAAGGACTGCTCCTGGGTGTTGTTAGGTTATGCCATTACATCTTGCTAGTGTTTATGATATGATGTATTAGCTACACCGCCTTGCGGTGTTGTATTTGAACTATCCCGTTTAGGGTCATAGCGTCTCCAATTCTTGGGTAGATTGTTGATACTTTCTCTTGTGTTCCAAACCGGTTCAAACATCCTCTTGGTGAAGATTTATATTCCCGGTAGTCATGGTGATTGTTCTGGGAATTCTATCCCGTTCATCGAACATTAACGTGTCCGTGTAGGCATCTGCCTTACTGTTTGTGGCTGGGTATACATTCCAGCTTCCATGCATTCGCTTTGAAATTTTTGAGACATATCCAATGTCTAGATTAAATAATCCGTGCTCCTTACATCTTATAATTCTTGTTCATGATCCTCAGATGAATTGTCTGGGTCACTTTATACTCGTTAGTTCAACTGCGTTCTTCCTCCTTGATCTTCTGTGGCGTCCAACTGTTCTGGCTTGAACTTACTTACGGTCCATAGAACGGAGTCAACTACTTCTCGTGTTCTGTACACCACTTGTATACATATGTGGGGTACCTTACTGATACATTGCTACTTACCCGACCATCCTACAAGTAGGTCTGTCAGGTCCACAAGCTCCTATCGGAGTGCGGTCGTCCCACATCTCATTTTTGTACACTCGTAGTGTTCGTCACACGCCTAGGTGAAGTATTCCTGTTGTCTACTCCTCTTATATCGTCCTATGATAGCTTATTGTGAATCTTCGGGTATGGTTTTAAGAATCTGGGGGTTTAAAAGAAATCTTTGAGTATTTAAAGAAAAATTTGGGTTTGAAAGAAATTTTTTTCATGGCTCTTCAATGCCAGTTGATTCTGACCAAGTCTAGCTTCTCGCTGACTGGTATATCCTTTAATGCAATGGTCAGGCCGTTAGGCCCTTCCAAGGGTTCATTCTTCAAATCATTGGGGTTTGTGATCTTGTGGTTGCTTCATTGCGATCACGGTACTTTACTAAGTACTTGTTGTTGCTAAAAGTCTTCCTGGATAATCCTGTTATTACTGCACTTGCCGTGGCAAGTGCGTGGTACTGGTGGTTTTTAGGTTAACCTATACCGATCACGGTATTGTTTCCTTGAATATTCGGTAGCCTTGTTGGCTCTTCATTTGATCCACTGATCTTTTACATGGGTTATTCAATCTTCTTAATAATTTCTCAGTGATCATGACATGACTGTCATTGATCAGGGTGTTTCTCTAATCCTTGGAGATCCCTATTTAGTTGTTATGTGGTTTCCTTGTCGCTCATTCTCACAGGTTTACCGTGGTTATTGAGTCTTAACTTATCAGGCCTTACTTCTGTAGTCCTGTCGGATTATATCCCGTGAATGTTCTTATAGTTGTCTGAGCTATGTCAGCCAGGTATTGTAACCTCTTGGCATTGTAATTTTGGAGTTAATCACTCCCGACTATGACCTTAGCCGGTTGGTATACCATTGGTGGTATTATCTAGCTACTACTGTCCTGCAGACTTGTGTCTCGGGTTTCGTTACTGCTCCTTTTTTCCATTTTGTTGCACGGTTGGTGCTTCTCGTCCTGCTGCTGCTTGACCAGCCATGTTCTCGCGACTACTAAGCATGTCGCCCCGTGCTGTCATAAATTGCAGCCTCCTTATGGTTAGGGTACTCATTCGACCGCTATTAAGTGCGGTTATTGTTGTTCGACTGGGAACCATCTCCGGGACTTCCAATTCTCGGAATCTACTATATGTCGGATTCTTGTTTACCGTATGATGATTTCACAACTACTAGATCGGGTTTTCCCGAGTATGAGAGGACTTTTCTTCTCTCTGGCGTTCTTTCCCAAGTTATACAATGGGGAATGTGGAGGGGCGGGTCTGGTGTTGTAGGTATCCGGTACACACCGGTGGTTCCTAACTAGTGTATCTTTTATGCTATCACACTCAGCCCTTAGCCCTAAGCTCCTAATTCCTAACTCGGTATTTCCTAAACTCGATATTTCCAGTGATACCACTTTTTGTAACACCCCTACCGCTAATCTCGTCATTACCATCAAATCTCCTCGTACTTCCATACTTACGCAGGATAATTCCTTACACAACGGCGGGTGATACAATGTTGTTAGCCACCCACGTGACTAACAAGGCCTACTTCTACTACAGCATCGGTCTGATGGACCGGAATACCCAAGTACACACCATACAATTCACACTTCAAATTCCAAACAGAATACAACAATCCTCCATTCATACATTGCTCAATACTTACAATACATTATACCGAGTTTCGTAAAGTACAATACCAAGTACAACATCTTCCACATGTCTACACACACTCATTAAGAGTCTAGCATTTTACCCAATCCTCCCAAATCTACATGCTTCCCATAAGGGTGTACCGCTTGGTACACCGACAATCACTAGTGCAGAAAATGTTTTTAACCACGGTTAGGAACCGTGGTTTATGCTCGCGTCGTATATGTACAAATAGCTATAAATGACGGTTCATAACCGTCATTTAAAGTGCGCAAAAAAACCACGGTTGGTCGAAACCGTCGTTTAAGACCCCTTCTCCCGTGAATATTCATTGACTTTATACCACGGTTGGGAGTCTGAACCGTGGTATAAAGTGCGTTATAAATGACGGTTTTACTTAAAACTGTGGTATAAAATGTATAAAATCAACAATAAACCACGGTTTTAAATAAAACCGTGGTTTATAGTCTGTGAATTTTTTTTCCAGTTCGCCGGCGATTTAGCGGCGCCGCCTTCAATTATTTCTCAACAGAGAGCGCAGACAAAAGAGAATTAAGAGACCAGAACATGAATGTTCCTTGTTTGTGTATTAGGGTTGCTAAATAATGTGAAGTCGCATTATTCCTTGTTCATCGGTAGGTTGCAAAATTACCATGAAAGAGAAGAGAGGGCGGAGCTGTTCGCCGGTTACGGTTGCAAAAAATTATAGTGAAGAAGAGAGGCGCAGAGCATATGTTCCTTGTTCGCTAGTGTGGGTTGTAAAAATTACTGTGAAAACAAGAGGCGCAGAGCATGTCCTTATTCGTCGGTTAGGTTTGCAAAAATTAGAGGCACAGAGCATGTCCTTGTTCGCCGGTTAGGTTTGCAAAAATTACAGTGAAGAGGCGCAGCATGTGTTCCTTGTTTTCCAGTATGGCGAAGAGCATGTTCGTCGGTGGGTTGCAAAAATTACCGCGAGTTGAAGAAGAAGAGTTGTAGAGCATATATATGTTCCTTGTTCGACAGTGTTGGTTGTAAAACAGTGAGGATAAATATATATAATAAGAGAAAGAGAAAGAGCCGCGTTAATTTTTGCCAAAATTTGAATTCCCGCTTAGACTATATACCACGGTTCTACCAAGAAACCGTCATTTAAAGTTGTTTGACCATGACTAAAAATGACGGTTTTGACAAAACCGTGGTTTAAAATGCAACGCGTCAAGCTATATACCACGGTTCCACCCAGAACCGTGGTATAAAATCTCCCGCCGAGAATTTTTGTGACGGTTATTCTAATAACCGTGGTTTAAAACTTTTAAATGAAGGTTATGTGATTAACCGTGGTTTAAAGTGCGTCATTTAAAATCTTTTTTCTACTAGTGAATTCAAAGGGCTACAAGCCTTATACAATTCATTACCATCAACAAATTGACCCTAGCTAACTAAGCATAGCAAGCCGGTCTCAGCTTCGACCAAATCAGCTTCGGGTACCTGGAAATTAAAAACAGTGCCCCAAGGGGCTCATCAAAGCTGCATATGAAATTCGCATACCCCGCGTGCTAACGGGGGTACGTCGACTACTTGGTCGAGGACATGCGGTTCATTTTGTTCATGCATACGTACATGCTTTTATACAATACAATACATTCACATCATAAAACATACATACAATCCATTCAATGCATACAAGGAGGACAACACAAGTCCGCCGTTCATACTTACCGGAATACAGAGATACACCTCTTCAATACATACACAATTCTTGTTAGCTTATTTACTCACCCGGGTTAACCGGGTGTACTTTACTCTTTTACTCGTGGTCAGTGACTTACACTAGCCAAGACCATTACTCATACAAATACTTTACTTACTTACTTACTCAAGCCAAGTCGGTGTGACCTCCGGGCAGGGACTACTATATCCCACCACCGGGCTTTAGGGTGGCTCACTAATCCAGGATGCTACCCATTTAAGGGATTTGGTCCATGGAAAAGATTAGGGCCAGGAATCGGATCCAACCTCTTGTGTCTCCTCATCCTCACGCGTGGCCGAAACTATATTGGATTTCTACTCATTCCATTTTACCAAATACTCAAGTTAGAAGTTAGGTAGTTAGGAATTAGTTAGAAGTCCTTACTTCCATACCAAGGGTTAATACATTACACATCAAGCTACACATACACTTCATCCTCATCCATTCATTTCATGAATTATACCAACTAAGAGTTCAAGATATTACAACAAGAACAATATGGCACAAACACAGGTAAGTGCAATAAAACCCGATTCGTGCATTTATCTTATTAGGTGATCACATAAACACACAAATCAGAGTAGCCAAGGTAGCATACGGGACGTGAGAAAATCATACTGTTCACCGTCGTACTTGTACTCCCGGTTTCCCTTCGGAATTCAACTATTCGATTCCTATAACATACACGGAGTTGTACGGTCAATGATCTTTTATTGACCTGACTCATTCCTTCATTAATACTTCTTATGTACACTTACTACTTCTTACGATTCATACTTGATTATGATAATAATCCTTTCCTTCTTATTTCTTAAACTTGCTTTCTTACTCATGTGCATACTTTCTTACCTTCATTACTTTATTAATGGTGTACTACTATATTCATATGTATATACATATGTATGTATATATACATATGATTACTATTTTTATTATTTAGTTATTTATTATTATTATTATTATTTTTGTGTATGACTCGGCCGACCTTACCCAGGGTCGGCCCCAAGGTCGGTCGAAGTCAGTGTGTCATGATACTGGAAAATTCAGACCCGACCGACCTTGCAGGTAGGTCCCAAGGTCGGTCCAAGTCAGTAAGTTTCTGATTCTGAAAATTCATGACTCGACCAACCTTGCAAGGGAGGTCCCAAGGTCGGTCGAAGTCAGTGACTTCTAGGTTTACATTTTTATGACTCGGCCGACCTTGCCAAGTTTTTGTCCCAAGGTCGGTCGAAATCAGTAGACTTCCGTCTTTGCAAACTCAGGCTCGACCAACCTTGCCAAGGGCGGTCCCAAGGTCGGTCGACTTTAGTATTCTTGTTTTAAATTCTGTTTTCAGCTCCTATCTTACCCATTGCTTCCCTAACCTTTACCAAAGCATTACCAACATTTTTAACACAATTTTGTTGCTCTAAACTTCTCTAAACCACGTACTAACCTCATTACTCATTTCCATACTACTTCACCCAATTTTTCTCACATTCTCTTCAACTCCTGCACTAGTTCTCTCTAGTTCCTTATTTGCTACAGATTTTGACTCTAACTTCTACCATCCAATACTTCCTCAACTAATACCATTTCTAGCATTCACAATGCATCACCTCCCATCCACCCTCTACTCCTGTTGCCTAACTCTTTTCTCAAATCTGTTTTCAAGTGATTAACTACTTACATTAAACTCTCAAGTTCTCTAGTTTCTATGTAAATTTCGACGTAGTCTCCCCTATAATTTTCACTTCCTCACTACATTGTTTTACTCACTCATTACCACTTAGCAACCTGTTTATCCAAGGTATCAATACACACATATTCCAGCTCACCAATTCATTTACAATCATCCCATTATTCTACACACTACAATACATTGAATTTCCCTGCGCATACATACTTATTCCCCAAGGTTTTCCCAAGCTTTTAGTCATCTTTTAAAAGCTCCGAAACAGTTACATTCTCTTCCTCATTGTACAACATAACTACACTAACCCAAACCATATACGTTACTCATTTTAAGTGTTAAAATCTGTTTTCTTCTACATACACAACTAGCTCAAGGTTTAGTTTATTTACCTTGAATTTGCTAGCTTCTTTTCTTTCCTTCCTTTCCTTTCTTCTTCCTTTCTTTCTTGTTCCTTCTTCTCAACCGATTCAAATGGGGTTTCCTCTTAATGCTACAGCCCATCCATACACAAATACTAACTTAGAAAATCATCCTTAAACTAGCCTAGAACTTTGGACATGTTTCTAGGGTTTAGAAGAGGCATTACCTTCCAATGAGTAGATGGAGTTTCGGACAGCAACATAAGCAAGATTCCAACTCCAAAATGAAGCCAAAATCGGCTGAAGAGCAAGGCACAAAACAAGGGTTCAATTTGAATTTTTGTTTTGCCAAAAGGAGCTAGAAAAAGATGGATTTCCAAGACTTTTTTACCTCAAAATAATAAGGAGATGAAGGTGCTTCCAATGGTGGTCTCAAACCTTCAAATGGTCTTCATCCATGGAGATGGAAATGAAGCTTTTCTATTTTTGAAAGGGAAAGATGATCTCCTTGACAAGGGGAATCCAATGGTGTAGTTTTTGTAAGATTCGGACTAGGTTTAAGACTTGAACAAGAGGAGAGAAGATGGGGGCTGTGTGGCTTCTTCAAAGCTCCATGGGGCTGCTTTGAGGAAGAAGAAGATCAGAAGAGAGGAGGGAAAAATGTGAGAGAAGAGTGGGTTGTGAGGAGAGAGAGTTCACTTTTTGCTTTTCTTTATTTGTCTTGTCATGTAGTGCATAAGAGAGGAATTAAGAGAGTGAGAGAGGGGGAAGGGCCAGCCACACTCACACACACATGGCACTTTCTGATTTTTATTTTTCAAATGGGACACACTAGTTTAGCTTTGTTACATTTTTCACCCCACTACTTCTAGTTTTTACATTACTCACAAACCGGAACCCGTTTTCCGAAATTTTCTCGTTTAATTAATTTTATTGGTTCTAGCCCTTCACTAATGTCTAAATATAGACATTTGATTGACTAAAGTTATTACGGGTCTATTTAACCCACTTAAAGTCACGTTTTCCCGGTTTCCTTGAAAAACACGCTTTAAGGCTCGTTTGTACTTTTAATCCGTTTTAAGGATTCATTTCCTTTGGGAATTGTTCCCTTATATTTATTTAGGCATAATTAAGCTTATAAAATCTCCATTAGCCTAATTAATCACTATTTCTAATTTCGGGGTATTTCAGTGGTTAGCATACTTTAATGAACTGCCTTTGATATATTTTGTTGCAACTGCTATTGATACTATAGTTAGATTATATGGTCTAACTAAGGTGCCTGAATATTATTATAGTATAGCTTCAGGAGGAAGCAGTACTGATAGCACATATGTTGAGAAATATGTTGAAAGATGGATTTCTTTAAGATGACTATACTACAAAGTTTTGTCTAGATGATATTTCTAATGCAGGTGATATTGGTGCCAGTGTTTCATTTTTTAAGCCACCACGCCCGGGTAGCAAACAAAGTTCTTTGATTGCTAGTATTTTGAAAAGACCAAAGTCTAGTCAGCCATGTTCTGGATATTGTACTGAAATACCCCAAACCTAGATATGGTATTTAAAGGATAAAATAAGGTATAAGAAGGCTAAATAATGCCTTAGAAACATTAAGAAACTATTTTAATCAAAGAAAATATAAGGAAACACCGAAAGAGCAGTTTAGGCAAAAACATGTTTTAAGCTTGGAGAGACTTGGGTGAGCACCCAAATATTGTTCTAAGACCTTAGTAACATCCTAATGGTCATTTTAAACCAATTACCAAAGAAAACCAAGCTTGAAAACAAGTTAAAACACAAAATGTGCTTTAAGGACTCTTAAAGCACATTTTTGAAAAATTGTCTTGTAAATGGGTTTTGAATGGCTAAATGTCCATCATTACTCTTTAATTAACATGTGTACTACTTAGTATCACATTAGGAGGTCTAAATCAATGGGAAATCGAAAATTTCACAACTATGTGCCTTGTTTTGTGAATAGTAATTAAATTAAGCTAGTTTATAACATAAGTCAATATAAGTGAGCTAATTGGTCAACAAAGACTAAACTACCCCTTGCTACTTAATGGGGGCCGGTTTCTGTTGGTGATAAACTACACTATAATAAATATAGATTTATAGCAAACTAATAGGCAAGTGCACCTATTCGTAGTAGTATAACAAGTGTCGTATCCACAGAGAGATTGTTCAATTATCCTAGTCTTGGTAGTCAATTAAAAACTGTAAAAAGGGTTTAGCCGGAGGCAAGCTTGATTTGTTGTTAGATTAATGCAAATATAATAAAAACAGTAAAAAGGTGAATTAATGGATGTGAATGGAAAAAGTATCCTAGGATAGTGGGGGAATTACCTAAATTACTTAAACGGATTTATAACCATGTCTCAAATATTTATTGTCTATATGAGTTAATAATTGTCAGTTACGAACTCTTAGTAATAACCTTAATATTTTCCTGCTCAATCCGGAGTGTAAATATCAAGATTAATTCCTTTGTGGTACTTAGACTATCTCAAAATCATATGTTGATAGTTACCATAAAAATGCAGTATTTTGTCAGAATAAGCATTTAACAATATTAGTTGAAAGGAATTAAAACAAGTTAACAAGTGAGACAGGTGATAAATATTGATTACGTAATATTAGAAATAAACCCCCATCCTAGGATACAAAAGAAAATTACTCAGACATTAACGGAGATAAGAAGATAGCACAGACAGATTTTGACATTATTTCAGAGGAAGAACTGGTCTGCTCTCGCTCTCACTGCTACTCTTCTATTTCTTTTGTTACTGCGTGAGTATGGAATGTGGTGGTGTTACGGGAGGAAATTAAATGGAAGGGAATGGATGAGTGTGGTGAGCGAATTCTTCAGACTCCCGTCGTGCGTGGTGTTGTATTGTGCAGTTATGGTGCTCGGTTTATATAGAGGTTTGGAGGAGGCAGATCCGTACGTAAGAATTGATTGCAGGTTGATTGCTCTCATTGATTTGCTTCATTAATTGCAGGGGACAGAGAGCTGGAACGCGTCAGGAAATAAGGTAGGCGGTGCGGGAATAGATGGATAGCGGAGGCAAGTTGCAGACTGTGAAGACGGGCGAAGAAGGCGACTGATTCTTAGTCACGACCGCCTCCTGTCCGCGTCCAATTAGGCGGTAGCTGTTGGTGTCCGCCTCCTTGACCGCCCCAATATAGGCGGTTGCCTATTGGTGTCCGCCTCCTTGACCGCCCCAATATAGGCGGTTGCCTATTGGTGTCCGCCTCCTTGACCGCCCCAATATAGGCGGTTGCCTATTGCTTCTGTCCGCCAGCCGTCCGCCTCCAAATAGGCGGTTGCCTATTGCTTCTGTCCGCCTCTCGTCTGCCCAGGTTCAGGCGGTTGCCTTGTGTGGTGTCCGCCTCTCGTCCGCCCAGGTTCATATGCGGACACATTGTGGTCTCGACTTATTTTGTTCTACAAACTTTGACCAGCTCTAGATTCTTCGTTTGGACTCCGTTTTCTGAGCTGTTTGCGTCTATGCGTTCGTCTCTTCGTCTACTTTACTCCCAGCTTGGTTTTCCTCATGTTTAAACAATAAATTTGTGAGATAATAATAAAACATAAACTAGAGGAAAACTAACCGAAGTGGAGAAATGAGCAAGAAAAGTGCTAATATTATATATGAAATACACCTATAAAACATGCTCATTTGGACACTTATCACACCCCCACACTTACCTTTTGCTTGTCCTCAAGCAAACCACGTACCCAAACAAGTAGGGAATGCTCAATATTAACAAATACTATTATGAAGGGTAGGATAAAGAAGTCAATAGTACATGATCTTAAACTTTTTAGAGGAGTGTGATCCATCACCTACTGGTGGCATAGGTGTACTCAGGGCAAAAATAAAAATTAGAGTTTCGGGGTATGATCCGGAGTACTTCAATGCTTCTTAGTTAAGGTGACTTTCAGAACTTTTACCATGGCCAACTTCTCTCAAGAATGGGCATTGAGGAGAAAACAAAAGGAAAAATAGAATTATGCATTTGTTTCACTTTTGCATAAGAGATGAGAAGATAATATGTAGGTATCAAGCCTTTGTATTTAAGAACACTCAACTCTCTTTGTTGGTTACCAATGGTGTCTCGCAAGTCCCTTATTTGTTTTATTTTTTTTTTTTTTTTTTGACAGAGAAGCACCCCTTAGCAATCCCTAGAAAGAAGACAGAAAGAACCCCTGAGTAATAAAAATCCAACCATTGCAGATCATTTGGCCACACCGCATAAAAATGCTCCTCAAAAGTAATCAAAATTTTAAAATTTTTTGAATTTGTACCATTTTTACCATTTATCCCATAATTCATAACAGTATTTATTCTTAAAGAGAACAACCCACAAATAAAGGGGTCATGATATTAAATTTGAACAAACGCAAGATAAGCAGAGAGATTAAGCATTTTAGCATAAAATGTCACCGAAAAGGGCACACTCCCCCACACTTAAATTGAACAATGTCCTCATTGTTCACCAGAAAAACAAGGGAAGGTTTCAGAAGACCTTTTCGGTAAGTAGATAAAATAGAGAGAACACGAAGCTCACGAATATTCATTTAAGCACATAAACTCTCCTCTGCATATTTTATTTAAATAAAAGCGTAATTAAAGAAACTGGTACTCCCCTGAGATTATTTTTGCTAGCGTTATAAGAGTTCCCCCACACTTGAGCTTTAGCCTCCGTAGCGTAGCTTGGTTGCGGTGTAGACATGAAGTTGCACCTGCATAAGACACTAGAAGCAACCATACTACAAACGGGGTTAGAGTTAGCAAAAACAAAATTAAAGAGAACCTGAAAATTAAAATAGCATAAAAGCATATAAAAGATAAGTTCGTCCGGGTTGCCTCCCGGAAAGCTGCCCTTCTTTAACGTCTTTGGCTAGACACGTTATCGTTTAGATCGATCACGGGGGTGGTTATGAGGAGTAGATCCAAAGCATGACTCGATGGTATTTTTGAGAGTCCACCTGGATGCATGTTTTCTTTTCTTATCCCGCTCTTCATCCGGATTGGTGGTAGTATCTCTGTAATAGACATGTCGTCTGGAAGGGTCACAAAGAGAAGTGGGGATGATGATGATTGAGTATCCCTCACGAACTTGAGATCTTTGGATTTGCTATCTGGAGATCTTCCTGATGCAAACTCCAGCTTTTCGTTATAAGCTTGAAGGGTGATTTTCCCCTGGGCTACCCAATGTGCACATCGGCTGTGGCAAGGAATGGTCGTCCAAGAATGAGAGTGTAGTGGAGTTCTCTTCGATGTCCAAAATGACAAAATCGCATGGGAAGTATAAGTGCTCCACTTTAATGATAACATCCTCCACCACTCCGCTTGGGTAAGTTACCGAACCATCCGCCAGTTGAAGGGTCATCTTGGTCTTTTTCATTTCTCCAATTCCCAACTTTTTGAAAGTGGAGAGGGGCATCAAATTTATGGAGGCACCTAGATCGCATAGGGAGTATGGAAATGAGGTGCTACCAATTGTGACTGGAATGGTGAAGCTGCCTGGATCATTGCATTTTGAAGGCAGTGGTTGTTGCAGAATAGCTGAGCAAGCTACATTGAGAGGTACCGTACCGACTTCGGCCAATTTAGTTTTGTTGGATATAAGGTGTTTGAGGAATTTGGCGTAGTTTGGCATTTTGGCAATGAGGTCGACAAACTGTATATTGACGTTTAGTTGTTTCAGCATTGCTAGAAACTTACCATATTCATTATCCAACTTCTGCTTCTGGAGTCGGTGGGGAAATGGTATAGGCGGTTCTTGTGGAGAAGATTTTGAAGTTGATGGGATAGTGAGAATTCTGGGAGTTGTCTTTTCTACTGGGGCCTCAGCTTTTTCTTCACTATCCTCTTTGGATTCTTCTGACCTTTGCGGGATGTGAATCTCGTCGGTTTTCTTACCGCTTCTCAAGGTTATCGCCTTAACCTCTTCTTCTTCTTCTTCAAAGTCGAGCTTTTCATTTTCGTAGCCGGCCACCAAGTCTTTGAGGTAGGTATTCTCAGACTGAATACGATTTTTATAGACTTTGGCGGTGCTTTCCAATTCAGCTACATTCCTTTTGGAAGTCTCGATTGCCACCACCCACTCTTAAAGGGAAGGGTGAAGTTCTGGAACCTTAGCTGTTTTGGCCACCTCCATTTTTTCTTCACTGTGCTCTTTCACATAGATGCATTTGGCTTGCTCTCTTGGATTTGGTTCAGTTTGGCTGGGGAGAGCCCCTGGCGGTCTTCGAGCAAGATGTTCTGCAAGTTGATTGAATTTACCTTCGATTTTCTAGTTGAAGGCTTCTTGTGCAGAAAGCTGGTTCTGAGTCATAGTCATGTAACCCTTCATCATCTCTTTGAGTTCTGTGTTTGGATCAACAGAGGATGAAGATGGTTGTTGTTGTTGGAAACCTGGAGGGGCACCTAGTGCTCTATAACCCATATTAGAGTTTGGTTGGGGTCGGTTTCCCTGATAGGTATTGGAATTGTTGTTCTGCCCTCCTTGGTTCTGATCATTATTTTTCCATGAGAAATTCGGGTGATTTCTCCATGGGTAGTTATTGTTGTAGGAATTACCGGGGCGGTTTCCTATGAAATTCACATCTTCGTAGTGGTTTTTACCTTCGCACTGATGAGTTTCATGAGGACCGGCGCATATGACACATCCTTCTGTGGGTGGAACTGGTGGTGAACTTGTAGGTGGGGAAGCTATTGTTTTTACGATTTCGTTTTGAGATGTTGTTAGCTTTTCCACCATCTTTGCAAGGGACGAGATCTGGGCTGATAAATGATCTGTAGGCACAACATGGAGTAGGCCTGCTGCTCATGGCGTTCTTCCCTTGGATCTCGTCCACTGTCTTGTATTGCTCGTCATGGTTTCGAGAAGGTCCATTCCTTCTTTAGGGGATTTCATGATGAAACTTCCTCCTGCAGAGGAATTGACGAGTAGTCGGTTTCCATCATCTAGACCATTGAAAAATGACAGGCAGAGGGATTGATCGTCAAGACCATGGTGGGAACACTTCATTAGCATATCTTTGAATCTATCCCATGCGTCGTATAACGTTTCTCCTGGTTCCTGACAGAATGTGTTGATTTCACCGATCAATTGCCTTGTTCTACTGGTTGGGTAGTATTTGGCAAGGAATTTTTGGGCCATTTGCAGCCATGTGGTGATTGATCGGGAGGGAAGACTTCGGTACCACCTGTTTGCTGAATCCAACAACGAGTGAGGAAATAGTTGTAGACGGATTCTTTCTTTGACGTTGCCGGTCTGACCAAAGGAATTGCAGAAGTCTAGGAAGAGACTCAGATGATTTGGGGCTTCATCTGGGTTCGCTCCACTAAACTTGCCTAAATCCCAGACGGCGGTGATGTAGTGGGTTTTGAAAGTCCATCGTCCGGCTTCTTGCGGTGTTAGTTCAGGGAGACTATGGCTGATGCTCTTCCTTCGGTATCCGGTTGGTGGTAGTCAGAGAGAGCACGGTGTTCTGGTTGATTTGCATGGTCCATTTCATTTATAACTTCGTTATCGCCCATGGCTTGATTTCTCAGGTTTCTTTGTGCTTGTAATAAAGTGCGCTCGGGTTCGGGTCTCGGACTGATTGGTGGAGAACCTCGAGTTCGAGTGTTTGGCATGCACAGAAGATAACTTGTGGTTTATCAGAAACTGTGAAATTAATTAGTAAATAGAATAAGAAAGGCAGAGAGAGATATTGGTTAGGCTGATAAACGTTAGTTAAACAACACTGATATATTTTTTTGTATTTTTATATATATATATATATTATTATTTTTTTTAACAAGAGTAAGATGACAGAAAATTAAATGACAAGGGAAATTAAATGACAGAAATTATAAGTTAGTAGTTAGTATACAGAAATTTGAAGGACAATGGAAATGAAATGTTAAGGACAATGGAAATTAAATGTTAAGGACAATGGAAATGAAATGTTAAGGACAATGGAAATGAAATGACAAGAATTTTAAGTTAGTAGTTAGGGACAATGGAAAGAAATGACAATGGAAAGAAATAACAATGGAACGAAATGACTGAAATAAATGACAATAATATTAAGATGTTAGAAGTCCAAAGTCCAAAGTTAGATGTCCAAGTCAGATCAGAAGTCCGATGTCCAAGTCAGATTAGAAGTCCGATGTCCAAGTCAGATTATTAACAAGATAATATTGACAGATTATTATAATATAACAGGTGAACTACCGGAAACTAGGGAAATTGATGGAATCAATCTCCCCGGCAACGGCGCCAAAAACTTGTTGGTGATAAAACTACACTATAATAACTATAGGTTTATAGCAAACTAATAGGCAAGTGCACCTATTCGTAGTAGTATAACAAGTGTCGTATCCACAGAGAGATTGTTCAATTATCCTAGTCTTGGTAGTCAATTAAAAACTGTAAAAAGGGGTTTAGCCGGAGGCAAGCTTGATTTGTTGTTAGATTAATGCAAATATAATAAAAACAGTAAAAAGGTGAATTAATGGATGTGAATGGAAAAAGTATCCTAGGATAGTGGGGGAATTACCTAAATTACTTAAACGGATTTATAACCATGTCTCAAATATTTATTGTCTATATGAGTTAATAATTGTCAGTTACGAACTCTTAGTAATAACCTTAATATTTTCCTGCTCAATCCGGAGTGTAAATATCAAGATTAATTCCTTTGTGGTACTTAGACTATCTCAAAATCATATGTTGATAGTTACCATAAAATGCAGTATTTTGTCAGAATAAGCATTTAACAATATTAGTTGAAAGGAATTAAAACAAGTTAACAAGTGAGACAGGTGATAAATATTGATTACGTAATATTAGAAATAAACCTCCATCCTAGGATACAAAAGAAAATTACTCAGACATTAACGGAGATAAGAAGATAGCACAGACAGATTTTGACATTATTTCAGAGGAAGAACTGGTCTGCTCTCGCTCTCACTGCTGCTCTTCTATTTCTTTTGTTACTGCGTGAGTATGGAATGTGGTGGTGTTACGGGAGGAAATTAAATGGAAGGGAATGGATGAGTGTGGTGAGCGAATTCTTCAGACTCCCGTCGTGCGTGGTGTTGTATTGTGCAGTTATGGTGCTCGGTTTATATAGAGGTTTGGAGGAGGCAGATCCGTACGTAAGAATTGATTGCAGGTTGATTGCTCTCATTGATTTGCTTCATTAATTGCAGGGGACAGAGAGCTGGAACGCGTCAGGAAATAAGGTAGGCGGTGCGGGAATAGATGGATAGCGGAGGCAAGTTGCAGACTGCGAAGACGGGCGAAGAAGGTGACTGATTCTTAGTCACGACCGCCTCCTGTCTGCCTCCAATTAGGCGGTTGCTGTTGGTGTCCGCCTCCTTGACCGCCCCAATATAGGCGGTTGCCTATTGGTGTCCGCCTCCTTGACCGCCCTCCAATATAGGTGGCTGCCGTCTTGGTTCCTCGCTCCGCTTGCCGCCCCAATATAGGCGGTCCTTTTGCTTCTGTCGCGCCAGCCGTCCGCCTCCAAATAGGCGGTTGCCTATTGCTTCTGTCCGCCTCTCGTCCCCACAGGTCAGGCGGTTGCCTTGTGTGGTGTCCGCCTCTCGTCCGCCGCAGGTTCATATGCGCGATGACATTGTGGTCTCGACTTATTTTGTTCTACAAACTTTGACCAGCTCTAGATTCTTCGTTTGGACTCCGTTTTCTGAGCCGTTTACGTCTATGTGTTCGTCTCTTCGTCTACTTTACTCCCAGCTTGGTTTTCCTCATGTTTAAACAATAATTTGTGAGATAATAATAAACATAAACTAGAGGAAAACTAACCAAAGTGGAGAAATGAGCAAGAAAAGTGCTAATATTATATATGAAATACACCTATAAAACATGCTCATTTGGACACTTATCAGTTTCTAAGGGATGACTCACCATGTGAGTAAGCTAGATTATTAGTAATAGAGAGAAATGTACTAGTCACTATTTGCTTTTGTACATAAACTTAAATATCTCACCTTTATTCACCTCTCTCCTCACCTCTTCATTGTCTCTTGTTCCCACCGGTTTTGAGCTGCTCCTCTCTTCTTCTCCAACGTGAAGAACAGCCCCCATGTGAGCTTCATCTTCCCTTGATCACCACTTGCTCATTTAGCTCCAAAATCAAAACAAATTACATACTCTTCTTAGTTAGCTCAAGCTCTTTCTTTCTATCTTTTCAAAACTTCAAGAGCTCCATTTTGGCCAAGCCAAACCACCATTAGAGGAGGAAACTCAAGCTTGGAGACTCCATTGGCTTCTCCATTCTCTTAAGGTAAAGAAAGTGTAAGAAAACCTAGGTTTCCATCCCTTTTCTTCATGACCGAAAATACATACTCATGGGGCTTCATTTTTAATGCCTTGTTCTAGCTTGTTTTCTACTCTCCAAAGGATAGAGGAGGTTCTTCTTGCTTCATATCCAAGCTTGTCTTGAGAAACCAAGGTAAAACAATCAATTTAATACCTTAAAACACATTTTGACCTAGGTTTTTATCCTTAAGGTTGGTGTGTTATTTAGTACTCATTGGAGTCATTGAATATTGGTTAGAACATTGGCAAGGAAATTTGATTGGTGACCTAGATTGTTCAAGAAAAACCTAAGGAGAAAAGTTGTGGAGCTTGGAAAAAGAACAAGGTAAATGTCTTACCTTAAGGTATTTAATGCATTAAGGGATGGGATTTAGGTATATGATGAGTGTAGCTTAAGGTTTACATTAGAAAAGGGCTATATATAACCTAGGAGAAACAATGACTATGTTTGAGAACTTGTGACTAAGGAGCCAATGAGAAAAGAGATAGTTAAACAATGTTGAGATGAATTACAAGAAGCATTTTATTTCAATGGGAGCCTTGTTGTGTGTATTCGCAGGTTAAAGGCAAATATATGTGGAAATTCAGTGGTTAAGATTATTGTCATTTAAGGGCCTAAGTGCCAAGCACTTAAGTTTATACACTATATAATGATGTGGTGTAGTTTTGGTGTAAATTGTGTGTTAAGGTGTTGTGATGAGAATTTGAGTGATCTTGGTTATTTGATGGTGAAAAACCAAGTGTTTGGGTGCAGCAATATACTAGAGAACCCATGGCAAATTTTAGTGAAGAACCTAAGTGTTTAAGATGTTCTAAGGAGATTTCATGACTAAGGAAGTACTAGGAAGTTTAGAGGTTGTCTTGATGAAAAAAAGAATGAGTTCAAGATGTTCTAGTGAACTAGGGTGACTTAGGTATGTCTAGGAGGAACTAGGGGTTACAATGGTGAATTTTAGGCACCGAGACCTTGATAAAAAGAAGTTAGGAAACTTTAGTAGGTTTGATGTGAATGAGTGTAAAACTTTGAGATGATTTAGGTAGAAACTAGAGTTTAGAATTAAAGGAAGGCTTGGAAATTGTAATAGGGGTGGAAAGTAGTGTATATGGTGTGCTCAAGTTCTTAAGGAGGGAACTTTTGGCTAGTAGAAGTTCTAGGTGAAAGGGATGTTGAAATGTAGGAAAGAAATAAGTGTAAGTGTTGGTAGTTGTTGTAAGAATTGAGTAAAGGATTTGAATGATCTTTGGAGGTTTTTAATGAGTTTGGAGGATGATTTAAGGTGAGTTTAAGGGTCTAAATGATGTTAGAACACATTAGGAGGCTTGAGGAAAAAGTTGGAGGGGATTGCACAATTTAGGGCTTGTTCTGGACTGGTCCGACCCAGTTGATTGGATCAGACATAGGTCGGACGTCCTCTGTTAAGTCACCCGTAATTGTTCTGGAGTGGTCCGACCCAGAGGACTTGGGTCGGACATGGGTCGGACGGGTGAGTCTTAGAAGACGGGAAAGTTTCTGGAAAGGTCCGACCCAGGGGGCTTGGGTCGGATGTGGGTCGGACGAAGTAGAATTTTTCAATCCAAGAATTGCTGGAATGGGCCGACCCAGTTAGTTGGGTCGGACGGTGGGTCAGACGACCCTTAACACTTAAAAAAAAATTAAGGATGCATGATGGTGTTAATAGTACACCATTAAGAGGGCAATGATTATTAGAAACCTAAAGACCTAAGGGGATTAAGTTAAGTTAAGTATAAGTTCATAAGTTTAAGGTTAAGTTGCAAGGTTAAGTTATAAGACTTAAGAAGTGTTAGTTGGGGACCACTAAGGGTTAAATAAGTTAAATAAGTTAAGCAATGTATAGATACTTAATCACCTAAGTTGGATGGATATTTTAGGACTTGAAAGTTGGAAACCGGAGGAGTATTAAGCAACCGGGACGATCGACGGTGAACAGTACAATCTTTCTTGTGACCTGCTTGCTAACGAGGTGTCCCTCGGCTTGTGTGCTATCTGTTTAATTGCTATGATTAAGACAAGATAAAGCATGCAACCGGATATATTTGTTCTCGTTGTGAATGTGTTTTCCTTAAACTAACCCACGAGACTTGAGATTGTTACTAACTAAGTTTAGTACTTACTGAGTTAAGAATAAGAGTTAAGTATTGGTGAATGTTGGTTAATACCCGATAAGGTTTAACTAACACATGGTGGGTAAGATTTTTACTAACTGGAACTTGAGTGAGGAAACCCAGGACTGACTCCGGTCATGCATGCTAAGGAAAAGGGGACGGTATCTGAATCAGATCCGCCCTTCGCTTAAGGACTTGTCTTCGGACTTGTTGCCTAGGGCCGGTTGCCGGCTCAGCTACGCTGGACTCCCGTCCAAGGTAGGTGGCATTAAGATGGTGCGGTAGGATCTCCTAAATCCTAGGTTTGAGATTAAGCTACAACCATCCCTTCTGGGAACGGTTTGTATACTGAGAATAAGTTAAGGTTAAGATTGAGGTAAGATAAGGAACTGAGGTTAAGGAAATCAGGATTAAGGAGGGGGTTACTAACCCGCTTGATAAGGGAACGCTTGTGTCGTTTATTGTGAGTGGACTATGTATGTGCATCTGTGGAATGTTGTTTATTGCACTTCATATCATGCTTGTGTACTTAATCAATTTCCATGCTATCGACAATTAGTCGTCGTAGCCCCGTTAGCTTGGGGCCATGAGAGGGAGTACCAGCATTCGTGCTGACCCCCTTTGGGGGCTGTTTTTAACACTTGCAGGTAAGAGGCCCATGAAGTCACTCCACGACAGTAGGAGCGGTTAGACTTAGGATGGGTTGTTATTTTTGAGTACGGGTTGCGCTTGTGCTCCCGTCTGTTTATATTGAAACTGATGTAAGTTTGTGATTATGACTTAGATACTTATACTCGGTTGGTTGGTGGTATTTTGGTTGGTTGTAATTTGGCCGGTGGTATTTTGGTTGATGGTGTTTGGACGATTGTTTACTTTGGATAAGTGTTGTAATTGTTTTTAGGCCGGTATGTTCTAACGATCAGACCGTGGCAAGGTCCAGGTGTTTGTTATTTCCGCTGCGACGAATTCGATTAAGTGTTAAGTTTTGCGATAACCACGATTGGCTTTGGACGTGGTGTTACAAAAAGTGGTATCAGAGCGTAGTTACGCTCTGATCAAGAAATACCGGACATAAGGAACCACCAAGTTAGGATATAAGTTAAGAAATAAGTGATGGGTTAAGGGTGTGAGAAGTTAGAGTGAGTAGAGTCAGATGACCACTAATAAGTGTGGATCGTCTTTACCGTCTACGGACGTTATAAATTCGTTAACCGAAACAGTGGTGGATACGAATCTAATGTGAGTTATGATTGTTCAGATGTCAGGAAGGAGAGGCCGATGCCGTCCCAAAGGCGACGAGACTGAGATACCGGAGGGGCAGACGATCACAGAGATCGTAGCTGCCGCATTAGGGCATATGGGCTATCAGCCTGGTGTGGGTGCACCACCTCCACCGCCACAACCCCGGGAACCGAATTGGGTGAAGAGCCTTGCAGATCTTCGACCCGCACACTTTAAGGGGGAGACCGATCCCGCCAAGCTTGAGGTGTACATCTCCGAGCTGAAGACCGCCTTTGAGACCCTTGACGTCCCTGCTGGGATCAAGGTGCGTCTGGCTGCTTTCTATCTGAAGGGGGCGGCAGGCGATTGGTTGAAGCTGGTGAGGGCCGAGCATGTGGCCAATCCAGAGTTCGGCTGGGAGCAGTACACCGCCTTGCTACGAGCAAGTAGTACTACCCCGCCCATGTCCAGACGAAGAAGCACTTGCAGTTGAATGCGCTTAAGCAGACCGACAAGATGAAGGTGGACGAGTATCACTCAGAGTTCACCGCCTTGCTCCGTCTTCTGCCAGGTCTTGGGTATTCAGAACAGATCCTGGTGGACCGCTTCTATGGCGGGCTTAGCCATCGACTCCGCTACTGCATGGGGCCGACGAGTTACACTACCTTGCAGGTAATGAGAATGATTGAGATTTGAGCAAGTAAATGAGTAAGATTTAGATTATGATAAACAAGAGTGACTAATACTGTGGAAAGCAGGAGTGCTATCATGCCGCTGCTAAGGTTGAGATAACCGTCCAGCTGAGGGACGAGGATAATGCTAAGAGGAAGAATGCTGGTAAGAGCACGGAGAGCCAAGGGCAAGGTGGGTACAAGAAGCAAAAGTACCAGCCTCAGGCCCAGAAAAATCAGAACCCAAGGGGAAGGAGGAAAAGGAGAAGGCTCCGAAGAGCCATTGAAGTTGACGTACGCATACACAGCTACACCCCTGCGCTCTAGGGCGCCAAAGGGTAAGGGATTGATACTGAGTGAGTTATGAGACAACTAATAACCGTTTGAGATATGAGTACTAATATTGCGAATGATCAGGATCTGAGACTGACAAGGGAGCCAGTGTGGCTACCAGCGATGCTACATTTGTAGGTGGTGTCACAAGAACCACCCCGGGCTCGATTGCAAGGGAACAAGGTGGAGTGCAACTATGTGTGGGGTATCCGACACCGAGCATATAGTGCTCCGGAACCCCGCTAGCCGAGCCTATAGGCCCGATACTAGGGGCAAGGGCAAGACCGATCAGGGAGCTGGATCTGACGGTCAGAGGAAGGTGCAGCAAGCTGCAGACAAGAACCCACGAGTGACCCAGAAGTCGGGACCCACACTACACATGGTGGACCGGGACGATGAGCCTGAACCCTCATCGAGGCCAGGTACCGCTATAACCATTTAGTGATAAAACTACCTGCTTACCGCATTATCATGCATGTTTGGTGAATAAATGAGTTAAGTGGGAATGAGAAGAGATTAAAACTTAAGTAAGATATAACCTACTACCACTTTAGGAAGCTTCAACATCTGCTATCCAATACCATTTACACCTAACCCGTAGTACACCGACATCGAAACCATAGACTTTCCAACCGAACAATGTCAGGTTATCCGCCCAGGTATGATTTTATTAAGGGGATACCTAACACCCGAAGCACAAATAGCCATCATCAGAAGATGCAGTCAACTAGGAATGGGACCGGGAGGTTTTTACACACCGGAGTACCCAGGGGGAGCAAGGATGAAATTAAAAATGATGAGCTTAGGCAAGGATTGGAATCCGTATGCCAAGAACTACCAAACCACGAGGATGCAAGATGGAGTCTCACCACCGGGAATACCCGAAGAGTTCCATCCAGTTATTACACAAGTCGTGGAAATCGCTCAGCAGTTGGAAGCTGAACCGATTCCAGACATTCAAGCAGACATTTGCATTGTGAACTTCTACGAGAAGGATGGGCGACTTGGACTACACCAGGATAAGGACGAGACAACAGAGTCTCTCGAAAGAGGGATACCCGTAGTGTCTTGGTCCATTGGGGATGATGCAGAGTTTTTATACGGCGAGCAGAAGCGTGCGGACCGTGCGAATAAGTTGGTACTTAAGTCTGGAGATGTATTAGTTGTGGGAGGAGAATCAAGGATGTTATACCATGGGATTAAGAGAATCAAGCTGAACACAGCACCGTCGGTGGTGATTAATGCGACGCACATGAGACCAGGAAGATTAAACCTAACCTTTAGACAATATTAGACATGTAATGTTAGAATGAGATGAGGAATGAGATGTAAGACTTAAGCACATGTTGTAAACAGGATGGTTATGAATAAAATAACAGCGTTGTCCATATAAATTGTTACGACTCTTGTTATACCATCAATACTCATGAAGCTTGTGAATACAATTAGGTCATGGACTCGGTACGGAAGGTGCGTTAAGCATACTTACAGAGGCACAGGCCGACGCCAGCGGCACTATCCTCACTGGCACCTTTCCGATTAATGGGATTGAGGCATCAGTTCTCTTCAACTCAGGGGCCTCACATACCTTTGTCTCGGCATCTTTCGCGAGCAGGTTGGGGCTAGACGCTGATGAGCTACCTGACTTCACGGTTACGCTCCCGTCTAAGGAGAAGGTTCGTTGCACTCGCTACTACCGAGGAGCCATTGTCAGAATTAAGGGGGAAGACTTTCCAGTCAGTTTTATTGAGTTCAGTGAGCTAGGATTTGATGTTATCTTCGGGATGAACTGGTTGGAGCGGCACAAGGGTCGTATCCTCTGCGCCAAGCATAGACTGCTGCTCAGGAGTCCGTCTGGGGTAACAATATCATACCGCCAGAGGCCCAGAGAGCCTTCAACTAAGATCATCACCGCCATGGCAATGTATAAGGAATTGAGGAGAAAGGAAGAAGTGTACCTCTACTATGTACATGACATAGAGAGAGACCCCGAGTTCGACCCCGACTTACCGGTATTGTCGGAGTTCCCCGACCTATTTCCACGGGAACTGCCCGGCATGCCACCCACTCGGGAGGTAGAGTTCACCATCGAGCTGCTACCTGGTACCGGACCGATAGCCAAGGCACCATACCGCATGGCTCCGGCAGAAATGATTGAGTTAAAGGAACAGTTGAAGGATTTGTTAGATAAAGGATTTATTAGACCCAGTGTATCACCATGGGGAGCGCAGTTCTCTTCGTGAAGAAGAAGGATGGTAGTCTCCGCCTCTACATCGACTATAGAGAGTTGAATGCAGTGACAGTGAAGAATAAGTACCCACTACCCCGCATTGACGATCTGTTCGATCAGTTGAAGGGAGCATCTGTGTTCTCCAAGATTGATCTCAGATCGGGGTATCATCAGATAGCTATTAAGGAGGGAGACATTGAGAAGACGGCATTCCGGACACGTTACGGCCACTACGAGTTTATAGTGATGCCGTTCGGTTTGTCGAACGCACTGGCGAAGTTTATGGATCTGATGAACCGCTTGTTCCGGGAGCAGCTGGACAAGTCGATTGTGGTATTCATCGACGACATATTGATATATTCGAGATCTAAGGTTGAACATGAGGAACATCTGAGGAGGGTATTGGAGATATTGAGGGAGAACCAGCTATATGCTAAGTTCTCCAAGTGTGAGTTTTGGCTTGACCAGGTCTCTTTCCTAGGTCATGTCATCTCAGATGCTGGGATCTCAGTGGATCCAGCAAAGATTGATGTCGTACGTACTTGGCCAAGGCCGAAGACTGTTACCGACATCCGGAGCTTTCTCGGTCTGGCAGGCTACTACAGGAGGTTTGTTAGGGATTTCAGCAGGGTCGCAAAGCCGATGACCAGTCTGATGAAGAAAGATGCACCGTTCATATGGACGGCTGACTGTGAGAAATCATTCCAGAGTTTGAAGGACTCACTGGCCACTGCACCGGTTCTGACCATTCCAGACGGTACAGAGGGCTTTGAGGTTTACTGTGATGCATCCGGCAGAGGGCTGGGTTGCGTGCTCATGCAACATGGCAAGGTCGTGGCATATGCCTCACGTCAGTTGAAGAAACATGAGGAGAACTACCCCACACATGATTTAGAGCTGGGAGCTGTAGTCTTCGCTTTGAAGATATGGCGCCACTACTTATACGGGGTTAGTGTGACGATCTACACCGATCATAAGAGCTTAAGATACATATTTACTCAGAAGTTGAATCTCAGACAGAGGAGATGGTTAGAATTCTTGAAAGACTATGACATTGACCTCCAATACAAAGAAGGGAAGGCCAATGTTGTAGCAGACGCCCTGAGCCGTCGAGCACACTCACTCCATTCGCTAGTTTCTTTCTCCAGCTTGGTTGATGAGGTGCGAGAGGCTCAGAGGACAGATGAGTACATGAGGGAGCTCAGACAGAAGCTGACAGATGGTAGCTTTGAGAGTCAGAAATATGACTTCAGACTTCACGACGATGATCTGATCAGACTTAAGGGCCGGTTATGCATACCACGGGGCAACACGGATCTGAAAGACCGTATACTTAGAGAATCACATTGTTCTTCAGTTTCCATCCATCCGGGAGCCTCTAAGATGTATAAAGACATGAAGAGGTACTTCTGGTGGTCGGGGATAAAGACAGATGTTATCGAGTTCGTCTTGAGGTGTCTCACATGCCAGAAGGTGAAATTCGAGCACCGACGACCGGGTGGAATGGTACAGTCGATGCCAGTTCCGGAGTGGAAGTTCCATGATATCTCCATGGACTTTGTAGTTGGACTCCCACCTGCTAGGGGAGGTCTCAACATGATATGGGTGGTGGTGGATCGCCTTACCAAAGTAGCCCGATTCATACCGATGAAGGATACTTGGAAGGTGACCAAATTAGCTGAGTTGTTTGAGAAAGAAATAATGAGACATCACGGGATACCAAAGACCATAGTGTCAGATAGAGATACCAGATTCCTTTCGAGGTACTGGAGAGCTACCAGAGAAGCGTTGGGTACAGAACTCAAGCTGAGTACCGCGTTCCATCCTCAGACAGATGGTCAGACTGAGCGTACTATTCAGACACTCGAGGACATGCTGAGGGCATGTGCCTTAGACTTCCAGGGCAGTTGGATTGACAAATTGCATCTGATCGAGTTTTCATACAACAACAGCTATCACGCTTCGATCAAGATGGCACCTTTTCAAGCGTTGTACGGTAGACCATGTCGTACACCGCTCTAGTGGGATGAGTCGAGTGAGACGGTCATTATAGGACCAGAATACTTAGAGCAAGTTAAGGCTGAAGGTCAGCAAATCAGGGAGAATATGAAAGCTGCTCAAGATATGCAGAAGTTGTATGCTGATGTTCGACGATGAGACCTGGAGTTCGCAGTGGACGACCGGGTATTTCTGCGAGTTTCACCGATGAAGGGTGTATTCAGATTTGGGCAGAAGGGCAAATTAAGCCCGAAGTTTGTTGGTCCTTATGAGATTACGGAGCGGGTGGGCCCGGTTGCTTACAGGTTGAATTTACCTGCTGAACTGGGTAAAGTGCATGATGTTTTTCATGTTTCACAGCTTAAGAAATACATGCACCACCCCTCCCATGTGTTAGAACCTGAGAGGTTGACTTTAGAACCGAATATGAGATCAGTGGAGCTTCCTCAGAGAATCTTGGATAGTAAGACTAGGGACACTCGCCATAAGTCAGTGCGACTGGTGAAGGTTCTCTGGTCTAACCAGGATGTCGAAGAGGCCACGTGGGAATTAGAGGATAAGATGAGGGCGAAGTACCCTTCTTTGTTTACTGACTAGATCGTCTGTATAGGGTACGGGGCGTACCCCTTTTTAAGGGGGGTAGAGCTTCCTCGCTTTTGAGTTAGGAAACGAACTTGTTGTCGTTTGTTTGGTTGTTTAAGATGTGATTTTGTGTAAGTTGCTACACTTTGGTGATAAGTTTGGGTTATGTATAATACTTATCTATTGTATTGGTGGTTGACCTTTGAGTCTTGAGATGTGAGAATGAGAATATAAGATGTGGTATTAAGATTCAAAAATTGAGTACCGTGAATGATTTAGTACATGTGTGAACGTTGGGGACAAAGTTCTTTTAAGGGGGGTAGATTGAAATACCCCAAACCTAGATATGGTATTTAAAGGATAAACTAAGGTATAAGAAGTCTAAATAATGCCTTAGAAACATTAAGAAACTATTTTAATCAAAGAAAATATAAGGAAACACCGAAAGAGCAGTTTAGGCAAAAACATGCTTTAAGCTTGGAGAGACTTGGGTGAGCACCCAAATATTGTTCTAAGACCTTAGTAACATCCTAATGGTCATTTTAAACCAATTACCAAAGAAAACCAAGCTTGAAAACAAGTTAAAACACAAAATGTGCTTTAAGGACTCTTAAAGCACATTTTTGAAAAATTGTCTTGTAAATGGGTTTTGAATGGATAAATGTCCATCATTACTCTTTAATTAACATGTGTACTACTTAGTATCACATTAGGAGGTCTAAATCAATGGGAAATCAAAAATTTCACAATTATGTGCCTTGTTTTATGAATAGTAATTAAATTAAGCTAGATTATTAGTAAATAAGAGAGAAATGTACTAGTCACTATTTGCTTTTGTACAGAAACATAAATATCTCACCTTTATTCACCTCTCTCCTCACCTCTTCATTGTCTCTTGTTCCCACCGGTTTTGAGCTACTCATCTCTATCTAACGTGAAGAACAGCCCCCATGTGAGCTTCATCTTCCCTTGATCACCACTTGCTCATTTTAGCTCCAAAATCAAAACAAATTACATACTCTTCTTAGTTAGCTCAAGCTCTTTCTTTCTATCTTTTCAAAAACTTCAAGAGCTCCATTTTGGTGCCAAGCCAAACCACCATTAGAGGAGGAAACTCAAGCTTGGAGACTCCATTGGCTTCTCCATTCTCTTAAGGTAAAGAAAGTGTAAGAAAACCTAGGTTTCCATCACTTTTCTTCATGACCGAAAATACATACTCATGGGGCTTCATTTTTAATGCCTTGTTTTAGCTTGTTTTCTACTCTCCAAAGGATAGAGGAGGTCCTTATTGCTTCATATCCAAGCTTGTCTTGAGAAACCAAGGTAAACTAATCAATTTAATACCTTAAAACACATTTTGACCTAGGTTTTTATTCCTTAAGGTTGGTGTGTTATTTAGTACTCATTGGAGTCATTGAATATTGGTTAGAACATTGGCAAGGAAAATTTGATTGGTGACCGAGATTGTTCAAGAAAAACCTAAGGAGAAAAGTTGTGGAGCTTGGAAAAAGAACAAGGTAAATGTCTTACCTTAAGGTGTTTAATGCATTAAGGGATGGGATTTAGGTATATGATGAGTGTAGCTTAAGGTTTACATTAGAAAAGAGCTATATATAACCTAGGAGAAACAATGACTATGTTTGAGAACTTGTGACTATGGAGCCAATGAGAAAAGAGATAGTTAAACAATGTTGAGATGAATTACAAGAAGCATTTTATTTCAATGGGAGCCTTGTTGTGTGTATTCGCAGGTTAAAGGCAAATATGTGGAAATTCAGTGGTTAAGATTATTGTCATTTAAGGGCCTAAGTGCCAAGCACTTAAGTTTATACACTATATAATGATGTGGTGTAGTTTTGGTGTAAATTGTGTGTTAAGGTGTTGTGATGAGAATTTGAGTGATCTTGGTTGTTTGATGGTGAAAAACCAAGTGTTTGGGTGCAGCAATATACTAGAGAACCCATGGCAAATTTTAGTGAAGAACCTAAGTGTTTAAGATGTTCTAAGGAGATTTCATGACTAAGGAAGTACTAGGAAGTTTTAGAGGTTGTCTTGATGAAAAAAAGAATGAGTTCAAGATGTTCTAGTGAACTAGGGTGACTTAGGTATGTCTAGGAGGAACTAGGGGTTACAATGGTGAATTTTAGGCACCGAGACCTTGATAAAAAGAAGTTGGGAAACTTTAGTAGGTTTGATGTGAATGAGTGTAAAACTTTGAGATGATTTAGGTAGAAACTAGAGTTTAGAATTAAAGGAAGGCTTGGAAATTGTAATAGGGGTGGAAAGTAGTGTATATGGTGTGGTCAAGTTCTTAAGGAGGGAACTTTTGGCTAGTAGAAGTTCTAGGTGAAAGGGATGTTGAAATGTAGGAAAGAAATAAGTGTTAAGTGTTGGTAGTTGTTGTAAGAATTGAGTAAAGGATTGGAATGATCTTTGGAGGTTGTTTTAATGAGTTTGGAGGATGATTTAAGGTGAGTTTAAGGGTCTAAATGATGTTAGAACACATTAGGAGGCTTGAGGAAAAAGTTGGAGGGGATTGCACAATTTTAGGGGTTGTTCTGGACTGGTCCGACCCAGTTGGTTGGATCGGACATGGGTCGGACGTCCTCTGTTAAGTCACCCGTAATTGTTCTGGAGTGGTCCGACCCAGAGGACTTGGGTCGGACATGGGTCGGACGGGTGAGTCTTAGAAGACGGGAAAGTTTCTGGAAAGGTCCGACCCAGGGGGCTTGGGTCGGATGTGGGTCGGACAAAGTAGAATTTTTCAATCCGAGAGTTGCTGGAATGGGCCGACCCAGTTAGTTGGGTCGGACGGTGGGTCGGACGACCCTTAACACTTGAAAAAAAAATTTAACGATGCATGATGGTGTTAATAGTACACCATTAAGATGGCAATGATGATTAGAAACCTAAAGACCTAAGGGGATTAAGTTAAGTTAAGTATAAGTTCATAAGTTTAAGGTTAAGTTGCAAGGTTAAGTTATAAGACTTAAGAAGTGTTAGTTGGGGACCACTAAGGGTTAAATAAGTTAAATAAGTTAAGCAATGTATAGATACTTAATCACCAAAGTTGGATGGATATTTTAGGACTTGAAAGTTGGAAACCGGAGGAGTATTAAGCAACCGGGACGATCGACGGTGAACGGTACAAACTTTCTTGTGACCTGCTTGCTAACGAGGTGTCCCTCGGCTTGCGTGCTATCTGTTTAATTGCTATGACTAAAACAAGATAAAGCATGCAACCGGATATATTTGTTCTCGTTGTGAATGTGTTTTCCTTACACTAACCCACGAGACTTGAGATTGTTACTAACTAAGTTTAGTACTTACTGAGTTAAGAATAAGAGTTAAGTATTGGTGAATGTTGGTTAATACCCGATAAGGTTTAACTAAAACATGGTGGGTAAGTTTTTTACTAACTGGAACTTGAGTGAGGAAACCCGGGACTGACTCCGGTCATGCATGCTAAGGAAAGGGGGACGGTATCTGAATCAGATCCGCCCTCCGCTTAAGGACTTATCTTCGGACTTGTTGCCTAGGGCCAGTTGCCGGCTCAGCTACGCTGGACTCCCGTCCAAGGTAGGTGGCATTAAGATGGTGCGGTAGGATCACCTAAATCCTAGGTTTGAGATTAAGCTACAACCATTCCCTTCTGGGAACGGTTTGTATACTGAGAATAAGTTAAGGTTAAGATTGAGGTAAGATAAGGAACTGAAGTTAAGGAAATCAGGATTAAGGAGGGGGTTACTAACCCGCTTGATAAGGGAACGCTTGTGTCGTTCATTATGAGTGGACTATGTATGTTCATCTGTGGAATGTTGTTTATTGCACTTCATATCATGCTTGTGTACTTAATCAATTTCCATGCTATCGACAATTAGTCGTCGTAGCCCCGTTAGCTTGGGGACCATGAGAGGGAGTACCAGCATTCGTGCTGACCCCCTTTGGGGGCTGTTTTTACACTTGCAGGTAAGAGGCCCATGAAGTCACTCCACGAGAGTAGGAGCGGTTAGACTTAGGATGGGTTGTTATTTTTGAGTACGGGTTGCGCTTGTGCTCCCGTCTGTTTATATTGAAACTGATGTAAGTTTGTGATTATGACTTAGATACTTATACTCGGTTGGTTGGTGGTATTTTGGTTGGTGGTAATTTGGCTGGTGGTATTTTGGTTGATGTTGTTTGGACGATTGTTTACTTTGGATAAGTGTTGTAATTTTTTTTTAGGCCGGTATGTTCTAACGATCAGACCGTGGCAAGGTCCAGGTGTTTGTTATTTCCGCTGCGACGAATTCGATTAAGTGTTAAGTTTTGTGATAACCACGATTGGCTTTGGACGGGGTGTTACATGTACATACACTGATTATCTTAACTTGATTTTAAATTTTACTGATGATGAAGATGATGTAGATGTTCTTAAGTGGTGGAAAACTCATGACATCAAGTTCCCCATCCTGGCAAGAATTGCATGAGATGTACTAGTTATTCCAGCATCAACTATTACTTTCGAGTAAGTTTTTAGTGCAAGTAAACGAGTATTGAATGAAAAGAGATCAAGCCATGCACCAGAATCATTCAAGATTTGTGTTGAGAAGTATGATTGGGGATTAGCTTAACTATGTAGCCAAGAGCGAGCACAACAGTTTGAAGGGCAATATGATGACTTGTTGACTTGAATGTGCAAGATGGGGGTGGACAAACTTTATCCGGTAATCTTATAGAATGTAGTAGTTTTAAGTAACCTCTTAGTAGTTATCTCTTTTTTATTAGGGTTTTCCATAGGATTTTTACCTAATAAGGTTTTAACGAGGTAGTGAATTCAAGTTAATAAAATTCCATTTATTCTTAAAATTACAAATTTAAACATAAATTTAAGTATTTTTTACATATTAAATCTTAATCAACACTTGAAAAAAAAACAATTAGAAAGAAAGTTAAAACAAAATTTAAAACTAGAACCAAATCTGGAACCAAACTTGAATCAAAACCGGTTAAGAACTAGGGCGGTTCCGGTTTCGGTCCCGGCCGGTTCTGATTCCGAATTCTCTGTTTAGAAACCGAAATCATACCGGCACCATGGCCATCATCAAATATGACAGTATTGCCTAATGAGCCACATTCATACCAAGGTTGTTGCATTATCTTTAGTCCGATATTGCAACTCCAATAGAATAGGGGGTGTGGAGTAATATGGCTCGTTGTTTTGGTTTAAGATTTTGTGTTGGTCGTTTCTTCTGTTTGTTTCTATGTATCATTTTAGTCTTTTGTTCTCGGTTATACTCTTATTATTAATCAATGAAGTGTTTTTTAATAAAAACTAAATTATAAATTAAATAATGTGTTCATACCTCTTCGTTTTTGTTCATTAACCAGGTCATTCTTTTTTGGAAATTTCATGAGATACCTTCAGGTTTGAGCGAATTTCACAAAATATCCTTGAAGTTTCATTGTCTTTACAAGATATCCTTGAGATTTCATTTTCTTTACGAGACACTCCTGAGGTATCATTTTCTATACCAAATACCCTTAAGTTTCAATTTTATTACGAGATGCCCATTCATTCAAATTATCCCAATTTTGAAATTTATTTTAAAAAACAAATATAATTAAATAAATAAAAAATAAATAATTAGAAATGAATAAATAATATAAAATTTAATTATTTTTAAAAAATAAACATAAATTGTTAAAAAGCTACGTTGTGATGATTTAAATTGTCAAAAAGTTATAACAATAATATCAGGAATATTAAAGGAAATAATTTCATTTAGTACATAAAAAACTCATTATTTAAAATTAGTGAAATAAAGTATAAAAATCATAAAATATGATCATATTTATTGTGATTATTGATATCAATAATATATTTGTTAGTAAATTTTAATAATTAAGAAATTATTTTAATAATTTCTTATTTTAATTTGCATGTTATAACTTTTTTAAGATTTTAAGTCATCGCTATAATAGTTTTTAAATTGTATAACGACATATATTTTTAAAATAAATTAATTTTTTACTGTTTAGTAGTTTCTATTTATTTTTAATTTTATGATATTAATTCTGTTTGTTTTGTATAATTTTATCCATTTTATAAAATTGAATTTAAATTGTAAAGGTAAAATATGAATATGAAAAATATAATATATTAGAATTGAAACGAAACTCATAATAAAATTAAAACCTCCTATCTTGTATAAAAATAAAACTTGAGAAATATTTCAAAAAATTTGCTAGAGACATATGGTGAAATTTCCTCCTTTTAAAAATAAACCATCAAGCTGTAAAGTGCACGCTATACACGAGCTTGCTTCTAAATTGATTTTGGGCATGTGTCCCCTTTTACTATGACAAACTGATCGCAAATTCGACCGTACGAGCTGGCTGCTCCTAGTTAGGAGTGGGACAGTTACACATCATCATTTTTTCCAACTCATCTTTCTATATGGCAGTATTTTTTCCAGCTCATCTTTGTACATGGCAGTATGTTATCTATTCAAATTTTAATTTCCAAACAGAACTTATCTATCCCTCCTATCTTCCCTAACCTCTCGACGCTCTCTACTCTCCCGCACATATGAACGCTTCTTCTCCCTTTCTCCTCTAATCACTCGACACTCATTGAATAATCACTCAAACGCTCCACGAAGCTCGGCGGATCATCACTCGAACTCTCTCTTCTGCTTCTCTAATTCCACGAAGCTCGCTGGACTGTCTCCCCTGCAAATCGACGTGCTGCTCTTCGATTGCTAACCTTACCAGCGAATCGGAAATCACAACTCCTCACATATGGCTAAATCGCGTGAAGTAGTAATTCATAAGGAGTAAGTTGTTACTATGAATAATTCATTTTTCTCATGTTACAGTTTTTACTTTTGGTTGTTCGATTTTGAAATTAGGGTTTATCGAAAGGAAACATCTGCTATATTATTTCTTGATCTTTGGAGAAGACGACTTTAGTCGTCGATATTACAGAGAGGGTCAACCGGCCCTTTACTGTTGCGGTGTTTTTGTTTCTTAAGCGATGAAAGGAAAGAGTGGGCTGGGCTTTTATATGCCTATGCCCAAGTAACAGACAACGGATAGAAATGATACAATATAAGTCCTAGATTACAAAACTAAAAACGTACATATATGTAACCTAGATACATCCTACTAATCCATGTCTAACACCCCCCCTCAAAGAGTACACTCTTCAGGTGACCGAGGAAGCTGTGGGAGGTGTGCTCTTTGCCGCATGGAGGAAGTGGGATGATGCACCGATAGGTACCTGCAAAAAGACATAAAAGAAAGAGAGAAGCTATCCGTTGTCTTGATGTTTTAGACCTAAGGTATGAAAAGAGTTATGATACTGTTTACCTGTGAGTGGTTTCGTCATGACGTCGGCCAGCTGGTGTGAGGTAGGAACATACTGCACTTGCATGAGGCCGGCCTGCAGTTTTTCACGCACAAAATGGCAATCTAGTTCGATGTGTTTTGTGCGTTCGTGTGACACAGGGTTTCTAGCTATGTGTATAGCTGCTAAGTTATCACACTTTAGGGGAACGGGTGTGATGTCCTTGATGCCAATCTCGTGCAAGAGCCTGCTTAGCCAACTTAGTTCTCCCGTAACTTGCCGCATTGCCCGGTATTCTGCCTCGGCAGAGGATAGGGCAACCGTGGTTTGTTTCTTAGACTTCCAACTTAAGGGGGAACCACCTAAAAGAATGTAATATCCGGATATTGATTTGCGTGTGTTGGGGCAAGAGGCCCAATCTGAATCGCAATAGGCTTCTAGTTTAAAATTGGGTTCTTTGTTAAAGTAGAGGCCAAATCCGGATGTTCCTTTAACATAGGAAAGTGTGTGAAAGGCAGCCTTTAGGTGGTCTGAAGTTGGTTCTTGTAGGAATTGGCTAAGAAATTGGACGGCAAAACAAATGTCGGGTCTAGAGTTGGTAAGGAAGTTTAATTTCCCTACAAGACATCTATATGTTGTGGGGTTTTCTAGTTTGGAGCCACTGTTTTTGTAAAGTTTGATGTTGACCGGAAGAGGTGAGGCTGAAGGTTTAATGTTTTGGGCGTCAAAGTCATGCAAGATTTGATTGATGTATCTTTGTTGTGACATGATGACACCCTTGTTGGTTTCCAGGAATTCCATACCGAGGAAAAAGTTTAGTCTTCCTAGGTCCTTTATTTTGAATTCCTTGTCAAGTTGTCTCTTTAAGAATTTTACCTCCTTGATGTTATTTCCAACCACTAGGATGTCGTCTACATAGACACCTAATAAGGTAATGTTGTTTTTGTGTCGTTTGACGAAAAGGGAGTGATCGTTTTGGGAGTGGTGGAATCCAAGACTTTTTAGGAAATTGGCAAGTCTCTCGTACCATTGGCGGGAGGCTTGCTTTAAACCGTATAGAGACTTATGAAGCTTACACACCTTGTTTTGTCCATGGACCTGTAAACCTTCGGGTATGTTCATGTAGACGTCCTCATGGAGGTCTCCATGGAGAAAGGCATTGTTGACGTCTAGTTGGTCTAGAATCCATCCATTCTTTATGGCGGTAATGATGAGGGCTCGAACTGTAGTCAATTTGACTACAGGGGAAAAGGTTTCCTCGTAGTCAAGACCGTGTTTTTGGGTAAATCCTCTCACGACTAAGCGGGCTTTGTATCTTTCGATGTCTCCATTGGCTTTGAGTTTGATCTTGTAGACCCATTTGCAACTAATGGGTCGTTTACCTTTGGGAAGGTCTACAATAGTCCAAGTTTTTGTATGACGAAGAGCATTGAACTCTTCGGACATGGCCTTGACCCAATTTGGGTTCTTGCTGGCTTGTTTGTAGCTTGTAGGCTCCTTCAGGTTATGGAGATGATCTAATAATTTGTTTGTGTTTTGATGAAGGGAGCAAGAGAGAATGGTGGTGTTAGGTGTGTAGTCAGTGAGGGTGTTCAAATTGGTTTGATGGAGGAAATCTATATTGGTGTTGTCAAGCCTTTGGGCTAGAATGACCGAGAAGGGATCGTTGTCATCCATGCTGGAAGTCATGATGTAGTCATCATATCGTGAGGGAAGCTTGTGTGTCCTTGTTGATCTTCTAGGAATCTCAAGTTGTGTGGTGGTGCTATGTGTCTCTATGTCTGGATTTGTGATTGGTTCTGTGATGGGATTGTGAGGATGAGGCTCTTCTCTTGCCTCAGAAAACTGTGACGTACAAGAGTCATCCTCAATGGTGATATTGGGGGGAGGGAAGAGAGGATCTGGGTCATGTTGGCTGGTTTTTGTGGTCTCGGTCCATTTCTCATCTGTTAAAGGATAAATGTCTTCAAAAAAGGTTAAGTCACGTGTGACTTTCAGCTCCTTGGTTTCGAGGACAAGGACTTTATGGCCTTTGGTCTCTTTGGGTATGCCAATGTAGACACAAGCAGAAGATCTAGGATCGAGCTTGCCTCTGGTGGGGTTGACATTAGTCATGTAGCACAAACAGCCGAAACTCCTAATCTCATTATAATTTGGTGTGTTTCCGTATAATCTTTGGAAAGGAGTCAAGTTTTGAATGGCCTTGGTGGGCATCCTATTTATTAAGTATGCGGCATGTTGTAAACAATGTCCCCAGAAGTGTTTTTCTAATCCTGATTGGAAAAGGAGGGCCCTAGTGAGTTCCATAAGGTTTCCTTGTTTTCTCTCAACCACCCCGTTTTGCTGGGGTGTGGGGACACTTGTTTGGTGTATTATTCCATTTTGGGCAAAAATTCGGTTCCTTCTCTTGATTTCCCTAATTCGTAAGCATTGTCACTTCGAATTGTCTTTATTTGTTTATTCATCTGCCTTTCTACCATTTTGACAAAATGTTTGATCTTTTCCATAGCCTCTGATTTGGACCTTAGGAGGACCACCCAAGTCCCTCTAGTGTAGTCATCAACTAAGGTTAAGAAATATTTGTGGCCTTCTAAAGTTTGAGTTCTTATTGGGCCACAAATGTCTATATGAATCAGATCAAATGGTTGACTAGTTTTAATTTCAGAGAGAGGAAATTTGTGCCGCTTAGCCTTTGCCTTATAGCATACAGTACAGGAAGAACTGCCTTTTCAAGTTGTCTAGGAATATGAACCTTCATTAATTTTCTCATTCTTTGTAAAGATATGTGGCCTAGCCTATTATGCCACAGTAATAAGTCCTTTTCATTATTCACATCAAAAGAGTTTATACAAGTGTTACACAACCAGCCAACAATCGGTTTCTGTAAGAAATGAAATCATATAGGAATCCTATATCTACAACATATAAGCCACAGATTTGTCTTCCTATTTCTCTTGTAAGGTTACTCTTACAGTCCTGCAAGAAACAAGCATTGTCTTGAAGATTACAGTTACATGTAAATCTTCCACTAATCTAGACACTGATATAATGTTAAATAAGAATGAAGGAACAAACATTATGTTCCTCAAACAGACAACATTATATAAGGAAAGATGTGCAACAGAGAGGACATTCCTTTTGTTTCCATCTGGAAGAGTGATTTCCCTCTTCGTTTCTAAATTAACACAGTTTGAAAGCAGAATTTTATTGCCACTGACATGTTCAGTGGCACCAGAATCTAAAATCCACAAGTTCTTGAGATCATGCATTACAGAATTAGTGTTGCTCACCAAACATGGTAATGCGGCATTGAGTTTTCCAGGCAAGCATTGAAATTATGCATCACAGAGTTAACTACGCATTAAACATGGTAATGTGGTATTAGGGTTTTCAGGCTTACCTGCAAATTCACCGAAATTGGTCTGTTGAGATGTTCCAGATCCGTCCTTCTGCAGTTGAAGATACGAGACTAGCTGCTGAAGTTGGTCTGGACTAAAACCTTTCACGGGGGATTCTTGTACTGCATCATCTCCATTGTGACGCCTTTGGTTTGTTCTGAGATCACTGAACTAATTCTGGTCTCCTTCGTTTTTCTCGAATTGTCGGTGGGGAAACCAACCAGCCACCAACAATCGTTCCGATTGTGGCCCAATTTTCCACAGTTTGAACATTTTTGCGAATCCCTCTTGGTGGTAGCGACGGGTTTGCTCTGGCTTCTTTTGTTTGAGTTTCTAGAGTTGGGAGAGTAATTAGGGTTCTTCTTGTTGTTGAAGGTCCCGTTTCCCTCAACTTTCGTGATTAAAGCGACAGATTGGTCTGATTCGCCCCGCGTGTCGAGATTCTCTCTTGTCTCCTCTTCTTGGACGATGAGAGCAAATATTTCTTCAAGAGTGGGAAGTTCGCTCATAGCTAAAATCTGCCCTCGCAATTGAGCGTAAGAACGGCTCAATCCCATCAGAAAGTGGATGGTCTCTTCCTCAGCCCGTCGCTTGGTTTGATTTTCGGTGGATTTGCAAGAGGAGCAACAGCTGCATTCGTCGATTGGTCTTGCAAGATCGTACTGAGCCCACACTTCCCTTGACCTCATGAATATTCGGTAATCGAATCTTCTCCTTGTTTTAGGTTTACGATTTGGGTCTTGATGTTTTGCAAGGTGGCGTAATTCTTTTTCTCGAATCGCTTGCATAACCATTCCCAAATCAATTTTGGACTGCTCGTATACATTACGCTCCGAGCAATGTTGGGAGCTAATGAAGAGATTATCCATGTGGTTACAAGGGAGTTTGCTCGCTTCCACGCAGCGGTCCGGAGCGCATCTTTGCTATCTGGTTGGGTGACGGTGCCATCTATAAACCGAATTTGTTCTTCGCCGTAAGAACCTCTTGCATCGTCCACTTCCAGGCTAAGAAGCCTTCGCCGGTAAACTTGGGAGCCAGAGGTAGTCCCGTCTGTTCGGTGGAGGCGACGTAGAGTGGATCATTTTGATCGATGGTGTTGGTCTTGCCTACGGCGTTTTTGTCTCCGGTTTCACTCATTGTTCTTTGTTGGAGGATCTCAAATTGCTCTTGATACCATGACAGAGTTTATCGAAAGGAAACATCTGCTATATTATTTCTTGATCTTTGGAGAAGACGACTTTAGTCGTCGATATTACAGAGAGGGTCAACCGGCCCTTTACTGTTGCGGTGTTTTTCTTAAGCGATGAAGAAAGAGTGGGCTGGGCTTTTATATGCCTATGCCCAAGTAACAGACAACGGATAGAAATGATACAATATAAGTCCTAGATTACAAAACTAAAAACGTACATATATGTAACCTAGATACATCCTACTAATCCATGTCTAACAAAATTAGGGTTCTTAGTTCACAATCTGTATTCTCCAGTAGCATTATGGTTTTATGCTGTTAATTAGTGATTCTCAGTTACTTTAATACTCATTTTGATTCACTAATTAGTTCTACTTTAACTCGTTTCGATTTTGCTACGTTGTTTTCTTTTGCCTTATGCTATTTTATGGTTTTGTGTTTACACAAAAAAAAAGAGAAAGCTGATCTAAGTATGCTGCGAAGGAAGTATGCCTTCAGACTTGCTGTACATGACAAGAATTTGAGGGTTCGTGATCTTCAAACATCATTGAAGTGAAAGAAGTTTTGAAGCTATATGTACTGATCTTATAACTTCGTGGGGGGATTAACTTTTTGGGGTGGTCACACATTTTAGAACATTAGTGTTTTTGGTACAAGCTAGACAACAACATACTAGCGACTGAATGGTGTGTAATACAAAAGTTTCTAGCACACTTATTTGTTGATTCTCATCTTTTGAAGGTTTGAAACCTTATTAGCTCAATGATACATCATATTAGCTTACTGATTCATCATTTTATCTAAATGATTCATTATTTATGTCAACACAAATCAGTTACTTCTTGATTCACCAGACGTATCAAATGATTCATTTGTAAATGTGTATGATACATCACAGACCTAAAGCAATATCTACACTAGTAAAATGAAATGATATGTCACATTAGCTTGATGATTCATCATATTAGCTAAATGATTCATTATTTATGCCAACACAAATCAGTTAGGCTGCGTTCGGCTTCCATTTTCGTGGTTGTTTTGTGGTTAGTTTGGTCTGGTTGTTTTGGTTGGTTGTTTTGTGGTAGTTTTGTTGGTTGTTTTGTGTTGGTTGTTTTGTGGTTGTTTTGAAAACTAGTGTTCGGCAGGCGGCGGTTTCGTCTGGCTGTTTTGAATAAGTTAGTTTTATGCAGTGCTTTACAGTTTTTTTGTTACAATTAAAAATTTTATATTACATTTTAAAACAATTTTTTGTTAATAAAGTTAAAATATATGTAGATATTCAATTACAGCCTTTAATAATTAATATTCTTTATTAATATTTTAGTGACAATTACTTTATAATATGTATATATATTAATTTATAAATAATTGTTTTACATATATTTGAAAAAATAAAGAAATAAACCATTGTATTTAGAGCAAATATATTAGATGTTATATATAAAAATATAATTTATAGATTATATATTAGTATTTAATATAACATTTCAAATGTATTAATATTTAAGATTATTTTAATTTTTAATAGAATAAATAATATCATTGAAATGAAAAAGCAATTCTTTCAATAATAATATAATTGACCGTAAGCGAATATATATATGTACAGATATTACTTATTATTTTATTATTTTAAATTGTTTAATATTTTAAACATATATTTGTAGTTAAAACATTATATTCTATTCAATTAAATATTACTTAATAAAATTTAAAAACATAAATTTAAATTTAATACTGGATATGTCAAGAAATGAAAAATAACGTATATTAGCATATAAAATTATTTTTTAATTATTAAGCATGGTATAAAACATATAATAACTTTGATATATTGACAAACCATAATAGTTTGTACAAATAGTTTTGTAATTAATTCTTACTTAGCAAGTTGAATACTTATAATTGATATACCAATCTTTATAAAAAAAACTAAAAATAAAAAAGGGAAAATAAACTAATTTATAATATATTAATCTATATATTTTAATTTTAATTTAATTGTGTCAAATTTAATATATAATATCATTTTTAAAATATTATTATAAATATTGAAAATTTAAATTAATTATTAAAAATTAATTTTTAAATATTAATTAATACTATTAAAATATTTTCTCCCTCTTAATTAAAGTTTTCTGGTTCCGCCACTGTTTATGGTATTCATTATATTTGCAGCATAAATAGTTGGTTGTTTTGTGGTTGTTTTATGTTGGTATATTTGTGGCTGTTTTGAAAATTGTTGTTCGGAGGTGGCGGTTTGGTATTTTTTGTCAAAAATGCCAAACTCAAAAATGCCACATTTATACCACAAAAAGGTCGTCTCCGAACGCAACCTTACTTCTTGATTCACCAGACGTATCAAATGATTCATTTGTAAATGTGTATGATACATCACAGACCTAAAGCAATATCTACACTATCGCACTCTCTTGATTCATATATTTAAGTGTTACTGAATGATTCATCAAGTCAGTAAAATGAAATGATTCATCACATTAGCTTAATGATTCATCATATTAGCTAAATGATTCATTATTTATGCCAACACAAATCAGTTACTTTTTGATTCACCAGAGGTATCAAATGATTCATTTGTAAATGTGTATGATACATCACAGACCTAAAGCAATATCTACACTATCGCACTCTTTTGATTCATATCTTTAAGTGTAACTGAATGTTATCTAGTCAGTAAAATGAAATGATTCATCATATTAGCTTAATGATTCATCATATTAGCTAAATGATTCATTATTTATATCAACATCTTTGTACTTCATAAAGGCTATGTATGCACTTATTTTTCTAAATCTGGGACTATAGTGACAAGTCTATCACCACCGTGCACGGGATGTGCATAATAAACTCCTTGAGATTGTGTATCTTCATGGATACTCCGGAAAGAATTTATAGCAGCCTTCTTTAGTAACTTTGCAGCTGCAGCTTTTTTTTGTCCTTGCAGCTCTTCTGTGTATCTTTTCTGTTGCAGATTTCCATCTATAATAAATCAAATTTATTAACTAAATTCAACGATCAATCATATTGCTTCAACCATGAACTGTTCTCACATTTATGTGTTTCAAGAAGCCTGAATACGTTATAGAAGGAGAAACTTATAGATAAGAGGAGCCAAATCTTAGAACGTATATGTGACAACATGAAACAAGATGTAAATCAAGCATACCAATATAAATCAGTGACTCTGCATTTTGTATATACTGATGATTCACCACTAGAATCAAATGATACATCAGTTACAACAAATGATTCATTAATAGAATAACATCTTTATACTATTTATATCAGAACACGAAATCAAGTACTAGTATGTAAACAATTGAACATTGAAATTTAGAACTAACAATTTTGTCAATCAACTCTGATGATGAAGCTTTAGTAAAAACAACTTTTGGGTTTCATTCACAATCGGCAGTTCAGTATGATCTGATACAATTGACCCTGCAATATCAAATGATTCATTAATATGTATAAATGATTCATTACTATGTATAAATGACTCATTAAGTTTTAAACTGTGATACATCATATATCATTCAATATATGTAAGGTCACACACAGTATATGAAGCTACACAGAACAGAAATCGATTATCATAAGCACAAGTTCAGCGAAGATTGATGAAGATCTTCTATCGATCACCTTATGATTCAAGAAAAAACCGTAAAGATTGACGAAGATGGAGGAATATGCATATCGATTATCATTATTGTTTAAGGTGAAGGAAGATTGATGATAACCTGCATCATACACAACAATCTCTGTACACCTTTCGTCTACCGCGTCTTCCATCAGGTGGATTTTATCTTCCGTTGCACTACAAGAACGAATTGCAGCTCACAAACTGATTTCAATGTCATTTCAGCTATGACGCTTTTTATTCAGCTAGATCGATCGATCGAATCCATCTGTTTATTGGCAACGAAATGCTGTTTTTCTTTCGATTGGGTGAAATCAATTCTGAAATCACGTGAAGGAAGCACAAACTGAGTTCAGGTGTTTGTTTCCACTCTCTACGTTGATCCTTCTCTGAGATATAAAGTGCTGACATGTAATTTTTTACCAGCGTGGCATGTGCCTGCACCTAGTATGGAGTGACCGTCCCGCACTATCCCGTGTCTGCAAACTGATATGGTTTTGCGTGTGGTAGTGCGTCAGTCTGACATAAAACTGGTGTTTTTGTCAGTCCCCTTTTACATGTAGTGTATGTTTGTAATTGTCCGGCTTTGAAAGATAAGCATGATGAGCAAAACTTTATTAGGTCTAAATATGTGTGTGTGTGTGTTTTTAATAAAATTAGTGGCATATAATATAACCAACTGACGCGCGCATGGCTGAAATCACATCATCAACATAACAATCTTACCAAACTCATTTTAACCTCTTTTGTATTCAAAGATCTTTCAGCATGGCTGTTTTGGCGGCATATTTGGTAGTAGATTTGTGTTAGCATATTTACAGCATATTTGTTGGCAGTTGTACACTGATATATTTGTAGCTGCTTTGAAAACTGTTGTTTGACAGTGCGACATATATACAACATAAGTTAGTTAAGTTAGTTATATATAGTACGTTCACCGTTTTTGTATTGCAATTACAAATATTATATTACACCACGTAACTTTATTTTGTTAGTAAAAATAAAAGAAAAAATACACAAACAGTATATGAGAAAGCAAGGAAAATAAATTTTTTAATATAACCAACAAAATTTGAATTTTTATTATTTAAGTACAAATAGTAACTTTAACAACATATTACGATTTTCTATAATTTTATAATTCTTACAAATATTCAAGCGTAATGAAAACGAGGACTAGAATCTCAAATTTTTATGGTACTGTTGTGTGAATTTATTTAGTTAAATTTTAACTTTTAATAACATATAGTTTTTAAACTTTGCATGTTACTAAATTAATATAGATTAATATTTTTATATACTTTTAAAGTTTTTCATTAAAGAGATTATCATCAATTTTTTTTATTATATTAATCTCTATGTTATTTTGAAGCATCGTGTAACTTGTAACAAATAAAATAACTTGCAACTAATGTCATAAGATAAGTAGACGGAAATAAAGTGAAGGGGTGCATGCTAAATGGAGGAGAAAGCAACATATGCTGCCTTTCAAACATGCCAAATGAGGCGAAAAACAAAAACAAATAAATGAGTCCAAAACAGCATATGCTGGTGCATTTATGCTGCCCATTGCCATAACCTAATCTTTCCCTTGAATGTCAGTTTGTTTACTCGCGAGTAACTATTGAATCCCAAAGGTGGTTCTTGCTACAGACATCTTTCATCTACAGATGAGAGCAAAACTTGCTCTAAGGCCTAAGCCATCCCTTACTCCTTCCAATCGGCACTACAACCTTGGGATGTACTCCTTGATCTTATAATAATACCTTTGAGGTTGATAAATGCCTTTCTTTCGTTGATGACTTTGCAACCGAGCTCTTTGGCAAGCATCTATGTCTAAGGTTGTCTATTTGGTTAATTCGGTTAAATGAAAAATCAAATTTTGGGTAAAACCTGTTTTCGGTTATTTTAGTTATAACCGAAATTCAAATCAACAACTGAATTAACCAAAAACCAAAACCTTTTTACACTAAATAACAAAAAAATCGAAATTTTTTACACACAAAATAACTGAAAACCAAGCTCAAAGAAACTCGTGAATGAAAAAATTAAGATTTTTATCAATATTTATTTCTTTTACTATAAAATTTTTAATCATTAAAAAATATTTCAGGTATTGGGTTAATCGAAATATTTTGATTCATAACCAAAAGCAACCGAAGTAATATTCAGTTAACTGAATAACTGAAATTTTAAAAATAGTTATAAAAAATGGTATTGAAAATAATTTTAGTTTTTAATTATAACCATATTATCCAAACCGTATGGACACCCCTATCCATGTATGTCTCTCTTCTTCTCACACTTGCGCTGCCTCAATATCTTGCTTTGATGGATTGTTCAAAATTTTGGCACCGAACCTGAAGGAAACTCTGGCTCCTCACACAGTCTTTTCAAGTCTTCCACATCATCATCTACCATGGTCCATGGCCTCATCGAGGGACTTTATATCTCCTAGCGTTGGGCTAGTGGGAACCTCAGTTTCAACACATTCGGGGTTGTTGCTCGCAAAATCCAAGCTACTACATCTGATCTCCTCTTCATCAATTAAATCTTTATAGAAAAATTTTTCAACCTCGAACCATCGTCCAATGGTCTCATGCTCTCTACCTTGACTAAGAATTTCTTCCTCTATAGGATCTTGCCTCTCATTCGTTTTCAAACTTGGATCTCAAATAATAATCTGTCTCCCTTAGTATGGATGCGCATTATGATGAAGTTCATTCTTCTGTTTTATTTTCTTTTTTTGGTAAAGGTGATGATAAATTAATATACAAGTAAAGGTTTGTTCAAAAGTTGATATATGTTGAATAATATATCAGATATCTAAGGGCTGCTAAGGGGATACTACACAACAAAGATAGAATAGCACCAACAAAATTTAAAGGGTGACAATAAGTTGACCTGCGGCATAGATAAAGTGGGGGGAGATGTACAGAAACCCCATAAGTAATTAGGTGCAAAGAACATGGTCTAGCCAAACATGTTCAATGGGAGAAGTCCACGGTTTCTCCCATATAACAATCTTGATGGAAAATTTGATTTCGGCCATGATCTGCGAAGGGACTTTGGATTGGTTTGACATGGCTCGCTTGCACCGCTTGATCCAGTCTACATATACTATGCAGCAATGGCGTCTTATCTAAAAAAAATCAATGGGTCTTTTTCTTTTTGTAGTAGTGAGCGATCTGATGACCAATGCAGCTGTAAAGGCTTGCAGTTGGTGGGGATACCGAGCTAGTCACAAATGGTCCACATAAATCCTACAAGAGAACATACAAAAAAACTAGTGGTAGCTAGTCCCTTGAGCACACTCATAGAGCCAACATCTATTAACAATAGAAATACCCCACAATTTGAGTTTGTCAGAAATTTTAAGCCTCCCTTTCAAGATGATCCACATAATAAATTTGGCTTTAGGGATTACCCTAGTTCTCTAGCAAATATCATACCAGGGAAAGGGATTCAAGGAAGTTGAGGCATTAATGTGGAGTTGGCTCACCCAAGGGTTGGGAGCATAGGAGAGAATAAAAGAGCTGGTATTATGATAAAGCATGAGATTGGATCTACCAGTTCCTATCCTGAATGATAGATTTATAAGCCCAAGGGCATCCCCTTCAGGATAGCGGACAAGATGTTAGTGATCCGAAAGATGCATCCTAAGGATCCACTAGATCCATAATCTATTGGCATTGTGCATAATAGTTGGGATGGATTTGAGAATGAAGCTCATAATTCACTTGTGGATGTCCATGAGACAAACACACCCAAAATTTCTTACCACTACAGATAATTAGAAGTTACCAATAACATCGCTCAATCAAAGGAAGTGTCGGAGCTTGTTTATACTTTTAATGACATTTTTTTGAATGAAGACGCATGAGGCCCAAAAAGCCCACAATGTCATAGAGGACGCCCTAGATGAGGAAGAGACGCCCCGTAAAAGAAAGGTGATTCCCTCCCTAGGAAGAGATATGCTTGTGGATGCTACCAGTCAATAGATTAAAATCAATGGTTATAGGCTTCCTGGATAAGATTGGGAGGCCAAGGTAACGAAAAGAGAAGGTTCCCTCGTTGGAACCTATGGAGTGAATGATAGAAGTAGTGGCAAGTAGAGGCACCCCCGAAAGAAAATATCAGATTTAAAAGGAGTTCAGCTTAAGCCGTAGGCCTAAAAAGAGTTTAACTTTGTCAATCATCAAGGACATAGAGACCCGATCCCCCTACAAAAAAAAACCATAATCCACTAAAAAAACAGATGTGGGAGATATGAAGAGCTTTATAAGTAGGAACATTGCAGAAGTTATGGTTAGAGTGAAGCTGGCCGAGTAGGAGGAGAGCCTGTCCATGACCAGAACAAAAAGATATGAAGAGATTGGCCCCCCTTGTTAGAGCCCCTGCTTCTCTTTAAAGAACCTAGTAGGGGATCCATAAAAATTGATAGAGAATGAAGTGGACGTGACCACTGCTTGATCCATTTTAAGAAAGTTGGAGGAATTATAGGAAGGAAAGGGTCACACATAAAGGAACTTCTAGTCACAAAGTCAAAAGTGTTCCTAATATCCATTTTAATCATGCAGCGAGAGAATTTATGCATTACTCCATCACGTTAGAGCAGAGCTGGATGTTTAAGAGACGAACGTATCTTTAATGAAGGCGGCTTGACTCTCCAGCCAGAGGAGATGCGAACTCTTCAGTTTTATTTTATGTTCTGCTTGTTTGTTCCCATCAATTTGGAGTATTAGCTTAGCGGAAGATAGAAAATGATGAAGCTTTGTGAGAAAGGATTTGATTGTTACTAAATGATATGAATATTTGACGTAACATAGTAAAGAGACCAGAGTTTATATACGAGGAGCAAAAAGTGGAATGACAAGAATATGATATTACACCTTAAGAAGAATATGATGTCATGTTAGGGCAGGCCTTAGGGGCGTCACGTGGGGTCATATGGGTTCATGTGGCCTCAAAAATTTTGTAAAAAAATTATTGATAGTAATTTTTAGCGTAACTTCTAAAATTTGTTGACACTTTTAGTGGTCCCATAAATGTTTTACAAGTTTATTTTTTCATTTGTTAGTGACCCTATAACTTATAGTCTTTGAGTTTGCCACCGTGTCATTTTACAAGCCACAATATACAACGGGATAAAATAAAAGTCTCAAACACATCCCGCCCACCTAGATCTTGTAATTCAGGTCACTCAATTCGGGTCGGTCTGGTTAGCGCTAGTTAAGATTGTTTGATATTCGGTTCAGGTTTTGTTTGGATCGGGTGAATTTGGTTTTTTTGTTATGTTCGGATTTGTGATACTTCGGGTCGTGTTCTGATCGGTTCGGGTAATCTTAATTTGGATGATATTTAATAAAATGACAAATCAAGTTATGTTGCTATATATATGTTAGGTGATAATGAGAATTCTGTGACTTCAGTTTGAGTGACTGTGGTTCAAGTATCTTTCAAGCTGGGTGATTTTCGATTGGAGCTATTTTACGGTATAGTTTGATTCATTTTTTATTGTATCGGGTTTTGGGTTATAACATTAAAAAATAGGACTTAGCTTCCGAGATATTTGACGGTTCGATAGGATTCAATTTAGATTGTTTCAAGTTTTGGGTCATAACTAAAAACAACAAGATTTAGCGTCCGATTTTTTATATTTATCGTCCGACGTTCATCAGACGCTAAAAGGTTGGATGCTAATTTTTTCGAGTGTCCACCAGACACTTACTTGCTTCCTGCATAACATCCATTTGTTTGGGATGCTGCCGTAAATCGAACGCAAAATAACTGAATTCAAGAATCAATATATTTAGTGTCTAATATCTATCGAACACTAAATTGCGTCCATCTATTGGACACTCACATCAAACACTCTTTTTATATAGTTGGACGTTAATTTCGATTTCCGGAGACTAAGTTTTATGTATTTGTCAAATATTAGTTTATATATTCGGACAACTAAATTGTGCCTATTTTTCGGTTGTTTCATCTTTTGAACGCCTAATGACCACAGTTATTGCATCCTTACTACTACTAGCTGCTGTTATCATATTTTCGAGATGAAGATCACATTAGTGGCGTAAAATTCTCGTTTTATGATTTTGACATTATCATGGTCACAACAGATGCAGTGTAGACAATACTGTTTATATGATATCCATATATAAATATAGAATAATGATCAAGTAAATACATTATATGTGTCATCCTTTTCACCATATATACAAGTAGAATGAGTTATCTAACTGAAATTAAAATGAGGTATGCCTATAGCTAAAGGGCACAATAGGCAAAACAACCTCCTCTAATTGTCATTGAGCATACCACTGTGAACTCACTCTCATCAGTCTTGAAATAACCAAAGTATTAGTACTAACTAGTAATATGAAAACATAGGATATCATACGTGATAAGAAAAGATCTGGGGACAGGGGAAGGGTAGTAAAGTTTCAAAGGATTTCTAGTTTGATCATTCAACCAATGCAGTTGTGAAGCTAGAGGAGTTGGTGAAGATCCCAAGCCAATCAAACATAATTCTCCAAATCCTGCAAGAGAGTTTGAGTGCCAACAAATGGTTACTAGTCAATAGAGCAAGCTTATATTGAGCATGCACTTAAGAGTCTGTTTTCAAGTGAAATGAGTCAGAATTAGAGCTTGCCTTTAAAAGATCACCCATAAATTTCTCCAACAATCATTTAGACCACGGACATTGTAGGGCAGACTAAATCCTAGCCTGCATAAAATTAATTACTAGCGAGCAACGTCTTCTGGTTTCACTTGAGTAGAGCAGCTAGCAATAAATCTCCCTCGATTTCAAAATTAGTCCTTAATTGTTCACAAAGTCAAATGATTAAGGCTAACTAAAATTAAGAAAAATATGAACCTACTCAGTTGGTCAAAATGGACTTATCTGGTAATGAACGTGCGCCAGGTATCTGAGCTCCAGGTTGAATGACACATGTAGAGCAGTAAGGCCGGGTGGGCATGGTGGGGAAGACAGGTCACATGAATCACTAACTCATACGACAACACTTATATATAGCAACCAGCATTTCCGCTGGTTGTTAAGCAAGTGATAAGCTGGAAAGACATCCAAAAGATGAAACAAAAAGTGGAATTCATTTCCATTGTGCTTCTCATTCAGCATCAAAAACAGGAAAATTTTAGATAACTAGTTAACTAAATTGATAAAAATTGAGTTAGTAATGCACGTGCCCTGCTTCTCCATCTTGCTCATCACCCATGCCTGCTTTCTTTCTTCCTTCAACAACTAGCAAAACGGCAGCAGTATATCTCTCAGAAAGATGAAAAGGAGAATACTGTTCTGATAGGAACAAACGGAGTTCATGAAAAGGAGGGTACAGTTTTAATGATGATGATGATGATCCGTTTATCCTCTCTCTTGTGTGTGTGTGCATTATCTGGTAGGATTAAATTTTTCTCCCACCCTCCTTCCTGGATTTATACAGGTGCCATGAGAGTGAGAAAATATATTTAATTATGAAGTGGTGTATTTAGGAGGGAAAAATAAAAAAGTGAGACACAAAGGAGGAGGTGGCCGGTTGGTGGAGAATGGTGCTGGAACAATTGTAGGGTTGCAGTGCCAGTGAGTGAATGGGGTCGTACTGAATGGACGTTGCTTACGTCAATGGTGGGCTAGCTACCTCTTCAAAATTCCAATTTCCACTCAAGAGGTAATGATAATAAAAGAATGTTCTAGGTACGTACGTTTCTAAATTACCGGTTTGGGATCCAAGCTGGATTGTCATCACTATATCACTGTAGATATCACTTGTGTTTTTGCCCGTAACTCCGCGAAATGAAAACATGACACTATGATTTTCCCCACCTGATGATATGAAACCCAAGCTTTTTGTCATTATGTGAACCGGACAGGATAGAGATCATGTTGGAATTAGGTTGTATCTAGGGCATATTACATGTACGTTTATAGTGTGTACCTAGGTTTCTTTACATGTTATATTTTAGATGGTCACGTGCCTGTTAGTCAAGGGCACTTATATAGACCATCTTCTTTCTGTTTAGTTTAGTTAATAATCATCTTCTAATCCCTTAATGAATTCAGTCAATGTTTTCTCCCGTTCTCTCTATGCGAGGCTGAGTAATAAAGAAAGTTCATTTTGAGTTTGATAAACTCTATCATGGTATCAGAGCACTACTCTATTCTCGATAAGCAAAGATGGATGATCAACTGGGAAAGAAAGCAGAAATCAGCGCCGGAAAAACCAGCACCACGATCGACCAGACAGATCCCTTGTTTGTCTCCTCCACAGAACAAACCGGTCAAGCCCTAGCAACCAAGTTCACCGGCGGCGAAGGTTTCCAGGCGTGGAAATGGACGATGCAAGAAGCCCTGATGGCCAAGAACAAAATAGGCTTCATCGATGGGAGCATTAAACAACCCGACGCCGGAGATACCATACGCTTGGGGGCATGGAAACGAGCCAGATCTTTAGTTGTTACCTGGATTATTTCATCTCTTGCTCCCAACGTCGCGCGCAGTGTTATGTACACCAGTGACCCCAAACAAATTTGGGACTGGTTGTGCAAGCGCTTCGAGAAGAACAATCTGGCGACACTTCACAACATTAAGTCCCAGATCGTAAATTTGAAGCAAGGTAACGACACGATTACTGACTATTTCATGAAATCCAAGGAGGTTTGGGCTCAGTATAACCTAGCTAGGCCGATCGAGTATTGTGACTGCTGTGCCTCTTGCAAATCTGGCGAAAAACAAGAAAAACGTCAAGCGCAAGAAGAAATTGTACATTTCTTGATGGGCCTGAGTAAACCTTACTCACAGCTTCGCGCGCAGATAATGGCGAAGAGTCAGACTCCTACTCTGGATGAGATATACTCTCTAATCATCCAAGAAGAGCAGACGAGGGAATCCACCGACCTCAGAGATGAACCCGACCAATCGGTAGCCCTAATTGCAAAAGGAAGAGGAAACTCTTTCAACAGACAGAAATCTGGGAGCGGAACAACGAATTACAAAAGCTTCGAGAAGGGAGACGCTAACAAGAACACCGGTGGGTCAAAGAAAGAGGCTCTCAAATGTTCGAACTGCAGCAAAATAGGTCACACCCGCGGCGATTGTTGGTGGCTCATCGGATTTCCAAACAACGACACCAGGAAGAACAAAGATGCAAAGATTGGGTCCATAGTCACAGATCAAGAAAGATCGAACATAAAGGGCGATGACATCATTCAAGCTTCACCGGTTCAAGGTTTTAGCTCAGACCAGCTCCAACAACTAGTCGCGTTTCTACAACAGCAGAAGGATCTTGGTGGGACTAGTAAACAAGCGAATTTCGGAGATTTTTCAGGTAATTCACGAACTATCTTTAGCTCTATGCCGTGTTTAATCTCTAACACCAACTCTATGATCTACGAATTGAAAAACTTATGGATTCTCGACTCTGGTGCTACTGAGCATGTTAGCGGAAATAGGACTTTGCTTGCTAATTGCATAAACCTTCGAAAGCAAATGGATATAACCCTTCCAGATGGAAATAAGAAATGTGTGGATTCTGTTGCTAATTTATGTGTGAATGGAAAAGTTTGCATAAGAAATATAATGTTTGTTCCATCGTTTCTGTTCAATATAATCTCTGTTTCTAGGCTGATAGAGGACTTGAATGCATCTGTTGTTTTCCATGGAAATATTTGCACCTTGCAGGAATCTAGGAGCGATATTTCTCAGCAAATTGGAAGGCAAATTAGTGGCCTGTATGTTGTTGATATAGAAAAACTGTGTGATTTTATATTGAATAGAGAAAATACTTCTGTTTGTATGAGTACAAATGTAGAACCGTGTACTGTTGAACAGCCACATAATGTTGCTCTGTGGCATAACAGATTGGGACACTTATCCCTTAAAAGATTGAACAAAATAATAGATATTCATGCTTCTGACCATCTGAACAGTGACATTATGCCGTGCACAATATGCTATAAGTCTAAGGCTAAGCGATTAAAATTTCCAAACTCTAGTATTAAAACCATGGAACCCTTCCATCTTGTGCATGTAGATATTTGTGGTCCCATGAGAACACAAACCTTAGATGGGCATAGGTATTTTCTCACTCTTGTAGACGACCACACTAGAGCTACTTGGGTCATTCTCCTCAAATTAAAATCAGAAGCCATGAATCACATTAAAACATTTATCAGTCTCATTGAGAATCAAATGAATAAACACATTAAGATTATACGAAGTGACAATGCGCGGGAATTGGGAAAGTCTCAAGAAGGAAATGCATACTTCGCTCAAAAAGGCATAATCCACCAAACAAGTTGCTCCCACACACCCCAACAAAACGGGGTTGTGGAAAGAAAACAAGGCAACCTTATGGATATTGCCAGAGCTCTTCTTTATCAATCGGGTCTGGAAAACCAGTTTTGGGGTCATTGTGTCGAACATGCGGCATATTTGATCAATAGAGTTCCAAGCAAAGCCATACAAAACCTAACACCTTTCGAAAAACTCCATGGCACAAAGCCCAATTACAACGAAATCAGAACCTTCGGTTGTCTTTGCTACATGACCAACACAGAACCAAACAAAGGAAAATTAGACCCCCGCTCATCCCCTTGTGTATACATTGGAAATGCCAAACATACAAAGGGATACAAAGTCCTCACATTAGAGGACAAGCAACTCAAAATCACCCGAGACATAACCTTCTTCGAGAACATTTACCCTTTGACCGACAAAAGGTGGACAGATGTTCTAGACAAAAGTCAACACTACCCTGACATTTTCCCTACTCCTCCTTATCTCAATAACACAGTTGAAGATGACACTTGCACGTCTCAGCTTTCTGAGATAAGAGAAGATTGTCATCCTCAAACTACCAATCTAGACATAAGCCATGCTTCCATAGATATTGATCCCCCCTCGGACGCAGAGGAAATCCCCATACAAACCACACCACCAAGGAGATCTACCCGAGAACGCAAATTCCCTTCCAAATATGATGACTACGTGGTTTCTTCCAGCATCAACCAAGATCTTTTTTCTTCTATTCTCACACAAAGACTTAAAAACACCGACTCTCACCATCCTTACCAAACTAGCCCTAATACTCTCACAGATCACATTCCCAACAATACGATTCTCTCATGCTCCCTTCATCAAAACACCAACAAACTCTTGTCCCAACTTCATGGCCTTAAGGAACCCTCCAGCTATAAAATAGCTAGCAAGGATCCCAAATGGATCCAAGCTATGACAGATGAATTCGAGGCCCTAAAACAAAACAAGACTTGGACTATCGTGGACCTTCCCAAGGGCAAACGTCCCATCAGTTGCAAATGGGTCTACAAGGTGAAACTCAAGGCTAATGGAGACATAGAGAGATACAAAGCTAGGCTTGTTGTGAGAGGATTTACACAAAAGCAAGGGCTCGACTACGAAGAAACTTTTTCTCCCGTAGTCAAATTAACCACCGTGAGAGCCCTTATAATAATGGGAATCAAGAAAGGATGGATCTTAGACCAGTTAGATGTCAATAACGCCTTCCTTCACGGAGATCTCCACGAAGACGTTTATATGACCATCCCCGAAGGTCTAAAGGTTGGTGGAGAAAACAAAGTGTGCAAATTACACAAATCTCTCTACGGTTTGAAACAAGCCTCTCGTCAGTGGTATGAGAAGCTTGCCAACTTTCTACAGACACTAGGGTTCCACCATTCTCAAAATGACCACTCCTTGTTTGTCAAGAGAAAGAAAAACAGCATTACCTTGTTGGGTGTATACGTCGATGACATCCTAGTTGTTGGAAATGACACCAACGAAGTGAAATTCCTCAAAAACCAACTCAACAAAGAATTTAAAATCAAAGATCTTGGAAGATTAAATTTTTTCCTCGGGATGGAATTCTTAGAGACTAACAACGGCATGATCATGTCACAACAACGTTACATAAATCAAATCCTCCATGACTTCGATGCCCAAAGCATCAAGCCCTCAGTCTCACCTCTCCCCGTCAATCTCAAACTCAACGAAGATAGTGGTTCCAAACTCCCAAACCCCACAACATATAGGTGCCTTGTAGGTAAGTTGAACTTCCTCACCAACACCAGGCCCGACATATGTTATGCGGTCCAATTCCTAAGTCAATTCCTTCAAAAACCAACCACAGAGCATATGAAAGCCGCTTTCCACACCCTTTCTTATGTCAAAGGTACCTCGGGCTTTGGGTTATTTTTCAACAAGGAACCCAAATACAAATTAGAAGCTTACTGTGATTCCGATTGGGCTTCTTGCCCCATCACACGAAAGTCCATATCCGGTTATTACATCCTCTTAGGTGACTCCCCCCTTAGTTGGAAATCAAAGAAGCAGACGACCGTCGCTCTATCCTCTGCAGAAGCGGAGTACAAAGCAATGCGGCAGGTCACCGGAGAACTTAGTTGGTTGAGTAGACTTTTAGATGAGATTGGCATTCCAGACATCACACCCATACCACTCAAATGTGATAACCTAGCAGCCATACACATTGCTAGGAACCCCGTTTCTCACGAACGCACCAAACATATAGAATTGGATTGTCATTTTGTGCGTGAAAAGTTGCAGGGAGGACTTATTCAAGTCCAATATGTGCCTAGCACACATCAATTGGCAGATATGATGACCAAATCTCTTACAGGTAAAAGTTACCATAATTCTTTTGACAGTTTGGGTTTGCATGAAAACGAGAAAAGGTAGTTCTTTCTTTCTTTTGCAGGTCTGCAGCACCAAGACTCACGGAAGTGGGAACAAAAAGCACATTCCCATGCTCTCTCCATACGCAAAGAGATGTACTTTTTGAGGGGGGGTGTTGGAATTAGGTTGTATCTAGGGCATATTACATGTACGTTTATAGTGTGTACCTAGGTTTCTTTACATGTTATATTTTAGATGGTCACGTGCCTGTTAGTCAAGGGCACTTATATAGACCATCTTCTTTCTGTTTAGTTTAGTTAATAATCATCTTCTAATCCCTTAATGAATTCAGTCAATGTTTTCTCCCGTTCTCTCTATGCGAGGCTGAGTAATAAAGAAAGTTCATTTTGAGTTTGATAAACTCTATCAGATCAAGAACAATTCTTCGTTAGACACTAGCCGATGCAGAAGCATGAAGAACTTGAAATGGAAATGCTTTCGTTCGTCTAAATATCAAATATAATGCATATGTAAGGTAGGAAAGGTCCACTGCGGTGGTCTCGCCTCGCCTGGTGGCACCAGCCCAACCTAGGGGGTGCTTCCCTCCTCTTTGGCCCATCCCCGTGTTTTCTGTGGTGCAATGTTGTAGAACTCTAATTTTACAGATGATGTCCATCTCAATGTATCCAATACTATAAATACGGAGTTAGTCTGATGGTAAAGTTTTTTTTTGATCAGTGGGCTACATATGTAGCATAATTTAACCAGTAATCTGGTTTTACAGCATAGGATTTCTCCTTGCCAGGGTGCCAAACAAACAACATAAAAAACCCAATCACTAACAACCGAAAAGCGTAAAAATAAAAGTCAAGATCAAAAGATTTCGATCATTTTAAAGATATTGAAATTCCTTCAGGTTCGCAGATTAAGTGGCCCAGCAGACTTTGAGACTTCCTTTAGCATTCGATTAGCTTATCACTTCAGAACATCATAAATACGGAGTTAGTCTGATGGTAAAGTCTGATTGCACTCTAAAGTCGTTGTGGATCAAACAGAGTCGTACTGTGATACAAACTCCTTATGCGAACCACAGAAGAAAAAGAGAAGCACACTAACAAATAAGAATGTGAAGATAACTGTTAATATTGACCAGTTCTGAAGATCAAGGCAGCAACGGTTGAACCAAGCAAGTCGCTTTGTTAGCAATTAAGTAAAAAATAAGTTGAATAAGGAAAACCGTGGAGCATCACTATCAAGAAATAATGGGAAATTATGTAGTGAGAGTCTGTTTTTGAGAGATCACTTTGAAAACCTAATTTCTGCTTACGCTTAGGTAGTTTCATCTGCTTTTAGAGCCATTGCACCCAAATGCTTCATAAGTCGTATTGATCTATATTTAGAGTGTTTGAGTGTAGGAGTTAGACAAAATTAAGGTTCAAGATTTAAAGATGCATGTGACTATGAAAACTTTGTTGGGAAACCGGGCGAGTCTCTCGACAATATGCTAACCAGATTCAATGAGCTTACTACAACAATGGAAAAGCTGCAAATTGGGGGAACCTATGAAAACAAACAACAACAAACTCCTTGACATTCTTGGTGAGGAACGGGTTGAGAGCGTCATCTCTACTAGAGCCTCCAAGAGTCTGGCAATGTCAAAAGGAGAGGTAATCCTTCTACTTCAAGTCAATTAGTTCCTTATGCTAACCCAAATCAAGCTTTGCAGGTACAATCTTCAAACTAGTATCTGCTACCCCAACATGACTCTCACTACTATGACTGTGCACCGGTAGTCCACGATCACATTCAACAACTTCGTGATTCACTTTTGTATGGGCTAATTAAGAAGGCTCGATCTTTACCTTGGAAGATATGGCTATAATAGTCAAAATTTTAAACGATTCATGAGAGACAACTCGGATAAGAATTTCCAGAACTTGAATAGGTTAGTCAAGGACAAAGTCCGTCTTATTAACCACAAAGTCATTGCTATTAGGGTAACTTGACCTCAAGCGAGCGAGTTTGATTCAAAAGTCTAAAACCAAGACATTTTCTAATATCCGTCTTCTCAAACAATGAGACGATCATGGTCAAAATTCACAACCATTGTTGATGGCTAATGCATCTTGGGGAGACTCTAGCTAACAGGAACAAGAGTTAGGCACCACAAGTCTCATTTGTCTGATGGCTCATATTGGTGAGAACATTCCTCAAGATAAGGTAAGCAAGACTCCCTCTTCATCTAACCTATCTACTATATCTCTAGATCTTGCTACTTAATTTATATATCCTAATCACCGTACTGTCGATCTAGTTGAGAAGCAAGAACAAACTACGCTATTATATGAAGAGATTGATGTTCTGAAAGGTCACAATACTAAGACCGACTCAAACTTCAAAAATATGAAGATATTATCAAAGACCTACAAAAAAAGTTGAGTGACTCCAGAATTATCATTGGAATTCTAGAGGCACAAACAACATCCTTGCATAAAAAACTTTGTAAGAAAAAAAACCAAGTGCCACCAAGAAACCTTATTCAAACCTATCACTTTTGTTCGTGAAGTTTCCGCCATTGATATGCTTGAGCTAAAATCAGCTACTTGAGGAAAAATCTAATCAAACAAAATTAGAAAAGGAGGTAGACTCTCTAACCTTTACCCTCAAACAGGTGCAGCCAAACTCTCTCAAATCCATGACTAGGCCATTATGGTTGAAAGAAAAAAATTGAGTGAATCCTACTGAAATGGCTTCCAAGCCGAATAATCTTTCTCATCGTAAGATTCGACAAGAAAAATTTGTAAACAAATGTAGATCACAAAAGAAGTATGTCCATCTACCTCATATGAAAATTTGTGGATATTGCGGTCATGATGTTCATACAGATTCATCTTGCAAAAAATGTGCCATGTTTTTCCCTTAAATGCATCTCATATTTCATCTGTTATAAAGGCTCATGATCTTAAAAGTACTATATCATCAATGAGAGGACCCAAGTACATCTGGGTTCTTAAGACTAATTATTGATCTTTTGCAGGTAGATAAACTCAAAGACAATGTTTCTTGGTTTCTAGAGAGTGGTTTCTCAGGAGATATGATTGGGAACCCAGATAAGTTCATAACTCTCTTTGACCATAAAGGGGGGAAGGTCACCTTTGGAGACAATAAACATGGTGAAATCATAATGCATTGGCTCCGTTGGCAATCTTTCTCTGTTTAAATTCGATAATGTAAACTTGGTTACTAGTTTAGAATATAGTCATCTAGCATCTCTTAAATTTGTGAACTCTCTAACTAGTGTTATTTTCCTCCGCTGGCTGTAAATTTTTTGATGCAAATACTGGCGACTTAAGGCAATCGGAAAGCACGTTAATAATCTCTATCAAGTGGATTTGAATACTTCTCACTCCAATGGGACTCTTTGCTTAGCTGCACAGGACAACACTTAAACTTTATGGCATTCTCGACTAGGTCATGCACATAGAAAACTCTTAAACAGGTTGAAGAATGAGGAATTAATGTCAGAACTGTCTTTGATAAAATTTTGACCATCTCCCTCTATGGTGCATGTGTTCAAGGTAAATGTACTCGGGCTAGCTTCCCTCTATTGGAACTATTGCATATGGATCTCTGTGGTCTCATGTGCACACACTGGCACTCATATTTATCAGTAGAAGTACATCCACATACTTTGTATCAAGTACAAGATGCAAGATGCCAAACCCATTGAAACTTCTATGTGTCCAAACAATCTGCATCCTCATACTGATGAAATATGACCAAACACATTTCTATTCCACCCTTGCAAGTGAGCTCTTAACTTACAATAAAGTCACTAAGGGGAGTGTCCGCTCTTCAATTTTGAGATATAGTGTGTGAATTCTGGATGAGAAAACCAAGCAGCTAAAATTTGAAAGGTCTGGGACCAGTAGAGCGAGAATGAGTAGCCCGCAAAGATAATGAGATCGGGATATAGTCAAAAGCGAATCTAGGGAGAACCTCAATTGTAGCATCAGGGAATTCGTTTCACCGTTCAACATAAGCAATCACTCTATCTAAACATGTGCTATGCCTCCCATTAGACCAGTGTAACAATTTCATGGGCATTAATCTCCACCATACTTCTCTTATGAAACCAGTCCAACAACTTTCTATCGATACCAAAAAATCTAGCCGACGATTGGTTTCTATCCGAAGGGTGAAGGATCGCATTGAAATCTCCGCCAATAATCCAAGAAGCAATGTTCGAAGGTTGATCTTGGTTGATAAGTTGCCAGACCTGATTCCTAACTGACACGATGGGGCGCGCATATATCACGCTGAGAAGGAAAGAACTGCTGTCATCCGAAACTTCGCAATGGATAAATTGGGTGTCATATTAGATAACCTATATCTGGGTTGTGTAATTCCAAAGGATCCAAATCCCCCCATTGAATCCCGAGCATCAAAACATAAGACTTCTTTGAACCAAATTTAGCACAAACTGAATTCGCCGTAATTCCACTTATACGGGGCTCAAGCAGGACTATAATAGAAGGCCTTTATGAACAAATCATCTCTTTCAAGGATCGATGAAATCCTGGTGTCAAGGCTCCCTAACATTCCAAAATAAAATCCTATTAATCATAAGTTGAGGTATGAGGATTAGATTTACCACTACTAGAAATAGTGGATTAGAGACGGATTTAGCGACGGAATAGAGATGGATTAGCGACGGAATTTTTGGTGATGGAATGGATATGGATTGGCGATAGAATTTGAACGGGTCCGATGGCGCCAAATTTTCCAGCTTTGGCGCCTCTATTAGCAACGGACTAGCGATGAAATTTTTGTCGCTAAGTTAGCGACAAACCTTCTGTGAGCCTCGATTTTTGAACCCTATCCTATGTTGATTCAGGTTGTTTAGGATCTGATCGGGTTCTAGATCCGCTTTAGGAAATAGAATAATAACATTTTGATTTAGGCTTGGGTCTAGAGTATGAGAGGAAAAGTAATTTTGAATAAAGTTTAAAACATTTGGGGCTACCAAGTTCTAGAACTGTTGAAAGAAACCAGCAGGAAAGCCATCCTTGCCCGGGGCTTTATAAGCTTTCATGCTTCTTAAAGTAACACTTATATCCTTTATCACCACTGGCTTGGAAAGATCTTCTAGAGCTTTCAATGGAAGCGATTCAAAATCATGATCTTCCAAGGGACGACAATGCATATCATTGATGCTGAATAGGCTTTTGAAATGATTCGTCAGGAGCTGCCGATTATCCTCATTCGTGACCCAACAACCATCTCAGTTTATGAGCTTATGAATACGGTTCGTTTGCCTTCTGATCGTTGTTTTAGTGTGGCAATACAATGAATTTATGTCGAATCTACTGGTCTCTGGACTTTTGAAACCACAACACCTCCTCTTGTTGAAGCCACACCTCAAGCTCCCGAACTAAAGAGTTCTCCAATCCAAAGAGATGATTACCGTTGCCTATATCTATGGATTTCTTAATCCCATTCAAACGAGCAAGTATTCACTTTTTATTAAGTATAATATGACCAAACGCATTTCTATTCCACCCTTGCAAGTGAGCTCTTAACTTCCAATAAAGTCACTAGGGGGAGTGTCCACTCTTCAATTTTTAGATATATTGTGTGAATTCTGGATGAGAAAACCAAGCAGTTAAATTTGAAAGGTTTGGGACCAGTAGAGTGAGAATGAGTAGGCCGCAAAGATAATGAGATCGGGATATAGTAAAAAACAAATCTAGGGAGAACCTCAATTGTAGCATTAGGGAATTCGTTTCACCGTTCGACATAAGCAATCACTCTATCTAAACATGTGCTATGCCTCCCATTAGACCAAGTATAACAATTTCATGAGCATTAATCTCCACCAGACTTCTCGTATGAAACCAGTCCAACAACTTTCTATCGATACCAAAATTTCTAGCCGACGATTGGTTTCTATCCGAAGGGTGAAGGATCGCATTGAAATCTCCACCAATAATCCAAGAAGAAATGTTCAAAGGTTGAGCTTGGTTGATAAGTTGCCAGACCTGATTCCTAACTGACACGATGGGGCGCGCATATATCACGCTGAGAAGGAAAGAACTGCTGTCATCCGAAACTTCGTAATGGATAAATTGGGTGTCATATTAGATAACCTATATCTGGGTTGTGTAATTCCAAAGGATCCAAATGCCCCCATTGAATCCCCAAGCATCAAAACAGAAGACTTCTTTGAACCCAAATTAAGCACAAACTGAATTCGCCGTAATTCCACTTATACGGGGCTCAAACAGGACTATAATAGAAGGCCTTTATGAACAAATCATCTCTTTCATGGATCGATGAAATCCTAGTGTCAAGGCTCCCTAACATTCCAAAATAAAATCCTATTAATCATAAGTTGAGGTATGAGGATTAGATTTACCACTACTAGAAACAGTGGATTAGAGACGGATTTAGTGACAGAATAGAGATGGATTAGCAACGGAATTTTTGGTGATGGAATGGATATCGATTAGTGACAGAATTCGAACGGGTCCGATGGCGCCAAATTTTCCGGCTTCGGCGCCTCTATTAGCTATGGACTAGCGATGAAATTTCTGTCGCTAAGTTAGCGACGAACCTTCTGTGAGCCTCGATTTTTGTACCCTATCCTATGTTGATTCAGGTTGATTAGGAACTGATCGGGTTCTAGGTCCACTTATAACCTAATCTTGATAACTATGTCATATAACACTAGTTAATAAATCCTAAGTTAGCTCACTGGAACCTAATTAGAGTCGCCACCTAATTTTGACCTAGGGTAAATTAGGAAAGGAGAGTTCGGGTTCGGGGGCTTGATATTCGACTTATTTAGGGTTCAATTACTTTCATTACCCCTCGAAGTCGTTTTTCCTCTACTTAGCTTAATTACGGCTTATTACGAATCGTTTTAACCTAAGTGCGTGCTTCTGATTTTTTTATATTTTTTAACATTTTTGATAGAAAATAAAAGTGAAAAGTGAAATTACCTAAACTAGGGGTTCGGAGGTAGAATTAGGTCAAATTTGTTTCTGTCCGTGGCCACAGACCTCCCGTCCGAACCCACGAACCCCAATTAGCTTAAATATACAAAAAAGTCGAATTAAAAAGAAAATTGAATTTTGAAAAGTCCAGGGCCACGGACAGGACATCCGTGGGCCCAGACATAAGTTGAGAAAACCGTGAAAATTCCAAAATTTAAATCCCACCGCCGTGTATGGCTGTCCGTGGCCACGGACAACCCGCCCGTGGTCCCGGACCACATGTCCGAGGTCACGGACAACCCATGGACGGTGGGTTTTTGGTGGTTCCCGACGATGTTTTGGCTCAACGTTTATGGGCGTGTTCCTTGAAAGATTTACAAGATGTTAGTAATCAAAAGATTTGAATTTGAAGTCAGAATAATGATGAAACTTCGCAAACAAGTTAAAGGGCAGAAACAAAAACGAGCAACTATGCAGAAGCCGGAAAGAGTCAGTTCGAACTCCAATTTTAATGGAAAGTCAGAAAGGTCGTAGGGAGTTAGAAAACAAGATTCCTACCAGTTTTACCTTCGGATTTGAGGTGCTTCTTCACGTCGGGATTCTTCGCAGGCCTCGTGGATGCCGGTTCCAGATTGAGGTCGATCCGAGCTTCTGACCCCTTGTTGTTCTTGATGTTCTTCACACTTTGGTGGTGTTTTAAAGAAGGTTTGATGATTGTTGATGTTATGGGAGTTGAAGAATGTGTTTAGGTGATGATTTTGGAAGGTTTTCGATGTGATTTCGTTGCTCGGGTGTGTAAAAACGTGGGAAACTTGTGACGGATGGGTTCTCTGACTTTCTAGGGTTCTTGGAGCTCTGATTTGATCAAGGGATAAGGTTCCTTATATAGGCTTCCTTAAAGATAGAAAAATCCGGTAAAAACTGAGATTTACTGACGTTTTAGCTCAAGGGCTTCCAAAAAGAATTTGACTATGGAATTTTAACCATGTGTAAAGGATGATATTTCTGATTTTTCCAAGGTGGAATCTAGTTTTTTTTTGGATATTGGAATATTTTTAAACTCAATTTCTCGTCAGATTAAATCAGAAATTATTAGAAAATTATTGGAAATTCGAAAAATCAAAATTCCAATATCATTATGCTTAAAATATCATCCTTTATCATGGGTTAAAATTTCAAAGCATTTCGAGTTGATTTAAGCCATTTATGGAGGTGAAATAAAGCTCATAGGGGGCTAATTAGGAGCCTTGAAAAATTATGAAAATGCCCCTAAAGATGACTAAGCTGTCCCTAGTACTCCGAAATGTGGCGATCGAACACTACTTGACCAAACTAGCCTATTAGTAGAGACTCTCTTCCAGGGGGGTTAAAATTTTGGGTATAACAGATTGCAACCCGTTAACTAGGCTTTGTAATGGAAATGAAAAGGCTAGGTGATGCTTGAGTGATACCCCAAAATTTTGGATCTTAAAAGACCCCGCATGCAGTTGAAAACCGACAAATTGTGTCGAGCTGTTCTAAGGCGCTGACTACCTATAAGTAAAGTGAAAGGATGTCGAGCGATTCTAAGGCGTCGACTACCTAAAGGTAAAAATGAAGTAATGTCGGACTATTCTAAGGCATCGACTACCTATAAGGATGATATGATGTCAAGCTATTCTAAGCCGTTGACTACCTATAATGAATGAGATGATGTTAAACTATTCTAAGGCGTTGACTACCTATAATGAATGAAAAGATGTCAAGCTATTCTAAGGTGTTGACTACCTATAATGAATGAGATGATGTCAAGCTATTCTAAGGCGTTGACTACCTATAATGAATGAATAAATGTCAAGCTATAAAGCGTTGACTACCTATAATGAATGAAATGATGTCAAGCTATTCTAAGGCGTTGACTACCTAAAGTGATGAAAATGATGTCAAGCTATTCTAAGGCATTGACTACCTAAAGTGAAATAAAGTATGCCGAACATTCTAAGGTGTCGAGAACCTGTAATGCAAATGTAGATGTCATGCCGAAGAAGATGATATGATGATGATATTGATGAAGATGACATGATGTTATGCTAATGATGCTTGGATGCTTTTGGGGACCGAAACCCGTTCCAATGCTCTTGGTTGGTATACTATGGGGACTTATTGCCTCTGCCCACCAACTGGGGTGGTGGGAAAACTTCTAGATTGCCAAGGGGACTTATTGCCACTACCCACTAGTTGTTTCTCCCTAAAAAGTTGACATGAAGATGGGGACTTATTGTCACTGCCCCGCCAACTTAGATCACGCTCTTTCTCGTACTTGTCTCGCACTGAAGATGATACCAGGTCTCGTACTGGTTTCGCACTGGATGATGATGCTCGATCTCGCACTGAATAATGAAAATGCTAGGTCACGCACTGAAGAAAATCTAGGTCTCGAACTAAAGTCTCAAAAATGACGGGTTTCGCACTGATGAAGATGCATGGTCTCGCACTGAAGAAAATGATGGGTCTCGCACTGAAGAAAATGATGGGTCTCGCACTGAAGTCTCGTACTAAATGGATGAAGAAAAAGCTGGATCTCGCACTGATTCTGGGTCTCACACTGAATGATGAAAATGCAGGAACTCAAATTGATTTTGGGTCTCGAACTAAAAATGAGTTGGAAAGATAATGGTCTCGTGCAAATGCATGTGGTGAAAACCAATTGTAAAAGGGCCAAATGTGGCGATGATGAGGTGTATGCAAAAGTTTGTAAAATGCAATCACAGTGCATGTAAGATACTTGTTCAAAGCAAGAAACTATTGAAAAATGTGCCAAACATGGTAATGATGAGAATTAAAAATTGTTCAAAGCAAGAAATTGTTGGAAAATGTGCCAAAAGTGGCAATGCTTGAGTAAAACTCTGCTGAAAAAGGAAAGTGAAATAACCATTTCCTGACTAAGAATTTCAGATCAGCAATTTGTTTCTTAGAGGATGAACATGCCGTTGGTGGGAGTGTGTGGTGCTTGAGTGGTAGTCAGGTCTTATGAAGGACTTGTAGTGTATGAAGTGAAGATAAAGGCTTATGTGGGCCTGTGTGGTGGTAATGTTGGTGGTACTCAAACTTCGGGTTTCAATTTGTGTTGTCATGGCAATTGTTGGAACCAACAATTGCCCCGAGTATTTTTCTTTTAAGACAATATGAGCTAGAATTCATGGCAATCGATCGTTCCGATCGATTGCCCCCAGTATTTTCTTTGATTAAACCTACAAACGAGTCTCGTCCTCACAGGGTTAAGGCTTATGCTTTGATTTGGTGCTTCCTAACCTACACTCGACGTGTTTGGTGTTTGCACTCGTTTCTCACTTACGGTCATAACTTCTAGACCATTGAATTTGATATTTGAGGGATTTACACATTCAACCTGTTACTTTCACGTGATTAGATACACAATTATCAAGTCGGAAGTCTTGTAAGCTTATAACGTGGCCATGGGGTATGATGAAAGACAACAGGACCATGGAGGGATTTTTGAGGTATGTGGAGCTAAAATAGGGTGACCAAAGCTGCACCTTGCGTCTTCTCTCGGATTCATCTTCCTTGTCTTGAAGGCGTCTAGCTGCTTCGTGTTGACGTTGTTTTTGAGCTTCTGGACTTGGACTTTTGAAGTCATTCTTTACACCATTTCTCTTCTTTTGTCATTTAGATATCTTCGAGGCACTTCGGGTTTGCCTTTTTTAACCTTTCTTGACTTTGCCCTCGGGGTTCTTGTGTTTCCCAATTTTGGGCTTTGAGAGCTGTTTCGATGTGAGCTCTTTGGATCCTGCGTCACTCTGGGACCATTTGCGGATCGCTTCGTCATGCTTATTACGGCGTTGCTTCCTTCGACTGATGAAAATGTTATCTGAGAATCTGGCTCCTTGCTTCCTTTGGTCACCGGGTTAAATATTCATCACCGGCTGGGTTATTTTGCGGAGTTCATAATACCAAAAAGGGATATATGAATGGCTCAGCGGGGGTGCCTAGGGGTTAATGTCAGGGTTCACAAGCTTTTGGCTATGTGGTGTTGTACCTAGGTGCTTCGTCATTCATGATAATTGTGTATCCGTTCTTTGTTACTTTTCGTAGGTCTAAGAGTAAATTTACAAATTATCTCCTTCGGTCGGAGTTATGCCATTTACCTTACCTTTGTATGTGGTCTCACCAGAGTCGTGTAAAAATGACACGCTCGTTCACTCATGGTTTTTCCGCTCAATTCACTCTCGTGAATTCTCACTCCGAGACTTGTTCACACGTTTAAACTAAAGATGAAAGATGACAAACTTAAACTTAGATTGCCCCCAGTATTGATTTGGGGTTTATGACAACAATTTTGACAAGTGTGCACTTGGAACCGCTTTGAAGAACATTTTGGATACTTTGGGATAGGTTGTGGTGTTTGGCAACGCATGTTTGGTCTTTTAGAAACAAAAGACAAGTCGTTCTGTTCCATAGTCGGGGAATGATTACTCTGTGATCCTTTTCCTTAAAAAACATTTTTTGTAATTTTTTTGTTTTTCAATGAATGAATGAAAAATGGTTTGTACATAAATTGTGAAAATGGAACTATGATTTTATTCATGAAAGAAACGTAAAAATTACAATCTTAGGAGACTGAAAACTAACTAGAAAATAAGCCATTAGGACAATTTGCAGATGCAAGAAAATACAATCAATGATGGATCACCTAAATAAAATGATCTGCATACTTAGAGAAATTGGACTTGTAACACCCCTACCATTAATACAATGATTACCGTCCAATCTCCTTACACATCAGATACACGCAGCGGATACATACTTACATACAGTGGGTGATACAATGTCGTTAGTCACCCACGTGACTAACAAGGCTACTACTTCTACATACAACATCGGTCTGATGGACCGGAATCCCGAGTGCTACACATCTATAATACATACTCCATTCATCAATCAAATACAACAATGCTCCATTCAATACTTACTCCTCCACAATCCACACAATACAATATACTTAACCGAGCCTACTAGGATCCTTATACAATTATAATATCTCTCCCAAGTTCATACGTACTCACTAAGAGTCTACATTTACCCATTCCTCACAACTACTTACTTTCTAAGTACAAGGGTGTGCCGCCGGTCTCTTACCTTGACCACATCCGCTCCGAGTACCTGCACACTAAAAACGTCCCCCCTAGGGGGTCAGCTTTCGCTGCGCATGATAACCGCATACCCCACGTACTAGTGAGGGTACGCCGACCACTTGGTCGAATACATGCAGTTCATTTTCATTCAAACATACATGCATACATGCTCTTATACACAATACAACAATACTTACGCAAGCATACATACATACAATTCATTACATACAAGGAATACGATATAACCATCCAATACATACTTACCTCCTTCCGAATACACATACTCATTACATACACAAAGTACAGTTCTTGTTAGCTTCATTGGTCCACCCGGGTTAATCGGGTGGAGATTACTCTTTTACTCGTTACTTCATACATACGCATACATACTCATACTCATACTACTCATACTCATACTCATACATACTTACTTACTCTTACTCTTACTCATGTTAAGTCGTCGGGACCTCCGGCCCGGGGACTACTCCGTCCCACCACCGGGATTTACTTGACTCACCAATTCGGGATGCTACCCATTTAAGGGGTTTGGGCCGCGGACCAGCTTAAGAGTCAGGAATCGCAGCCAACCTCTTGTGACTCCGCATCCTCACGCGTGGCCGAAGCTATATCGGACTTCTACTCATTCCAGTTTACTCACTTAAGTTAGGAGTTAGGTAGTTAGGAATTAGTAGAAGTCAACATCCAACCACATACACAAATACATTATTCATATACACATCCTTACAAATACAATACAGTATATAAGTACACTACGAGGTACCATTACACATCATCATCATTCATATATTTCATGAATTATACAAACTATTGTTCAAGACAAATATCGAGAACAATGTAAACAAGCACAAGTAAGTGCAATATAATCCGATTCATGCATTTATCTTATTATGTGGTCAAATAAGCACACAAATCGGGGTAACCAGATTAGGATACAGGGCATGAAGAAATCATACCTTTCACCGTTGTACTTGTATCCCAACGTTCCTCCGGCATTCACAATTCAAATCCTATGATTTACATACAATCGAACAATTAATCTAACTATCATTAATTTAATTCGTTTATCCTTACGCTTCTCAAATCTTACTTTCTAAGTCTTTACATTCCTATACTTACATTTTATTTACTTACTTTTAATTACTTAACAATGGTTTACTTACATATATATGTACATATGTATAGGTGGTATACATATATATACATATGTATACTTATCATAATCTTATAGTTTTTTTTTGTAAGTTTTGACTCGACTGACCTTACCCAGGGTCGGTCCCAAGGTCGGTCGAAGTCAGTAGGGTAATACGCTGGAAAATTACAGGGCTGACCGACCTTGCAAGTCCGGTCCCAAGGTCGGTCCATTCCAGTAAGTTGCCTGATGAAATTTTTAGCCCGACCGATCTTGCAAGTTCGGTTGCAAGGTCGGTCCATTCCAGTAGCTTACAAGACGGGAAATTTGTGAGTCGACCGACCTTGCAATTCCGGTCGCAAGGTCGGTCCATTCCAGTAGGTTACAGACGGGAGAATTTTCTAGTCCGACCGAACTTGCAAGTCCGGTCGCAAGTTCGGTCCATTCCAGAAGCTTTCCCGTCTTTGTAAATCTGGGCCCGACCGACCTTGCAGGTTCGGTCCCAAGCTCGGTCCAGTCCAGTAATTGCATTTTTATTTCTGTTTTCAGTCCTAAACTTTACCCATTGCTTCCCCAATCTTCCTACATGTAATCCCACATGTTTTAGCACCATTTAGGCTTCCTAAAATGCCTTAACTCATCCCCCAATCCCATTTCTTAATCCATCAATCAACTTACACAATTACCTAACTTCTTTTCCAACACTTGTAACAGTTTTTGTTTTACTCATGCTACAGATTTTTAAACTCAACATTACCATCCAATACTTTCTCAACCAATGCCATTCCTTGCATTCCAAGTACATTACCTTACCATGCCAATTAATTTCCAAGCAATTGCACCATCTATACCCAAGTCCAACATTCATTTTACCAAGTCTTATACTCTAGTTCTTCCTAGTTTCTCCAAGGTAAATCCAACACCTCTTGCTACAGATTTTATACCCTACTATTCCCATATTTCAGACACCATTCCATGGTCATTAAACATCTCTACTACCTTCAATACACACCTTGGTTTTCCCATTCACCAAGTCATCCATACATGTACATATTCCTACCAAAATTTGGCCATAGTTCATCTACTTTTCTTACTTGGCCACACATACCACTTCTCACCAAATTCATTCCTAAACTAGCCACACCCATACAAGGGTCTTACCAGCAATTAAGCAAATATAAATCCATCCCAATACACCAATACTCCATCAAACATCAATACTAATACTCATACACAACCATTTGGCTCCAAGGCCTACAATTCACATACTATTGCACAATTACTCAAACTTCCACAATTACATTACTAATACATTATTTGGGTTCTTTAGATTGGTTTACCCATTCCCATTACTCTAATGCACTAAAATTTAACATTAGTAAAGAGCTCTTACCTTGAGCTTATAATTCCATCTTTCTTTCTCATTTCTCCTCATTCTTCCTTTCTTGCCCAAATCGGCCATGTGGGGAATGGAGTTGCCAAACTCCATTCCCATCACCCAATGAACACAAAACACTACAATTAATATACTAACCCTTAAATTAATGCCAATTCATTGAAGTGTTTGAAATGAAATTTCTAGGGTTTACCTTTGGAGAGTTTTAGAAGGGGTTTTAGCCCTTGGTTCAAGAAGGTGAATCCACCACCATTGCAAGGTTGATATTATGCTCCAAAGAGAGAGAAAAATAGAGCATTACAAATGGAGCAAAAATCGGTTATGAAGGAAGGTGAAGAAAACATGAGTTTTTCATATAGATTTTTACCTTGTTAGAAAGAGGAGACTCCAAGCTCCATAAGGGTGTGCTTTTCTCTTCAAATGGGGAAAACCCATGGAGATGAAATTCATCGTTTTCGAATTTTGAAAAGAGGGAATGATGGAGGATGATGAGGGGAGTTCAAATATGTAATTTGTTTTTGATTTGGAGCTTACATGAGGATGGAGCATGAGGTAGAAGGTGGAGTTGCCATGGGAGCTTCTTGAAGCTCTACAAAATCGCCCAACCAGAGGGAGAGAGGAGGGAGGAATCGGTGGAGGGGGAGAGGAAAGAGAGTGGTGAGTGAGTTGTGAGAGTGAGGTGAGAGGAAAATGAATAAAGTAATTCTTTTACTTTATTATTTTTTGCTTTTGCTCTCTTATTTAATTAGCTAGTTACATGTATGTGTGAGGGGTTAATTTACCCATTAAAACCGGCCCCCATATTACTAGTTTGGAGCTTTTTTCGTCTTTTAGTCTACTGTTTGGAGCTTTTTTTACCCGGTTTAGGTACTATTCACTAACCGGGCCCGTTTTCCGGAATTTCCTCGTTTCTTTATTTTTATTGACTACTAAGCTCCCATAAATGCTTAATAATTATTATTTAATGATTTATAATTTTTACGGGTCCGTTTGACCACTTAAAGTCACGTTTTCGGGTTTTCTCGAAAAAAACGTGCTCTAAGACTCTATTAGCGTTTTAATTCATTATTTGGATCCGTTTTCTTCGGGAGTTGTTCCCATATATTATTTAGGTCTTATTAAACCTTTGGAATCCACATAATACGCTAACCGAGGTCTCATACCTCCTATGGTTATTTAACGCTTATTTAGCGTTTTTCGCCTTTTAAGCGTTTCTTTATTTCTTTTGGGTTTATTTTTCCTTACCGATATTAATTAGGTACCATTAGGCCCTTAAATACGTATTAGATTAATTTTAATCCCTATATTCAAGTTCGGGGTATTTCAATCTACCCCCCTTAAGAACTTTGTCCTCAAAGTTGTTCGAGGTTCTAGGTTTACAATGCTTACTCATTCTTACGTGTCTAATACCAAAGCCATACCTTCTTCCCCCTTACCATTCCCAAATCCATTACTCGGGGTCTCTACATACCATACCATACCAATGTACTACAGTTACTCCAATCTGCATTACTACCAACCATCCGGTTCCTTATTACAAAATTTATACATACATTCAGTGCAAAGCTATCCCCTAAGCAATGCAATACACATTACAATCCCGCAGGCACTCAGGTCATCTAGACACAGGACTCCTTTATGTCCCGCTTCCCTTGGAATAATACAACCTGCTACACTACTATCTTCTCCGGTATAAGCTTCTAGCCAAATCCTTACTCTCAGTCTAAGGAAAATCCTTCCCAACAGCTAATTAGAAATCTTTCTAAAGCATCCAACTCCAAGTTCCAAGTTACATTCATTACTTCTATCCTATGCATGATTCTTGTGACCACTTGAGGGGAGCTTCAAGAATCGTTCGACCCTGATGTGATCAGCACCAGTGTTGAACTATCTTTCCACTCCAATTTGTGTTCGGTTTCCCTTGACCTGATCAGGATCAAGTTCGATCCCACATCAGATTCAATCAAACAAATAATTTAATTGTTTTCATTTTCTATCTTTTTACTCTTTCTAGTCGTAATTACGAATTCATACATCTCCAAAGGATGGAATCCATCCATCAATCGTCCTCACTCTACTTCCCAAATGCTTTACTCCATGGTTCAATCCTAATGCTCATTTCATCAACCTTCACTACTTCCATCCATTACTCACCATCATCTCCAATATTCTAACTAAGGAATACTATACTTATAAGATTTGGTTGACTTCAATTGCTTCAAATATTTTACTTACGATTCCACTACTCATAAACTTCATTCATCTACTATCCTCATTCATTTCGTACTACTTCTTCAAAGGCTACAATACTTGTGGAGCTCCGTCCACTACTTATTACTTTTCTTTTACTAATACTCTTACATTGGTTTTACAAGATGGGTGTATTCCTCCTATGGTATTTGCATGTCTAATGCCTAGTTACCATAATTACAATATGAATGAGTACTTATGTCTATTTAACATGGTATCAATCATCAATTTGGTTCTCATTGTGCTATGCACATTATGGTTTATGTGTTTTATTCACAAAACTTACATTAAGCGGTTTTCGCTCTACCCCCCTTAAAAGGGATTATGCCCACGTAATCTACCATATTTTATTATTATTAAACTTTGGTTTAATCAGCATGGGCAAACTGAAGCGTTTAGCTTCACTACCGTATACTATACAATATGCTCTGGTCAAAGGGATCTTAACCATACCAATGGTTTAGTCTTTGCACCAAGGACTTCTATATGAGTTTATTTAACTCATCATTAATTCGGTTCTAGCCTATTAGGCTTCAAGGCATTAATAGCCATTTTGCTATACTTACTAGGTATATTATCTCCTAGCTAGGGCCCACTAGCTTCTGCTGCGCGACCCTGATACTCGTGTTATTCACCCTTCTTGTTATCCTTAATGTGCTATACATCACCTTCTTATCCGTCTATTATGGGAATAAGGTTTACTAAACAAATACGGTATTCTTTCATCGTGTTTGGACTCAATGAGTTTAAGATTTATAACCAGCTCTCTGGTAATCTTCTGCACATGTTATTCGTGCTTCTACGATTATTTGTTAAGTTCCTCTGACTTATTGTCAGGCGAGGTTAAGTCACCACTTAACTGTAGTGCTTCCTCTGTTGTCACTAGCTTCTAAATCATACCAGTTCTTCTGGTTCAGTACAAGTGTTCTTTACTTGTATGACCTTACATTTCTATGCGTCGGTCCTAGTGACTTTGATATGTCTCCTTTCACCTTTTACTCCAATGGAATTCACATCTTGTGATTGTTAGTGTGTTGTACACTCTTCGTGCTTCTTTGGCCTTAGGCCGCACGGTTTGTTGCTAAGCTTGCTCAATTGGCTAGTGCCATGTTCGTGGTGAAAGGAAAGATTTACTACGGTTTACATTCTCCATATCCCTAGCCATCTCATTAGATCCTTAGCTGAACAAGTGCAATGCCAAAACACTCAGTCATACAGAGTGTAGAGGCGTAAACGCTTGACAGTAAGTCACTTATGTGATAGGAAAGAATATTTCTGCCTGTCATCTCGTATTTATACTCCGTGTCATTATCTGCTACTTCCTCATATCGGTCGCTTGTTGCGCACCGTATTCTTACTCATTATACAACATCGTTTTTACTGTTTCTGTTACTGTGATAGTTTCTCTTTACTCATTGCCATTGTCATTGGCACCATTCCCTTATGGTATGAATACCCTAGGGTTCCCAATGTCCGTGTGTATGACGGTTGTCGTAGCATACCACAATATTAATATCTTCCCAATGTGGAGATGTTCTTCCATTTTAGGTTTCGTGTGTAGGTTAGCTTACCTCACATTCCATCATCATTTATGATACAACTCACCAAGTATCTTGGTTGACCGAGGATGAAGTGGTTTATTGAGTTACAAGCTCTCTTGAGTGTTGGTCATTCATGGTGTGCAATGTGCACACACATTGATTGCTTTTGACCACTATCATCTTCCTAGTGCCGAGCATCGGTTATAGGCTCCCGCTGTGTAGTTTTACTTTTGTATGTACCTCACCGGGACATCCCAAGAAACTTCAAGGGTTTTCTGGTCCCGTTCTCCAATTGAGAGTATTCTATTACTGATAAATGAAAGTTCTTGTTGAGGGGTTTGTCTCCACTCATAGGTCTAATAACAAGGTTTGCTATGTTGGTGTTTATGCAATGGTGCACCACATGTTTGGGTGTATATGGAGTATGCTTACTCCTTTAAGTCGTAATGGTTTGGAAATCTCATTTCCTTATTCCATCGCCTCTTGGCAATATCTATTGCGTGGGCTTTATTGTTATAATAGATGGAAGACTTTTCTAAGGGTTCACATCTTCACCACATTGGTGGTCTTCGGTTAATAAGGGGTACCTTCCCTGGGGTTCTCGTAGTGTCCAAGTGTGGACTAGGCCAATGTTGGCATTATCATGATTCTTATGCCTCTGTGCTACCATTGCTACAGAAGGCATGGCGGTAATTAAGAACTCCGTCAACTGTATAATAGGCTGATGCTCTAGTGACAGTGACATTGAGATAGCCATCAGTTCAAGCCACTCATAAAGTTGGGTTTGAATTGATGGTCCAGTTGTTGATTTCTTGTCGTATGAGGCAATACCTCTCGTACATCTTGCTAATAACTGGTGCAGGTTTGCAACCATTTAAGTTTGTATAACGTATTTGGTTTACGGCTTCTGAGCCTTATTGCTGCGATCTATGCTCCTTGCAAGCTGCTTGTACATGTTTCCACTCCATGTATACCCCATAGGTTGGAGGAATTGCTGGGCTCTGTGGTAAGTCGTGACATCACGCTTCCGTTCATAGGGGACTCTTAACCAATCTGGTGCTGATCAGTGCCTTTGTAGACTAGGGTATTTCCTGTCAAGTGAAATCCCTTCGGTGTCTTAACCGAGTGCTCATTCCAGCTCCTGTATTCTTGTCTTGACGCTTTGTTTGACTATTGTTAATCCAGTCACCCTCAAGGATTGCTCCTGGGTGTTGTTAGATTATGCCGTTACATCCGGCTAATGTTTACGATATGTTATCATTATACCGCCTTGCGGTATTGTAGTTAAGTTATTCCCCTTTTGGGTTATAACGTCTCCTGTCGTTGGGTAGACCGTCTGTACTTGCTCCCAGTGCTTGATACTAGGTTTAAATATCCTCTCCGATTATGGATTGTGCTTCGTAGTAATCTTGTGATTGCTCTTGGGAGTTCTGTCCCGTTTGTTGAGCATTGTGGTGTTCACGTTAGGCAACTGCCTTACTGTGTTTAGGCTGGGTATACCTTCCAGCTATCACGTATTTGTTTGGTGTCCTCGAGACATATTCAATGTCTATACTTACTAATCTGTGCTTTTTGCACTTCTCAGTCTTCACTCCTTATCTTCAGATGTATTCTCTGAGTTCCTTACACTTGTTCCTTAACTGAGTTTCCTTCTTCTTGATTGTCTGCGGTGTCCAGTCGTTCTGGTTAAAATTTACTCATGGTCCGTAGAACGGAGTTGACTACTTCCTGTGTTTCGTACACTACATGTATACATACGTGGGGTACCATGTTGATACGTTACCACTTACCCAACTATATGTCAGGCCCGCAAGCTCCTTCGGAGTGCGGTTGTCCCACATCCCGTAATTGGGTACACTCGTAGTGTTCGTCACACGCCTAGGTGAAGTATTCTATTGTCAACTCCTCTTGTATCATTCTTTGATACTCACCGTAATTCTGTTGGTTTGGTTTTAAAATCCAAGGTTTTAAAGAAAGTTGAGGTTTGAAAGGAGAGTTTGGTTTTAAAAACAATGGTTCGGTGTTAAAAGAAATCTCTCATGGCATAGCCATGTTTGAGGTCTTGACCAAGTCTAGCCTCTCGCTGACTGGTGTGTACTAGGTACCGTGGTCGGGCCGTTAAGCCTTCCCCAGGTTCCATACGTCTTGTTGTTAGGGTGTATGATCCTGTGGTTGTTTCGTTACTATCTTCGTACATTACTATGCACTTGGGACGTGTCAGTGTTCCTTCACATATTCTTTTCCTTACTGCACTTGCCGTGGCAAGTGCGTGGTACTGGCGGTTTTTGAGTAATCATATACCGATCACGGTACTGTTTCCACTCGTATTTGTTAGTCGTGTTGACTTTTTCCTTGATCTTATTGATCTATAATTGGTATACTCCATCTTTTAGTAGCTTCTTGGTGGTCTAGACGTGGCTGTCGTAGATCTGGGTACTTCTCCATTCCGTGGAGATTCCCGTTCTATTTGGTTTAGTGTTGTTCCTTGTGACTCGTTCCCACACATTTGTGGTGGTTACTGAGCCTACCTCGTTTAGGCACTACTCTTGTAGTCCTATTGGATTATATCTCATGGTTGTTCTCGTAGTTGTCTGAGCTATATTGGCCAGGTATTGCAACCTTAATGGCGTTGTAGTTTGGAGTTAACCGCTTCTGACTATGTCCTTAGTCAGCTAGCGTACCGTTGGTGGTATTATTCAAGTATTACTATCCCACAGACTTGTGTCTCGGGTTCTGTTATTACTCCCCCTTTTCCGCGTCGTTGCACGCTTAGTGCTCCTTTTCCTGCTGCTGGTTGGTTAGCCAGGTTTAGCGACAGCTAAGCACGTCGCCCCTTGTTGTTGCATGTTGTAGTCTCCTTATGGTTGGAGTTCTCATTCTTCCGCCATTAAGTGCGGGTATTGTTGTCCAACCGGGATCCATCTCCGGGACTTCCAATTCCTGGAATCTACCATATGTCGGTTCCTGTTACTGTGTGATTGCTTCACAACTGCCAGATCGGGTTTCCCCGAGTATGAGAAGACTTTTCTTCTCTCTGGCGTCCTTTCCCAAGTTATACAATGGGGTTTGCGGCGGGCGGGACTGGTATTGTAGGTATCCGGTACTCACCGGTAGTTCCTAACTAGCATATCTCTAATGCTAACACTCAGCCCTTAGCCCTAAGCTTCTAATTCCTAACTCGGTATTCCTAAACTCGGTATTTCCAGTCATCAGAGCGATACTTCGCCCTGATACCACTTTTTGTAACACCCCTACCATTAATACAATGATTACCGTCCAATCTCCTTACACATCAGATACACGCAGCGGATACATACTTACATACAGTGGGTGATACAATGCCGTTAGTCACCCACATGACTAACAAGGCTACTACTTCTACATACAACATCGGTCTGATGAACCGGAATCCCGAGTGCTACACATCTATAATACATACTCCATTCATCAATCAAATACAACAATGCTCCATTCAATACTTACTCCTCCACAATCCACACAATACAATATACTTAACCGAGTCTACTAGGATCCTTATACAATTATAATATCTCTCCCAAGTTCATACGTACTCACTAAGAGTCTACATTTACCCATTCCTCACAACTACTTACTTTCTAAGTACAAGGGTGTGTCGCCGGTCTCTTACCTGACCACATCCGCTCCGGGTACCTGCACACTAAAAATGTTCCCCCTAGGGGGTCAGCTTTCGCTGTGCATGATAACCGCATACCCCGCGTACTAGTGAGGGTACGCCGACCACTTGGTCGAATACATGCAGTTCATTTTCATTCAAACATACATGCATACATGCTCTTATACACAATACAACAATACTTACGCAAGCATACATACATAAAATTCATTACATACAAGGAATACGATATAACCATCCAATACATACTTACCTCCTTCTGAATACACATACTCATTACATACACAAAGTACAGTTCTTGTTAGCTTCTTTGGTCCGCCCGGGTTAATCGGGTGGAGATTACCCTTTTACTCGTTACTTCATACATACGCATACATACTCATACTCATACTCATACTCATACATACTTACTTACTCTTACTCTTACTCATGTTAAGTCGTCGGGACCTCCGGCCCGGGGACTACTCCGTCCCACCACCGGGATTTACTTGACTCACCAATCCGGAATGCTACCCATTTAAGGGGTTTGGGCCGCGGACCAGCTTAAGAGTCAGGAATTGCAGCCAACCTCTTGTGACTCCGCATCCTCACGCGTGGCCGAAGCTATATCAGACTTCTACTCATTTCAGTTTACTCACTTAAGTTAGGAGTTAGGTAGTTAGGAATTAGTAGAAGTCAACATCCAACCACATACACAAATACATTATTCATATACACATCCTTACAAATATAATACAATATACAAGTACACTACGAGGTACCATTACACATCATCATCATTCATATATTTCATGAATTATACAAACTATTGTTCAAGACAAATATCGAGAACAATGTAAACAAGCACAAGTAAGTGCAATATAATCCGATTCATGCATTTATCTTATTAGTGGTCAAATAAGCACACAAATCGGGGTAACCAGATTAGGATACAGGGCATGAAGAAATCGTACCTTTCACACTTCACTTTTGTACTTGTATCCCAACGTTCCTCCGGCATTCACAATTCAAATCCTATGATTTACATACAATCGAACAATTAATCTAACTATCATTAATTTAATTCGTTTATCCTTACGCTTCTCAAATCTTACTTTCTAAGTCTTTACATTCCTATACTTACATTTTATTTACTTACTTTTAATTACTTAACAATGGTTTACTTACATATATATGTACATATGTATAGGTGGTATACATATATATACATATGTATACTTATCATAATCTTATAGTTTTTTTTTGTAAGTTTTGACTCGACCGACCTTACCCAGGGTCGGTCCCAAGGTCGGTCGAAGTCAGTAGGGTAATACGCTGGAAAATTATAGGGCCGACCGACCTTGCAAGTCCGGTCCCAAGGTCGGTCCATTCCAGTAAGTTGTCTGATGAAATTTTTAGCCCGACCGCCCTTGCAAGTCCGGTCGCAAGGTCGGTCCATTCCAGTAGCTTACAAGACGGGAAATTTGTGAGTCGACCGACCTTGCAAGTCCGGTCGCAAGGTCGGTCCATTCCAGTAGGTTACAGACGGGAGAATTTTCTGGTCCGACCGAACTTGCAAGTCCGGTCGCAAGTTCGGTCCATTCCAGAAGCTTTCCCGTCTTTGTAAATCTGGGCCCGACCGACCTTGCAAGTTCGGTCCCAAGGTCGGTCCAGTCCAGTAATTGCATTTTTATTTCTGTTTTCAGTCCTAAACTTTACCCATTGCTTCCCCAATCTTCCTACATGTAATCCCACATGTTTTAGCACCATTTAGGCTTCCTAAAATGCCTTAACTCATCCCCCAATCCCATTTCTTAATCCATAAATCAACTTACACAATTACCTAACTTCTTTTCCAACACTTGTAACAGTTTTTGTTTTACTCATGCTACAGATTTTTAAACTCACCATTACCATCCAATACTTTCTCAACCAATGCCATTCCTTGCATTCCAAGTACATTACCTTACCATGCCAATTCATTTCCAAGCAATTGCACCATCTATACCCAAGTCCAACATTCATTTTACCAAGTCTTATACTCTAGTTCATCCTAGTTTCTCCAAGGTAAATCCAACACCTCTTGCTACAGATTTTATACCCTACTATTCCCATATTTCAGACACCATTCCATGGTCATTAAACATCTCTACTACCTCCAATACACACCTTGGTTTTCCCATTCACCATGTCATCCATACATGTACATATTCCTACCAAAATTTGGCCATAGTTCATCTACTTTTCTTACTTGGCCATACATACCACTTCTCACCAAATTCATTCCTAAACTAGCCACACCCATACAAGGGTCCTACCAGCAATTAAGAAAATATAAATCCATCCCAACACCAATACTCCATCAAATCAATATAATACTCATACACACACCATTGGCTCCAAGGCCTACAATTCACATACTATTGCACAATTACTCAAACTTCCACAATTACATTACTAATACATTATTTGGGTTCTTTAGATTGGTTTACCCATTCCCATTACTCTAATGCACTAAAATTTAACATTAGTAAAGAGCTCTTACCTTGAGCTTATAATTCCTTCTTTCTTTCTCATTTCTCTCTCCTTCTTCCTTTCTTGCCCAAATCGGCCATGTGGGGAATGGAGTTGCCAAACTCCATTCCCATCACCCAATGAACACAAAACACTACAATTAATATACTAACCCTTAAATTAATGCCAATTCATTGAAGTGTTTGAAATGAAATTTCTAGGGTTTACCTTTGGAGAGTTTTAGAAGGGGTTTTAGCCCTTGGTTCAAGAAGGTGAATCCACCACCATTGCAAGGTTGATATTATGCTCCAAAGAGAGAAAAAAGAGAAAAATAGAGCATTACAAATGGAGCAAAAATCGGTTATGAAGGAAGGTGAAGAAAGCATGAGTTTTTCATGTAGATATTTACCTTGTTGGAAAGAGGAGACTCCAAGCTCCATAAGGGTGTGCTTTTCTCTTCAAATGGGGAAAACCCATGGAGATGAAATTCATCCTTTTCGAATTTGAAAAGAGGGATGATGGAGGATGATGAGGGGAGTTCAAATATGTAATTTGTTTTCGATTTGGAGCTTACATGAGGATGGAGCATGAGGTAGAAGGTGGAGTTGCCATGGGAGCTTCTTGAAGCTCTACAAAATTGCCCAACCAGAGGGAGAGAGGAGGGAGGAATCGGTGGAGGGGGGAGGAGAGGGAGAGGTGAGTGAGTTGTGAGAGTGAGGTGAGAGGAAAGTGAATAAAGTAATTCTTTTACTTTATTACTTTTTGCTTTTGCTCTCTTATTTAATTAGCTAGTTACATGTATGTGTGAGGGGTTAATTTACCCATTAAAAACCGGCCCCCATTACTACTGTTTGGAGCGTTTTTCGTCTTTTACAGAAAACGCTCATTATTTTACCCGGTTTAGGTACTATTCACTAACCGGGCCCGTTTTCCGGAATTTCCTCGTTTCTTTATTTTTATTGACTACTAAGCTCCCATAAATGCTTAATAATTATTATTTAATGATTTATAATTTTTACGGGTCCGTTTGACCACTTAAAGTCACGTTTTCGGGTTTTTTCGAAAAAACGTGCTCTAAGCTCTATTAGCGTTTTAATTCATTATTTGGATCGTTTTCTTCGGGAGTTGTTCCCATATATTATTTAGGTCTTATTAAACCTTTGGAATCCACATAATACGCTAACCGAGGTCTCATACCTCCTATGGTTATTTAACGCTTATTTAGCGTTTTTCGCCTTTTAAGCGTTTCTTTATTCTTTTGGGTTTATTTTTCCTTACCGATATTAATTAGGTACCATTAGGCCCTTAAATACGTATTAGATTAATTTTAATCCCTATATTCAAGTTCGGGGTATTTCCAATACTACCCCCCTTAAGAACTTTGTCCTCAAAGTTGTTCGAGGTTCTAGGTTTACAATGCTTACTCATTCTTACGTGTCTAATACCAAAGCCATACCTTCTTCCCCCTTACCATTCCCAAATCCATTACTCGGGGTCTCTACATACCATACCATACCAATGTACTACAGTTACTCCAATCTGCATTACTACCAACCATCCGGTTCCTTATTACAAAATTTATACATGCATACAGTGCAAAGCTATCCCCTAAGCAATGCAATACACATTACAATCCCGCAGGCACTCAGGTCATCTAGACACAGGACTCCTCTATGTCCCGCTGCCCTTGGAATAATACAACCTGCTACACTACTATTTCTCCGGTATAAGCTTCTAGCCAAATCCTTACTCTCAGTCTAAGGAAATCCTTCCCAACAGCTAATTAGAATCTTTCTAAAGCATCCAAAATCCAAGTTTCCAAGGTACATTCATTACTTCTATCCTATGCGTGATTCTTGTGACCACTTGAGGGGAGCTTCAAGAATCGTTCGACCCTGATGTGATTAGCACCAGTGTTGAACTATCTTTCCACTCCAATTTGTGTTCGGTTTCCCTTGATCTGATCAGGATCAAGTTCGACTTCCCACATCAGATTCAATCAAACAAATAATTTAATTGTTTTCATTTTCAATCTTTTTACTCTTTCTAGTCGTAATTACGAATTCATACATCTCCAAAGGATGGAATCCGTCCATCAATCGTCCCCACTCTACTTCCCAAATGCTTTACTCCATGGTTCAATCCTAATGCTCATTTCATCAACCTTCACTACTTCCATCCATTACTCACCATCATCTCCAATATTCTAACTAAGGAATACTATACTTATAAGATTTGGTTGACTTCAATTGCTTCAAATATTTTACTTATGATTCCACTACTCATAAACTTCATTCATCTACTATCCTCATTCATTTCATACTACTTCTTCAAAGGCTACAATACTTGTGGAGCTCCGTCCACTACTTATTACTTTTCTTTTAATAATACTCTTACATTGGTGTTACAAGATGGGTGTATTCCTCCTATGGTATTTGCATGTCTAATGCCTAGTTACCATAATTACAATATGAATGAGTACTTATGTCAATTTAACATGGTATCAATCATCAATTTGGTTCTCATTGTGCTATGCACATTATGGTTTATGTGTTTTATTCACAAAACTTACATTAAGCGGTTTTCACTCTACCCCCCTTAAAAGGGATTACGCCCACGTAATCTACCATATTTTATTATTATTAAACTTTGGTTTAATCAGTATGGGCAAACTGAAGCGTTTAGCTTCACTACCGTATACTATACAATATGCTCTGGTCAAAGGGATCTTAACCATACCAATGGTTTGGTCTTTGCACCAAGGACTTCTATATGAGTTTATTTAACTCATCATTAATTCGGTTCTAGCCTATTAGGCTTCAAGGCATTAATAGCCATTTTGCTATACTTACTAGGTATATTATCTCCTAGCTAGGGCCCACTAGCTTCTGCTGCGCGACCCTGATACTCGGGTTATTCACCCTTCTTGTTATCCTTAATGTGCTATACATCACCTTCTTATCCGTCTATTATGGGAATAAGGTTTACTAAACAAATGCGGTATTCTTTCACCGTGTTTGGACTCAATGAGTTTAAGATTTATAACCAGCTCTCTGGTAATCTTCTGCACATGCTATTCGTGCTTCTACGATTATTCGTTAAGTTCCTCCGACTTATTATCAGGCGAGGTTAAGTCACCACTTAACTGTAGTGCTTCCTCTGTTGTCACTAGCTTCTAAATCATACCAGTTCTTCTGGTTCAGTACAAGTGTTCTTTACTTGTATGACCTTGCATTTCTATGCGTCGGTCCTAGTGACTTTGATAGTCTCCTTTCACCTTTTACTCCAATGGAATTCACATCTTGTGATTGTTAGTGTGTTGTACACTCTTCGTGCTTCTTTGGCCTTAGGCCGCACGGTTTGTTGCTAAGCTTGCTCAATTGGCTAGTGCCATGTTCGTGGTGAAAGGAAAGATTTACTACGGTTTACATTCTCCATATCCCTAGCCATCTCATTAGATCCTTAGCTGAACAAGTGCAATGCCAAAACACTCAGTCATACAGAGTGCAGAGGCGTAAACGCTTGACAGTAAGTCACTTATGTGATAGGAAAGAATATTTCTGCCTGTCATCTCGTATTTATACTCCGTGTCATTATCTGCTACTTCCTCATATCGGTCGCTTGTTGCGCACCGTATTCTTACTCATTATACAACATCGTTTTTACTGTTTCTGTTACTGTGATAGTTTCTCTTTACTCATTGCCATTGTCATTGGCACCATTCCCTTATGGTATGAATACCCTGGGGTTCCCAATGTTCGTGTGTATGACGGTTGTCGTAGCATACCACAATATTAATATCTTCCCAATGTGGAGATGTTCTTCCATTTTAGGTTTCGTGTGTAGGTTAGCTTACCTCACATTCCATCATCATTTATGATACAACTCACCAAGTATCTTGGTTGACCGAGGATGAAGTGGTTTATCGAGATACAAGATCTCTTGAGCGTTGGTCATTCATGGTGTGCAATGTGCACACACATTGATTGCTTTTGACCACTATCATCTTCCTAGTGCCGAGCATCAGTTATAGGCTCCCGCTGTGTAGTTTTACTTTTGTATGTACCTCACCGGGACATCCCAAGAAATTTCAAGGGTTTTCTAGTCCCGTTCTCCAATTGAGAGTATTCTATTACTGATAAATGAAAGTTCTTGTTGAGGGGTTTGTCTCCACTCATAGGTCTAATAACAAGGTTTGCTATGCTGGTGTTTACGCAATGGTGCACCACATGTTTGGGTGTATATGGAGTATGCTTACTCCTTTAAGTCGTAATGGTTTGGAAATCTCATTTCCTTATTCCATCGCCTCTTGGCAATATCTATTGTGTGGGCTTTATTGTTATAGTAGATGGAAGCCTTTTCTAAGGGTTCACATCTTCACCACATTGGTGGTCTTCGGTTAATGAGGTGTACCTTCCCTGGGGTTCTCGTAGTGTCCAAGTGTGGACTAGGCCAATGTTGGCATTATCATGATTCTTATGCCTCTGTGCTACCATTGCTACAGAAGGCATGGCGGTAATTAAGAACTCCGTCAACTGTATACTAGGTTGATGCTCTAGTGACAGTGACATTGAGATAGCCATCAGTTCAAGCCACTCATAAAGTTGGGTTTGAATTGATGGTCCAGTTGTTGATTTCTTGTCGTATGAGGCAATACCTCTCGTACGTCTTGATAATAACTGGTGCAAGTTTGCAACCATTTAAGTTTGTATAACGTATTTGGTTTACGGCTTCTGAGCCTTATTGCTGCGAGCTATGCTCCTTGCAAGCTACTTGTACATGTTTCCACTCCATGTATACCCCATAGGTTGGAGGTATTGCTGGGCTCCGTGGTAAGTCGTGACATTACACTTCCGTTCATAGGGGACACTTAAGCAATCTGGTGCTGATCAGTGCCTTTGTAGACTAGGGTATTTCCTGTCAAGTGAAATCCCTTCGGTGTCTTAACCGAGTGCTCGTTCCAGCTTCTGTATTCTTGTCTTGACGCATTGTTTGACTGTTGTTAATCCAGTCACCCTTAAGGATTGCTCCTGGGTGTTGTTAGATTATGCCGTTACATCCGGCTAATGTTTACGATATGTTATCATTATACCGCCTTGCGGTATTGTAGTTAAGTTATTCCCCTTTTGGGTTATAACGTCTCCTGTCGTTGGGTAGACCGTCTGTACTTGCTCCCAGTGCTTGATACTAGGTTTAAATATCCTCTCCGATTATGGATTGTGCTTCGTAGTAATCTTGTGATTGCTCTTGGGAGTTCTGTCCCGTTTGTTGAGCATTGTGGTGTTCACGTTAGGCAACTGCCTTACTGTGTTTAGGCTGGGTATACCTTCCAGCTATCACGTATTTGTTTGGTGTCCTCGAGACATTCAATGTCTATACTTACTAATCTGTGCTTTTTGCACTTCTCAGTCTTCACTCCTTATCTTCAGATGTATTCTCTGAGTTCCTTATACTTGTTCCTTAACTGAGTTTCCTTTTCTTGATTGTCTGCGGTGTCCAGTCGTTCTGGTTAAAATTTACTCATGGTCCGTAGAACGGAGTTGACTACTTCCCGTGTTTCGTACACTACATGTATACATACGTGGGGTACCATGTTGATACGTTACCACTTACCCAACTATATGTCAGGCCCGCAAGCTCCTTGGAGTGCGGTTGTCCCACCCGTAATTGGGTACACTCGTAGTGTTCGTCACACGCCTAGGTGAAGTATTCTATTGTCAACTCCTCTTGTATCATTCTTTGATACTCACCGTAATTTGTTGGTTTGGTTTTAAAATCCAAGGTTTTAAAGAAAGTTGTGGTTTTAAAGGAGAGTTTGGTTTTAAAAACAATGGTTCGGTGTGTTAAAAGAAATCTCTCATGGCATAGCCATGTTTGAGGTCTTGACCAAGTCTAGCCTCTCGCTGACTGGTGTGTACTAGGTACCGTGGTCGGGCCGTTAAGCCTTCCCCAGGTTCCATACGTCTTGTTGTTAGGGTGTATGATCCTGTGGTTGTTTCGTTACTGTCTTCGTACATTACTATGCACTTGGGACGTGTCAGTGTTCCTTCACATATTCTTTTCCTTACTGCACTTGCCGTGGCAAGTGCGTGGTACTGGCGGTTTTTGAGTAATCATATACCGATCACGGTACTGTTTCCACTCGTATTTGTTAGTCGTGTTGACTCTTTCCTTGATCTTATTGATCTATAATTGGTATACTCATCTTTTAGTAGCTTCTTGGTGGTCTAGACGTGGCTGTCGTAGATCTGGGTACTTCTCCATTCCGTGGAGATTCCCGTTCTATTTGGTTTAGTGTTGTTCCTTGTGACTCGTTCCCACACATTTGTGGTGGTTACTGAGCCTACCTCGTTTAGGCACTACTCTTGTAGTCCTATTGGATTATATCATGGTTGTTCTCGTAGTTGTCTGAGCTATATTGGCCAGGTATTGCAACCTTAATGGCGTTGTAGTTTGGAGTTAACCGCTTCTGACTATGTCCTTAGTCAGCTAGCGTACCGTTGGTGGTATTATTCAAGTATTACTATCCCGCAGACTTGTGTCTCGGGTTCTGTTATTACTCCCCCTTTTCCGCGTCGTTGCACGCTTAGTGCTCCTTTTCCTGCTGCTGGTTGGTTAGCTAGGTTTAGCGACTACTAAGCACGTCGCCCCTTGTTGTTGCATGTTATAGTCTCCTTATGGTTGGAGTTCTCATTCTTCCGCCATTAAGTGCGGGTATTGTTGTCCAACCGGGATCCATCTCCGGGACTTCCAATTCCTGGAATCTACCATATGTCGGTTCCTGTTACTGTGTGATTGCTTCACAACTGCCAGATCGGGTTTCCCCGAGTATGAGAAGACATTTCTTCTCTCTGGCGTCCTTTCCCAAGTTATACAGTGGGGTTTGCGGCGGGCGGGACTGGTATTGTAGGTATCCGGTACTAACCGGTAGTTCCTAACTAGCATATCTCTAATGCTAACACTCAGCCCTTAGCCCTAAGCTTCTAATTCCTAACTCGGTATTCCTAAACTCGGTATTTCCAGTCATCAGAGCGATACTTCGCTCTGATACCACTTTTGTGTAACACCCCTACCATTAATACAATGATTACCGTCCAATCTCCTTACACATCAGATACACGCAGCGGATACATACTTACATACAGTGGGTGATACAATGCCGTTAGTCACCCACGTGACTAACAGGCTACTACTTCTACATACAGCATCGGTCTGATGGACCGGAATCCCGAGTGCTACACATCTATAATACATACTCCATTCATCAATCAAATACAACAATGCTCCATTCAATACTTACTCCTCCACAATCCACAATACAAATACTTAACCGAGTCTACTAGGATCCTTATACAATTATAATATCTCTCCCAAGTTCATATACTCACTAAGAGTCTACATTTACCCATTCCTCACAACTACTTACTTTCTAAGTACAAGGGTGTGCCGCCGGTCTCTTACCTTGACCACATCCGCTCCGGGTACCTGCACACTAAAAACGTTCCCCCTAGGGGTCAGCTTTCGCTGCGCATGATAACCGCATACCCCGCGTACTAGTGAGGGTACGCCGACCACTTGGTCGAATACATGCAGTTTTTCATTCAAACATACATGCATACATGCTCTTATACACAATACAACAATACTTACGCAAGCATACATACATACAATTCATTACATACAAGGAATACGATATAACCATCCAATACATACTTACCTCCTTCCGAATACACTACTCATTACATACACAAAGTACAGTTCTTGTTAGCTCATTGGTCCACCCGGGTTAATCGGGTGGAGATTACTTTTACTCGTTACTTCATACATAACGCATACATACATACTCATACTCATACATACTTACTTACTCTTACTTACTCATGTTAAGTCGTCGGGACCTCCGGCCCGGGGACTACTCCGTCCCACCACCGGGATTTACTTGACTCACCAATCCGGGATGCTACCCATTTAAGGGTTTGGGCCGCGGACAGCTTAAGAGTCAGGAATTGCAGCCAACCTCTTGTGACTCCGCATCCTCACGCGTGGCCGAAGCTATATCGGACTTCTACTCATTCCAGTTTACTCACTTAAGTTAGGAGTTAGGTAGTTAGGAATTAGTAGAAGTCAACATCCAACCACATACACAAATACATTATTCATATACACATCCTTACAAATATAATACAATACAAGTACACTAAAGGTACCATTACACATCATCATCATTCATATTTCATGAATTATACAAACTATTGTTCAAGACAATATCGAGAACAATGTAAACAAGCACAAGTAAGTGCAATATAATCCGATTCATGCATTTATCTTATTATGTGGTCAATAAGACACAAATCGGGTAACCAGATTAGGATACAGGCATGAAGAAATCATACCTTTCACCGTTGTACTTGTATCCCAACGTTCCTCCGGCATTCACAATTCAAATCCTATGATTTACATACAATCGAACATTAATCTAACTATATTAATTTAATTCGTTATCCTTACGCTTCTCAAATCTTACTTTCTAATCTTTACATTCCTATACTTACATTTTATTTACTTACTTTTAATTACTTAACAATGGTTTACTTACATATATATGTACATATGTATAGGTGGTATAAATATATACATATATATTATCATAATCTTATAGTTTTTTTTTGTAAGTTTTGACTCGACCGACCTTACCCAGGTCGGTCCCAAGGTCGGTCGAAGTCAGTAGGGTAATACGCTGGAAAATTACAGGGCCGACCGACCTTGCAAGTCCGGTCCCAAGGTCGGTCCATTCCAGTAAGTTGCCTGATGAAATTTTTAGCCCGACCGACCTTGCAAGTCCGGTCGCAAGGTCGGTCCATTCCAGTAGCTTACAAGACGGGAAATTTGTGAGTCGACCGACCTTGCAAGTCCGGTCGCAAGGTCGGTCCATTCCAGTAGGTTACGACGGGAGAATTTTCTGGTCCGACCGAACTTGCAAGTCCGGTCGCAAGTTCGGTCCATTCCAGAAGCTTTCCGTCTTTGTAAATCTGGGCCCGACCGACCTTGCAAGTTCGGTCCCAAGGTCGGTCCAGTCCAGTAATTGCATTTTTATTTCGTTTTCAGTCCTAAACTTACCCATTGCTTCCCCAATCTTCCTACATGTAATCCCACATGTTTTAGCACCATTTAGGCTTCCTAAAATGCCTTAACTCATCCCCCAATCCCATTCTTAATCCATCAATCAACTTACACAATTACCTATCTTTTCCAACATTGTAACAGTTTTTGTTTTACTCATGCTACAGATTTTTAAACTCAACATTACCATCCTATTTCTCAACCAATGCATTCTTGCATTCCAAGTACATAACCTTACCATGCCAATTCATTTCAAGCAATTGCACCATCATACCCAAGTCCAACATTCATTTTACCAAGTCTTATACTCTAGTCTTCCTAGTTTCTCCAAGGTAAATCCAACCTCTTGCTAAGATTTTATACCCTACTATTCCCATATTCAGACACCATTCCATGGTCATTAAAATCTCTATACCTCCAATACACACCTTGGTTTTCCCATTCACCAAAGTCATCCATACATGTACATATTCCTACCAAAATTTGGCCATAGTCATCTACTTTTCTTACTTGGCCACACATACCACTTCTCACCAAATTCATTCCTAAACTAGCCACACCCATACAAGGGTCTACCAGCAATTAAGCAAATATAAATCCATCCCAATACACCAATACTCCATCAAACATCAATACTAATACTCATACACAACCATTTGGCTCCAAGGCCTACAATTCACATACTATTGCACAATTACTCAAACTTCCACAATTACATACTAATAATTATTTGGGTTCTTTAGATTGGTTTACCATTCCCATTACTTAATGCACTAAAATTTAACTTAGTAAGAGCTCTTACCTTGAGCTTATAATTCCTTCTTTCTTCTATTTCTCTCCTTCTTCCTTTCTTGCCCAAATCGGCCATGTGGGGAATGGAGTTGCCAAACTCCATTCCCATCACCCAATGAACACAAAACTACAATTAATATACTAACCCTTAAATTAATGCCAATTCATTAAGTGTTGAAATGAAATTTCTAGGGTTTACCTTTGGAGAGTTTTAGAAGGGGTTTTAGCCCTTGGTTCAAGAAGGTGAATCCACCACCATTGCAAGGTTGATATTATGCTCCAAAGAGAGAGAAAAATAGAGCATTACAAATGGAGCAAAAATCGGTTATGAAGGAAGGTGAAGAAAACATGAGTTTTTCATGTAGATTTTTACCTTGTTGGAAAGAGGAGACTCCAAGCTAAGGGTATTGCTTTTCTCTTCAAATGGGGAAAACCATGGAGATGAAATTCATCCTTTTCGAATTTGAAAAGAGGGAATGATGGAGGATGATGAGGGGAGTTCAAATATGTAATTTGTTTTCGATTTGGAGCTTAATGAGATGGAGCATGAGGTAGAAGGTGGAGTTGCCATGGGAGCTTCTTGAAGCTCTACAAAACGCCCAACAGAGGGAGAGAGGAGGGAGATCGGTGGAGGGGGAGGGAGAAAGGTAGTGAGTGAGTGGTGAGAGTGAGTGAGGAGGAAAGTGAATAAAGTAATTCTTACTTATATTTTGCTTTGCTCTCTTATTTAATTAGCTAGTTACATGTAGTGTGAGGGGTTAATTTACCCATTAAAAACCGGCCCCCATATTACTACTGTTTGGAGCGTTTTTCGTCTTTTACAGAAAACACTCATTATTTTACCCGGTTTAGGTACTATTCACTAACCGGGCCCGTTTTCCGGAATTTCCTCGTTTCTTTATTTTTATTGACTACTAAGCTCCCATAAATGCTTAATAATTATTATTTAATGATTTATAATTTTTACGGGTCCGTTTGACCACTTAAAGTCACGTTTTCGGGTTTTCTCGAAAAAAACGTGCTCTAAGACTCTATTAGCGTTTTAATTCATTATTTGGATCCGTTTTCTTCGGGAGTTGTTCCCATATATTATTTAGGTCTTATTTAACCTTTGGAATCCACATAATACGCTAACCGAGGTCTCATACCTCCTATGGTTATTTAACGCTTATTTAGCGTTTTTCGCCTTTTAAGCGTTTCTTTATTTCTTTTGGGTTTATTTTTCCTTACCGATATTAATTAGGTACCATTAGGCCCTTAAATACGTATTAGATTAATTTTAATCCCTATATTCAAGTTCGGGGTATTTCAATCTACCCCCCTTAAGAACTTTGTCCTCAAAGTTGTTCGAGGTTCTAGGTTTACAATGCTTACTCATTCTTACGTGTCTAATACCAAAGCCATACCTTCTTCCCCCTTACCATTCCCAAATCCATTACTCGGGGTCTCTACATACCATACCATACCAATGTACTACAGTTACTCCAATCTGCATTACTACCAACCATCCGGTTCCTTATTACAAAATTTATACATACATACAGTGCAAAGCTATCCCCTAAGCAATGCAATACACATTACAATCCCGCAGGCACTCAGGTCATCTAGACACAGGACTCCTTTATGTCCCGCTGCCCTTGGAATAATACAACCTGCTACACTACTATCTTCTCCGGTATAAGCTTCTAGCCAAATCCTTACTCTCAGTCTAAGGAAAATCCTTCCCAACAGCTAATTAGAAATCTTTCTAAAGCATCCAACTCCAAGTTCCAAGTTACATTCATTACTTCTATCCTATGCGTGATTCTTGTGACCACTTGAGGGGAGCTTCAAGAATCGTTCGACCCTGATGTGATCAGCACCAGTGTTGAACTATCTTTCCACTCCAATTTGTGTTCGGTTTCCCTTGATCTGATCAGGATCAAGTTCGACTTCCCACATCAGATTCAATCAAACAAATAATTTAATTGTTTTCATTTTCTATCTTTTTACTCTTTCTAGTCGTAATTACGAATTCATACATCTCCAAAGGATGGAATCCGTCCATCAATCGTCCTCACTCTACTTCCCAAATGCTTTACTCCATGGTTCAATCCTAATGCTCATTTCATCAACCTTCACTACTTCCATCCATTACTCACCATCATCTCCAATATTCTAACTAAGGAATACTATACTTATAAGATTTGTTGACTTCAATTGCTTCAAATATTTTACTTACGATTCCACTACTCATAAACTTCATTCCTACTATCCTCATTTCTCACTCTTCACTACTACTTCTTCAAAGGCTACAATACTTGTGGAGCTCCGTCCACTACTTATACTTTTCTTTACTAATACTCTTACATTGGTGTTACAAGATGGGTGTATTCCTCCTATGGTATTTGCATGTCTAATGCCTAGTTACCATAATTACAATATGAATGAGTACTTATGTTTATTTAACATGGTATCAATCATCAATTTGGTTCTCATTGTGCTATGCACATTATGGTTTATGTGTTTTATTCACAAAACTTACATTAAGCGGTTTTCGCTCTACCCCCCTTAAAAGGGATTACGCCCACGTAATCTACCATATTTTATTATTATTAAACTTTGGTTTAATCAGTCTGGGCAAACTGAAGCGTTTAGCTTCACTACCGTATACTATACAATATGCTCTGGTCAAAGGGATCTTAACCATACCAATGGTTTAGTCTTTGCACCAAGGACTTCTATATGAGTTTATTTAACTCATCATTAATTCGGTTCTAGCCTATTAGGCTTCAAGGCATTAATAGCCATTTTGCTATACTTACTAGGTATATTATCTCCTAGCTAGGGCCCACTAGCTTCTGCTGCGCGACCCTGATACTCGGTTATTCACCCTTCTTGTTATCCTTAATGTGCTATACATCACCTTCTTATCCGTCTATTATGGGAATAAGGTTTACTAAACAAATGCGGTATTCTTTCACGTGTTTGGACTCAATGAGTTTAAGATTTATAACCAGCTCTCTGGTAATCTTCTGCACATGCTATTCGTGCTTCTACGATTATTCGTTAAGTTCCTCCGACTTATTGTCAGGCGAGGTTAAGTCACCACTTAACTGTAGTGCTTCCTCTGTTGTCACTAGCTTCTAAATCATACCAGTTCTTCTGGTTCAGTACAAGTGTTCTTTACTTGTATGACCTTGCATTTCTATGCGTCGGTCCTAGTGACTTTGATATGTCTCCTTTCACCTTTTACTCCAATGGAATTCACATCTTGTGATTGTTAGTGTGTTGTACACTCTTCGTGCTTCTTTGGCCTTAGGCCGCACGGTTTGTTGCTAAGCTTGCTCAATTGGCTAGTGCCATGTTCGTGGTGAAAGGAAAGATTTACTACGGTTTACATTCTCCATATCCCTAGCCATCTCATTAGATCCTTAGCTGAACAAGTGCAATGCCAAAACACTCAGTCATACAGAGTGCAGAGGCGTAAACGCTTGACAGTAAGTCACTTATGTGATAGGAAAGAATATTTCTGCCTGTCATCTCGTATTTATACTCCGTGTCATTATCTGCTACTTCCTCATATCGGTCGCTTGTTGCGCACCGTATTCTTACTCATTATACAACATCGTTTTTACTGTTTCTGTTACTGTGATAGTTTCTCTTTACTCATTGCCATTGTCATTGGCACCATTCCCTTATGGTATGAATACCCTGGGTTCCCAATGTCGTGTGTATGACGGTTGTCGTAGCATACCACAATATTAATATCTTCCCAATGTGGAGATGTTCTTCCATTTTAGGTTTCGTGTGTAGGTTAGCTTACCTCACATTCCATCATCATTTATGATACAACTCACCAAGTATCTTGGTTGACCGAGGATGAAGTGGTTTATGAGTTACAAGCTCTCTTGAGTTGGTCATTCATGGTGTGCAATGTGCACACACATTGATTGCTTTTGACCACTATCATCTTCCTAGTGCCGAGCATCGGTTATAGGCTCCCGCTGTGTAGTTTTACTTTTGTATGTACCTCACCGGGACATCCCAAGAAACTTCAAGGGTTTTCTGGTCCCGTTCTCCAATTGAGAGTATTCTATTACTGATAAATGAAAGTTCTTGTTGAGGGGTTTGTCTCCACTCATAGGTCTAATAACAAGGTTTGCTATGTTGGTGTTTACGCAATGGTCCCCATGTTTGGGTGTATATGGAGTATGCTTACTCCTTTAAGTCGTAATGGTTTGGAAATCTCATTTCCTTATTCCATCGCCTTGGCAATATCTATTGCGTGGGCTTTATTGTTATAGTAGATGGAAGCCTTTTCTAAGGGTTCACATCTTCACCACATTGGTGGTCTTCGGTTAATGAGGTGTACCTTCCCTGGGGTTCTCGTAGTGTCCAAGTGTGGACTAGGCCAATGTTGGCATTATCATGATTCTTATGCCTCTGTGCTACCATTGCTACAGAAGGCATGGCGGTAATTAAGAACTCCGTCAACTGTATACTAGGCTGATGCTCTAGTGACAGTGACATTGAGATAGCCATCAGTTCAAGCCACTCATAAAGTTGGGTTTGAATTGATGGTCCAGTTGTTGATTTCTTGTCGTATGAGGCAATACCTCTCGTACGTCTTGCTAATAACTGGTGCAGGTTTGCAACCATTTAAGTTTGTATAACGTATTTGGTTTACGGCTTCTGAGCCTTATTGCTGCGAGCTATGCTCCTTGCAAGCTGCTTGTACATGTTTCCACTCCATGTATACCCCATAGGTTGGAGGTATTGCTGGGCTCCGTGGTAAGTCGTGACATCACGCTTCCGTTCATAGGGGACTCTTAAGCAATCTGGTGCTGATCAGTGCCTTTGTAGACTAGGGTATTTCCTGTCAAGTGAAATCCCTTCGGTGTCTTAACCGAGTGCTCGTTCCAGCTCCTGTATTCTTGTCTTGACGCTTTGTTTGACTGTTGTTAATCCAGTCACCCTCAAGGATTGCTCCTGGGTGTTGTTAGATTATGCCGTTACATCCGGCTAATGTTTACGATATGTTATCATTATACCGCCTTGCGGTATTGTAGTTAAGTTATTCCCCTTTTGGGTTATAACGTCTCCTGTCGTTGGGTAGACCGTCTGTACTTGCTCCCAGTGCTTGAGACTAGGTTTAAATATCCTCTCCGATTATGGATTGTGCTTCGTAGTAATCTTGTGATTGCTCTTGGGAGTTCTGTCCCGTTTGTTGAGCATTGTGGTGTTCACGTTAGGCAACTGCCTTACTGTGTTTAGGCTGGGTATACCTTCCAGCTATCACGTATTTGTTTGGTGTCCTCGAGACATATTCAATGTCTATACTTACTAATCTGTGCTTTTTGCACTTCTCAGTCTTCACTCCTTATCTTCAGATGTATTCTCTGAGTTCCTTATACTTGTTCCTTAACTGAGTTTCCTTCTTCTTGATTGTCTGCGGTGTCCAGTCGTTCTGGTTAAAATTTACTCATGGTCCGTAGAACGGAGTTGACTACTTCCCGTGTTTCGTACACTACATGTATACATACGTGGGGTACCATGTTGATACGTTACCACTTACCCAACTATATGTCAGGCCCGCAAGCTCCTTCGGAGTGCGGTTGTCCCACATCCGTAATTGGGTACACTCGTAGTGTTCGTCACACGCCTAGGTGAAGTATTCTATTGTCAACTCCTCTTGTATCATTCTTTGATACTCACCGTAATTCTGTTGGTTTGGTTTTAAAATCCAAGGTTTTAAAGAAAGTTTGGTTTGAAAGGAGAGTTTGGTTTTAAAAACAATGGTTCGGTGTTAAAAGAAATCTCTCATGGCATAGCCATGTTTGAGGTCTTGACCAAGTCTAGCCTCTCGCTAACTGGTGTGTACTAGGTACCGTGGTCGGGCCGTTAAGCCTTCCCCAGGTTCCATACGTCTTGTTGTTAGGGTGTATGATCCTGTGGTTGTTTCGTTACTGTCTTCGTACATTACTATTCACTTGGGACGTGTCAGTGTTCCTTCACATATTCTTTTCCTTACTGCACTTGCCGTGGCAAGTGCGTGGTACTGGCGGTTTTTGAGTAATCATATACCGATCACGGTACTGTTTCCACTCGTATTTGTTAGTCGTGTTGACTCTTTCCTTGATCTTATTGATCTATAATTGGTATACTTCATCTTTTAGTAGCTTCTTGGTGGTCTAGACGTGGCTGTCGTAGATCTGGGTACTTCTCCATTCCGTGGAGATTCCCGTTCTATTTGGTTTAGTGTTGTTCCTTGTGACTCGTTCCCACACATTTGTGGTGGTTACTGAGCCTACCTCGTTTAGGCACTACTCTTGTAGTCCTATTGGATTATATCTCATGGTTGTTCTCGTAGTTGTCTGAGCTATATTGGCCAGGTATTGCAACCTTAATGGCGTTGTAGTTTGGAGTTAACCGCTTCTGACTATGTCCTTAGTCAGCTAGCGTACCGTTGGTGGTATTATTCAAGTATTACTATCCCGCAGACTTGTGTCTCGGGTTCTGTTATTACTCCCCCTTTTCCGCGTCGTTGCACGCTTAGTGCTCCTTTTCCTGCTGCTGGTTGGTTAGCCAGGTTTAGCGACTACTAAGCACGTCGCCCCTTGTTGTTGCATGTTATAGTCTCCTTATGGTTGGAGTTCTCATTCTTCCGCCATTAAGTGCGGGTATTGTTGTCCAACCGGGATCCATCTCCGGGACTTCCAATTCCTGGAATCTACCATATGTCGGTTCCTGTTACTGTGTGATTGCTTCACAACTGCCAGATCGGGTTTCCCCGAGTATGAGAAGACTTTTCTTCTCTCTGGCGTCCTTTCCCAAGTTATACAATGGGGTTTGCGGCGGGCGGGACTGGTATTGTAGGTATCCGGTACTCACCGGTAGTTCCTAACTAGCATATCTCTAATGCTAACACTCAGCCCTTAGCCCTAAGCTTCTAATTCCTAACTCGGTATTCCTAAACTCGGTATTTCCAGTCATCAGAGCGATACTTCGCTCTGATACCACTTTTTGTAACACCCCTACCATTAATACAATGATTACCGTCCAATCTCCTTACACATCAGATACACGCAGCGGATACATACTTACATACAGTGGGTGATACAATGCCGTTAGTCACCCACGTGACTAACAAGGCTACTACTTCTACATACAGCATCGGTCTGATGACCGGAATCCCGAGTGCTACACATCTATAATACATACTCCATTCATCAATCAAATACAACAATGCTCCATTCAATACTTACTCCTCCACAATCCACACAATACAATATACTTAACCGAGTCTACTAGGATCCTTATACAATTATAATATCTCTCCCAAGTTCATACGTACTCACTAAGAGTCTACATTTACCCATTCCTCACAACTACTTACTTTCTAAGTACAAGGGTGTGCCGCCGGTCTCTTACCTTGACCACATCCGCTCCGGGTACCTGCACACTAAAAACGTTCCCCCTAGGGGGTCAGCTTTCGCTGCGCATGATAACCGCATACCCCGCGTACTAGTGAGGGTACGCCGACCACTTGGTCGAATACATGCAGTTCATTTTCATTCAAACATACATGCATACATGCTCTTATACACAATACAACAATACTTACGCAAGCATACATACATACAATTCATTACATACAAGGAATACGATATAACCATCCAATACATACTTACCTCCTTCCGAATACACATACTCATTACATACACAAAGTACAGTTCTTGTTAGCTTCATTGGTCCACCCGGGTTAATCGGGTGGAGATTACTCTTTTACTCGTTACTTCATACATACGCATACATACTCATACTCATACTCATACATACTTACTTACTCTTACTCTTACTCATGTTAAGTCGTCGGGACCTCCGGCCCGGGGACTACTCCGTCCCACCACCGGGATTTACTTGACTCACCAATCCGGATGCTACCCATTTAAGGGGTTTGGGCCGCGGACCAGCTTAAGAGTCAGGAATTGCAGCCAACCTCTTGTGACTCCGCATCCTCACGCGTGGCCGAAGCTATATCGGACTTCTACTCATTCAGTTTACTCACTTAAGTTAGGAGTTAGGTAGTTAGGAATTAGTAGAAGTCAACATCCAACCACATACACAAATACATTATTCATATACACATCCTTACAAATAAACATATACAAGTACACTACGGTACCATTACACATCATCATTCATATATTTCATGAATTATACAAACTATTGTTCAAGACAAATATCGAGAACAATGTAAACAAGCACAAGTAAGTGCAATATAATCCGATTCATGCATTTATCTTATTAGTGGTCAATAAGCACACAAATCGGGGTAACCAGATTAGGATACAGGGCATGAAGAAATCATACCTTTCACCGTTGTACTTGTATCCCAACGTTCCTCCGGCATTCACAATTCAAATCCTATATTTACATACAATCGAACAATTAATCTAACTATCATTAATTTAATTCGTTTATCCTTACGCTTCTCAAATCTTACTTTCTAAGTCTTTACATTCCTATACTTACATTTTATTTACTTACTTTTAATTACTTAACAATGGTTTACTTACATATATATGTACATATGTATAGGTGGTATACATATATATACATTGTATACTTATCATAATCTTATAGTTTTTTTTTTAAGTTTTGACTCGACCGACCTTACCCAGGGTCGGTCCCAAGGTCGGTCGAAGTCAGTAGGGTAATCGCTGGAAATTACAGGGCCGACCGACCTTGCAAGTCCGGTCCCAAGGTCGGTCCCATTCCAGTAATTTTCCTGATGAAATTTTTAGCCCCCCGCCCTTGCAAGTCCGGTCGCAAGTCGGTCCATTCCAGTAGCTTACAAGACGGGAATTTGTGAGTCACCGCCTTGCAATCCGGTCGAAGGTCGGTCCATCCAGTAGGTTACAGACGGAGAATTTTTCTGTCCGACCGAACTTGCAAGTCCGGTCGCAAGTTCGGTCCATTCCGAAGCTTTCCCGTCTTTGTAAATCTGGGCCCGACCGACCTTGCAAGTTCGGTCCCAAGGTCGATCCAGTCCAGTAATTGCATTTTTATTTCTGTTTTCAGTCTAACTTTACCCATTGCTTCCCCAATCCTACATGTAATCCCACATGTTTTAGCACCATTTAGGCTTCCTAAAATGCCTTAACTCATCCCCCAATCCCATTTCTTAATCCATCAATCAACTTACACAATTACCTATCTTCTTTTCCAACACTTGTAACAGTTTTTGTTTTACTCATGCTACAGATTTTTAAACTCAACATTACCATCCATACTTTCTCAACCAATGCCATTCCTTGCATTCCAAGTACATACCTTACCATGCCAATTCATTTCCAAGCAATTGCACCATCTATACCCAAGTCCAACATTCATTTTACCAAGTCTTATACTCTAGTTCTTCCTAGTTTCTCCAAGGTAAATCCAACACCTCTTGCTACAGATTTTATACCCTACTATTCCCATATTTCAGACACCATTCCATGGTCATTAAACATCTCTACTACCTCCAATACACACCTTGGTTTTCCATTCACCAAGTCATCCATACATGTACATATTCCTACCAAAATTTGGCCATAGTTCATCTACTTTTCTTACTTGGCCACACATACCACTTCTCACCAAATTCATTCCTAAACTAGCCACACCCATACAAGGGTCCTACCAGCAATTAAGCAAATATAAATCCATCCCAATACACCAATACTCCATCAAACATCAATACTAATACTCATACACAACCATTTGGCTCCAAGGCCTACAATTCACATACTATTGCACAATTACTCAAACTTCCACAATTACATTACTAATACATTATTTGGGTTCTTTAGATTGGTTTACCCATTCCCATTACTCTAATGCACTAAAATTTAACATTAGTAAAGAGCTCTTACCTTGAGCTTATAATTCCTTCTTTCTTTCTCATTTCTCCTCCTTCTTCCTTTCTTGCCCAAATCGGCCATGTGGGGAATGGAGTTGCCAAACTCCATTCCCATCACCCAATGAACACAAAACACTACAATTAATATACTAACCCTTAAATTAATGCCAATTCATTGAAGTGTTTGAAATGAAATTTTTAGGGTTTACCTTTGGAGAGTTTTAGAAGGGGTTTTAGCCCTTGGTTCAAGAAGGTGAATCCACCACCATTGCAAGGTTGATATTATGCTCCAAAGAGAGAGAAAAATAGAGCATTACAAATGGAGCAAAAATCGGTTATGAAGGAAGGTGAAGAAAACATGAGTTTTTCATGTAGATTTTTACCTTGTTGGAAAGAGGAGACTCCAAGCTCCATAAGGGTGTGCTTTTCTCTTCAAATGGGGAAAACCCATGGAGATGAAATTCATCCTTTTCGAATTTTGAAAAGAGGGAATGATGGAGGATGATGAGGGGAGTTCAAATATGTAATTTGTTTTCGATTTGGAGCTTACATGAGGATGGAGCATGAGGTAGAAGGTGGAGTTGCCATGGGAGCTTCTTGAAGCTCTACAAAATCGCCCAACCAGAGGGAGAGAGGAGGGAGGAATCGGTGGAGGGGGAGAGGAGAGGGAGTGGTGAGTGAGTTGTGAGAGTGAGGTGAGAGGAAAGTGAATAAAGTAATTCTTTAACTTTATTACTTTTTGCTTTTGCTCTCTTATTTAATTAGCTAGTTACATGTATGTGTGAGGGGTTAATTTACCCATTAAAAACCGGCCCCCATATTACTACTGTTTGGAGCGTTTTTCGTCTTTTACAGAAAACGCTCATTATTTTACCCGGTTTAGGTACTATTCACTAACCAGGCCCGTTTTCCGGAATTTCCTTGTTTCTTTATTTTTATTGACTACTAAGCTCCCATAAATGCTTAATAACTATTATTTAATGATTTATAATTTTTACCGGTCCGTTTGACCACTTAAAGTCACGTTTTCGGGTTTTCTGAAAAAAATGTGCTCTAAGGCTCTATTAGCGTTTTAATTCATTATTTGGATCCGTTTTCTTCGGGAGTTGTTCCCATATATTATTTAGGTCTTATTAAACCTTTGGAATCCACATAATACGCTAACCGAGGTCTCATACCTCCTATGGTAATTTAACGCTTATTTAGCGTTTTTCGCCTTTTAAGCGTTTCTTTATTTCTTTTGGGTTTATTTTTCCTTACCGATATTAATTAGGTACCATTAGGCCCTTAAATACGTATTAGATTAATTTTAATCCCTATATTCAAGTTCAGGGTATTTCAGGACTCCTTGCTCGAGGAGGTCTTGAATCTTGTGCCTCAATGCTCGACAATTGTCGGCATAATGGCCAGGCAACTGATGGTAGTGGCATAATTGATTAAGAGGCATCCTCAAATGAGTGGTTCCTAGCCGAGGGGCCAAGGGCTGTAGCAAGTTTCTCCTTTGAAGCTCTCCAAATGCCTGACTTGGTGTTCGGCCAATGTCAGTGAATTCCCTTTGCGATGAGTCTCGGCATGGTAAGGGTACCGTCCTAAAGTTTTGATGCGGAGCTCTAGGTTGTTGAACCACATTCACTTCTGGGAATCTACTTTGAGCACGAGCTTCCGTCTGAAGATAAGTCTTTTCTAGTCCTGGCTTAGAGAATTTGGAGCCACTATCGGAGTTTCTTGAGCACTCGAGCTCCAACCCTTCCTTTTGAATCTTTTCCTCTAGAATACCGACTTGTCCCATCAACATGTTGAAACTCGGAAAGTACATGTATTTTAGCTCATGGTTGTGTTGTTTTCGTATGTTCTCAATTATCATGTGGATTTGCTCTTGCTCGTCCATTTTGGTAGGCATGGCAGCAGCCTTTCTCCTCCAACACTTGATGAAGTCGGACATGGATTCATTGTCTTTTTGTCAAGTGCCTGCAAGATCAATTCTGGTGACTTCGAGGTTCTTAGCATACGCGAAATGATTTAGGAAAGCCTCACAAACCTCCTCGTAGGTCTTGGTATTCATCCTCTATGTGAGATACCAACGTTAAGGAGTCTCGTCTAGATAGCATGCAAAAACCTTGGCTTTTTGCATGTCGTTGAGCCCAAGGATGGACATTTCCCAGTCGAACATAGCCAGATGAATTTGTGGATCCGAGGAACCTTTGTACAAGGCAAGTGTAGGTAGCTTCAGCTTTGGGGGGAGGTCAACTTCGGGATATGACGCCGTGGAGAAGTAATCGAAGCCAACTGGTTTGCTGGTCTTCTCTATGCGCTCGATCCTTTTCAAAACCCTTTTAACCTCTGTGGCTAGTTGGTTATCCGGAACATCTTTCCCCACATGTGTTTGAGAATCCTGGGCCCTAACAGAGTCAATTTCGATGTAACTATGGTTAAGATTTTCATCCGCAAGCTTTTCCGGAGTGTGCTAATTCGTCTCCTGGAGATTAGCCTTACTTCTCAATTCCTCGACAATGGACTCCGAGACCTTGCACCTTTGCTGCACAGCGGCCAACTGGGCATCCTTGTTGATCGGATTTCCTCCTTATGCCATACTTGGATTCGGGCTTGCCTGTTTCCAAGGTGTCCATTATTAGCTAACAAAAGGAAGAGGGCTGAATGATACTAGGGTGAGAATGACGCTTCACAAGGTAGATCGAAGACCGGAACAGGCTTATACTGAAAGCAAGTGGGCCAGGATACCCAGAAAATGAGGTGTTTGGGCCGGAGTATTTTACAGAATGTGAACTGGAATTTGGACTGAAATCTAAATGGATGGCTTTGATTGTGCCTGAGAGGTGACACCTGGATCTATGGTTTTGGGATAGGGCCATGATAAGAAGTCTACCTAGATTAGAATGAGCCCTTGGGTCGGAATGTGTTTGGGCCTGTAGTAAAGCACATGAGTTGGAATGGTCCCTAAATTACAAATGGGCCTAACTTTCTTTGGGTCAGAGAACATGGTTGCTAAGCCGAAAAAGATTTTATTTTCAGGACTTGTGAGTTATTTCAAGTTCAAGTGTATTTCTTTTTATGGGCCTAGAACTAATTGGATAATTCAAATTGGGCCGGAAGAAAAATCACCTAAGTCTAGGCTTTTGGGCCAAAGACCGAACAACTCACATATTAAACCAAACAGAGCCTCTGGGCCGCAAACGAATAGAGCTGCCAATTCGGGTTGGGCTAGGTTGATGTAGGAGAAGTTCCTATCAATCTCTAGGCTGGGTAGTGGACCGATCATACAAGTAAACAAGGCCCACACAAATTCAACATGTCCTCACTAGACGTTTAAATCAAACCGGGTATGGGTCGGTCCGGAGAGGTGCTTGGGGCATGGGCCCAGGTCACCACAAAGGAATAGGGCTTGCACGCTATTCTCTTTGGGCTTCCCCACTTTTTTCACATCACCTAAAGGTGTGCGTCTACGGTCAGGTCTTTGGATGACCAAATAAGGCTAGGTAAGGACACTGCCAGGAAAATGCTTGGGGCTAAAGCCAAGTTATTAAGGGGGTGTGGTTAGACGAAACCCTCATCTTTTCCCCCACTTATTCACATCACCTAAAAGGTGTGAGTCCCTGACAGGGGACCCTTAAACGGGTCCCGGGGTGAAATCGGTTTGCGTGGACCCTCGCTCTCATATGATGCAAAGGTGCAGAAAATTAAAGTGCGCACGAAAAAGTAAACAAACAAAGTAATAAAGCCATAAATAAACAATTTTTGAGTTAAGCCCTCTTTCTTAAAATTAAACAAGTTAAAATATAAAGTTTGTCCCCAGCAGAGTCGTGAGTCTGTGAGCCTTGATTTTTGAACCCTATCTTATGTTGATTCAGGTTGATTAGGATCTGATCGGGTTCTAGCTCCACTTATAACCTAAGCTTAATAACTATGTCATATAACACCAGTTATTAAATCCTAAGTTAGCTCACTAGAACCTAATTAGAGTTGCCACCTAATTTTGACCTAGGGTAAATTAGGAAAGGAGAGTTCAGGTTCGGGGGCTTGATATTCGACTTATTTAGGGTTCAATTACTTTCATTACCCCTCGAAGTCGTTTTTCCTCTACTTAGCTTAATTATGGCTTATTACGAATCGTTTTAACCTAAGTGCGCGCTTCTGATTTTTTTATTTTTTTAACATTTTTTATAGAAAATAAGAGTGAAAAGTGAAATTACCTAAACTAGGGGTTCAGAGGCAGAATTAGGTCAAATTTGTTTCTGTCCGTGGCCACGGACCTGCCGTCCGAACCCACGGACCCTAGTTAGCTTAAATATACAGAAAAGTCGAATTAAAAAGAAAATTGAATTTTGAAAAGTCCAGGGCCACGAACAGGACATCTGTGGGCCCGGACATAAGTTCAGAAAACCTAGAAAATTCAAAAATTTAAATCCTGCCGCCGTCCGTGGTTACGGACCACATGTCCGAGGTCACGGACAACCCACAGACGGTGGGTTTTTGGTGGTTCCCGACGGTGTTTTCGGCTCAAAATTTATGGGCGTGTTCCTTGAAAGATTTACAAGAAGTTAGTAATCAAAAGATTTCAATTTGAAGTCAGAATAATGACGAAACTTAGCAAACAAGTTAAAGGGCAAAAACGAAAACGAGACTATACAGAAGCCGGAAAGAGTCGGTTCAAACCCAAATTTAAACGGAAAGTCAGAAAGGTCATGAGGAGCTAGAAAACTAAGATTCCTACCTGTTTTACCTTCGGATTTGAGGTGCTTCTTCACGTCGGGATTCTTCGGAGGCCTCATGGATGCCGGTTCCGGATTGATGTCGACCCGAGCTTCTGACCCCTTGTTGTCGTTGATGTTCTTCACACTTTGGTGGTGTTTTGGTGAAGGTTTGATGATTGTTGATGTTGTGGGAGTTGAAAAATGTGTTTAGATGATGATTTTGGAAGGTTTTCGATGTGATTTCGTTGCTCGGGTGTGTAAAAACGTGGGAGACTTGTGACGGCTGGGTTCTCTGACTTTCTAGGGTTCTTGGAGCTCTGATTTGATCAAGGGATACGGTTCCTTATATAGGCTTCCTTAAAGATAGAAAAATCCGGTAAAAACCGAGATTTACCGACGTTTTAGCTCAAGAGCTTCCAAAAATAATTTGACTATGAAATTTTAACCATGTGTAACAGATGATATTTTTGATTTTTCCAAGGTGGAATCTAATTTTTGGATATTGGAATATTTTTAAATTCAATTTCTCGTCAGATTCAATCAGAAATTACTAGAAAATTGTTGGAAATTCGAAAAATCAAAATTTCAATATCATTATGCTTAAAATGTCATCCTTTATCATGGGTTAAAATTTCAAAGCATTTCGAGTTGATTTAAGCCATTTTCAGAGGAGAGAGAAAGCTCATAGGGGGCTAATTAAGAGCCTTGAAAAATTATGAAAATGCCCCTGAAGATGACTAAGATGTCCCTAGTACTCCGAAATGTGCCGATCGAACTGGGAACCCTCACTACTTGACCAAACTAGCCTATTAGTAGAGACTCTTTTGGGGGGGGGGGGTTAAATTTTGGATATAACACCTTCTTTCGTCGCTATTATTTTAAACCTAAAAAAAAAGAAAAAGAAAACTTAGCGAGGGAACGAGTCCGTCGCTAAGCGAACGATGTCATTTTAACCTTCTATGTTATCGCCTATAGTTTAATTTTACTAATCAAAACGATGTCGTTTTTGTTTGTTTTAGTGATGGACAAGCGCTAAATGTTTAGTAAAATCAGAACACAGCACCTGACCTCATTCTTTCCCTTTTCCTCCATTGTCGATCTCTTCAATTTTAGAGAGGTTCAACAGCGAACTCCAACGATTCCACCGGCGGCGAGGGGGTTTTCCGGCCAACGTGTACCACTGGCGGCGAGGGGACGTTGCAGACGACTGCTCCACTCGATTTTTGCACTCAGATAAGTCCCCAAAACCCTAAATTGCTCAATCCGAAATTGAAATTGGGGGAATAAAAACATATGTTAAATTTGACCAAAATTGTATGGCTTTTGTTGCCAATTTGTGATTAAAAATACTAGTGTACACATATATGGATGTTGTGTGGCAATTATGGTAGTTAATTTTGGATTTTTTGATGTTTTGAGTAGGTCTAGGGTTTCAATGTTATAAACCAAAAATTGATTTGGGGAATTTCAAAAATATACTAGTTATACCCAAATATGTATGTTTTTTTGTTGCTAATATGTGCTACAAATTGCTAGTAACAAATACGTTGATGTTGTGTGACAATTACGGTTGTCAATTTTTTTTTATTGTTTTGATGTTTTGAGTAAATCTAGGGTGGCTATGGTATAAAATTAAGATAGTTAATTGATCCCATAAATTAATCCTAGTAAAATAAACTAAACATTCAACATCTACAAATTGACAAATCGTTCTTGATATGAAAATGACAAATGGTTGTTGATACGATTGATATATATAATATATAAAAGGAATTTATATGATTGATGATTCAACAGGTTGGATCTATTGCGTGCTGTTCTAAATATTGTGTGGTGACCTGTTGGGTTCTGTTGATAAACCATTTATTGGTGAACCTTGCTTGTGGGATGTTAATAAATAAGGGAGACTATGTCGATTTTTTTTATAATTTTGTTAGTTTTAACTAAAGTAGTATTTGATTAGTATAGGTATAAGACCCGATAGGTTGTGGATGTACGATGAGAGAACCCTTGAGAGAGGTATAATCTTTATGGAATGACTGAGGAAGATGGAAGAGTTTGTCACTTTTGCACTACAATATCTTAAATGTATGGAAGACAGTAAAATTAAGTGTCCTTGCCACATGAAAAAGGTGGAGAAGTAGATAGTATCTCAAGACTGATGTTGTCAAGGTTCTTTTAGCACAGGAAGGTTTTGTTTACGTGTTATACCCAAAATTTTGACCCTTGGGAAAGGGCTCAAGCGCACAAACACGAAGACAAGGGCAAAACGGTCAAAATGCACCAAGATGGGATTTTCCAAGGACATTCTCGGGACTTTCTATTTTCATATGACTTGTTCACCATCTTTAAATACCATAGTCATTATGAAAGGCATCTCCTAATTTCCTAGATGGTATTTATTTAGGAAATTTAGCTTTTAATTCATATTATAAGCTAATTAACACATGAAATAGCCTCAAAATAGAAATAAGAAGGTTTCCAAATATTAAAATAAAATTTTCACATGGTTATAATGACTATGTACAGTCATAAACCTGAAAATATTTTATTTGGAACCTTAGCCCAAAATTTAAAAGAGAAATTCAAATATTCCTACAACTTTCTCTATACTTTGGAAAATACGCAACCAATTCCAAATGTCATGAAATTTTAACACAAGATGGAGGACAATTTTTAGAGATTAACCCAGTTGGAATTTTGTAATTTCAAATTTCCAATCATAAGTTATGAATTATGGAAAGTTCTAGATTGTAACATTTTTATATAATCGGCTATTTATCTAAATAATCTGATTCCAACCCTCAAAATTGCTAAAAATATTATTTTATCCTTTGTTAAAATACCAGAATTTTTATCGACTTGTAGCATATTTTAAAAAATCAGATTCTCTTAAAGCATAAATTAGGGTTTTAGATAAAAATTTTGTTCTATCAAATTGGCCTTGCTTTTTCAATAAAAGGACCTCCTAAAAAAAGACCTAGGGCAGAAGAGAACACTCCCATAAAGTCACAAAACACAACCACCAACCTTCTCCCCACGTTTTTGCACTCCCGACCCTCAAATCTATACCGAAACTCTGCTGAAATCACCCCGAAACCTCTGGAAACACAATCTTTCTATCCCAATCAGATTTCCAAACATCAAAAACACACAAAACACCACAAGTTCAGAAGAAAAACATCCTTAACAACACAAAGAAGAAGGAGTCAGAAGCTCAATTCAAAGTCAATCCGGAACCGGCATCATCTAAGCCTCGAAAGAACCTCGACGTGAATGGTCATCTCAATTCGAAGGTAAAACAGGTTAGAACTCAGGTTGCCACGTTTGACATCTTTTCAATCGGTTTTCACCACATTCTTTTGCACGAGACCATTATCTTTCCAACTCATTCTTTTGCACGAGACCATTATCTTTCCAACTCATTCTTTTGCACGAGACCATTATCTTTCTAACTCATTCTTTTGCACGAGACTATTATCTTTCCAACTCATTCTTTAGCACGAGACCTAGCAACGTTTTTAGTTTGAGACCTAGCATTTTCTTCAGTGCGAGAACCAGCATTTTCTTCATTCAATGCGAGACCCAGCATTTCCTTCATTCAGTGCGAGACCCAGCATTTCCTTCATTAAGTGCGAGACCCAGCATTTCGTTCACTGAGTGCGAGACCCAGCATTTCCTTCATTCAGTGTGAGACCCAGCATTCCTTTTATGCAGTGCGAGACCCAACATTTTCTTCATTCAGTGCGAGAACAAGCATTTTCATCATTCAGTGCAAGATTAAGCATTTCCTTCATTCAGTGCGAGACCTAACATCATCATTTAGTACAAGACTTCAGTGCAAGACCAGTGCGGAAGTACGACACAGCGCGTGACCCAAGTTGACGGGGCGGTGGCAATAAGTCCCCATCTTCATGTCAACTTTTGAGGAAGAAACAACTAGTGGGCAGTGGCAATAAGTCCCCTTGGTAATCTAGAAGTTATCCCAGCACCCCAACTGGTGGGCAGAGGCAATAAGTCCCCATAGTATACCAGCTAGGAGCATTAGAACGGGTTTCGGTCCCTAGAAGCATCCGAGTATCATTAGCATATCATCCCCATATCATCATTATCTGCATATCACTTGCATATCATCAACATTTGCATTACAGGTTTCCGACACCTTAGAATGCTCGGCGTATTTCATTCACTTTTAGGTAGTCAACGCCTTAGAATAGCTTGACATCATTTCATTCCCTTTAGGTAGTCAACACCTTAGAATAGCTTGACATCATTTCATTCATTATAGGTAGTCAGCGCCTTAGAATAGCTCGACAACATTACATCACTTTAGGTAGTTAGCACCTCCAATTAGCTTAAAAATTTCCCAACTTTAGTTAGTTGGCGCCTCATAATAGCCCATCACATCTAGACTTCACTTATAGGTAGTTGGCGCCTCATAGTAGCCCAACACATCTTGACTTCTCTTTAGGTAGCTAGCGCCTCAGAATTGCTCACCGCAATCAACAAACAATCAGCAGAAATCCAAGACGGGGAGTTCATTCCACAGGATCGGTCAAACTTTTTGGGTGTCACTTAAGCATCAACTAGCCTTTTCATTTCCATTACAAAGCCTATTGATGGGGGCAATCTGTTATACCCAAAATTTTGACCCTCGAGAAAGGGCTCAAGCGCACAAATGCGAAGAAAAGGGCAAAACGGTCAAAATGCACCAAGCCGGGATTTTCCAAGGACATTCTCGGGACTTTCTATTTTCATATGACTTGTTCACCATCTTTAAATACCATAGTCGTTATGAAAGGCATCTCCTATTTTCCTAGTTGGTATTTATTTAGGAAATTTAGCTTTTAATTCATATTATAAGCTAGATAACACATGGAATATCCTCGAAGTAGAAATAAAAAGGTTTCAAAAAAAATAAAATTGTGACATGGTTATAATGACTACGTACAGTCATAAACCTGAAATATTTTATTTGGATCCTTAGCCCAAAATTTAAAAAATAAATTCAAACATTCCTACAACTTTCTCTATCCTTTGGAAAATACCCAAATCACTTCCAAATGTCATGAAATTTTAACACAAGATGTAAGAAGATTTTTATAGATTAACCCCGTTGGAATTTTGTAATTTTGAATTTCCAATCGTAAGTTATGAATTATGGGAGGTTCTAGATTGTAACATTTTTTCTAATCGGTTATTTATCTAAATAACCTGAAACTAACTCTCAAAATTCCAAAAAATCTTATTTTATCCTTGGTTAAAATATCATAATTTTAATCAACCTGTAGCACATTTTAAAAAATCAGATTCTCTTAGAGCATAAATCAGGATTTTAGATAAAAATTTTGTTCTATCAACTTAGCCTTGCTTTTTCTATAAAAGGACCTCCTCAAAAAAGACCTAGGGAAGAAGATAACACTTCCAAAAAGTCTGAAAAACACAGCCATCAACCTTCTCCCCACGCTTTTCACTCCCGACCCTCATATCTATACCGAAACTCTGTTGAAATCACCCCGAAACCTCTGAAAACACAATCTTTCTATCCCAATCAGATTTCCAAACATCAAAAACACACAAAACACCACAAATACAGAAGAAAAACGTCCTTAACAACACAAAGAAGAAGGAGTCAGAAGCTAAATTCGATGTCAATCCGAATCCGGCGTCAACTAAGCCTTGAAAGAATCTCGACGTGAAAGATCATCTCAATTTGAAGGTAAAATAGGTTAGGTTTTCTAACTCTCCTTGAATTCACCAGCTCTCTGTTACAACTTGGAATTAAACCGAATTTTTTCGGCTCTCGAATTAGTGTTTTTCTTTGCCTCTGTCCAATAACTTGTTAATTATGTTTCACCATTAATTCGAAGTCAAATTGAAAACTTTTGATTACTAACATATTTAGAATTTTTCAGGCTACATACCCATAAAGTTTGAGCCAAAATCACAGCCGGAAACCACCAGAACGCCGCCGTCCGAGGGTAGTCTGTGCTTGCGGACCGCATGTCCGTGGCCACGAACACCCCCGGACCAAGGCGGAAATTTAATTTTCAAACGTTTTATGTTTTTTTTCAAAGTATGTCCGGGCCTACGGACACTCTGTCCGTGGCCCAAACTTTCCAATTTTTTGCTTTCTTGCAAATTCGACTTTTCTGCATATTTAGGTTAACAAAGGTCCGTGGACTCAGACATTAGGTCCGTGGCTACGGACAGAAACAAAATTGGAGTTAATTCTACCTCCGCAAACCTAGTTTAGGTGATTTTAGCACTTTTGTTTTAAGTAAAAAAATATCAAAAATACAAAAAATTAGAAACATCCGCGCTTAGGTAAAACAAACTCTAAAAAAGCCGTAAATAACCTAAGTAGAGGAAAAACGACCTAGGAAAGGTAATTAAAGTAATTTGAACCCTAAATAAGTCGAATACCAAGCCTCCGAACCCAAACTCTCCTTTCCTAATTTAATCTAGGTTAAAATTAGGTGGCGACTCTAATTAGGTTCTAGTGAGCAAACTTAGGACTTAGTAATTAATGTTTTATGACATAGTTATTAAGCTTAGGTTGTAAGTGGACCTAGAACCCGACCAGATCCTAATAAACCCGAATCAACATAGGATATGGTTCAAAAATCGAGGCTCACAGAATGGCGACTCCGCTGGGGACAAATTCTTAATTTTAACTAGTTTTTTTTTAAGAAAGAGGGCTTAACTCGAAATTGTTTATTTACGGCTTTTATTACGATGTTTGTTTTCTTTCGCGTGCATTTAAATTCCTGTACTTTTGCATCATATGAGAGCGAGGGTTCACGCAAGCTGATTTCACCCCGGGACCCGCCTTAGGGTCCCCTGTCAGGGACTCACACCTTTTAAGGTGATGTGAATAAGTGGGGGAAAAGAGGAGGATGCCGTCTAACCACATCCCCTTAATATCTAGGCATTAGCCCCAAGCATTTTCTAGGCAGTGTCCTTACATAGCCCAATTTTTGGTGATAAGTGTGAAGTTGATATGGTTTATAGGTGCTAAATTCTTATTTTATGCAACCTTTTTATGCGCTTTCTCACACTTATCATATGCTTTTCATGACTCTTACTTTGGGCAAAAGCTGATGCAAATTTATATTTTAAAAGCAGGAAATGATTGTGAAAATTCATAGTTCTCCTCAAGAGCTTTCCAACACCGCAAACGGGGAGCAAATCGGAGCTCAAACGAAGAATCTGGCCCCTGTCGAAGTTTACGGAAAAAAGGCACAAATATACAGGTGTCCGGTTGACCTGTCCGGCCCATTGACCCGGACATTTTGTAACGTGTCCGGCAAACTGCCTCGGACAGGTGGTCCAGACAGGCCATTTTTCAAATTTTTCACATGTCCGGCTCTCCTGTCCGACTCTGTGACCCGGACGTGCTCAGAAGGACAAAAATATTTACAACCACGAGAAATTTCGATACATATACGCGTCCAGCCAGGCTGTCCGGCTAACTAACCCGGCGTAGAGCCGGACGTCTCACAAGCAACAAAATCTCGCCTGACAACTCTATCTCTTGTCCGGCTAACTGACCCGGACGGGTGAGCCGGACGCGTGCATTTTAGATCCAAAATCTATTTTTAAGAGGCGTGCGCAAGATAGAGAGAAAACATTCAGATTTCAAAACAGAGAGATGCGAGACCTTTTCGAGACTCAAGAGCGCCGTGAACTTCTTCTACACCAGGAGGAGAATTTCTGCTTCGATTTCTACAGTCTGTTCAACCCGACAACTTGCAAATCTGTGGATCCGACATAGAGATGGTTTCTACTCCTTCTTCTCTAATTGTTTCCTCTTTTGATATGCTCGGCTAAGGGATTAAACTCTGGGGAATGGTGGTTGTAAATAGTTAGGTTTTGTAGAATTATTATAAGTTGATTTAGGATCTATCAGCGGTTTGTTCCAGATTATAAATATTGTTTGCGCTATCAATAAAACTTGCTATTTTATTTTTAGCTTTGTGAAAGTTGTCAAAATATGATCCGTGATTGATAGCTAGGTCGTTATAATCTGTTAATCTATGGAAAGCTTTATCTGATTAATGAGCTAGCCTTCAGATGCAATTTAAATTCATATGCTTAATCCCTCTGCATTAGTAGTGATAGGTCTATGATTTAATCTGTCGCGTTTTACACAGTGGAGTTCTAATTGGCTAGGATTTAGTCTTTTAGAAACTTGCTAGAATTAGCCGAACCCTAATCCCCAATCAGCTGGTAATAGAACTGCATAACTTAACTAAGAAAAACCACCTGAACCTGGAGTTCCGCTTTCGTTATATTATTATCAGTTGCTTTTTGCTTGTTTTCTATTTTATTGATCAACACTTTCCCCCAATTTACAGCTTTTGCTAGGATTAGATTTGCTATCTTAGTCCCCTGGTTCGATACCCCGGTTGCTCATATCATTTAACTGCTATGACCGGGAATTATTTTGCAACTTGTAGGTTTATTTTTTTCTATTTTCTAGGATTAATTTCATATTTTTTAATAGATCAAAATGACCATTTGCAAATTGGCGCTGTTGCCGGGGACTAGATTTCAATCTAATCCTTAGCCTTAGTTGTTAGTTTATTGTTTTATTTTACCGTTTTCTTTTGGTTTATTTTATTTTATCTATTAGCTTAATTTTTTTTGTTTTTTGTTTATTTCGGTATTTTTTATATATTACTTTTCTATCATTTATTTTATTTCAGTTTTAATCCTCTTTAGTTTGTGTTGTTTCTTTTTGTGACCTTTTGCAGGTAGTTGATGGTACATACACGCTCTCGGTCAGATACTTACATCGATTTTAATAAGGTTCTGGACCCAGAGATCGAGCGTACTTTTCAGCGAGCCAGATGCCAACAGCCGTTCCAAAGACAGTTAGAAATGGTGGCTCTTGCAAATGGTGCTCAGGCGATGAGGCAATTCAATCGACCTGAAGCTGTACCGAGAAGAAGTCCGGTAGTCCTTCCTGTGCTCACACCTGCGCTTACAGAGGACTAGAAGGGCCTGAAACCTTTCCACCAGTCCAAGGTTGTTCGAGAGCTACCTGGAGGCACATTCGATGGCACGAATCTCAATGACGCTCTGGATCATGTAAATCGATTCCTTATTCACACTGATCAGATTGGGTGTTCTAAAGGCTTGTTAGAGTTTGTTCGGTTAAGTCTCTTCCCTAATACCCTATACAGTGAGGCTGTTAATTGGTTTTATCGTCTTCCTTCTAGTATTATCACAACATGGGAGCAGATGACTACCAGGTTCTACGATAAATATTATCCTATTACTAGAACTATTGACTTGGTAGCTTCTTTGTTTGCTTTTAAACAGACAGGATCTGAGATGATATGTGAGGCATGGGACAGATTTAAGGAGATGCTTCGCCAGTGTCCACACCATGGCCAAGACATGACTTGCATTGCCATGACGTTCTTCCACGGGCTCCACCACATACACAAAGCTGAGGTGAGATCTGCTCTAGGTGGTGACATCCTCAACAGATCTGGCACCGACATCATGGCAGCCATGAAGACTTATATTGATGAGTTGCGCCAGTGGGGATCAGAAGGTGGTTGGTCTATGACTGTTCCTGTTAGAGTAAAGGGTGTGCAGAATTTAGATCCTTGGATGGCACACAAGAAGGAGACTCAGGCACAACAAACTACTCTGGTAAGTTCTTTGGTTAAAAGATTTGATGATTTTATGATTAACCAGCAACCAGTGCAGCAGGTGAAGAGGATAGCTACCAGCTCATCAGATCCATTTTGTTGTCAATGTGGGGGCGCTCATGATTTTGAGATGTACCCGCAATTGGAAGAGATGAGGCAAGCTGAGGAAGCTCATTTTGTGGGGCAGGGGAATCACCAACCTTGGAACAAAAATCAACATCCAAATCTCAGGTATGGTAATCCCAACAATGCTTTGAATTCTAACCTTTTCCAGGGCAACAAGTAGGGACCACCTGGGTTCTCTCGGCCTTCTTATAATCCAGCCCGCCCACAAGGCCAGTTTCAGCAGGGCCAGAGTTCCTATCAGCCCGTTGCACCTCAACAACCTGCCAAATCCTCCTTTGATGCAAAGATGGACCAACTTCAGGAGTTGATTTCATCCATGGCGAGTACTCAAAAAACTCGCACTTAGACGCAGAACAATATCATCAATCCTTGATGGCTGGTAAGAAAATTTTGGAGAATTCGGTTCAGAGTATGCAGCAACAGATGAATCAGATGAACCAGATACTTCTTAATCAGCAACAACAATGACAACCTCGCACATTTCCTTCCCAACCTCATCCAAACCCGAAGAAGTCAGCTAAGGCATTGATTGTTTGTGAAGAGGTAATATCTCTTGTGGTTGATCTTGAAGATGATACTATTTCTGCTGCAGTAACTTTGAGGAGTGGAAGGCAGTTGGATGATAAAAGCAAAGAACAAGGGGCTGACGATCAGACTGGTGAAGAGATCAACCCTTCTTCTGTTGATGTACCATCAGGGTCTTCAGTCCCTCCTGTGGTAAATTCTAAGGAGATCCAGACTCCTATTCTTCCTACTCCCTCTCCTTCTCGCATTACTATTGATGTTTCGTCTTCCTCTTCTAAACATGTTGAACTCCCATTCCCTAATAGGATGAAGAAGAAACACTTAGATGAACAATTTGCTAAGTTTTTGAGCATTTTTTAGAAGCTAACACTTGATATCCCTTTGATTGATGCTTTCCAGGAGATACCTAATTATGCTAAATTCTTGAAGGATCTTCTGACAAAGAAAAAGAAGAAAGAGGATAAAGAAATAGTCCACCTGACAGAGGAGTGCTCTGCTGCTCTTCTTCGAGTACTTCCTCCAAAGCAAAAGGATCCAGGCAATCCCATTGTCCCTTGTTTTATTGGTGATGTAGACAGCGGCAGTGGCTTGTGTGACTTGGGTGCTAGCATCAACATTATGCCCTATGCACCTTCTTAAAGGTAAGAGGTGGAGAGCTGCAACCAGTCCCCTTCAAGCTCCAGCTAGCTGACAGATCTGAGATCAAACCAATGGGTATTGTTCGAGATTTAGTTGTTGGGGTGGACCATTTTATTTTTCCTGCTGAAGGCGGAGTTGGTGGATATTACTGTTGAAGAAAGTGAGGCTGAGACTAGGGAAGACTTTGTCTTCATAGTAAAGAACTTCCAAAAATTCATGTGTAACCAACCAAACCGACAGAGTCGGTCATTCTCAAATACCTCCAAACAAGTCTTCAACTTTGTCACCTGTTTTAACTGCAACTAACCTGGTCATTTCAAGCAGGACTGCCCGTTACTCAAAAACCAGTATGGAAGATCCCAAGGGAGGTCACTGATGGCAGCCGTTGGTTGGGGTGACTTAGACTTCGACGATCAAGACACAGAGTCAAGCGGTCTAGTATGTCTTATGGCACATGATCCAACGGAGTCCATGATCCCCGACAATGAGGTAACACACTCTCATTTAGAGACATACCTTTACCGTATATCTCCTATGGGTTTTATGATTTTGATTGCTAAAATGGTTTCTGAAACTAACTCTCTTAAGGCTGATCTCAACAGAAAAATCTCTGAGTTAACTGAGGAACTCGAGATTTCAAAAGGGCTTATGTATGCTTTAAGAGATGAAGCTGAGGAACACAAGACTATTTCCTGCTCACTTAGGCTAGATCTGCAAGACTCTAGGCATCATGTTGACTCCCTTAAAAAGGAGCTTAACAGAGTCAAGAGTCTTACAGAATCTAACCAAAGGGAACAGGAAGAGTCACTCACTCAGTTTGACTCTCTCAAACATGACCTCACTGTTTTCGCTGACAAGTGTTGTTCTTTGCAGAATGAGTTAAATAGTTCAGAATCACAAGTCATCTCTCTAACCTCTTCTGTTGACCAACTCACTCGAAAACTGAAAGAAAAGGAACATGCACTCTCTCTCAAACCAGACAATTTCATGAAAAAGGTCACTCCCTCCGAATTGCCAGAGTGGGCCAACTCCAAGATCAAGGAAGTTAGTCAAGATCATGATAATCTACTAAAGGAAGTTGAAAAACTCTCCCAAGAGATAGTCAATATACGATCTGGAGTTGGATCCACTAAATCCAAGCCCAAGTGGCATAAAGGTAAATTCAATATTCCAAAAAACATTTCCAAATCCAACAATAAACCCAAACACCAACAACAAAAAGAACCTTTTGATTCTTGGTGGAAAGGACAAAAAAAGTATGTTAACCTTCCCCCCACCAAGATTTGTGGTTATTGTGGATGTCTTGGACATCGAGATAGTGCCTGTGAAAAGCTTCACAAGGATATGTCATTTAATATCAAGCGACTCAATTTTATCCTTGAGGCACGAGAAAAGCTAAAACAATCTGGTTCAAAAAGGGGACCCAAGTATATTTGGGTTCCCAAAACTACCAAGTGATTTTTTGCAGGTGGAAGCGAGCGTGGAGATGGACTATTTGTACTTGGACAGTGGGTGCTCTGGAACATGACTGGAGATCCCAACAAATTCAGCTCATTTTCAACCTACAAAGGAGGTAAGGTTACCTTTAGTAACAGCAATCAAGGTGAAATCGTGGGAGTTGGCTTCGTAGGTAACCCCTTCAAGTTTAAGGTAGATGGTGTCCATCTGGTCTCTGGACTTCAACATAGTCTATTAAGCATTTTAAAAATTTGTGAAAAACTCAATTTAGTACTTTTCTCATATGTCGTTTGCAAAGTTTTTGATGAACGTACAGGATCTCTAGAAGCCACGGGACAAAAAAAAGGAAATATGTACAAGAAGTGTCTAAATACCATCAATGCTGACGACCAAGTCTGTCTATGCGCTCGCTTTCAAGCAGCACCCAAACAGTCCCATCTCAAGGCAGTCAAGCGAATCTTCCGATACTTAAAAGGAACCAGTCAACTTCATCTATGGTACCTTCGTTTCCCTATATTACTTTATCTGGTTTTAGTGATTCTGACTGGAGAGATTCCCTCCATGATCGAAAGAGTACATCTAGCAATACACAATTCCTTTGTCTATGCTTAATCTCTTGGTCCTCTTTAAAGTAAAATTTTTCTAAGATCAAATTGGTATTTTCTGTGATAACAATTGCTCTCTGGAAACCCAGTCCAACATTCAAGAACCAGACACATTGAAATACATTTCCATTTGTTGAAGGACTGTGTTGAGAAAAAGCTAATTCAACTTGACTTTGTTCCAATAGAGGATCAGCTAGCAGATATCTTTGCCAAGCCTCTTCCTAACACCAGATTTGAGGCACTCCGTTCAGCAATCGGAATGACTTAATCAACGTGAGACGATAGTCTATCTCCTCCCTTGGTTGTAACAATTAGTAGGTGTTGTTTGCATACTGTTTGAGTCATTCCGTGTTCTCATATTGATAGACTGTGTCTGCTTATTGTGTCCCTTAGCGGTTTTCATTTATAAAAAAAAAGAGAGGACAATGGCAAGGTACTCCGCTAACTTGTTTCTCCTGAACCAAAATGGACCTCGTCCACTCGGTTATTAAGCCTTTAAGGGTGCTTCATCACCTAACTTCCTAAGGGTACGAACCCTGGGAAAGCTGGCCCAAAGCTGTTACATGGGTGGAGAGAAAAGTCTGGGGGATGGAGACAGTCCCTGTGCGTTTAACTTGTTAAATATTTATGAATTGCAAAAATAGAGCTATAACATCTTCAAAACTGCAATGCAATGCAACAAGGATCATTACAAGTTATGAGTATGTGGCATTGAAAGGTATTGTGGAATATGACAATACTTCATGCCCCTTGTCGTCTATTAGTATGTTTACGTTATGGATACAGTCTATTTGTTTTTTAATGTACGGATTGACTTAGACTCTGTTGCAAACTTCTCTTACTGATGACAACAAAAAGGGGGAAGTAGTGAATCCCGTCTCTCTACGAACGGGTCACTCTAGTTATGTTCTGGATTGACTTTGTCTCTGTGCGACCAGGTCTTAGGTGAAGTTTGGATATTCTGTTTCGTTTTTACTCTGTTGGTACTAGATCATGATGGTTGCAGTTTTCTTAACTTAGTCATATATTACCTTTTTCCAATCTCTCTTAGTAGGTTGTGGTTTGCCAAATTGTGCTCACCGATTCAAGGGGAACTCTAATAGAGTTACTCAATCTATGTTGTGATCAAGGGGGAACTTGGACAGGGTCGGTTCCCCAAAATTCTTTTTGCTCTTGTCTTGTTTTGCAGATTGACTCATTCGGGATTCACAAAAAGAGTTTTGCTATCATCAGCAACAAGGGGGAAACTGTTGGAGTATGAAGGTGTTGCTGAGATAGTTAACTAGATCAAACGAGTCAATCACACTTCTCAAAACAAGACAGAGTCAGTCAACCTTGAAAGATCGAATGAGTCTCTCTATCCTTACCGAAAGAGCGAGAGAGTCCATCCATGTGAATTTATCAATCAGTTACGAAATTCAAGGAGCAACGTCCACTAAACCACAAGAGTCATCAACTATCATCCTTGCGCCGAAATTCATGCAAAATGTGAGCAAAATCCAAAGCCTTGACTTTCTGATAATTCGAGAGAGTCTGTCGGTCAGTTGCGAAAATTAAGGAGCAAGTACAACAACTACATTGACTTACAACGGTCATCAATGTTCAGACTTGGACCAAAATTCTCTCAACATGGCTCGAATCAGAAGACTTGGCTCCAGCTTCCGTAATTTGGCTCCATCTTCCGAAATTCATGGAAAGAGTCGTTGGTCCCTGAAATTTCAGAAATAAACTATCTCCAATGTTCATATCCAAACAACTATATAAGAGAGTTGTCATTCATTTCTAATTACAGCTTTCCAGAGAGAATTATTCAGAGCATTTGTTTAGAGAAAGCTTTGACTGTTTTAGAGAGAGAGAGAAAGAAAAAGAGAGAGAGAAGTACTAGATTTGTTTGTGCATATCGACAGAGTCATTCTAGGTAGGACCTAGTTTTCACTACACTTATCATTGAGCTGATCAGAGATTGTATTGGGTGAGTGAGTGAAAACCACGAAGTAGATCTCATCTACTGAGTGGGCATTATAAGTTGTTTTGTTTTGACCAGAAAATAAAATAACTTATATTGTGTATCCTGCTGAGTTTGACTGAGTCTTTCCATCTTTCGAGTGTTCTTTGACAGAGTCCCTCTACCTTTCGAGTGTTAATCCATTTAGCTCCTCTAAGTCTCTCTTACTTTACTACCTTGAGCAACTGCTTCCGTGCACTTAGTTCGACTAAGTGTTTCTACGTCTCAAGTGTAAGTTCGATTGAGTCAAACCATCTCACAGACTAACCCCTTGAGTTGGTTTGAGTCAGCCATCTGATCCTACAACAACCACACAAGCAACTTGCTCATGACAAACACACGACAAAAGGTGTATCTCATTAATGTGCAAGATAACAAGATAAGCAAAGGCTATTGATGAAGATCATTACATAGTCGTAATACTTCAGAAGAGAGCATTTATGAGCATTAATGAGCCAGACAAGTTCAGACAAGTTGAAGTGTGCAAGTGGTGACCGACCACTTAGGGAGACGCGCTGCCAACTTGCCCAATCACAAGGCAACGCGTGTGCTGGTGGCTCCAGATCAAGTTGGACGAAAATCTTCAAGTAGGGTGCGGATATTATATTGTAGAAGAATGAGTATTTTACTCTTAGAGTCTACAATTCCTAGGTTGTTAGTTGGCATCTCAACTAACTTGTATAAATACATGCCTTAATGTTCCTTATAAGATAGGCCTCTATATGAGAGAAAAGATAGAGAGAATCTGGGTAAGTGTGGATCAAAATTAGGAGTGTGTGTAAGTGCTAGAGAATTGGTGAGCTAGTAAGAATTTGGTTAGAGTATCAATACATTGGGTATTTGATAGGACGACAGGTCGGGGAACAGTCGGAGAACCATAGGCCATTAGTCAGGAGAGGGTTGACGACTTTATGGGTAAAGTCGAAACCGTCCGGGAGTCCGTGTGTGGGGCAAGGGAGGTTGAGTGAATTTCGTGTGTGTAAATTCTCAATCAAAATGTGTTTTCCAGTTTAATAGTTGCCTCTCGTCTATCAAGTTTTATTAGAGTCCACGATACGTCCACGACACATCAGGGACGCATCACGAGCACTTGCGAGTTTCAAACCGTCATTTATTGTGCGACCATAAGTGAACGTTACATAAGAACCATCGTATATAGCTTGACGCGTTGTATTTTAAACCACGGTTTGGTCAAAACCATCATTTTTACTCGTGGTCAAACAACTTTAAACGATGGTTTCGAGGAAGAACCGTGTATATAGTCTAAGCGGGAATTTTGATTTTGGGCCCAAATTAACGCGGCTGTTTCTCTATTCTCTTACATATATTTTCTCTCACTGTAATTTTGCAACCCACACTGGCGAACAAATCGAACATGCTCTAGCCTCAACTATTCTTCATTTTCTTCAACTCCCGGTAATTTTTGCAACCAACCGGCGAACATGGAACTATGCTCTGCGCCATCTCTTCAACTTCGCAACCCATATTGGAAAACAAGGAACACATGCTCTGTGCCTCTTCCTCATCTCTACTCACTGTAATTTTTGCAACCCTAACCGGTGAACAAGGACCTGCTCCGGCCTCTCTCATTCTCTTGTTTTCACGGTTATTATTGCAACCCACACTAGCGAACAAGGAACACATGCTCTGCGCCTCTTCCTCATCTTCACTGTAATTTTTGCAACCCTAACCGGCGAACAATGAACATGGTCGCCTCATCCATTCTCTTTCACGGTAATTTTGCAACCCACCGGCGAACAAGGAACATATATTGTGCCTCCAATCACTCATTATTTTGCAACCCTAATTCGTATACAAGGAACATACATGTTTTGGCCTCTTCATTCTCTTTTGTCTGCACTCTTTTGAGATTAGATTGAAGGCAACACTGAATTGCCTGTTTTGGAAAAAAATTCACAGACTATAAACCACGGTTTTATGAATAACCGTGGTTTATTCGTTGATTTTATACATTATATACCACGGTTTTAAGAATAATCATATATATACTCATTACTAACGGTTGGGCTCCTAAACCATCGTTATTATAAGTAAATTGAGATAGCAGGGGGAGAGGGGGGGTCTTTTGGGGTCTTAAACGATGGTTTCAACCAACTATGGTTTTTTCTCCTACTTTAAATGACGGTTATGAACCGTCATTTATAGCTATTTTTTAATATGCGACGCAAGCATAAACCACGGTTTATAACCGTGGTTTTTAAGCAAATAATCGTGGTATTAAACCTTTTTTGCACTAGTGCTCAGAAATTTATTGATCAAGTTTACAAAACCTAGTGCGAGCTCCATTCAGAGAACACTAACATTCCTAAAAACTTCTATGAAGCAAAGAAAATCATACATTGTCTTGGGTTACCTCATGAAGAAATCGATTGTTGTTTAGAACTATGTATGATTTTGTGGAGAGAAGATAAAGATCTGGATGTATACAAGTTTTGCACTCGCCCCAGATACAAGCCTGTCAAAGAGGGGAGAAGTATGATACCTTACAAGAAGATGTAGTATTTTCCTCTCATTCCAAGGCTGAAGAGGTTTTACGCTTCTCCTGCAATGGTTATCGATATGAGATGGCACAATAAACACAAAATGGAAGATGACAACATGTATCACCCCTCCGACTCAAAAGCGTGGAAACACTTTAACCAGATTCATACTACTTTTGCTTCAAAGTCTAGGAATGTCAGACTTGGGTTATGTACTCATGGTTTCCAACCATTTACGGTTTGTGGAAGACAATACTCTTGCTGGCCAATTGTAATTACTCCATATAATTTACCGCCTGGGATGTGTATGAAAGATGAGTTCTTCTTTCTTACAGTAATGGTTCCTGGCCCTAAAAATCCTAAAGGAAAGATTGATGTGTTTTTACAACCTCTTACAGCTGAGTTGCAAGAGTTGTGGGCTGGAGTCACAACATATGATGTGTCTAGAATGAATTTTTTTTAAATGCGAGCTGCATTGATGTGGACCATATACGACTTTCCTGCGTGCGCAATGCTATTAGGTTGGAGCATTGCTGGTAGACTGGCGTGCCCACATTGCATGGAAGACAACGACACATTCACGTTGTGTTGTAGCAAGAAGCAGTCGTGGTTTGACAACTCTAGAAAGTTTCTTCCTCCAAACCACAAGTTTCGTAATGATAAAAATTTATTTCAGAAAGGGCCTAGAGAGACCAAGGTTGCCCCACAATTTAAAACTGGTGATGAAATACTTGTAGAGTTGAAACAGATGGGTTTAATGAAAGTCGCTGAGATTGGTTCGGCTGAAGTAAATGTTCAAATTGCACAGTGTGAAAAATCTGTTTGACCACATATTTCAACATAGTCGTTAATGTGAAGGACAATACGAAGGACACACTTAACTCAAGGCAAGAGTTGAATGATTATTGCAATCGTCCTAAGTTAGCACCAGATTTAACTTCAAACACATTTCCTAAGGCAAAATATGTCATGGACAGAGAAAGTATTCAGATCTTGTGTTAATGGGTGAAAATTATAAAGTTCTCAGATGGATTTGCTTCTAACATTAGGCGGTGCGTTGACATGGCCAATAGAAAAATGTTTGGGATGAAAGTCATGACTGCCATGTTTTCTTGCAAAGGTTGATGCCCATATCTTTTTGACATCTTCTTGATCAAAAGGTGTGGGAGCCAATTACTGAACTATGCCTATTTTTCAAGGACTTGACATGCACATCGTTTTAGAGTCTAATATGCAAAGCTTGAACTGTCAAATTCCAGAAATAATGTGCAAGTTTGAAAACATTTCCCACCAAGCTTCTTTGACTCAATGGAACACCTTCCTCTTCTTCTTGCCTTTGAAGCAAGTTTATGTGGTCCTGTGCAGTACAGGTGGATGTATCCGTTTGAGAGATACAATCTATACGAGTTTGAGTAAGGTACTACATATTGCACTACTGTTATATTATAGTTATTGACATAATTGGCATGTACATATATGTTATAGGTACTTGGAGAAACTGAAAAGGTTCATCGGGAAAAACAACAAGGTTGAGGGATCCATTCGTAATGGATATCTTCTGGAAGAGATCACCAAATTCACAAAGTTTTACTTCGTTGATGACGGACCAGCGTACCCATACAAGATTGATAGAAACGAGGCAATTGTAGAGGATATTGATAACAACCCAGAAAGATTGTTCGTGTTTAAAACAATGGGCATACCAATTGGCGAAGGAACAAGAAGATTGTTGATAGCTCGTGAGTTAGATGCTGCTCAATTGCACATTCTTCAGAATTGTGCAGAAATGGAGCCTAATTCTGAGTAAGATACCATCTTATTTATATTCATCGTTTATACATAAAAATCAATATTGTGTTCACACTTCAGTTTAAATCTTATGTTGTAGTGTACGAGTAGCAACTACGGCAAACAGATCCAACATTAACGGATGAGACTATAAACCTCAAGATGGAAAGAGATTTTCCCTTTTGGTTCCGTTCATATGTAAGTGACTGCATACACTATTAACTATATAAAGGTCAATACACAATTCGGTACTAGGACATTATTTTTTATACTACACTCAAACGATGTTTCCACACCAAACGAATTCGTTCGTAGCTTGGCACAAGGGCCATTGAACGTGGCAATCTCCTATCCAGGCTTCTATGTGAATGGGTATAAATTCCACACAGAATCTTACTCAGAAAACCGTACAATATACACCTGTGGTGTTTGCATTTTCGGGACAAACTATGGTGACTCAGAGTATGACTATTATCGGGTGCTGAAAGAGATCATTGAATTAATTAGTATATAAAATTAGTTATATTAAGTGTCAATATATTATTGTTTTTGTTGTTTATTAATTAGTATATAAAATTAGTTATTTTATTAAGTGTTTAATGTGATGTTTGTCATAGGTTTTTATAGTGATGGCAGGTGGTAGGTGTTTTTTAAAATTAGGGTGGTCGTTTGGTCGAAGTAGGGGCAGCTAACACTTATACTCCCCCAGGTGATTCTCAGCAAGCTGCTGATCATCTGAATGAATGCAGCCAGGGATCCCCGTTGGGTTCTGCACATCCGCCCCCTTCGCACTCCCTGTCAGGACGAGCACCAATGGGGACCCCCTACTTCGACACTCACCCACACACGTCTATTGTAGTCCCAGATTCACAGCCGGTTGTTGAGAGACGTTGATCTACACCTCCACCTCCACGGCAACCGACTCCTTCATGGCAGCCTACTCCTTCACGACAGCAAACTCCTTCACTCCCTGATAATTCACCATCTGACGACACACCACATAGCTCAGAGGCTTCACACGGTAGCGGTGTTGATCCTCGCGTGGTGTTTTTCTGTTTCTGACAGGTAAGTACTATACTATGTAGTTACAAAACATTTCTCAATAAAGTTTGTTATACATATATATGCTAATTGTCAATTTGTGACGCACTATATAATTATAGGGAGTTAGTACCTACAAACAAGGTTGCTCGTTCTATACTTCCTTGCTTTAAGATGAGGTGGTTTCCAGAGGGTTATACTTGGGATGGTGTGGGTCAGGACGATCATAAATTTTATTTCAATGAGTTCAAGGTACTTTACCATACTTGGCCTTTAACATCTTTTTTTTATAAGTTATGCTTACACTTACTAATTTATGTAGAAGCGCTTCCATTAGGATCCTGACCTTGAGAGTGTGGTCTATAAGTTATTCTACGAGAAGTGCAAAAGACGATATTCAGACACACTCTACAAGATGAAGGCTGGGAAAATGAAGAGAAAAGTTAGAGATGACATCTGGCAAGCATTGGAACAATAGTGGGTGAGTGAGAAGTACAAGAACATCAGTGAAACTAACTCTCGCAACCGTAGGACTGAGCACTCACCTAGTGGCGGTCTGTCTACACATGCGTGTGGTTCTCACACGATAAAGGAGCATAAGAGGGTTATAGTCAGTCTTTTTGAGTTGGTAGTGTTTTTCATTTAGTTTAATGTTATTAACTCTTACAAATAGATTGAAACTATGATATGTCTATGTGTAGTGGGGTTGTGAAGTGTCTTGATGGATATAAGTGAATATGAATGTGAATGCAAGTGTATATGAATCTGAATGGAAGTACATGTGAATGTGAATATGAATGCAACTATGAATGCATGTTGTGAGTTGTGATTATTATCAAATTCGTATATGTGCAATCTTGGATTGTATATGTGTGGGGAAATGCAAAAAAAAAACAGGGGAGGTTATGTCAAAAAAAATTTAAGCCTTGATTAATCATTATCTAGTTCTGATTGAGCAATCTCGGCTTTTATGTGTGGGGAAATGTAAAAAAACAGGGAATGTCAAATTATTTTAAGGCTTGCTTAATTATATATATATATATATTCAATCAAGTTTTTTTTTGGTAGACTAAGAAATACGGTACGGAGCCAGATCCTTTCACATTGTTCATACACACTCATTCGAGCAACGTTGAACATGGAAACAGTGTGCCGGTATGCTCCAAGGTTGAGGACACTACTGTAAGTGTTTAAATGTAACTTATGTAAGCAATCGTGATACATTCAAATTTATTGATTAACGATGAGTAATTATATCATTGTGTTATGATTATGAAACATAAATACAAAGAGTTGTTAGATGCTGCCACTCAGGAGTCAGCCACTCCAGATGATCCATTTGTGCAGGCCACACCTGTAGACCCTAATGAAATTTTTTATAAGGCTGTTGAAGGGAAATTGAGAAAGCAGAGGGTCTACGGTGTGGGCGAGCTAGCACCTGAGTAATCCTATGACTCATTTCACAGCACAGGCACTAGCTCACGTGCTATCGGCTACGATCAGAGCACATACGAGTGCATGAAGACGGACAGTGAGCGGGATCTGCTTCAGAAGCTCGGTGACAATTATAGGGAGCAGATTCGTGTTGAGGAGCGGGAAGCGATCCGTTAGGAGTTACGTAGTGAGAAGATGCAGGTGATGATACGAGCGCAGATCTCCTAGATGTTTCCCTCTCTGCAGGGTCAGTAGAGTCCGTACGGTGCTCCTAGCGCTCTAGTACAGGTGGATGGGTCAGTGGGGAGGTCCAAGTGATGGCTTAGGTGGTCCGGGTGGTCCTGGTGATCACACGGGATATCATCTATGGGATGAGTATGGTTGGTGCCCGGGGTATTAGATAGATGACATTTGACTCTGTTAGACTTTGTTTGTGTCAGACTATGCTCGTATCAAACTTCAACTGTACTACTTTGTATCATTTGTTGATTGAACATTTATATTAAGTTTGCTTGTATTATACTCCCCATAGTAAAAATAGTATCTTGTGTTAATTAGTACGAGTAACTCCTTATTGGATTTGAAATACCCCAAACCTTGATATGTTGATTAGACATCAAGCTATGTTATTTAAAGGCTAAAAAGTGCCTTAGAAACATCAGTGAACAATTTAAACCATGGTAAAAACAATAAAGTACCATAAAGACAGTTTGAGCAAAAACATGCTCTAAGCTTGGAGTGAACTTGGTTAGGACCCAAAGAACCTACCAAGACTAAATAATAGTCAATTATGATTATTAAGGCTAATTAAGTCCTTAGGAAACCTTGGTAGACAATTAAACCAAACAAAACACAAATAAATACCTTAAAGTTAATATGGGCAAAAATGTGCTCTAAGCTTGGAATAAATTTGTATAAGACCTAAAGGTCATACCTATACCTTATAAATATGTTAATGAACGTATTAAATCAATTACTAAAGAAAACCAAGCTTGAAAACAAGTTAAAACACAAAATGTGCTTTAAGGAGCCTTAAAGCACATTTTTGAAAAATTGTCTTGTAAATGAGTTTTGAATGGCTAAATGTCCATCATTACTCTTTAATTAACATGTGTACTACTTATTATCACATTTGGAGGTCTAAATCAATGGGAAATCAAAAATTTCACAAGTATGTGCCTTGTTTTTGGTGAATAGTAACTAAAATATGCTAGTTTATGACATAAGTCAATATAAGTAAGTTAATTGGTCAACAAAGACCAAAACACCCCTAGGTGAATAATGGGGGCCGGTTTTTGACAAGGGATGAGTCATCCCCCTTGTTAGCTTAATAAGAAAGAAAGAAAGTGATAAAGCTAGTTACTATTTGCTTTAACTTACAAATATCTCCAAAAGCAAGTTTCTTCTCATTCTCTTCTTTCCTTCTTCATTTCCCATGGTCATCTATCTTCTTCTTCCTTCTCCATTGGTTATGCTACAGTAACTTCACCATTTCTCAACTTCCATGGCTTGTATCTCCTAGCTTCATGGTCCAAATTCAATTTCAAGACCACCATTCTTCTAGTTGGAGCAAGCTCTACAACCTTGTCTTTTCAAATCTTCAAAATATCCATTTCGGTGCCATGGAGATTCACCCTTGAAGGAGCTTGAGCTCATATTTTCATGCCTTGTTATTCTCCTTTGCTTCAAGGTAAGGAAAATCAAAGAAAAACAACATTTCCTCTTGTTTTTGTGTGTAACCGAGAATCACCTTTGATGGTGTCTTCTCTTGTTCTTTCATAGCTCCATTTCAATCTTCAAAGGACAAGGAGGAGTCCTCTCATGATGCTTATTCAAGCTCTCTTTTGTTTCCAAGGTAAAACAACTATCCTAATGTGTAAAGATAATGTATATATAACCTAGGGTTTACAATGAGTTTAAGCATGAAGCTTGAATACTCATTACATTGCTTGTACATTGATTAGAAGTTTGACAAGCAATCAAAGCCTTGCCGGTTTTCTATCAAAGAAGGAGCAAGGGGTGACAATGAAAAAAACTTGTGAAGGAAAAGAGGTAAACAAACTATCTAAATGTAGTTTAAATGCCTAGGAAAAATGAGCTTGATTTGCTTAATAAAATACCTAAGGAGCCAATGGCAAATGAGCTAGTAAAATGCTCTCAAGGAGTTTATTAAGGGCATATGTATTGTTGGGTGTATTTGCAGGTCAAAGGCAATATATACATGTGGAAATTCAGTGTTTATGGTTTATGCAATTTAAGGGCCTAAGAGCCATGTTATTTAAGGGCCTAAGTGCCAAGGAATTTGATTATGCACTATATTGTGATGTAGTGTAAAATTTGGTGAAGTTTTGTGTGTGAGAAGGTTCTTGATGGATTTAGGTGTTCTTGAATGTCTAATGGTGAAAAACAATGTGTTTTGGTATGACAATATGCTAGGAGAACCCATGGCAAAATTTGGACAATGTACAGGAAGTTTTAAGTGCTTAAATGAGTTTTGGTGAACTAGGAAATGTGAGGAATGGATGAATGTTTATTAAGGAAGAAAACATGTATTAAGGTGTTGTAGAGTGTTACAAGGACTTAGGTATTGTCTTGGAAGTTCTAGGAATTCAATGAGCGTTTTTGGGATGTAATAAAGTCTTGGAGAAGTTTGTTTTAGGTTTAGGTAATGTTGATGTACAAGGAATGAATGATGTTTAAGTAAGGTTGTGAGAAAGAAATTTTAAGAAGGTGTGAACAAGGAAATTAGTTAGTGAGAAAAGATGCTTGGGAGATGACGTTAAGGTGTAGAGGAAACATCTTGGTATAGTGGTCATTATAGGTGAAATACCACTTAGAAAACCAAAAGAGAAATGTTACAAGTGTTAAGAGATTTGTAAGAAAAATGGGTGACAAGTTGGACAATGTTTTAAGGTGAATCAAAGTGATATTTTGGTATTAGAATATGCCTAAGTTCATGTGTGAAGTTTGGGTAATCAATGGATAAAGAAAATAGATGAAACAAGACTTGAGAATGTCAATTTGGGAATTATGTTACAGTGGTCCGGGACCTAGGAATTGGATGATGTCCCGGACCATACACAAAAAAGGGCCGAGAGTAAGCAGACTGTCTTGGTCCAGGACTTGGGATCAGTACAAGGTCCCGGGCCACCCTATTAAAACTAGCCGAGAATTGCTTAAGTGTTGGTCCGGGACTTAAGGTAAGGACCAAGTCCCAGACCACTCTAAAAATGTTGTTTAAGGTATAAAAATGATGTGCAATGATGGGGATTGACAAGTAATGATATTATAAGATTGTTAAGGACATGTTAAGTGAGTTATAATGACAATTTAGTGGGGGAAAAGTTGTATTAAAATGTAAAAGTAAAACAAGTTAAAATGTGAAGTTATTTAACTAAGATAACGGGGATAAGTTATGAGCATTAGACTTTAAACAATCATGTTACCCCGATGTTAATAAAAGTACATGTAATGTTATCAGTTGTTGGAGAATTGCTCGAGGAACATAAGTGGACATGATAGAGTGACTCTGGTGACAGGTATGGTTTTCTTGCAACCCGTGTCCTACCGGATTACACCGGCTTGTATGCCAATGTGTTTTTCTGTATGTTTGCCACATTATAAGATAAATCATGAAACGAGTTTACAGTCATTATTGTTGTTGTGTGTTTACGTGCCGATACCGGTAACCTCGAATGCGCATGAAGGGCTAGTTAACCACTATTAGGTAAACGTAAGAGAACGGTATCCGGTGATAACGTTTCCGACCCAAGGAACGTTCTAACCACGGTTATGCGTGAGTTAGTCATGTGATGTTTGTGTGTGATGTTTGTGTGTGAATGTATGACTCTCCCTTCCCTTGTGTGAGTGTATAACAAGACTTAACCCAATGTTTGTGATTCGTTATTTGAGTTCAATGTTGAACTACTAACAAGTGCTAACGGGGGAAGTGAGGAGTCCGGTCTGTTCCGGCCACGCGTGTGAGTATGGGGGGGCTGTTGCCATATCAGGTTCGATCCCCTCTGTATGTTATGGTTGTATTCCAATTTGGTTTCCAACCTTCCCTTTAGCTTAACCAAGGCTATTTTACTGACTCACGTCGGGCCACAGGGGCATACTATGTTTATGTTTGTTCGGTGTGCTTGGATCACTATATCCGAGGCAGCTTGTGTTAAGTTATCCGTTCATTTAACGAGGCGGTAACGAGTTATGTAACGAGCTTATCATTAGACTGGCAACATTCTCTAGGCTACAAGTGAACTGACTATGTTTGGGCTGGTTCGTAAAGGGAACCGTTCCCGTTATGTTATGTATTATTGTTGTGCTGCAATTCTTATTGCGATGTGATGTGATGTGATATGTTGTTAAGATGTGGAGTATGTGGATTATGGATATGAATGCCAGTTTATTGTAAGAGGCGTTTAAGGATAACCCGAATGGTGGGTATGTGTCGTCTATTAAGGAAATAGCTCCGTTAAAGGAGAAACACTATAGGGGTTAAAGATCACAATGAGTGATTTGTTAAGTGTAGTTGTATTGGCTGTTTTAATGAGCCATTGTTGTGCAGTGTAATGTGTTGTGTATTTATAGTTTACATGCATGATTCTGATATAATCAACCGCATGCTAAGACGACAAATAGTTGTGCGTGGCCCGGTAGCATGCGGGCTGCGGGATTACCATACCAGCAAATGTGCTGAGCCCCTGGGGGGCCACCCTTTTCTCTTATTTTCCTATTTTCAGGTACAAGGAGCTAGAAGCCGTTTGAGAGTAGGACGGGATAGTCATTTGTACATGGGTAATCATTTAAGTTATATATGTACAGTAGGTGTAGTAAGACCGAAATTGTTATCGGCATCAGCTTGTAAATACTCGGTACAGTTGGAAGGTATGTGTATGTTTAGTCGTTAATGGAAAGGGATAGTATTGTGTAGTCGCTCGGGAATCTAGTCCATCAGACCGATACAATGTATATGTAATAGCCTTGTTAGGCACGTGGGTGGTTAACGGCGTGTAACACCAACGAGTTAAGTAATGTGATGAAGTATATTTTCCGTTGCAGATTGTTGTTAAGTGTGTTGTTGTTGGATGGGGTGTTACAAATAGTGGTATGAGAGCGAAGTATTGCTCTCATGACTGAATTACCGAGCTTAGGAAGTACCGAGTTAGGATTTTAGTACTTTGGATTAAGGGTTGAGGGATAGCGTGAGAGATACGCTAGTTAGGGGTAACCAGTGAATACTGAAAACCCACTATATCCTTCCCGCCCTCCACAATCCCTGTTTTATAACTTGGGAAACAACGCCAGAGAGATGGAAGTCCTCTCATACTCGGGATACCCGATCTGGCTGTTATTAAATACCTCTAATGGTACGGAGTACCTGTCATACGGTAGATCCCGAAAACTGGGAATCCCGGAGACGGTTCCCATCTGAACAATGTTAACCGCATTTAATAGCGAAGAATGAAGAATCTTGTGTATAGAAGAATAGAATTTCCGGCAGCCTGGGTCGACATGCCGAGCAGTCGAGAACAACCAGCTTGCAACGCACCAACCGTGCAACAGGCAAGAAGTGGATTAATGAAACCCGAGACGAGTGTCTACGGGACCAAAGTTGTTAAATGATACACCAACGGTATACCAACCGACAAAGGAACTACAACGTAGTGCCCAAACAAGAGACAAGTCTCAGTAACCACGACAAGGGCGTGGAGTGGGCTACGAAGAGAATACAATACTAAGTAAAAGGGGACTCCTAGAATGGGGAACACCCCAGTTAATGATTATCATGTGAAGATAATGAGAAGTCACCTAGAGGAGTTATTATCAAGACAGTAAGATCAAGTGAGGGTCAACAAGGCCACTGATGACAGTGCGGGTAAAAATGATACCGCAACCGGTGTGTGTGTTTAACCGATAGCCAGTTAGCATGGCGCACTTGCTATAGCAAGTGCTGCTATAACAGGGCTGTTCGGGAAGTTTAACAAATACAAAGTACTTAGTAAAGTACCATGAAGTTAGGTGAGATCATCATAACTGTGGAAGGGCTTAACAGCCTAACCTCTGTAATTGGAAGTACACCAGTCAGCAAGGAGCTAGACTTGGTTAAAGCAAGAAGACGTTGTGAAACCATGAAAATTTTCTTTCAAACTTAGATTTATTCAAACTCTTTTCTTTCAAAACCAGATTTTCTTTCAAACCAACACTTCTTCTAAACCAAACCAGTAAAACCAAGGGCAGTTTACAAAGATACAACAGTGGATAAACTTTCCCTCGATTAAGTTCGGGAAGCACAGTGCATATTGTCACAGGACAATATAAGGGGAGTTGACAACAGAATACTTCACCTAGGCGTGTGACGGACACTACGAGTGTACCAACTGTAATGTGGGACGACCGCACTCCGATAGGAGCTTGTGGGCCTGACAGACCTGCTTATGGGTTAGTTGGGTAAGTAGTAATGTATCAGTAGGGTACCCCACATATGTATACAAGTAGAGTCCGGAACACGGGAAGTAGTTGACTCCGTACTACGACCAGCAGTATAAGTCAAACAAGAGCTAAGGATTACCATGAATGGTTGAAGTAAAGGAACCTAGTTAAGTTAACGAGACCAAAGGAATTAGTGAATTCATTTCAAGGAAATGTTTAAGAGTCAGGAGGTGCGAAGTGCACTAACTGTTATGTAAAGACATCACATATGTCTTAAGAATCCCGAGGGGTAAACATGATAGCTGGAATGGTGACCCAACATGTGCATGGCAAACAGATGCCTAATGTGGACACATTAGTGTGCAATGAATGGGATGAGACTCCCAGAAGGGGTACCTACACTACCAGGAAATGTTGATCTTCGTAGAAGAGGATAATAAACCAGTTAAGAACGCAAACGGCGTGGCTAACTGAGTATACCAATAAGTGCGAACCAGATGTAATGGCACAACTTAGCAACACCCAGGAGCAATCCTCGAAGGGTGTTCGCATCAACGATAGTTGAACGAGATAACGTGATAGAAGCACAAGGGTTGAAACTAACACCTAGTTTAGACATAAGTTGTCAGGAGACAGACTGACAATCCTAAGGGGCATCCCATGAAAGGAAACCTGATGCAACAACCTTGTCATGGAGCCCAATATGACATTCAAACCATGTAATGTTGTACAGAAAAGTACATGTGTGTGGACAGCCTACAATGAGCAGAGCTCGAGGCAGTAGGGCTACTAAGCCACAAGCAAATGTGTTATGTAAATTTGAGTCAATTGTGGAAGTCTAGGTTGTACAAGTAAATAGGGCGGAGAACGAACCACTGCTTTATGAGTGGGGATACCTCTCGATATTGTAAACCGTGCAAGCGGTAGTAATGTGAACCAAGTTCAAGAAATATGTTAAGGGTTGATCATGTTGATATTGCGAGAAAACAGTTAGTTTAGTAGCATGTGAAGCACCCGGCTGAATAACGGCAGCTTGTAACTCGAGTGAGCTACACTCAAGGAGCATTAAGTAGTCATCCAAAAGAATGACGAATCATAATACGAAGGATGTAAGGATATGTGTGGAAGTTAATATGACAGTGAATACCATATAAGTTAGTGTTATACAATAAGTAAGAGCACGGTGCGCAGTAAGCGACCGTTGTATAAGTGTTGTTGAATAATAATATGGCAGGTAAGACCAGTTACGAGTTAAACTCAGTGGAGATGCACAGTAAGTGATACCAAACGAACCGGCCAGTAAGCCGGTAGCTAGAACTATGAGATAAGAATCATAGTGAAACACAGTGTAAATTCCTATTGCAATCGCATAAGAGATTTACTGCCAAGAGTTTACGCCTCTACACTCTGTATGACTGAGTGTTTTGGTATTGCATTTGCGCAGTAATGATCGAGTGCGATAGCTAGGACTTGGGAAATGTTAATGCTGGTGGAAGTAGAAAGAGACTTATAACGCTATAATGGCCGATGCATAGGAAATGCAAGGCCGCACCAATGAAAGAATACATGTACAAAACCAAATGTGGAGGCATGATTAACAATAAGTGACTACAGTAGCACTAACTACCAAACATCGGTATGGAATATACCCCAAATATTGGAAATAACCAAGAGGGCGCTACACATTAGGTAGCAGCTCAATCTCAACCGACAATAAGTCGGAAAGGAACAAATCAATCATTGTGAAATACGTACCAGTTTACGCAGTAAGTTATTAGAGAAGTGGATGGAAAGTCTTGAAACTCACCGAATTCGCTCACGGTAAGAGATACCACGCGTCGGTTGAGAAACTGTTATTACCAAGATAAAGACGATAATTGGAGATGTACAATACAGTAAGAATAACAAATGGGGCAAATTAAGCTCTACAGTTATCAGAGTTTCACAACAGAAACTAGTGAGCCAGTGATTCAAGTGTTGAATGTGCATGGTTGAAATACCCCAAACCTAAGTATGCTAAGTAAACATCAAATCATGATGTAGTAAGGCTAAAATATGCCTTAGAAAGATTGGTAGACAATTTTAACCAAGGAAAACACAAGAAAGTGCCTTAAAGGCAATCAGGGCAAAAACGTGCTCTAAGCTTGGAGAGACTTGGGTGAGTACCCAAATATCATGATAAGACCTTAGTAATATCCTAATGGTCATTTTAAATCAATTAGCAAGAAAACCAAGCTTGAAAACAAGTTAAAACACCAAAAGGCTTTAAGAAGTCTTAAGCACATTTTTGAGAAATTGTCTTAGAATGATTTTGAGTGGCTAAATGTCCATCATTACTCTTTAATCAACATGTGTACTAATTAGTATCACATTAGGAGGTCTAAATCAATGGGAAATCAAAAATTTCCCGATTATGTGCCTTGATTAGTGAATAGTAACTATTTAGTGACTAGTTTAAGTTTTAATCAATAAAGTCAATTAATTGGTCAACAAAGACCATGTTAGCCTTATATTAAGAGGGTGGCCGGTTTTTATGTGGGGAGTCACCACATGAGTCATCAAATGAGAAAGGAAAGAAGAGATAAGTAAGAAGTTACTATTGCTTTATTAAAGCAAAATATCTTATATTAGCTCACTTCTCTCCTTTATTCTCCATTTCTCTCCTTCACCCACGGTTTCTTCTTCTTTCTCTGTTCCAAAAACCGAGAGTGTTGCTTCCCCATGGTTCTTCATCTTCAATCATTGCCAAATACAACTCCAAGCTCCAAATCCAAAACAAATTGCATATTTGTCTTAGTTAGGTCAAGACCTATCTTTCTATCTTTTCAAATCTTTCAAAGCTCCATTTTGGTGCCATGAGAAAACTCCATTGATGGGGGAAAATCAAGTTTGAAGAGCTCATTAGCTTCTCCATTCTCTTAAGGTAAAAAAATGTAAGAAAAACCATGTTTCCATCATTTCTTGTACATGGCCGAAAATTCCTTCTCATGGGGCTATGTTTTTATGCCTTGTTCTAGCTTGATTTATTCACCAAGGACTAGTGGAGGTCCTATTTCATTCAATGCCAAAGTCTACCTTGAGACTTCAAAGGTAATCATCCACTTTTATGCCTTAGAACACAAGTCTAACCTAGTTTTTATTCCTTGAGGTTAGTGCATTGTTTAGTACCTATGAGTCCTTAAATATTGATTAGAACATTGGCAAAAGGAATTTAAGTGGTGGCCGAGATCTATGCAAGAAGAAGGCCTAAGGAGGAGATTAAGATAAGCTTGAGAAAACAAGGTAAAATGCTTACCTAATGGTGGTTTAAGATTAAGGAATGAGTTTTAGATAAATACCAATGTGGCTTAGAGCTTACATTGTGATTGGGTTATATAACCTAAGGAAAAAGAACTTAAACAAGCTTATGAACGTGACTAGGAGCTAATGAGAATGAGTTAGTAATAAAGTTTAAGGGGATTTTAAGAGCATATAACTACTATGAGATTGATGGGTGTATTTGCAGGTTGAAAGCTTTTATATGTGGGAAATTCAGTGTTTAAGTTTAAGTCATTTAAGGGCCTAAGAGCCATGTCATTTAAGAGCCTTAGTGCTATGCAATTTAAGATTATTGCAATATATTGAGTTTGTTGTGAATGAGTTGGTTTGGGTGATGAGATATGATGAAGAAGAACTTGATGTGTGTGAGATGGTGAATGAGGAAAAAAATGTGTTTAGGCATGATAAGATACTAGAGGAGCTATGGCGAAATTTGAGTAGAAAACAAAGTGTTTAAGTGTAGTGGTGAGCTAATATGCCCTAGGGTTTTACTAGGGAGCATGAAAAGAAAATTGGGTGGAAATGAGTTGATAGGGAGTTCTTGAGGTTTAGGATGACCTAGAGACGTCTAGGAGAAGTTAGAGGAATGGTGAGTGTTTTGAGCACACAAAATCATGAGATGAGGAAATAAGAAGTGTGCATAAGATTAAGGAGAAGGTATAATGATTAAGGTGATTTGATTAAGTTCTAAAGGGAATTAATGACTAGGGAAGTACTAGGATGTTTAGAGGTGGTCTTGATGAAAAAGGGGTGAGATAAAGTGTGGTAATGAGTTTATAATGACTTAGGCATACCTTGGAGGATTAAGAATCAAGAGAATGTAATTGAGCATGTAGGACTTAGGCAAATGTTGGTAACCAACTAGGAAGGAAATAAGGTGTTGGAGGATGGAAGCTTAAGCTTAGGAAGGAACTTTAAGTAAAGGCATTAAAAGAGTTCTAGATAGTGAGAGATGCTTGGGAGATGATGTTATAGTGGTGAAGAGAACATTGGCATAGTGGTTACACTAGGTATGAACCACCACCTAGAGAGCCTAGAGGAAGCACTACAAGTGTTAGCTTATTACAAGGAAAATGCATATGATAAGGTGGATCTTGTGGATGATTTAAGGTATTTAAAGGAGGGCTTAAGGTGTTTGAGGGCCCAAATGAGGTTATAACATATTAGAATATATGAGGAGAAGTTTGGAGTTGAAAGAGAATTTAGAAACAAGTTTATAGAGCCGACGGCCTTAGGACCGGACTTGCAAGGTCGGTCGGGCTCTGTTACAAAGGGAAATGTTTCTGGAATAGACCGGACATGGGACCGGACTTGTCAAGTCCGGTCGGGCTTGAATTTTGTACGGATATAAGTCTCTGGAATCGACCGGACATAGGACCGGACTTGTAAGTCCGGTCGGAGTGAATTTTCCAACGGTAAAAGGGATGGAATGGACCGGACTTGGCAAGTCCGGTCGGTAAGTCCGTCGAGCCTAAAAACAAAAAAAAAAGGAAATTTTGAATTCTAAGAAAGGCAATGGGTAATAAGGTATGCCTTTGGTGGGTAGTAATGATTGAGACCCTAAGAACTTAAGAGATTAAGTTAAGTTAAGTATAAACTTGAAAGTTTAAGATTAAGTTGTAAGATTAAGTGTAAGACCTAAGGTGTTAGGTGGGATCATTAAGGAATTAAGTAAGTTAAACACGTTAAGTAAGTCTATAAGTTAAGTGATTAACAACCTAAACTGAATGAATGTTTTTAGGACTTGGGAGTTTGGACTCCGGAAGAGAGTAAGCAGCCGAACGACCAACGGTGAACGGTACAGTTCTCTTGTGACCTGCTTGCTAACGAGGTGTCCCTCGGCTTGTGTGCTATTGTGTTTGTGTGCTCACTAACAAGATAAAGCATGCAACCGGAACTATTATATATATTGTATTGTTGTGTGATGTTTGAAAACTAACACAACATACCGTGAGAACTTACTAACCAATGCTTAGTAAGGAATTGAGTGAGACTAAGGAACGCCCCCTAATGAGAGACGATATGAACCGAAAGAGGTTAACCAACAAACAGGGTCTTGAGATAACTACTAACTGGAACTTGAGTGAGGAAACCCGGGACCGATCTCCGGTCATGCATGCTAAGGAAAGGGGGTCGTTATCTATAGTAGATTCGACCTCCGATTAAGGACTTGTCTTCGGACTTGTTGCCTAGGGCCGGTTGCCGGCTCAGCTACGCTGGACTCCCGTCCAGAGTAGGTGGCATTAAGATGGTGCGGTGGGATCACCTATATCCCAGGTTCGAATTAGATACGGCCAATCCCTTCCAGGAAAGGTTTGTATATTGAGATTAAGATTGAGATTAAGATTAAGATTAAGGTACGATTAAGTTAAGTTACAATAATTCCTTTTTAAAAGGATGATTTGTATTATTAAGATTAAGATTAAGGTAAGATTAAGTTAAGTTACAATCATTCCTTTTTAAAAGGATGATTTGTATTATTAAGATTAAGATTAAGGTAAGATTAAGTTAAGTTACAATCATTCCTTTTAAAGGATGATTTGTATTATTAAGATTAAGATTAAGGTGAGGTTAAGATAAGTTGCAACCATTCCTTTTAAAGGATGGTTTGTAACATTAAGATTAAGATAAGCTACATCCACTCCTGATTAAAGGATGGTTGTTTTAAGATTAAGATAAGAATCAGATTGAGGTAAGATAAGGATGGACTAAGATTAAGAGAGAACATTACTTAAGGAGTTAAATAACTAACTCTCTAATTAAGGGAACGCATTTAAGTCGTTCATTGTGTGTGAACTTGATTGTTCATATCTGAGTTGTTGTTTACTGCACTTTCTATTATGTTGTGCATCTAATCAACCTCCATGCTATCGACAATTAGTCGTCGTAGCCACGTTAGCTAGGGGGCCATGAGAGGATCGTACCAGCATTCGTGCTGACCCCCTTTGGGGGCTGTTTTTACTACACAGGTACATCAGGAAGCGATCGTCGCAAGAGTAAGAAGAGATACAGCGGTTAAAGGTTTAGTGTGGCCTACGAGTTGTGCTGTACACTCGATGGCAACCTGAGTTAGTAGATGTATGGATGTGAGGGGTTGTAAGAAGGTTATGTAAATGGTTAAGGTTGTTAGACTAATGTTCGGTATATTTGTAGACAGACCGTGGCAAGGTCCTGGATTGGAAAGAATTCCGCTGTGTGACATGTATGTATATATGCTTTTAAGTTGCGAGACACAATTGGATTAAGTGGGGTGTTACAAAAAGTGGTATCAGAGCGTAGTTACGCTCTGAAGACAAGAATACCGAACTTAGGAGAAGGATGAGGTTGAGATTGAGTTATGGGTTAAGGGTTGAGAGATAGAGTGTGAGGTGCGTTAGCCAGGACTCCCGGTGTTACCGGATATCCATAGTACCTAGGCCCGCCCTCCACATCCCTAACCCTAAATATGTGGAACAAACACCAGAGAGAAGAAAGTCTTCTCTTACTCGGGGAAACCCGATCTGGCATTAGCTAACGGTAAGTAATACGAGAAACAACTTGTTGTACAACAGTTAAGGAGAGTTGGGAGATTTTCAATGGAGCGCAACAGAGAACAAGCGCTACCTATGGAATACTATCAGTAAAAGAACGGTAGTTACCGGCAACATGGGTCGACATGCTACGCAGTCGAGATAACCCGCAATACCAATGATAAGGAAAGCACTACGCGTGCAACGGATAAGGAAATGATAAGAGACATGAGTACCGGACAACGGTCCGAGTGAGCATAACAGTGGGATAATGCAAAGCATGAGGATTGAGATTACTGGAAAGTCCGGTTAGAAACGGGAACTCCAAACCCCATACAATGAAAAAGGTTACAAACCTGACCAACATAATGCGGACGACGATAGGAAACACATATAAATTGTATACCGAAATAGGACTACGATGTAGTGCCTAAAGGAAAATCATTACTTAGTAACCACAACAAAATGAGTGGAGACTGGAGCGAGGATTAAGACATAAGAAAATATTAAGGGATTCCCTCAGAAAGAGGAACGCCCTGGTAAATGACAGTACTGTCAAACAACAAGGAAACTGCCGGATGAACGGTTATCCAAAATAAGAGATTACCGAAGGAGTCCCGAGGACTACCAATTACATGGAAATTAGAAGGGAGTATCACTACCGATGTACCTTGTACCAGTAACCCAACCTGCATGGCGCACTTGCAATAGCAAGTGCTACCACGGTTAAGCCGCGCGAAAAGCCATCAAGGCGAAATAAGAGAACGCTACAGTTGTAGTACATATTAATACCGGATTGTAAAACCATAGGAATGGAAAAATAAGACCTTGGAAAGGCCTGACGGCCTGACCATGATGAGATGAACCGACACATCAGCCAGCAGGGAGCTGAGCTTAGATGAGATACTAAACCATATAAATACTAGCAACGGTAAACCCACTACAACAACAACCGACAGTATGGTAAGAACACCAATCTCAAACTCCAAGGGGAAAACCTAAGAGATTGCTCGGTATTGCGAGCAAAAACACTATATAAGCAATGATATACAAGGGATGTATTATAAGATACTATTGAAACTGTTGAAGCATCGACTTACAACGAAAACGGGATAAGACTCTCAGAGTGACCATTAAGGACACCAATAACAACATTCTTCAATGAAGATGTTGGAAAACCCGGAAATCAAGGATAAAAGAGATAAACATAAGCTATAACCTACTAAGAATTAAAGTCGTACAACCCTGGAAAAGGAAAGCTCAGAGGACTACCCCCACAGAGCGGGCATAGTCGAGCCGAACAAACTGATGAATGACAGCTAGTACTGTTCGTCTAACTCATTAATACCCAAGTATGATTGATCATCAACGGGTGGCGTAGTCAACGGAAGTTGAAAAAGCGTTTGAGATAGAGGTATAAGATGCCAGGATGATATCCAACTTGGACACCGTAAGGCAAACGCCTAATATGAACTTATCCTTGATTGCCAAAAGACATAAGTCTAGTAAAATGACAGTATTGTCAAAGACATTAAGTAACCTCAGATCACCTGAACAACTTCCCTAGCAGGAAGCAGAATGCAGCAACTTACCATGTAACCCGATACTACATTTAGTATGTAAATTAACGGTGGATAGTGCTCAAAGAACCAGAAGTTTATGAGGATAACCTGCAGATGAGTAAGAGTACAAATATGAACTGAGACATTAAGCATTAAGAGCCTACGAGCCAAGGATGTTAACCACATCAGAGCCCGAGGCGCAGTAAATTATAAGAGAGCTTGTTTAAGCCATGAGAGACTACAATTTGTAGATATGAACGGTTACCAAACCTATAATTTAGATTGGGAAAAAACAATACCAAGAAAGGGTACCAATGAGAATATTGAGATAATGCTAAGGACGGGAGCGGAGAACGAACCACGCCTTTTAGGGTGGGGATACCTCTCCTTGTTGTGAGGCCAAGAGTGGGAATGCCCCTCAAAAAGGGCTTTCACTTGTTAGAGATGAAGTAAACTTTATTTAGAAAATGGAAACTATAAACCTTGAGATTACCTTAGAACGTACCAGATACACTTGAGTATAAGGAAGGTTGCACAGATAGACCCCATATCCAACACCCAGGATGTAAAAATTAGTAATGGTCAGAGATAAACATTGTGACTGCACATTATGGCACGTCAATTAAACAATGCTCAGAAGAGCTTGTGATTCAGCGGATGACTTCTTCAGTAACCAGTTAAACTACATGGTAGATAACACCTTCATATCAAGAGCCAACTATTTTACGACACGGTACGACAACCGCCAATACCGGAATGAAAGAACTTCCAGTGTGTTTACACCAAGAAGGGATTGAGTATAAGTTAAGACATTAGAATAAGTGAGTAAGAGATTGCACCATTAATGGGCAACATGGTAAAGACCAACTACCACGGTAGTAGTGGTCGTGAGTACAATAGTTAGAAAGGTGGATTAAGTCATGGTGCGCGGTAAGGCGACCATTATGAATGAGCCGTCAAATATTGACACTGAGGCAATTAGATTCATGAGTTAAGATTAGCATAAGTAAGAAAATAAGATGGTAGACGAACTGAGCGTTGATGCCAGCAGTCTGGACCGGATTAGGTAAGATTTCGCAGGAAGCACACCATCCATTCCTTAAGGAACTGGAAGTGCATTCCTAGTAGCATAAATATGAGAAACAAGATAAGAGGCTCTACGGAAAGAGACCTCAATTATTAAGAGACCGAATCAGGGGGATACAGAAAGAGCTAGAGCATACAATACCCAAGAACACAGTAAATGGACTTCCCTTGATTAACTTCAAGAAGAACAATAAATGTTATCATGGAACAATGAAAGAGGAGATCGACAACAGAATACTTCATAATTAGCAATAGCTAAACGTGTGACGGACACTATGAGTTTACTAAAACGAGACGTGGGACGACTGCACCCCACAGGGGCTTGCAGGCCTGACACGCTCATTTATGAGTTAGTTGGGTAAGTAGTAATGTACCAGTAAGGTACCCCATGCATGTAGACGAGTAGTGTAAGGAACACGGGAGGTAGTCGACTCCGTACCACGGACAACGACGCAAGATCACACAAGAGCAGCTACTACCACAGACAGTCGAAGAGAAGAATTCAGTTGAACCAGCAACACAGAGGAACCAGAGAATAGATAATTAAGAACTATGAAGTGCGAAGAGCACGGATTGTTAAGTACAGACATTGGACATGTCTTAAGATGTAAGGGATTAAGACTGTAAAGCGCTTTATGCACTAAACAGTAGTTTCAGACTAAGAATCATCCTCAGACCAGAGGTCAGTTGGGGAGAACAATTTAGACATTCGAGAAAATACTAAGAGTATGAGCGTAAGATCTTCAAGGAGAATGGATAGACGAGTTACAACTCATTAAGGCCGTGTATATATAAAGATAACACGTGTCCATTGAGACAATTAGGCCTAAGATTATCAGAGTGGTGCAGCGGAAGCTAGCAGATCACTACCTTTGAGATTAGACCAAACTAAGTTAAGGAAACGGTATAAGTACCGTTAAGAATCCTCGATACAGAGACTAAGTCATTTCTGATCGAATTATAAATAAGATAGGTGACGTGGAAGCTAGAATGCTTGGTGAGAATTAGACATCTTGAACTTATGTTCAAAGATGATGTAACGCTGATTACGTGGGCGTAATCCATTTTAAGGGGGGGTAGAGCGAAAACCGCTTAGCGTATGTTTGTGTACTGAGTACATAAACTACGGTGTGCATAGCACAAAATAATTTGAGAATATGTTTTACATAAACATTTTGAGGTAAATCATGGTTATTGCACACGGAAGATGTGAATACCATACATATTAAGTACCTAAATCATGGTTATTGCACACAGAAGATGTGAATACCATACATATTAAGTACCTATCTTGTTAACTCCGGTGTGAGTACAAGTTAAGAGAATTAAGGAAGAGGATTAAGGAGACTTAAGAAATTTAAGAAATAAGAATATATGAGGTATGAGTCGATATGAGACTATGTGTGAGATAAGAATAAGATAACACTATGAGATATCATTTGATATGAGCATGAGTTAGGATATAGTAATGCTATGTGGTATGAGACAGTGGAAGTTGGTATGAGACTGATATAGAATTTAGTAGGAATTTAAGTCTTGAGGTAATTACTAAGAAATGAATTGGGAATGCTTGATGGAATGAGTCCACACTTTGGAGATGTATTGATTATGATTAGAAGAACTAAAAAAGATAGAAAATTGGACATGAGTGAATTATTTGGATGTTTGAAAATGACGTGGGAGGTGGAACTTGTTTTCTAGGGATCAAGGGAAACCGAACACAAATTGGGGTGGAAGGATAGTTCTACACTGATGCTGATCACGTCAGGGTTGGATGATTCCTGAAACTCCCTACCAGTGGTCACAATTAAATCACACTAAGGATAGAGACCTTGGGGATAAAAATGAAATTGGAGTTGCTTGTATTTTAATTAGAGGAATTATTCCTCACATGACCTCGTAAAAAGGATTACCTTTTTACTGAGTCTCGCCCATGAAGTCGAGGACGCACGAGCCTTTGTCTTCGGACCGGTGACATGGGGAGAGCAGCGTGTTTTGTATTCTAGCCCATGGTGACGAGGACGAATGAGCCATTGTCTACGGACCGGTGACATGGGAGAATACGTTGGAAGTTATGTGAATGTTTTAATCATCAAAAAGGAACAAAAGGAATTTTGAGTGCTACACATGCTTAAGCATGTTGTGTGATATTTAAGTATAAGAATGTGGCGGATCTAATGATCCAATGAGATTAAGTATACATAAGTATGATCTATATGATCTAAGGAATGAGGTAAGACATGTATTCTAATGAGATAAGATGCATGGGAACTTTGAGGACAAAGTTCTTTTAAGGGGGGTAGATTGAAATACCCCAAACCTAAGTATGCTAAGTAAACATCAAATCATGATGTAGTAAGGCTAAAATATGCCTTAGAAAGATTGGTAGACAATTTTACCAAGGAAACACAAGAAAGTGCCTTAAAGGCAATCAGGGCAAAAACGTGCTCTAAGCTTGGAGAGACTTGGGTGAGTACCCAAATATCATGATAAGACCTTAGTAATATCCTAATGGTCATTTTAAATCAATTAGCAAAGAAAACCAAGCTTGAAAACAAGTTAAAAACAAAAAGTGCTTTAAGAAGTCTTAAAGCACATTTTGAGAAATTGTCTTAGAATTGAGTTTTGAGTGGCTAAATGTCCATCATTACTCTTTAATCAACATGTGTACTAATTAGTATCACATTAGGAGGTCTAAATCAATGGGAAATCAAAAATTTCCCGATTATGTGCCTTGATTAGTGAATAGTAACTATTTAGTGACTAGTTTAAGTTTTAATCAATATAAGTCAATTAATTGGTCAACAAAGACCATGTTAGCCTTATATTAAGAGGGTGGCCGGTTTTTATGTGGGGAGTCACCACATGAGTCATCAAATGAGAAAGGAAAAGAAGAGATAAGTAAAGAAGTTACTATTTGCTTTATTAAAGCAAAATATCTTATATTAGCTCACTTCTCTCCTCTTTCCTCCATTTCTCTCCTTCACCCACGGTTTCTTCTTCTTCTCTCTGTTCCAAAACCGAGAGTGTTGCTTCCCCATGGTTCTTCATCTTCAATCACTTGCCAAATACAACTCCAAGCTCCAAATCCAAAACAAATTGCATATTTGTCTTAGTTAGGTCAAGACCTATCTTTCTATCTTTTCAAATCTTTCAAAGCTCCATTTTGGTGCCATGAGAAAACTCCATTGATGGGGGAAAATCAAGTTTGAAGAGCTCATTAGCTTCTCCATTCTCTTAAGGTAAAGAAAATGTAAGAAAAACCATGTTTCCATCATTTCTTGTACATGGCCGAAAATTCCTTCTCATGGGGCTATGTTTTTATGCCTTGTTCTAGCTTGATTTATTCACCAAGGACTAGTGGAGGTCCTATTTCATTCAATGCCAAAGTCTACCTTGAGACTTCAAAGGTAATCATCCACTTTTATGCCTTAGAACACATTTCTAACCTAGGTTTTTATTCCTTGAGGTTAGTGCATTGTTTAGTACTCATATGAGTCCTTAAATATTGATTAGAACATTGGCAAAAGGAATTTAAGTGGTGGCCGAGATCTATGCAAGAAGAAGGCCTAAGGAGGAGATTAAGATAAGCTTGAGAAAACAAGGTAAAATGCTTACCTAATGGTGGTTTAAGATTAAGGAATGAGTTTTAGATAAATACCAATGTGGCTTAGAGCTTACATTGTGTATTGGGTTATATAACCTAAGGAAAAAGAACTTAAACAAGCTTATGAACTTGTGACTAAGGAGCTAATGAGAATGAGTTAGTAATATAAGTTTAAGGTGGATTTTAAGAGCATTATAACTACTATGAGATTGATGGGGTGTATTTGCAGGTTGAAAGCTTATATGTGGGAAATTCAGTGTTTAAGTTTAAGTCATTTAAGGGCCTAAGAGCCATGTCATTTAAGAGCCTTAGTGCTATGCAATTTAAGATTATTGCAATATATTGAGTTTGTTGTGAATGAGTTGGTTTGGGTGATGAGATATGATGAGAAGAACTTGATGTGTGTGAGATGGTTGAATGAAAAAATAATGTGTTTGGGCATGATAAGATACTAGAGGAGCTATGGCGAAATTTGAGTAGAAACAAAGTGTTTAAGTGGGTGGTGAGCTAATATGCCCTAGGGTTTACTAGGGAGCATGAAAAGAAAATTGGGTGGAAATGAGTTGAAGGAGTTCTTGAGGTTTAGGATGACCTAGAGATGTCTAGGAGAAGTTAGAGGAATGGTGAGTGTTTTGAGCACACCAAAATCATGAGATGAGGAATATAAGAAGTGTGCATAAGATTAAGGAGAAGGTAATGATTAAGGTGATTTGATAGTTCTAAAGGGGAATTAATGACTAAAGGAAGTACTAGGAAGTTTTAGAGGTGGTCTTGATGAAAAAGGGGTGAGATAAAGTGTGGTAATGAGTTATAATGACTTAGGCATTACCTTGGAGGATTTAAGAATCAAGAGAATGTAATTGAGCATGTAGGACTTAGGCAAATGTTGGTAACCAACTAGGAAGGAAATAAGGTGTTGGAGGATGGAAGCTTAAGCTTAGGAAGGAACTTTAAGTAAAGGCATAAAAAGAGTTCTAGATAGTGAGAGATGCTTGGGAGATGATGTTATAGTGGTGAAGAGAACATTTGGCATAGTGGTTACACTAGGTATGAACCACCACCTAGAAGCCTAGAGGAAGCACTACAAGTGTTAGCATTATTACAAGGAAAATGCATAATGACTAAGGTGGATCTTGGTGGATGATTTAAGGTATTTAAAGGAGGGCTTAAGGTGTGTTTGAGGTGCCCAAATGAGGTTATAACATATTAGAATATATGAGGAGAAGTTTGGAGTTGAAAGAGAATTTAGAAACAAGTTTCTAGAGCCGACCGGCCTTAGGACCGGACTTGCAAGGTCGGTCGGGCTCTGTTACAATACCGGGAAATGTTTCTGGAATAGACCGGACATGGGACCGGACTTGTCAAGTCCGGTCGGGCTTGAATTTTGTACGGATATAAGTCTCTGGAATCGACGGACATAGGACCGGACTTGTAAGTCCGGTCGGGAGTGAATTTCCAACGGTAAAAGGGTACTGGAATGGACCGGACTTGGCAAGTCCGGTCGGTAAGTCCGGTCGAGCCTAAAAACAAAAAAAAAGGAAATTTTGAATTCTAAGAAGGCAATGGGTAATAAGGTATGCCTTTGGTAGGGTAGTAATGATTGAGACCCTAAGAACTTAAGAGATTAAGTTAAGTTAAGTATAAACTTGAAAGTTTAAGATTAAGTTGTAAGATTAAGTGTAAGACCTAAGAGGTGTTAGGTGGGGATCATTAAGGAATTAAGTAAGTTAAACAAGTTAAGTAAGTCATATTAAGTTAAGTGATTAACAACCTAAAACTGAATGAATGTTTTAGGACTTGGGAGTTTGGACTCCGGAAGAGAGTAAGCAGCCGAACGACCAACGGTGAACGGTACAGTTCTCTTGTGACCTGCTTGCTAACGAGGTGTCCCTCGGCTTGTGTGCTATTTGTTTTGTGTGCTCACTAACAAGATAAAGCATGCAACGGAACATATTATATATATTGTATTGTTGTGTGATGTTTGAAAACTAACACAACATACCGTGAGAACTTACTAACCAATGCTTAGTAAGGAATTGAGTGAGACTAAGGAACGCCCCCTAATGAGGGACGATATGAACCGAAAGAGGTTAACCAACAAACAGGGTCTTGAGATAACTACTAACTGGAACTTGAGTGAGGAAACCCGGGACCGATCTCCGGTCATGCATGCTAAGGAAAGGGGGTCGTATCTATAGTAGATTCGACCTCCGATTAAGGACTTGTCTTCGGACTTGTTGCCTAGGGCCGGTTGCCGGCTCAGCTACGCTGGACGTCCCGTCAGAGTAGGTGGCATTAAGATGGTGCGGTGGGATCACCTAAATCCCAGGTTCGAATTAGATACGGCCAATCCTTCCAGGAAAGGTTTGTATATTGAGATTAGATTGAGATTAAGATTAAGATTAAGGTACGATTAAGTTAAGTTACAATCATTCCTTTTTAAAAGGATGATTTGTATTATTAAGATTAAGATTAAGGTAAGATTAAGTTAAGTTACAATCATTCCTTTTAAAGGATGATTTGTATATTAAGATTAAGATAAGGTAAGATTAAGTAAGTTACAATCATTCCTTTTAAGGATGATTTGTATTATTAAGATTAAGATTAAGGTGAGGTTAAGATAAGTTGCAACATTCCTTTTTAAAGGATGGTTTGTAACATTAAGATTAAGATAAGCTACATCCACTCCTGATTAAAGGATGGTTGTTCTAAGATTAAGATAAGAATCAGATTGAGGTAAGATAAGGATGGACTAAGATAGAGGAGAACATTACTTAAGGAGTTAAATAACTAACTCTCTAATTAAGGGAACGCATTTAAGTCGTTCATTGTGTGTGAACTTTGATTGTTCATATCTGAGTTGTTGTTTATGCACTTTATATTATGTGTGCATCTAATCAACCTCCATGCTATCGACAATTAGTCGTCGTAGCCACGTTAGCTTGGGGGCCATGAGAGGATCGTACCAGCATTCGTGCGACCCCTTTGGGGGCTGTTTTTAATACACAGTACATCAGGAAGCGATCGTCGCAAGAGTAGAAGAGGATACACGGTTAAGGTTAGTTGGCCTACGAGTTGTGCATGTACACTCGTATGGCAACCTGAGTTAGTAAGATGTATAGGATGTGAGGGGTTGTAAGAGGTTATGTAAATGGTTAAGGTTGTGTAGACTAATGTTCGGTACATTTTGTAGACAGACCGTGCAAGGTCCTGGATGGAAAGAATTACGCTGTGACATGTATGTATATATGCTTTTAAGTTGCGAGACCACAATTGGATTAAGTTGGGGTGTTACAATGGTGAACATGAGTGAATGGCTAATTATTAATGCCTAGAAGCCTCACAGGCCAGAACCGAAACCGGTTATGAGTTAAACGAACTCCAATGAGAATTCTTGGTTTAGGAACTAAACCGCCAATATGGTTAAGATCCTCTAATCAGAATGCATTGTATGATAGACGCGTGGAAGTTAAAGTACTTCACGACGGCCGAACGTTTTAAATCAATGATTCAGTGATTGATTACGTGGGCGTAATCCCTTTTAAGGGGGGTAGAGCGCAAAACCACTTAGTGTGTATTACCGTACAAGTGTACGTAGTGTATGTGACCTATATTGTGCATAGCACAAAATAATTTGTTTTGATGATTGGTGTGTGTGTTACATAAACATACGCATTCATTCATGGTTTAATTGTGGTAATTACGCACAGAAGATGTGAATACCATTGTGATAAGGGTGTTTATTTGTTAACAGTTGTGTGTGATAGTACAAGTGTGGGGAGTAGAGAAACTCCCGGGGAACAAAACCCCTGATAGTGTATAAATGTGAAACTGTGTGTTGTATTTTGATAAAGTATATGTATATATGTAATATAGTGATTCATAAAAGGGTATGAAACCGACATAGAACCTAGTGAGAATAAGATTCCTAGGTAACAGGATTAAAGTGAATGGAAACTGATAGATGAAGTTCTATCCCTTGGAGATGTTATGATCATAATTAGAATGATTAAAAGATAGAAAATTGGAAATAAGTGATTTACTTGATGCTTGAAATTGAGTGGGAGGTGAAACTTGGTTATCATGAGATCAAGGGAAGCCGAACACAGATTGGGGTGGAATGATAGTTCAACACTGGTGCTGATCACATCAGGGTTGGATGATTCTTGAAGCTCCCTATAAGTGGTCACAACTAACCACGCTAAGAAAAGAAGCAAAGAGCATAAGTTGGACTTGGAGTTGTATGTATTTTCAAAAGGATTTTGAATTGGTATTTATAAAACGTCGATAGATGCTTTACATAATTAAAGTTCTCTTACTTAACCTCACAAGGAAAAATTTTAAATTTAAGTGAAATTTTTGATCTCCCAAAGGAACGGGGACGGAAGGTGTCCATCGCGACCGGGTTCTGCGGGATCACAGTGTATATCAAAGATATTTTTGATTGTTATACATGCTATGACTGTTGTGGTAGTGTAATAAATATTATTTGACCTCGAGTCCTAATGTGGTTGAGTTCCAAAAGTGTATGTTATCAAGACCTATGAGTCTAAATGTTGTTGTGTTACATAAACCTATGTGTCTAAAGGTTGTTATGTTATCAAGACCTATGGGTCTAAATGTTGTTATGTTACCCAAACCCAAGAGTCTAAGGGTTGTTATGTATGTATGGATGTGAATATGTTGCCCGGACCGTCAAGTCCGAGGGTGTGATGTAAAGTATGTTTGGTCATGGAAGTGTTATTTTACAAATAATTCTCGTGTTCTAATCCAATGATGTGTGGGAAATGTGAACTTCGAGGACGAAGTTCTTTTAAGGGGGTAGATTGAAATACCCCAAACCTTGATATGTTGATTAGACATCAAGCTATGTTATTTAAAGGCTAAATAGTGCCTTAGAAACATCAGTGAACAATTTAAACCATGGTAAAAACAATAAAGTACCATAAAGACAGTTTGAGCAAAAACATGCTCTAAGCTTGGAGTGAACTTGGTTAGGACCCAAAGAACCTACCAAGACTAAATAATAGTCAATTATGATTTAATAAGGCTAATTAAGTCCTTAGGAAACCTTGCTAGACAATTAAACCAAACAAAACACAAATAAATACCTTTAAGTCAATATGGGCAAAAATGTGCTCTAAGCTTGGGATAAATTTTATAAGACCTAAAGGTCATACCTATACCTTATAAATATGTTAATGAATGTATTAAATCAATTTAAAGAAAACCAAGCTTGAAAACAAGTTAAAACACAAAATGTGCTTTAAGGAGCCTTAAAGCACATTTTTGAAAAATTGTCTTGTAAATGAGTTTTGAATGGCTAAATGTCCATCATTACTCTTTAATTAACATGTTTACTACTAGTATCACATTTGGAGGTCTAAATCAATGGGAAATCAAAAATTTCACAAGTATGTGCCTTGTTTTTTGGTGAATAGTAACTAAAATATGCTAGTTTATGACATAAGTCAATATAAGTAAGTTAATTGGTCAACAAAGACCAAAACACCCCTAGGTGAATAATGGGGCCGGTTTTTGACAAGGGATGAGTCATCCCCCTTGTTAGCTTAATAAGAAAGATAGAAAGTGATAAAGCTAGTTACTATTTGCTTTAACTTACAAATATCTCCAAAAGCAAGTTTCTTCTCATTCTCTTCTTTCCTTCTTCATTTCCCACGGTCATCTTCTTCTTCTTCCTTCTCCATCGGTTATCTACAGCAACTTCACCATTTCTCAACTTCCATGGCTTGTATCTCCTAGCTCCATGGTCCAAATTCAATTTCAAGACCACCATTCTTCTAGTTGGAGCAAGCTCTACAACCTTGTCTTTTCAAATCTTCAAAAGCTCCATTTTGGTGCATGGAGATTCACCCTTGAAGGAGCTTGAGCTCATATTTCATGCTTGTTATTCTCCTTGCTTCAAGGTAAGGAAAATCAAAGAAAACAAATTTCCTCTTGTTTTTGTGTGTAACCGAGAATCACCTTTGATGGTGTCTTCTCTTGATCTTTCATAACACCATTTCAATCTTCAAAGGACAATGAGGAGTCCTTTCTTGATACTTATTCAAGCTCTCTTTTGTTTCCAAGGTAAAACAACTATCCTAATGTGTAAAGATAATGTATAAAATCTAGGGTTTACAATGAGTTTAAGCATGAAGCTTGAATACTCATTAACTTGCTTGTACATTGATTAGAAGTTGACAAGCATCAAAGCCTTGCCGGTTTTCTATCAAAGAAGGAGCAAGGGGTGACAATGAAAAAAACTTGTGAAGGAAAAGAGTAAACAAACTATCTAAATGTAGTTTAAATGCCTAGGAAAAATGAGCTTGATTTTTTTAATAAAATACCTAAGGAGCCATGGCAAGAGCTAGTAAAATGCTCTCAAGCGTTTTATTAAGGGCATATGTATTGTTGGGTGTATTTGAGGTCAAAGGCAATATATACATGTGGAAATTCAGTGTTTATGGTTTATGCAATTTAGGGCCTAAGAGCCATGTTATTTAAGGGCCTAAGTGCCAAGCAATTGATTATGCACTATATTGTGATGTAGTGTAAAATTTGGTGAAGTTTGTGTGTGAGAAGGTTCTTGATGGATTTAGGTGTTCTTGAATGTCTAATGGTGAAAAACAATGTGTTTTGGTATGACAATATGCTAGGAGAACCCATGGCAAAATTTGGACAATGTAAAAGAAGTTTTAAGTGCTTAAATGAGTTTTGGTGAACTAGGAAATGTGAGGAATGGATGAATGTTTATTAGGGAAGAAAACATGTATTAAGTTGTTGTAGAGTGTTACAAGGACTTAGGTATTGTCTTGGAAGTTCTAGGAATTCAATGAGTGTTTTTGGGATGTAATAAAGTCTTGGAGAAGTTTGTTTTAGGTTTAGGTAATGTTGATGTACAAGGAATGAATAATGTTTAGGTAAGGTTGTGAGAAAGAAATTTTAAGAAGGTGTGAACAAGGAAATTAGTTAGTGAGAAAATATGCTTGGGAGATGATGTTAAGGTGTAGAGGAAACATCTTGGTATAGTGGTCATTATAGGTGAAATACCACTTAGAAAACCAAAAGAGAAATGTTACAAGTGTTAAGAGATTTGTAAGAAAAATGGGTGACAAGTTGGACAATGTTTTAAGGTGAATCAAAGTGATATTTTGGTATTAGAATATGCCTAAGTTCATGTGTGAAGTTTGGGTAATCAATGAATGAAGAAAATAGATGAAACAAGACTTGAGAATGTCAATTGGGGAATTCTGTTACAGTGGTCCGGGACCTAGGAATTGGATGATGTCCCGGACCATACACAAAAAAGGGCCGAGAGTAAGAAGACTGTCTTGGTCCGGGACTTGGGATCAGTACAAGGTCCCGGACCACCCTATTAAAACTAGCCGAGAATTGCTTAAGTGTTGGTCCGGGACTTAAGGTAAGGACCAAGTCCCGGACCACTCTAAAAATGTTGTTCAAGGTATAAAAATGATGTGCAATGATGGGGATTGACAAGTAATGATATTATAAGATTGTTAAGGACATGTTAAGTGAGTTATAATGACAATTTAGTGGGGGAAAAGTTGTATTAAAATATAAAAGTAAAACAAGTTAAAATGTGAAGTTATTTAACTAAGTTAACGGGGATAAGTTATGAGCATTAGACTTTAAACAATCATGTTACCCCGATGTTAATAAAAGTACATGTAATGTTATCAGTTTTTCGAGAATTGCTCGAGGAACATAAGTGGACATGATAGAGTGGACTCTGGTGACAGATATGGTTTTCTTGCAACCTGTGTCCTACCGGATTACACCGGCTTGTATGCCAATGTGTTTTTCTGTATGTTTGCCACGTTATAAGATAAATCATGAAACGAGTTTACAGTCGTTATTGTTGTTGTGTGTTTACGTGCCGATACCGGTAACCTCGAATGCGCATGAAGGGTTAGTTAACCACTATTAGGTAAACGTAAGAGAACGGTATCCGGTGATAATGTTTCCGACCCAAGGAACGTTCTAACCACGGCTATGCGTGAGTTAGTCATGTGATGTTTGTGTGTGATGTTTGTGTGTGAATGTATGACTCTCTCTTCCCTTGTGTGAGTGTCTAACAAGACTTAACCCAATGTTTGTGATTCATTATTTGAGTTCAATGTTGAACTACTATCAAGTGCTAACGGGGGAAGTGAGGAGTCCGGTCTGTTCCGGCCACGCGTGTGAGTATGGGGGTCATTGTCATATCAGGTTCGATCCTCTCTGTATGTTATGGTTGTTTTCCAATTTGGTTTCCAACCTTCCCTTTAGCTTAACCAAGGCTATTTTACTGACTCACGTCGGGCCACAGGGGCATACTATGTTATGTTTGTTCGGAGTGCTTGGATCACTATATCCGAGGCACCTTGTGTTAAGTTATCCGTTCATTTAACGAGGCGGTAACGAGTTATGTAACGAGCTTATCATGAGACTGGCAACATTCTCTAGGCTACAAGTGAACTGACTATGTTTGGGCCGTTCGTAAAGGGAACCGTTCCCGTTATGTTATGTATTATTGTTGTGCTGCAATTCTTATTGCGATGTGATGTGATATGTTGTTAAGATGTGGAGTATATGGATTAAGGATATGAATGTCAGTTTATTGTAAGAGGCGTTTAAGGATAACCCGAATGGTGGGTATGTGTCGTCTATTAAGGAAATAGCTCCGTTAAAGGAGAAACACTCTAGGGGTTAAAGATCACAATGAGTGATTTGTTAAGTGTAGTTGTATTGGCTGTTTTAATGAGCTATTGTTGTGAAGTGTAATGTTGTGTATTTGTAGTTTACATGCATGATTCTGATATAATCAACCGCATGCTAAGACAACAAATAGTTGTGCGTGGCCCGGTAGCATGCGGGCTGCGGGATTACCATACCAGCAACGGTGCTGAGCCCTTGGGGGGCCACCCTTTTCTCTTATTTTCCTATTTTCAGGTACAAGGAGCTAGAAGCCGTTCGAGAGTAGGACGGGGTAGTCGTTTGTACATGGGTAGTCATTTAAGTTATATATGTACAGTAGGTGTAGTAAGACCGAAATTGTTATCGGCATCATCTTGTAAATACTCGGTACAGTTGGAAGGTATGTGTATGTTTAGTTGTTAATGGAAAGGGATAGTAATGTGTAGTCGCTCGGGAATCTAGTCCATCAGACCGATACAATGTATATGTAATAGCCTTGTTAGCCACTGATAAGTGTCCAAATGAGCATGTTATTTAGGTGTATTTCATGTATAATATTAGCACTTTTCTTGCTCATTTCTCCACTTCGGTTAGTTTTCCTCTAGTTTATGTTTTATTGTTTATCTCACAAAATTATTGGTTTAACATGAGGAAAACCAAGGGGAGTGAAGTAGACAAAGAGACGAACGCGTAGACGCAAACGGCTCAGAAAACGGAGTCCAAACGAAGAATCTAGAGCCGGTCAAAGTTTGAAGGAAAATAGGCCACGGTCAAGGGTGCAACCGCCCCATAACTAGCGGTCTCCTCACGTGCAACCGCCAGGCGGACAACACAGAGGCTACCGCCTCTTAACAGGCGGACAACACACAGGCTACCGCCCGGCGGACACCACACAAGCAACCGCCACTTATTGGGCGGTCTTGGAGGCGGACCAGAGACACACAACCGCCACTTATTGGGCGGTACCACAGGCGGACACCAACAGTAACCGTGACTAATTATCAGTCGCGACCAGTATCTTCTTCGCGTCGTCGTCGTCTGCAACTCTCCCGAATCGCCCGCAACTTATCCATCTACTCCGCATGCTTATTCAGCTCTGTCCCTTGCGCAATCAATGAAGCAATCAATGCTCTTCTTCATCTGCAATCAAATTCGTACGGATCCAAACCTCTATATAAACCCACCACCTTAACTGCATAAAGACACACCACGCACGACGGGAGTCTGAAGAATTCGCTCACCACACTCATCCATTCCCTTCCACTAATTCTCCTCCCGTAACACCATATCAGTCCACACTCACGCAGTAACTAAAGAAATAGAAGAGCAGCAGTGGAGCGAGAGAGCGAGACACCAGTTCTTCCTCTGAATTAATGTCAAAATCTATCTGTGTAATCTTCTTATCTCTGTTAATGTCTGAGTAATTTTCTTTTGTATCCTAGGATGGGGGTTTGATTTCTAATATTACGTAAATTAATATTTATCACCTGTTTCTCTCATTTAACTTGTTTTAATTCCTTTCAACTAATATTGCTAAATGCTTTGCGCGACAAACGACTGCATTTATTTGGTAACTATCAACATATGATTTTGAGATAGTCTAGGTACCACAAAGGAATTAATCTTAGTATTTACACTCCGGACTGAGCAGGAAAATATTAAGGCTTTTATTAAGAGTTCGTAACTGACAATTATTAACTCTAATAGGCAATAAATAATTGAGACAAGGTTATAAATATGTTTAAGTAATTTAGGAAAATTCCCCCGCTATCCTAGGATACATTTTTCCGTTCACATCACTTAATTCACCTTTTTACTGTTTTTATTATATTTGCACTGATCAAACAACAAATCAAGCTTGCCTCCGGCTAGACCCCTTTTTACAGTTTTTAAGTAACTACCAAGACTAGGATAAATTGAACAATCTCCCTGTGGATAAGACACTTGTTTTACTAACTACGACCGAGATTTGTTTGCAGCCCGACGTTTATAATTTGAGTTCTTAATTTCTTTTCTTTTAATTTTACACCAGTTTAACCACTCACTTTATAACGTCTGCAAATTGGCGCCGTTGCCGGGGAGATTGATTCCATCAATTTCCCTAGTTTCCGGTAGTTTACTCGCTGTATTAAAATAATCTGTTAATACTATCAAATTGTTAACCTCGGACATCTAAATTGGACATCGGACTTCTGACCTGACTTGGACATTTGACTTCGGACTTTGGACATCTAACTCCTAACATCTTAATATTATTGTCATTTCGTTCCATTGTCATTTCTTTCCATTGTCCTTAACATTTATTTCCATTGTCCTTAACATTTCTTTCCATTGTCCTTAAAATTTCTGTATACTAACTACTAACTTAATTTCAGTATCTCTCCTAACTTTAATATTCTGTCATTTTACTCTTGTTAAAAAAAACAAAAAAAAAATATATCAGTGTTGTTTAACTAACGTTTATGAGCCTAACCAATATCTCTGCCTTTCTTATTTTATTTACTAACTAATTTTGCAGTTTCTGACAAACCACAAGTTATCTTTTGTGCATGCCAAATACTCGAACCCGAGGCTCTCCACCGATCAGTCCGAGCCCCGAACCCGAGCGCACTTTATTTCAAGCACAAAGAAACCTGAGAAACCAAGCCATGGCCAATAACGAAGTTATAAATGAAATTGACCATGCAAATCAACCAGAACACCGTGCCCTATCTGACTACCACCAACCAAATACCGAAGGAAGAGCATCAGCCATAGTTCTCCCTGAACTAACACCAGAAGAAGCCGGACGATGGGTTTTCAAAACCCACTACATCACCGCCGTCCGGGATCTAGGCAAGTTTAGTGGAGCGAACCCAGATGAAGCCCCAAATCATCTGAGTCTCTTCCTAGACTTCTGCAATTCCTTTGGTCAGACCGGCAACGTCAAAGAAAGAATCCGACTACAACTTTTCCTCACTCATTATCGGATTCAGCAAACAGGTGGTACCGAAGCCTTCCCTCCCCGATCAATCACCACATGGCTTCAAATGGCCCAAAAATTCCTTGCCAAATACTACCCAACCAGTAGAACAAGGCAATTGATCGGTGAAATCAACACTTTCTGTCAGGAGCCGGGAGAAACGTTGTACGCATGGGACAGATTCAAAGATGCTAATGAAGTGTTCCCACCATGGTCTTGACGATCAATCCCTCTGCCTGTCATTCTTCAACGGTCTGGATGATGGGAACCGACTACTCGTCAATTCTCTGCAGGAGGAAGTTTCATGATGAAATCTCCTAAAGAAGGAATGGACCTTCTCGAAACCATGACGAGCAATACAAGACAGTGGACGAGATCCAAAGGAAGAACGCCACGAGCAGCAGGCCTACTCCAGTTGAGCCTACAGATCATTTATCAGCCAGATCTCGTCCCTTGCAAAGATGGTGGAAAAGCTAACAACATCTCAAAACGAAATTGTAAAAACAATAGCTTCCCCACCTACAAGTTCACCACCAGCTCCACCTACAGAAGGATGTGTCATATGCGCCGGTCCTCATGAAACTCATCAATGCGAAGGCAAAGGCCAGTACGAGGAAGTACAATTCATAGGAAACCGCCCCGGTAATTCCTACAACAATAACATCAACAACAACTATCCATGGAGAAATCACCCGAATTTCTCATGGAAAAATAATGATCAAAACCAAGGAGGGCAGAACAACAACTCCAACACCTATCAGGGGAACAGACCCCAACCAAACTCTAATATGGGTTATAGAGCACTAGGTGCCCCTCCAGGTTTTCAACAACAACAACAACCATCTTCATCCTCTGTTGATCCAAACGCAGAACTCAAAGAGATGATGAAGGGTTTCATGTCCATAACTCAGAACCAGCTCTCTGCACAAGAAGCCTTCAACCAGAAAATCGAAGGTAAATTCAATCAACTTGCAGAACATCTTGCTCGAAGACCGCCAGGGGCTCTCCCCAGCCAAAATGAACCAAATCCAAGAGAGCAAGCCAAGTGCATCTATGTGAAGGAGCACGATGAAGAAAAGATGGAGGTGGCTAAAACAGCTAAAGTTCCAGAACTACACCCTTCCCTCCAAGAGTGGGTTGTAGCAATCGAAACTTCCAAAAGGAATGTAGCTGAACTTGAAAGCACCGCCAAAGTCTATAATAATCGCATTCAATCTGAGAATACCTACCTTGAGCACTTGGTGGCGGTTATGAAAACGAAAAGCTCGAATTTGAAGAAGAAGGAGAAGAGGTTAAGGCGATAACCTTGAGAAGCGGTAAGAAAACCGACGAGATTCACATCCCGCAACAATCAGAAGAATCCAAAGAGGATAGTGAAGGAAAAGCTGAGGCCCAGTAGAAAAGACATCTCCTAGCGTCCTCACTATTCCACCAGCTTCAGAACCTTCTTCACAAGAACCGCCTATACCGTTTCCCCACCGACTCCAGAAGCAGAAATTGGATAATGAATATGGTAAGTTTCTGGCAATGCTGAACAGCTAAACGTCAATATACAGTTTGTCGACCTCATTGCCAAAATGCCAAACTACGCCAAATTCCTCAAACACCTCATATCCAACAAAACTAAATTGGCCGAAGTCGGTACGGTACCTCTCAATGTAGCTTGCTCAGCTACTCTACAAAAACCACTACCATCAAAATGCAATGATCCGGGCAGCTTCACCATTCCAGTCACAATTGGTAGCACCTCATTTCCATACTCCTTATGCGATCTGGGTGCCTCCATTAATTTGATGCCCCTCTCCACTTTCAAAAAGCTGGGAATTGGAGAGATGAAAAAGACTAAGATGACCCTGCAACTGGCAGATGGTTCGGTAACATACCCAAGCGGAGTGGTGGAGGATGTTATCATAAAGTGGAGCACTTATACTTCCCATGCGATTTTGTCATTCTAGACATCGAAGAGAACTCCACTACACCTCTCATCCTTGGACGACCATTCCTTGCCACAGCCGATGTGCATATTTGGGTAGCCCAGGGGAAAATCACCCTTCAAGCTTATAACGAAAAACTGGAGTTTGCATCAGGAAGATCTCCAGATAGCAAATCCAAAGATCTCAATTTGTGGGACACTCAATCACCATCATCCCCACTTCTGTTTATTACCCTTCCAGACGGCATGTCTATTACAGAGTTACCACCACCAATCCCGGACGAAGAGCGGGATAAGAAAAGAAAACATGCATCCAGGTGGACTCTCAAAAAAACCATCGAGTCATGCTTTGGATCTATCCTCATAACCACCCCCCATGATCGATCTAACGAAAAAGCGTCTAGCCAAAGACGTTAAAGAAGGGCAGCTTTCCGGGAGGCAACCCGGACGAACTTATCTTTTATATGCTTTTATGCTGTTTTAATTTTCAGGTTCCCTTTAATTTTATTTTTGCTAACTTTTAACCCCGTTTATAGTATGGTTGCTTCTAGTGTCTTATGCAGGTGCAATTTCATGTCTACACCGCAACCAAGCTACGCTACTTGAGGCTGAAGCTCAAGTGTGGGGGAAGTTCAATACACGCTAGCAAAAATAATCTCAGGGGAGTACCAGTTTCTTTAATTATGCTTTTATTTAAATAAAATATGCAGAGGAGAGTTTATGTGCTTAAATGAATATTCGTGAGCTTCGTGTTCTCTCTATTTTATCTACTTACCAAAAAGGCCTTCTGAACCTTCCCTTGTTTTTCTGGTGAACAATGAGGACATTGTTCAATTTAAGTGTGGGGGAGTGTGCCCTTTTCGGTGACATTTTATGCTAAAATGCTTAATCTCTCTGCTTATCTTGCGTTTGTCAAATTAATATCGTGACCCTTTATGTGGGTTGTTCTCTTTAGAATAAATATTGTTATGAATTGTGGGATAAATGGTATAAATGTACAAAATTTTAAAATTTTGATTACTTTTGAGGAGCATTTTTATGCGGTGTGACCAAATGATCTGAAATGGTTGGATTTTTATTGCTCAGGGGTTCCTTCTGTCTTCTTTCTTAGGGATTGCTAAGGGGTGCTTCTCTGTCAAAGAAAAAAATATAATAAATAAGGGACTTGCGAGACACCATTGGTAACCAACAAGAGAGTTGAGTGTTCTTAAATACAAAGGCTTGATGCCTACATATTATCTTCTCATCTCTTATGCAAAAGTGAAACAAATGCATAAATCTATTTTTCCTTTTGTTTTCTCCTCAATGCCCATTCTTGAGAGAAGTTGGCCATGGTAAAAGTTCTCAAAGTCACCTTAAATCAAGAAGCATTGAAGTACTCCGGATCATACCCCGAAACTCTAATTTTTATTTTTGCCCTGAGTACACCTATGCCACCAGTAGGTGATGGATCACACTCCTCTAAAAAGTTTAAGATCATGTACTATTGACTTCTTTATCCTACCCTTCATAATAATATTTGTTAGTATTGAGCATTCCCTACTTGGGTACGTAGTTTTGCTTGAGGACAAGCAAAAAGATAAGTGTGGGGGTGTGATAAGTGTCCAAATGAGCATGTTATTTAGGTGTATTTCATGTATAATATTAGCACTTTTCTTGCTCATTTCTCCACTTCGGTTAGTTTTCCTCTAGTTTATGTTTTATTGTTTATCTCACAAAATTATTGGTTTAACATGAGGAAAACCAAGCCGGGAGTGAAGTAGACAAAGAGACGAACGCGTAGACGCAAACGGCTCAGAAAACGGAGTCCAAACGAAGAATCTAGAGCCGGTCAAAGTTTGAAGGAAAATAGGCCACGGTCAAGGGTGCAACCGCCCCATAACTAGCGGTCTCCTCACGTGCAACCGCCAGGCGGACAACACAGAGGCTACCGCCTCTTAACAGGCGGACAACACACAGGCTACCGCCCGGCGGACACCACACAAGCAACCGCCACTTATTGGGCGGTCTTGGAGGCGGACCAGAGACACACAACCGCCACTTATTGGGCGGTACCACAGGCGGACACCAACAGTAACCGTGACTAATTATCAGTCGCGACCAGTATCTTCTTCGCGCCGTCGTCGTCTGCAACTCGCCCGAATCGCCCGCAACTTATCCATCTACTCCGCACGCTTATTCAGCTCTGTCCCCTGCGCAATCAATGAAGCAATCAATGCTCTTCTTCATCTGCAATCAAATTCGTACGGATCCAAACCTCTATATAAACCCACCACCTTAACTGCATAAAGACACCACGCACGACGGGAGTCTGAAGAATTCGCTCACCACACTCATCCATTCCCTTCCACTAATTCTCCTCCCGTAACACCATATCAGTCCACACTCACGCAGTAACTAAAGAAATAGAAGAGCAGCAGTGAGAGCAAGAACAGACCAGTTCTTCCTCTGAATTAATGTCAAAATCTATCTGTGTAATCTTCTTATCTCTGTTAATGTCTGAGTAATTTTCTTTTGTATCCTAGGATGGGGGTTTGATTTCTAATATTACGTAAATTAATATTTATCACCTGTTTCTCTCATTTAACTTGTTTTAATTCCTTTCAACTAATATTGCTAAATGCTTTGCGCGACAAACGACTGCATTTATTTGGTAACTATCAACATATGATTTTGAGATAGTCTAGGTACCACAAAGGAATTAATCTTAGTATTTACACTCCGGACTGAGCAGGAAAATATTAAGGCTTTTATTAAGAGTTCGTAACTGACAATTATTAACTCTAATAGGCAATAAATAATTGAGACAAGGTTATAAATATGTTTAAGTAATTTAGGAAAATTCCCCCGCTATCCTAGGATACATTTTTCCATTCACATCACTTAATTCACCTTTTTACTGTTTTTATTATATTTGCATTGATCAAACAACAAATCAAGCTTGCCTCCGGCTAAACCCCTTTTTACAGTTTTTAAGTAACTACCAAGACTAGGATAAATTGAACAATCTCCCTGTGGATACGACACTTGTTTTACTAACTACGACCGGGATTTGTTTGCAGCCCGACGTTTATAATTTGAGTTCTTAATTTCTTTTCTTTTAATTTTACACCAGTTTAACCACTCACTTTATAACGTCTGCAGCCACGTGGGTGGTTAACGGCGTGTAACACCAACGAGTTAAGTAATGTGATGAAGTATATTTTCCGCTGCAGATTGTTGTTAAGTGTGTTGTTGTTGGATGGGGTGTTACAGGATTGCATATTACAAGTCGATTTGAATAAAATGTATTATTGATCAAAATTTACAGGTGAAAATATATTAGAAATCAAAATAGTTAGTAAATTTTTTAAATATTAAAACAGGTTAGTGACGGAATAATGACGAAAAATTCCGTCGCTAACCGTTGATCAAAAATCCATAATTCTGTTGCCAATTTAGCGACGGATAAATTCCCTCTCCATTCTATCGCTATCGAAACTATTAGCGACGGACGAACCCGTCACTAATCCGTCGCTAACTTTAGATTTGCGAAGGCTCGTTTAGCAACGGACAAATCCGTCTCTAATCCGTCGCTAAATTACTGCTATTTTCTAGTAGTATACATACCACCCCAAATGAGCTGATTACTGTCTAATTGGCTCATCGGTGAGCAATTTGGAAATTCTGGTACATAAGGTGGCGCTCTGAATTAGTTTTAACATTACTCGCTTCCCGATTTCCAGCTTTCTCCACTACAGGGGGGGATCATTACTCACAAGTGGAATACGAGAAGAAACTGGCCTACTCGACACTTGGTGAGAAGTGGTACGTTTTGGTCTGTCGTCAACATAAAGACTTGAAGGCCCATGATTAGGGTTGTTAGATTGCTGCTGACCATTACTATTAGCTAGAGCCTAAAACACGAGTTGACCATTAAAGGTTGTTGTCGGATTATCATTATTAGTGTTAACCTTTTGATAATTTCTGGCCGTATTTTGGCATTTCGGGACGATCCAATCGTCATAATCTTCAGTAACATGGCTAACTTGATTCTTGCTCAATTCCTGAATGAGCTGAACTACATTATCCTGTTGAATTTCTCCCTTAGAGTTTCAAAACGGGCATTCTGCATCTTTATATCCTCAACAACCGCAATGGAAGCAAACCTGATGAAGGCCTTCATACTCAATTTTCATTACCCGATAGCGAAATCAATATTTGGCGAGGAGAGGTCTGGTTAGATCCACCTCAATATCAAATCACGCAAGTCATGATTCGTCAAAGCTAGAAGAAGAAAGATCGATCAACCTTCTTGAGTCTGCCCACTTTCGATCCAAGAAAGGTAAGGAATTCTTAGTTGTAGTACTCACTAGGGAAATCTGGAAGATAGACCAAGACTTCGAGACTAAACAGAGCTTCCGTATTTGGATTGAAATTTGACCGCCATCTGCGTACGCTAAGTTAGTGGTACATTATTGGTCAAGGGCCTTCCGTAAGCACAAATTGCAAGTCATCCTGCCTAGTGAAAGAAATCTTGTAGAAACCGTTTGAAAGGTCGTCCGTGGAAAAATTCTTGTATAATTTCCATCGGCCCTTTAGTCTTTCATAAAGGATGTTCATCGGTAACGTTTTCTCCAACATCTTGACTATTAACGCATTTTGCCACGGTAACTTTAGTTTTTACTCTTTTGATATGAAGATTGACCGGGATTTAGGGTCTTCTTCCTCCAAGAGATCTTCCTCATCATCTGAGATCTCGTCTAGTAAGTCACTCATCAGACGGGTTTTATTGTGCGGTGTCAACCTACCGATTACATTCTTGAAAGAGAGACCTTGGTTCCGGCCTGACTCAGAGAGTGGCTGCTGTACCGGAAGTTGACATTCCATCTCTATAACAAAACCAAAGTTGCAAGGTTTCTTGGCAATCTTGTGGGTCAGTTCCAGGTCTTCCATGGATAGGCAATCACATAAACAAGAGGAAAGACAGAAGAAAGAAAAGAGAATCAAACAATGGCGGCCACGAGATGTGGACCCCAGACACAAGAAGAAACAATGGAATAAGAGAGTTAGGTGAAAGCAGCGACTCTCATGGCGACTCAGCCGGTGTGCTTGTAAGTAATATTCCTTTTAAACAAGTAATATAAGTTGCAAATTTGTCTTGAGCGTTTTATGTCTTTGATCTCTGACACGGTTTTTTTTTTCTTTGTTTTTTTCTTACTTTTTTCATTTAACAGGAGGCGAGTGGATATTTTTTAGGAAATACTCTATACAATCATACCCAACGAAAAAGCAATCATTGACAATGAAACCTTGCACTCAAACCTGTTCAACCAAAAAAAAATGGACTCCTGTCTCAATCAAGAAGTGTCCACTAAATTCTTGCAATTTAATGGAGAGGTCATGTAAAGACGCTCCTAATTTATAATTACAATATTACTGCATCAGAGCAATAGTCCACTGTGAGAAAAGTGACCTACTTTTCATATTTAATGCATTTGAGCTGATATCTATCTATCAACCATATATACGTTGTTGGCACCTTCAAAATTGTATATTCAAAGATAATTTGGCAAGATCGGTGATAGTGATGGGTCTCATAATGCACAAGACACAATGTTATATTAATATGTATGCTTAAAAAATTAGGACGCATGCATGCTAGCAGGAGGAATGCTGACCTAACAAGTGATCTTGTACAAATAAAAAAATACGTTAGATCAATGAGTTTATTCCATGTTACTGTTTCACTAATTTTTTATATGGAAAATTGACCATTACCATTAAAAAGTTTGTTAATTCATAAAATATCACAATTTTTAAAAAAGTTTTAAAAATAACACAAAAAATAATTTTAATTCACCAGAGACCACAAATTACAAACCCAAAACTTTTTAAGACGAAAATACCCCTACTTGTAATATACATAGTTCACGATATACCACATAAATATTATTAATTCACAAGATATCACCAAACTTAATAAAATATATATTAAAAACAGTAAAAAGATAGTAAAAATCTAAGTTTATTATTTTGTTGTTAAAAATTTTTTAAATAAAAAAAACTACAAATATAATTAAATATTTTCAAAAAATTTAAAAAAATATTATATATCATTTAAAAGCTAAAAAATTTAACTAAAAATAAAAATTGTTAAGAGAATGATAATTAAATTTTTTATAATATTTTTACTCAAAGTATGTTTAATAATGTAAAATAGTATTGTAAAAAACTTAAATTTATATAAAGTAAATTATAAAAAATTAAATTATATTCTCTTTACTGTTTTTGTCATTTTATTCAAATTTGTGGCTTCTCTAATATATTATACTTTTTTATAATTCATTAGGGATTTTATTATTATATATATGGTATTTTTTATTTTTTCCATTTAAACCCTTATATGAAGTACGTTAATTTTTACTAGTTATTTATGTTTATTAAGTTTTCTTTTGAATTTAAATATATAAAATGATATTATAAAAAATATCACACTATAATACTCTTAACTAACGTTTTAATTTTTCGTCAAAATTATTTAGCGTGTATATAGTATATAATATTTTTATATAATATCACTTTATATATACTTAATTAAAAAATAGAAAAATATTATTAAATATATTTTTAAAGAGTAAGTACCAAAAGTTAACTTTTTCTTTAATATGGGTTAAAATTGAAAACATAAAAAATACCATAAATATAATAAAAAATCTCTAAAAATATGAAAAATAATAAAAGTTATAATTATATTAAAAAAACCACAAATTTAATTAAAAAAAGACAGAAATAGTAAAGAGAATGATAGTTTAATTTTTTGTAATCTTACTTTATATAAATTTAATTTTTTATAATAATATTTATATTATTAAAATTATTATTGTAAAAATATTATATGAAAATTTGAATTATCATTCTCATGCCTACTTGGTATTTTTAAAAGTTTTAATTTTTTAATAATTTAATAATTATATATTTGATATTTTTAATTTTACAAACTTTCAACCTATATATGAATAAACCTCTAATTTTTTATTGTTTTTAATATATTTTAATAAATGTTGTGGTATCTTATGAATTAAAAATATTTATGTGGTATACCGTGAACTATGTTTATTAACATGTAGGGATATTTTGATCTTAAAAATTGTTGGGTTAGTAATTTGTGGTATCCGATGAATTAAAATATTTTTTGTGGTATCTGAATTTTTTTAAAAAAATGATGGTATTTTGTCAATTAACAAACTTTTTAATGGTATAGATTTCAAATACAATGTCTTCTTCCTTTCCTTTCTCGTCCTTTTGTAGTCGGGAGAATCCCGACATTGCTTTATTCTACCAGAACCTCCCCCTCCACTCTCTTCCGTTCTTTTCTTATGGATTTTGAAGTTGTTTTGTTTTGTTTTTTACGGTTTCTCTTAGAGTAGTGTTGGGTTTTGGTAGCTGGGTTTAGGAGTATTATTGATAATGCTGAGTTTTGAAGTTGACGAAGCCCTATTATCTTACGGTCGTTGTCTCTTGGGTAAGCTTTACTTGAGTCATCATGTAGGGGTATGTTCTTTGGCGGATATCTTGGACCAAATCCAGAGCGTGTTTTTGGTGTCTTTAGGTTTCTAAGGCGGACAAAAATTTCTTTGTGCTTTAATTCGAGGAGGTGGAGGCTCTGCATGCTGTTGTTGCCAGAGGATCATGGATTGTTAATGATACCCTTTCCGTGGTGAAAAGGCTGGAACCAAACAAGGCTTTAGGGGAGCATGTATTTCAGTGGGTTCCTTCTTGGGTCCGCTATACGATGCTCTGGCGAGCTTCTAACTTATTGGCTTTGCAGCAAGATTGGGGGCAAAACTAGGGCGATTTACTAGAACCATGGAGGATCCCGCCATCTTAGGTTATAGGTATATTCACTACAAAGTGTTTTTTGAATATCAAAGTTTCTATTGTGCGCTGCCTCCCGATCTCATTAGAAGGGAAGGACATGGAATTTCAATTTTCTTTATGATAATATGTCATCTATCTACTCCAAATGCGGTTTATTCTGGCATGCAATAGAGGATTGTCCTGTTGTTCATGCTTTGGAGGACAATGATACTCCTTATGGCATGTGGTTAAGTACTGATGCTTTTCAAGCCAAATCAATGTGTAAGGATATCTATAATGGCTTTGGGTCTTGGAGGCTTATGTGTGGGGTGGTGTTGGATTTTCTTGGGGATGGGTATTTTGGTGTTATTAGAGAGAATGGATTGGGTTATCACCAAGAACAGGGTGTGACTTTCTTTGCCAAGTGATAAGTGTGAAGTTGATATAGTTTATAGGTGCTAAATTTTTTTTTATGTAACCTTTTTATGCGCTTTCTCACACTTATCGTATGCTTTTCATGACTCTTACTTTGGGCAAAAGCTGATACAAATTTATATTTTAAAAGCAAGAAATGTAGGTGAAAAAGCATAGTTCTCCTCAAGAGCTTTCCAATGCCGCAAACGGGGAGCAAATCAGAGCTCAAACGAAGAATCTGCACCCTGTCGAAGATTACGGAAAAAAGGGCACAAATATACACACGTCCGGACTTACGTCCGACCCAGTTTCCCGGACACGTTGTAACCTGTCCGGCAAACTAGTGCGGACGCTGAGCCGGACCTAAAATCTCACCAGTCAAAGCTTTAACGTGCCCGGATGACGTGTCGGACCCTGTGACCCGGACGCGCTCAGAAGGACAAAAATATTTACAACCACGAGTGCAAAGCGGAGATTTCGATATATATTTTCGTCCAGCCAGGGTGTCCGGCAAACTGACCCGGACGTCTCACAAACGAGATAAATCTCGCCTAACAACTCTATCTCTTGTCCGGCTAACTGACCCGGACGGGTGAACCGGACGCGTGCATTTTTGATCCAAAATTCTATTTTTAAGAGGCGTGCGCGAGACATTCTGGAGGAGATTGAGAATTCAGAATTGAAAATGAGAGCCACAACCTAGTTCCTCCTTTGTAGCAGTGCAACCAAGGTTCAACCAAGGAGAATTTTTGCATCAATTTCTTCACTTTGTTCAACCATACAACTAGCAAATCTTTCGATTCGACATTGAGATGATTTCTACTCCTTCTTCTCTAATTGTTTCCTCTTTCGATATGCTTGGCTAAGGGATTAAACTCCAGGGAATGGTGGTTGTAAATAGTTAGGTTTTGCAGAATTATTATTAGTTGATTTGGGATCTATCAGCGGTTTGTTTCAGATTATAAATATTGTTTGCACTATTAATTAAACTTGTTATTTTATTTTTAGCTTTGCGAAAGTTGTCAAGATCCGTGATTGATAGTTAGGTCGTTATAATCTGTTAATCTGTGGAAAACTTTATCTGATTAATGCGCTAGCCTTCAGATGCAATTTAAATTCATATGCTTAATCCCTCTGCGTTAGTAGTGATAGGTTTATGATTTAATCTGTCGCATTATACATAGTGGAGTTCTAATTGGCTAGGATTTAGTCTTTTAGAAACTTGCTAGAATTAGCTGTACCCTAATCCCTAATCAACTAGTAATAGAATTGCATGACTTAACTAGAAAAGACCACCTGAACCTGGAGTTCCGCTTTCGTTATATTTTTATCAGTCACTCTTTTCTTGTTCTTAATTTTATTGTTCAACAATTTCCCCCGATTTATAGCCTTTGCTAGGATGAGATTTACTTTCTTAGTCCCCGGGTTCGATGCCCCGGTTGCTCATATTACTTTACTGCTACGACCGGGAATTATTTTGCAACCCGTAGGTTTATTTTATTTATTAATTTCTAGGATTAATTTCGTAGTTTTTAATAGATCAAAAAAACCGTTTGCAAATTGGCGCCGTTGCCGGTGACTAGATTTTTATCCAGTCCTTAGCCTTGGTTGTTAGTTTATTTTGTTTTTGTTTTTTTTGTTTTATTTTACTTTGTTTTCTTTGGGTTTATTTTATTTTATCTATTAGCTTAATTTTATTTTTGTTTATTTCGGTATTTTTCATATATTACTCTTCTTTTATTTATTTTATTTCAGTTTTAATCCTCCTTAGTTTGTGTTGTTTCCTTTTCTCACCTTTTGCAGGTAGTTGATGGTACATACCCGTTCTCGGACGGACACTTACATTGAATTAGATAAGGTTCTAGACCCAGAAATCGAGCGGACCTTTCAGCGAGCCAGACGCCAACAAAGGTTTCAAAGACAGTTAGAAATGGCGGCTCCAGTAAATGGTGCTCAGGCGATGAGGCAATTTAATCAACCTGAAGCTGTGCCAAGAAGAATTCCAGTCGTCCTTCCTGTGCTCACACCTGCACTTATAGAGGAGTGGAAGGGCCTGAAGCCTTTTCACCAGTCCAAGGTTGTTCGGGAGCTACCTGGAGGCATATTTGATGGCACTAATCCCAATGACGCTCTGGATCATGTAAATCGCTTCCTTATTCACATTGATCATATCGGGTGTTCTGAAGGTTTGTTGGAGTTTGTTCGATTGAGTCTCTTTCCTAATACCTTATCTGGTGAGGCTGTTAATTGGTTTTATCATCTTCTTTCTGGTATTATCACAACATGGGAGCAAATTACTACCAGGTTCTACGATAAATATTATCCTATTTCTCGAACTATTGACTTGGTAGCTGCTTTGCTTGCTTTTAAAAAGACAGGATCTGAGACGATATATGAAGCATGGAACAGATTTAAGGAGATGCTTCGCCAGTGTCCACACCATGGCCAGGACGTGACCTGCATAGCCATAATGTTCTTTCACGGGCTCCACCATATACACAAGGCTGAGGTGAGATCTGCTCTAGGTGGTGACATCCTAAACAGATCTGGCACCGACTTCATGGCAGCCATGGAGACTTATATTGATAAGGTGCGCTAGTGGGGATCAGAAGGTGATCGGTCTATGACTGTTCCTGTTGGAGTAAAGGGTGTGCAGAACCTCGATCCTTGGATGGCACACATTGAGGAGACTCATGCACAACAGACTACTCTAGTAAGTTCTCTGGTTAAAAGATTTGATGATTTTATGATTAACCAGCAACCAGTGCAGCAGGTAAAGAGGATAGCTACCAGCACATCGGACCATCTCTATTGCCAATGTGGGGGCGATCATGCTTTTGAGATGTGCCCGCTATTGGAAGAGATGAGGCAAGCTGAGGAAGCTCATTTTGTGGGGAGGGAATTACCAATGGAACAAAATCAAACATCAAATATCAGGTATGGTAATCCCAACAATGCTTTGAATTCTAACTTACTGTAGGGTAACCAGCAGGGACCACCTGGGTTCTCTCGATCTTCTTATAATCAAGCCCGCCCACAAGGCCAGTTTCAGCAAGGCCAGAGCTCCTATCACCCAGTTGTACCTCAACAGCATGCTAAATCCTCCTCTGATGCAAAGATGGATCAACTTCAAGAATTGATTGCATCCATGGCGAGTATTCAGAAGACTCACACTGAGACTCAGAACAATATCAATCAATCCTTGATGGCTGGTCAGAAAAATTTGGAGAACTCAGTTCAGAGTATGCAGCGGCAGATGAATCAGATGAACCAAATACTCCTTAATCAGCAAGAACAACGACAACCTAGCACATTTCCTTCTCAGCCTCATCCAAACCCGAAGGAATCAGCTAAGGCGTTGATTGTTTGTGATGAGGTAATATCTCATGTGGTTGATCTTGAGGATGATACTGTATCTGCTGCAGTAACTTTAAGGAGTGGAAGGCAGTTGGAAGATAAAAGCAAAGAACAAGTGGCTGAAGACCAAACTGGTGAAGACAACAACCCTACTTCTGTTGATGTACCATCAGGGTTTTCAGTCCCTCCTGTGGTAAATTCTGAGGAGATCCAGGCTCCTATTCTTTCTACTCCCTCTCCTTCTCGCATTACTATTGATGTCTCTTCTTCCTCTCCTAAGCATGTCGAACTTCCCTTTCCTAATAGGATGAAGAAGAAACATTTAGATGAACAATTTGCTAAGTTTTTGAGAATTTTTAAGAAGCTAACACTTGATATTCCTTTGATTGATGCTTTGCAGGAGATGCCTAATTATGCCAAATTCATGAAGGACCTTCTGACAAAGAAAAAGAAGAAAGAGGATAAAGAAACAGTCCACCTGACAAAGGAGTGCTCTGCTGCTCTTCTTTGAGCACTTCCTTCAAAGCAAAAGGATCCAGGCAATCCCATTGTCCCTTGTTTTATTGGCGATGTAGACTAGCAGTGGCTTGTGTGACTTGGGTGCTAGCATCAATATCATGCCCTATGCCACCTTCTTGAAGGTAAGAGGTGAAGAGCTACAACTAGTCCCCTTCAAGCTCCAGCTAGCCGACAGATCTGATATCAAACCAATGGGTACTTTTTGAGATTTAGTAGTTGGGGTGGACCGTTTTATTTTTCCTGCTTATTTTGTTGTGTTAGATATGGATGATGATGTAGAAGTTCCTCTTATTTTGGGTTGACCTTTTCTGAGTACTGCTAAAGTTGTTATTGATGTGCATGATGGTAAGATTACTTTACGGTATGAGGACAAAAAGATTGAGTTTGACATGAAAAAGATGATGAGGTCAACTTCTATTTCAACTCATTCTGTGATGTCGGTAAGCCTGGTGAATGATGATGAGGAAGATTGTGATTTGTTAGATGATGATGATCATATGTATTCTTTTTCTTCTCCCTTGCTCACTGTTTCCGAGCCATTGGAGCAGGTTCTTGTTGCTTCTTTGGAAGAAAAGACTGCAAATAATGAGGTTAATGCAGCACTTGCTCTTATGGAGAGAGGAAAGGCTGGTTTTCATGCTTATCGCCCTCCATTGGAGAGGCTTGATAGAGAGATTCAGAGGCCCATTCCTTCTCCCGAGCAGCCACCTACACTCGAGCTTAAGGAGCTCCCTTCTAACCTTAAGTATTCTTTTCTTGTTGATAATAATTGCTTGCCTGTCATTGTTTCTTCTTCTTTGACTTCTGGGCAGAAAGGCAAGTTACTTGAGGTTTTGAAGAAGCATAAGAAAGCAATCGGGTGGATGTTAGCTGACATTAAGGGCATTGACCCGACCTTCTGCACACATCACATCTACATGGAGGAAGATTACAAGCCTGTCAGACAGCCACAGTGTCGGCTGAACCCCAACATGCAAGAAGTTGTCAAGAAAGAGGTGTTGAAGCTTATGGACGCTGGATTCATCTACCCCATTTCTGATAGTACATGGGTGAGTCCCGTACATGTAGTCCCAAAGAAAGGTGGGTTTGAGGCTGTTCTAAATGATAAAGGTGAGTCCATTCCTCAAAGAAAGATCACTGGTTGGCGTATGTGTATAGATTATAGGCGCTTGAATTCTGCCACCGGGAAAGATCATTTCCCTCTCCCTTTTATTGATCAAATGCTTGAGAGGTTGGCTGGACAGGAGTATTATTGCTTTCTAGATGGTTTTTCAGGGTACTTTCAGATTCCTATTGCGCTAGAGGACCAAGACAAGACCACTTTCACTTGTCCTTATGGTACCTTTACGTACAGAAAAATGCCCTTTAGACTATGCAATGCTCCTGCCACCTTTCAGCGTTGTATGCAGGCGATCTTTGCAGACTTCATCGAGCAGATCATTGAGGTATTTATGGATGATTTTTCTGTTTATGGCTCTAGCTTTGATGTTTGTTTGGCGCAGCTTGACCAAATCCTAGGCCGATGTGAGGAGACAAACCTAGTTCTCAACTGGGAGAAGTGTCACTTCATGGTCAAGGATGGGATTGTGCTCGGTCACAAAGTTTCAGCTAAGGGGATTGAGGTTGATCAAGCCAAGGTGGAGGTAATTGAGAAATTGCCAACACCTACTTATGTGAAAGAGGTAAGAGCTTTCTTAGGGCTTGTAGGTTTTTATAGACGGTTTATTCAGGAATTTTCTAAAATTGCAAAACTGTTGACTGACCTGCTTCTGAAAGATGCCCCATTTGTTTTTTCTGATGATTGTGTATCTGCTTTTGATTTGATTAAGCAAAAACTGGTAGCTGCACCCATTGTTGTTTCACCAGACTGGTCATTACCTTTTGAGATTATGTGTGATGCCAGTGATTATGCAGTGGGGGCAGCTCTGTGCCAGAGGAAAGATAAGAATCTCTGGATCGTTGCTTATGCAAGCAAGACTTTAAATGATGCCCAGAGGAACTACACCACCACTGATACTGATCTCCTGGCTGTGGTATTTTCCCTAGATAAGTTTTGATCATATCTTTGGGAAAGTAAAATAATTGTTCATACTGACCACACTGCTCTTAGATATTTATTTGCTAAGAAAGAGGCCAAGCTTCGATTGCTTCGTTGCATTCTCTTGTTACAGGAATTTGACATTGAAGTGAGGGATAAAAGTGGTAAACTGAATGTCGTGGCTGACCATCTTTCTAGGCTGGCAGTTCCTGATGATGGTGTACCAATTAATGAATTTTTTCCCGATGAAACTGTTTTTGTTTTGCATAAGGTGCAAGAGCCATGGTATGCTGATATGGCTAATTTTCTTGTTTTTGGTGTTGTTCCTCATGGTTTTTCCTATGCTTAGAAAAAGAAATTCCTTTCTGATTATCGTCATTATATATGGGAAGACCCTCACGTGTTTCGAGTGTGTGCAGATGGTTTGATTCGCAGGTGTCTTCCTGATGATGAAGTAAGCAGTGTGCTCAAGTTCTGTCACTCCAGAGAGGCTGGAGGTCGTCATGGTTCTCACAGGACAGCTGCGAAGGTTTTAGAGTCCGGTTTCTATTGGCCTACTCTTCATAAAGATTGCCAAGCTTTTGTAGCCAAGTGTGACAGTTGTCAGAGACTAGGCAACACATCTAGACGGCACGAGATTCCTCAGCACGGTATTTTAGACGTTGAATTATTTGATTACTGGGGTATTGATTTTATGGTCCCTTTTTCTTCTTCTTAGGGTTACCAATATATTCTCATGGTTATTGACTATGTGTCAAAGTGGGTAGAGGTTATTCCTTACTAGCATGCTGATTCCAAGACAGTGGTTAAATTTCTGAAGAAGCACATCTTTACTCGCTTCGGGGTTCCAAGGGTGATTATTAGTGATGGAGGATCACATTTCTGTAATCGGTCCTTCGATGCCCTGATGGCTAAGTATGGAGTGCGCCACAAAGTTGCTTTGACCTACCACCCACAAACGAATGGACAAGCTGAAGTGTCCAATCGAGAGCTCAAGTGGATTCTTCAAAAGATCGTCAGTTCTTCCAGAAAGGATTGGTCTCAGAAGCTCGATGATGCTCTATGGGCCTACAACTGCATTCAAGACTCCCATTGGGATGTCTCCTTTCAGGTTAGTATATGGTAAGTCTTGTCATTTGCCTATGGAGTTGGAGCATAAGGCATACTAGGCACTTAAGGCCCTTAACTTTGATATTCATGCTGCTGGTGAGAAAAGGAAGTTTCAGCTCTCAGAGTTAGAGAAGCTAAGGGATCAGGCTTACAATAGTGCAAAAATCTATAAAGAGCGCACCAAGAAGCTCCATGATCAGATGATTCAGAGTAGGGACTTCAAAGTCGGAGATTGGGTGCTGCTCTACAATTCTAGATTGAAGCTTTTCCTTGGGAAGCTTAAGTCCCATTGGGCCGGTCCTTTCAAAGTTGTTGGTATCACTTCTTACGGGGCATACGAGGTTGAGAATAAAAAAGGGTGAAATTTTCAAAGTCAATGGGGCTCGATTGAAAAGTATATTGGTAGTGCTGATGCTAATCTTGATTTGCATGCAGTGTCTTTTGTGTAGGATCAACCGGTTGCCCCAGATGCTTGATCCATCTCGAAGTCGAAACATAAAAAGAAGAAAATTCCTTGGAGACTTCGATATGCATATAGGAAACTTTGAGATCTCACTCTAGGATATGGTGGTATTCCCAGCCATACTTCCTCTTCTTTTGATCTGTAAGCTTGGGAAGTCTAGCCAAAGACTTTTAATCTGGGCAGCTTGGTGGGAGGCAACCCACCGCTTTGTATCTCTTTTCACTTTCTTAGTTTAGTTGTTTATTTTGCTCTTTTCTTTTAGTTTGTGGTGTGTTGGCTGATGCTATGCTTACTGTTCCACTTGAGTTCTCCTGGTTTTGCAGATTATATTTATCAGCTTGCTTACTTTGTCGCTTAGCTGGACTCAAGTGTGGGGGTTGGACTTGCTACACCCCCTGAGCGGACTCCAGGGAGTATTCTTACCTTTTCTTCTCTTGAAATTTTACATGCTCCCTTCTGATCTGCTGTGTGTGATTTTGGTTTCCCCCTTGGATTGCTTGCGCATTGTTAATTCTTCCTACGCAATGAGGAAATTGCTTCACTCTAAGTGTGGGGTGGGGTAAGCTCCTTCGCCGCTTGTTTTTGTGCATCTCTGAGTTTTTTTCTCTTGCATTTGTTAAAGTTTAGCTGTGGTTACTCAGCTTGGAAGGAAGTCATAGAGGAAGTATAGTTGGTTAGCTAATCTTGGGGTGCAAAATTTTGAAAATTTTCTGGTCTTTAATTGCTGAATTGAAGTCTTTGTTCTAGAAATGCTGAAATAAATGAGAATATTCTCTATCTGAACATTGTTCTTAGCTTTGAGCCTTGGAATGAACTGGATTGAAATGGTTGGAAAAGAACAAGGCAAGATACTCCGCCGATCCTAAGCATGCTAATTTTAATTCTGATCCAAAATCAGGCCTCGTCCACATGGTTATTAAGTTCTTTGGGGTGCTTTATCACCTAGCTACCTAAGGTCCTTGTGATCTGGGATAGTTGACCCAAAGCCGCTACATGGGTGGAGAGAAAAGTTTGTGGTAAAAGAAATTGAAAGCGCTTTAATTGAAAATTTTATGCAAATGATGTGCTGAATATAGATTATTTTCTCTTATGGATCAAGAGTATGTGGCATTGAAAGGTACGATGGAATATGATCTTACTTCATGCCCCTTGTCGTTTCTGTGGTTTGTAAAGGAAAAAGGTGGATTGGCTCAAGGTTAAAGACAAGGCTCTTATGGTTTTGTTTCTCATTTGTTAGCTTTGAATGACTTCACGTTTTTGGAAAGAATGAATTGTTTTGAATAATTTGAATTGCCCCCTCGATTGGTAAAGCTACCAACACCTTTCTTCTGTGCTCTTCCTTTTCTGTTGAGTTCCATTAGCTTGGCTTTATTTGTGCCTAAGCATTTTGCTTAGGGACCAGCAAAAGGCTAAGTGTGGGGTGATATGATAAGTGTGAAGTTGATATAGTTTATAGGTGCTAAATTCTTATTTTATGCAACCTTTTTATGCGCTTTCTCACACTTATCGTATGCTTTTCATGACTCTTAATTTGGGCAAAAGCTGATGCAAATTTATATTTTAAAAGCAGGAAATGATGGTGAAAATGCATAGTTCTCCTCAAGAGCTTTCCAACGCCGCAAATGGGGAGCAAATCGGAGCTCAAACGAAGAATCTGGACCCTGTCGAAGTTTGCGGAAAAAAGGGTACAAATATACACACGTTCGGACTTACGTCCGACCCAGTTTCCCTGACACGTTGTAACCTGTCCGGCAAAATGGTGTGGATGCTGAGCCGGACATGACTAAAATCTCACCAGTCGAAGCTTTAACGTGTCTAGATGACGTGTCCGACCCTGTGACCCGAACGCGCTCAAAAGGACAAAAATATTTACGACCACGAGTGCAACGTGGAGATTTCGATATATATTTTCGTCCAGCCAGGGTGTCCGGCAAACTGACCCGGACGTCTCAGAAATGAGATAAATCTTGCCTGACAACTCTATCTCTAGTCCGGCTAACTGACCCGGACGCGTGCATTTTAGATCCAAAATTCTATTTTTAAGAGGCGTGCGCGAGACATTTTGGAGGAGATTGAGAATTCAGAACTGAAATTGAGAGCCACAACCTAGTTCCTTCTCTGCAGCCATGCAACCAAGGTTCAACCAAGGAGAATTTCTACATCAATTTCTTCATTTTGTTCAACCCTACAACTAGCAAATCTTTGGATTCGACATAGAGATGATTTCAACTCCTTCTTCTCTAACTGTTTACTCTTTCGATATGCTTGGCTAAGAGATTAAACTCAGGGGAATGGTGGTTGTAAATAGTTAGGTTTTGCAGAATTATTATTAGTTGATTTGAGATCTATCAGTGGTTTGTTTCAGTTATAAATATTGTTTGTGTTATCAATAAAACTTGCTATTTTATTTTTAGCTTTGCGAAAGTTGTCAAGATCTGATCCGTGATTGATAGCTTGGTCGTTATAATATGTTAATCCATGGAAAGCTTTATCTAATTGATGAGCTAACCTTCATATGCAATTTAAATTCATATGCTTAATCCCTCTGCGTTAGTAGTGATAGGTTTATGATTTAATCTATCGCATTCTACACAGTGAAGTTCTAATTGGCTAGGATGTAGTCTTTTAGAAACTTGCTAGAATTAGCCGAACCCTAATCCCTAATCAACTGGTAATAGAATTGCATGACTTAACTAGGAAAGACCACCTGAACCCGGAGTTCCGCTTTCGTTATATTTTTATCAGTCACTCTTTGCTTGTTCTTAATTTTATTGTTCAACAATTTCCCCCGATTTACAGCCTTTGCTAGGATTAGATTTACTTTCTTAGTCCCCTGGTTCGATACCCCGGTTGCTCATATTACTTTACTGCTACGACCGAGAATTATTTTGCAACCCGTAGGTTTATTTTATTTATTAATTTCTAGGATTAATTTCGTTGTTCTTAATAGATCAAAAAACCGTTTGCACCAAGGTCAATGATTCTTCTTTCATGGTTTTGGTGCTATGCCTATTGATTAGTTGGAGCATTCCCATGGATTGTGTAAACGAACTAATCAACTTCTTGCTAATTCTACTTGAGAAGAATTTTGGTACCCGAGGGTGTCTAAAATAGATCGTAAAGGTAAAAGGATTAAGTTTCTTTACGGAATTAACCTCTATAACTTGGCAGGTGCAAGTTGTGGCTCATCCAAGAATGATGATGCGCCATCGGCTCAGAAAGAGGCTCGGAGTCGCCAAAGGAAATGAATGAATTGATCCCTAATTGCATGGTGATGGGCACCGCCCCTGCAATTAAATGGGTTTGGCATCTCGTTAGGTAGACATTGCCCTAGTTTTTCTTTAGGATAATTGTTTTACCCAAAATTTTGACCCTCGGGAAAGGCTCAAGGGCACAAATGCAATGATAAGGGCAAAATGATCAAAATGCACCAAGACGGGATTTTCTAAGGACATTCTCGAGATTTTCTATTTTCATATGACTTGTTCACTATCTTCAAACACTTCCAAGTACCATAGTCACTATGAAAGGTATTTCACAATCTTTAAATAATATTTATTTTGGAAATTTAGCTTTTAATTCATATTATAAGCTAATTTCTTTAATAATTAACACATGAAATAACCTCAAAATAGAAATTAAAAGGTTTCCAAAAATTAAAATAAAATTGTCACATGGTTATCATGACTTCATAGAGTCCTAAACCTGAAAATATTTTATTTGGAACCTTAGCCCAAAATTTAAAAGAGAAATTCAAACATTCTTGTAATTTTCTCTCTCCTTTGTAAAATACCTAAATCAAGTCCAAATATCATGAAATTTTAACACAATATAGATATTTATTTTTAGAGACCAACCCCGTTGAAATTTCATAATTTCGACATTCCGATCATAAGTTATGAATTATGGGAGGTTCTAGATTTTAAGATTTTTATCTAATCAGTTATTTATCAAAATAACCCAATTTCAACTCCCACAATTTCTAAAAATCGTATTTTATTTTTGGTTAAAATTTCATAATTTTTATCGACCTGTAGCATATTCTAGAAAATCATATTCTTTTAGAGCATAAAATCAGGGTTTTAGATAAAAATTTTGTTCTATCAATTTGGCCATGCTCTTTCTATAAAAGACCTTCCAAAAACCGATCTAGGGCATAGGAGATCATCCCTAAAGTCAGAGAACACGGCCGTCAACCTACTTCCCACGTTTTTGCAACCCCGAGCCTCGAATCTATACCGAAATCATCCCGAAATCACCAAAAAACACATTCCCTCTTCTCCCATTGAGCTTCCTAGCACCAGTACACCAAAAATACAGAACCAAACCGTGGTTAACAACACAAGGAATAAGGGGTCAGAAGCTCGGGTCAAAGTCGAACCAGATTGGCCATCAACGAAGCTCTCGAGGATTCCCGACGTGAAGAAACAATCAAAATCCTGAAGTCAAAACAGGTTGGAATTCAAATTCTTTAACTCCCTTGATCTCAATACACTTCTGGTTGAAATTTCTAATCAAACTAAATTAAGGTTTATTTGTGTTTCTGTCCACTAACTTGTTCAATAAGTTTCGTCCTTAATTCGTAGTCAAATTGAAAACTTTTGATCACTAACGTGTTTAAAATCTTTCAGGCTATCTACCCATAAATATTGAGCCAAAACACCACCGGAAGCCGCCCAAACGCCGCCGTCCGAGGGCGGTCCGCACCCACGGACACTATGTCCGGTGTCCCGGAAGCCCTGTCCGTAAGCCTGGACGCCCTCGGATGGTGGCGGGACAATTTTATTTTCAAAATCTAGGGTTTTTCAACTTATGTCCGTGGCCCCGGACTTTTCAAAATCGCGTTTTCTGTTTAATTCAACTTTTAGCTTCACTTAGATTAACTAGGGTCCGTGGGTTCGGACATTAGGTCCGTGGCCACGGACGGAATCAAAATTTGACCTAATTCGGCCTCCGAAACCCTAGTTTAGGTATTTTAATTTTCACTTTAATTTTTTGTAAAAAATGTATAAAATTTAAAAAAATCATAAGTTTGCGCACTTAGGTTAAAACGACTCGTAATAAGCCGTATTTAAACTAAGTAGAGGAAAAACGACTTCGAAGGGTAATGAAAGTAATTGAACCCTGAAAAAGTCGAATATCAAGCCCCCATACCCGAACTTTACCTTTCCTAATTTATCCTAGGTTAAAATTAGGTGGCGACTCATAATAGGTTCAAGTGAGCTAATTTAGGATTTAATAATTAGTGTTATATGACATAGTTATTAATCTTAGGTTATAAGTGGACCTAGAACCCGATCAGATCCTAATCAATCTAATCAACATAGGATAGTGGTTCAAAAATCGATGCTCACAGAATGGCGACTCTGCTGGGGACAAAGTCTTAATGTTAACTTGTTTAATTTTAAGAAAGAGGGATTAACTCGAAATTGTTTATTTACGGCTTTTATGTTGTTTATTTACTTTTGTGTGCAATTTAATTTTCTGCACCTTTGCATCATATGAGAGCGAGGGTCCACGCAAACCGATTTCACCCCGGGACCCACCTTAGGGTCCCCTGTCAGGGACTCACACCTTTTTAGGTGATGTGAATAAGTGGGGGAAAAGAGGAGGATGTCGTCTAACCACATCCCCTTAATACCTGGGCTTTAGCCCCAAGCATTTTCCTGGCAGTGCCCTTACCTAGCCTTGTTTGGTCATTCAAAGACCCGAACGTAGACTCACACCTTTAGGTGATGTGAAAAGAGTGGGGAAGCCCAAAGAGAATAGCGTGCAAGCCCTATTCCTCTGTGGTGACCTGGGCCCATGCCCTAAGCACCTCTCCAGATCAATCCATACCCGAATTGGATTGTGTGAGCCTTGTTCGCTTGTATGATCGACCCACTACCAAGCTTAGAAATTGATAGGAATTTCTTACATCAATGCAAATGATTTATTTGATGTATTAAATGCTAAGAATTAATCCTAGAAATCAACAAATCAATAGACCGTCGGGTTGCAAAAATCCCGGTCGTAGTAGTATAGCAATTTAGAAGCGACCAGGTGTCAATCCACGGGACTTGATAAAGTAAGTCTAGCCCAAGACAATGGGTAATTCAAAAGGGGTTGTTTTTATTTTGGGATTTAAATAAATATCACGAATGAAATAATTAAAATAACAATCAGGAAAATAAATAACAGATAAAATAAAGTGATAGATGATATGGATGAGCGGGACTCTGGGTTCAGGTTAAAACCGTTTGATTAATTATGTCTACTGGTTAATTAAAGATAGATTGGCAAAATTCCTAATATTTTCTTAAGAGCTAAATCCTAGTCTCAGAAGAAATCGTTTACCAGAAATGCGGGGTCTAGTCTAGACTCAAGCAGAAACACATGTAAACGGATTAAGTACGAGGAATAATAATTTACGTCTGCAGGAATAATTAATTAATCCAATCAATAATTCCACAGATATACAGGATAATTTAACCGATCTATTTATCACTTTGTCGGATCAAAATAGATTTAGTAAAGCAATTTAATAAACTCATGACATTTATTAAAAAGCGCAAGAATAACATTAATCGTAACAATCCGCAATTAATTAAAACCAGTAAAAGTATAAGTTACATAATTAAAACAAACTGAAATAAACCATCACCCAGAGTATATATAAACTACTCACTCATTATTTCAAAGATGGAAACAAATACTAAAACAAATATCAAATGCTAAGTAATGAAATAAATGCAACGAAAATTTAAACAACATGTAACAATTGTAACAGCATAAGTTTAGAGGAAACCCTTATATTAATTGAACCGGTCCGGTTCTTTGCAAGCGGTTCACAACTCTCCCCCTGTCCGAGTCGGTTCTGCTCTAGTCGGTTAAACCCAAACCGTGTCGTTCTCGCCCCGTACTTCTTCAGAGCGATAGGCTCTATTCTCCGATTCTCGACTTCGCCCCTCTTCTCTTGAAATCGATGATGGAGAAAAACAACGATGGAAGTGATGATGCGGTGGTCGATGAATATGCTCGTGGATGAAGGTAGCAGTGGTCTCGTGTGGATAAAACGACGATGGCGATGATGAAGATGAGGTGATGGTGGTCGGGTGTGAAGGCGAGGTGATTACGGTGTCGATGGAGTCGTGGTGTGGTGTGAAACGGAGACGATGGCGTGGTCAAGAAGATGGTGATGGATCGAGGATGATGAAACGGTGGTGGCGGAGTGATGGGTCGTGAAAGCGAATGAATGGCAGTGGCGTCGAATGGAGGTGGGGGTGTCGATGCGGGCGTGAGAATGGCCGATGTCGGTGAGGCGCGGGTGTGAGTGTGAGATGCGGTGCAAGTGAAGGTGGTGGTGGCGTCGAGGCGAAAGCAACGGTGGAGATGGTGGATGCAGAGACGGTGGTTGATAGTGAAAACGAAGGTCGATGGCGGTGGTTCGACGTGATGAAAGTGTATGAAGATGGTGATCGATGGTGATGGGCGGCGTGAATGGCGTGGACGGTGATGATGGGATGAAGTCGATGGGTGAAGGTGTTGAGATGTGGTCGTTGAATGGAGATGCAGGGCTGAGATGCGGTGAAGATGACGATGGTGGTCGAAGCGTGGATGTGAGTGGTTGTGAAGGTGAATGACGATGGGCGTGGTGTAGCGAATGTAAGTGAATGGGAATGATAGGTTGACGATGGCGGTGAGACGGTGATGAAGATGATGAATCGGTGATGATGGTAGGCGGAAGATGACGATGATGGACGTGGTGCGAATGAGATGATCGTGATGGAATGAAGAATGGCGGTCCTGAAAATGGCGAGTCCAGCATGGAGTATGAGGAAGTGCCCGATGAAGAAGATGTCGTGGATGGTTGTTTGTGCGATCCAGCATGTCCCAGCGTGAATCCAACACCGAGAATATTCTCCTGATGTGCAGAGGAGTATGCGATCGATTGGAGTCTGACAGTGGATGATGGGCATACCTCAGACACAAATGATAGAAGAATGATAATTAAACTGCTACAGCCAAGATTAGTAATCATTTACCTATTATGCAGTCCATATATTTATTAAAATCATGAAATAATATGCAGTCAAATGTGTGAAGAATCACAATTATGTACGTGCATATGTGACCACTGTCAAAGTGTCACCAGTTACTAATATAAATGATCTCCTTTATAACTACCGAGCCTCCGTTCTTTATATCTATCAAGGTACTGCCGATTATATATATAAAAGTGCAAGCCATCTCCTTGTTACGTTGTAATCTAAAAAAAATGTAAATCAAAGATTTTTCTTGTAGTTGACACATAAAATAAATTTATTCTCATCAAAGCACAAATATAAGAAAAAGCATATGATAAGTGTGAAATATGACATAAATGTTATGAAAATAGGAAGTATTAAAACTCTAAAAATATATATATTTCGCACTTATCAAACTTCCTCACACTTAGCGTTTGCTTGTCCTCAAGCAAATACAGAACAAGACTACTCTTAAGGGCCGTAGTATTGAAAACTCAGGATCAAACAACTGCCGATGGAAAACAAGCAAAATGACAATCAAAAGAAAAGTTCTGCTACTAGCTGTAGGTTTTCACAAACAGTGAAAAAGAATGAAGTTAAAAAGCATGGAAAAGTTAGACTATAGAAACTGAAACTGAATAGTTTGGGATCCTCCACCATTTCTTTCCTCTAACCTTTGGATGACAAGGGGTGTGAAGTAACATCTTATTCCATGATACCTTTCAACACCACATACTAATGATCAGAATAAGCAAAATTGAATTATGCATTTAACTTTTCAAAGTTCATTTTCATTAACAATCTATTCTGCCACTTGCATATTTAATTCATCCCCCCAGACTTTTCTCTTCACCCATGTAGCGGCTCTGGACCTTCTATCCCATATCACAAGACCTTAGGTAGATGGGTGATAAGGCACCCCAAGGACTTAATAACCGAATGAAGAGGCCTGTTTTGGTTCAGAAATTTTAATTCAGATCAGTGGAGTACCTTGTCTTATCCTTTCATTCCAAACTTTCACAACTTTCCCAAGACCCCAAACTAGACCAATTCAGTTTTCATAATCAGCTAATCCACCAAATTTCAGTGAAAACAGATTCACTTTGGACAAAACTATACATATAAACAGCCTAGAGCATAAAGATTCTTGAGGTGGCCATCAGGCTTGTTTTCAAAGCTTCCAAAATTATTATTATATTTTTTTTTCAGCCACTGAAAAGAGATAATTCTTTCAAAATAAGAGGACAAACAAAAACAAATGTGGCATTAAGTACAATGACAATATTTAGAAAGTACTCCTACTTCCTCACACTTAAGAGGAGCAATGTCCTCATTGTTCATAAATTCAACCAAGAAGAGGGCTTTCTGAATATTGCAAATTCATCAAAGATTAACTAAAGATCCCATGGACTTGATTCATTCAAAGCGTAAACTGGACTAAAATCAGAGTGAAAGGACATGAAAACTCCCCTGATATCTTTAGATGGAGGAAGAGCACCTTCCTCACACTTAAGTCCTTAGCCGGGGTAAGAGTCTTCCTCACACTTGTTGTAAATCAAGTGTCCAACCTTGGAGTGTCCATGATCATTGCTCCTGTAAGAGATTTAATGAAAATTCAAAATGCTAAAAACAAGACTGGAAAATAAAAGCAAAACACAGATTAAACAGTAAACTACCATTGGGTTGCCTCCCAGTCAGCCGCCCTTCTTTATAGTCTTTGGCTAGACTCTACAGGTAGTATCAAGAAGGGCCGCCACAGCAGCTAGCAATAGCTTTCTTCAGTCTGAAATACCATTGCGAGCGTGACTTCTTTGATGATTTGGGAGGGGGTGCTGCAGTACAGATAGCAGAGACAGAAGTAATGGAATAAGAACTTTTAATTAAGGATACACCTGGTGCAGGAGGCTGAGAAAAGGTATCAGCTAGATATTTTCAGGAGAGCATTAGCGCTTTGAAAGCCTGACTGGCTAGCGCGTAGGCACCATAGGTAGAGACCACAAATTTTAAATGGACCTGCCTAATGGGATTCAACTTGCCAGGAAAAAGACGCAGCCTAGAATTGCAGAGCAACACCAGATCCCCTACTTTAAATTCTCGCTTCTGTATCATTTGGTCAGGGATCCTCTTTGTGCGCTCCTTTTAAATTCTGGAGCTGTCATAGGCTTGGTCTCTAATTTCCGAGGTTCAGAAAACTGAAATTTTCTTTCTCTCCCTGTCAAGCATGTAAGTCAAAGTTTAGGGCCTTCAATGCCCAATAAGCTTTATGTTCGACCTCTACTGGGAGATGACATGCTTTCCCATATACAAGCTTGAATGGAGACGTCCCTATAGGGGTCTTAAATGCAGTACGATAGGCCCAAAGGGCGTCATCCAGCTTGAATGACCAATCATTTCTCGAAGCAGAAACAGTTTTCTGCAGAATCCATTTAAGCTCATGGTTGATCACTTCTGCTTGACCATTGGTTTATGGATGATAAGGTAATGCTACCTTATGGGTAACTCCGTACTTGGTCATTTAAGATTCAAATGCCTTGTTGCAGAAATGGGAGCCTCCATCGCTGATGATTGTTCTGGGCACACCAAACCTGGTGAAAATATGCTTCTTTAGGAACTTGACTACTGTTTTAGCATCAGCAGCATGACTAGCAATTGCTTCAACCCATTTAGATACATAATCTACTGCAACTAGGATGTACTGATTTCCATGGGACAAAGCGAAAGGGCCCATGAAATCTATACCCCATACATCTAACAACTCTACCTCCAGAATTCCTTTTTGAGGCATCTCATGCCTTCTTGATATATTACCCATTCTTTGACAGTTATCGCATTGAGAGCAGAAGCGATGAACATCCTTGTGAAGAGTGGGCCAATAAAAACCACACTCTAATATTTTGGCAGCTGTCCTTGTAGGACCGTGATTTCCACCTGCCTCCTTTGAATGGTAGAAATCTAGCACACTTGAAATCTCATCATCGGGGAGACAACGCCTCATCAGACCATCAGCACAGACCCGAAATAGATAAGGATCCTCCCATATGTAATGACGCGTCTCTGAAAGGAACTTCTTCCTCTGGTTATAACTGTACTCATGTGGAATTAAATCAGAAACCAGATAATTTGCTAAGTCTGCGTACCATGATTCATTTACCTTTCCAATCTTGAATGCTGTCTCATCAGGGAAGAACTCATTGATGGGGACTCCATCATCAGGAAGGTCGAGTCTTGATAGGTGATCAGCAACTCCGTTCTGCTTTCCCTTTTTATCCACAACTTCCAAATTAAATTCTTGGAGAAGTAGAATCCACCTCAGAAGTCTAGGCTTTGATTCATTTTTCTGGAAAAGATACTTGAGGGTCGTATGATCAGTGTGGACAATCACCTTGCTTCCTAGCAGATATGGTCGAAACTTATCCAGAGCAAACACCACAGCTAGCAACTCCTTCTCTGTAGTAGTATAATTTTTCTGCGCATCTATCAAGGTCTTGCTAGCATAGGTGATTACTCTCATCATCTTACCCTTCTTCTGACATAATGCGGCCCCAACAACATAATCACTTGCATCTGTCATGATCTCGAACGGTTCTGACCACTCTGGTGGGACCACAATGGGGGCTGAGCAGAGCTTATCTTTGATAGTCAGAAAGGCTGTCAAACACTCCTCATTGAAATGGAACTTGACATCTTTCTGTAGCAGGTCTGATAGGGGCTTAGCAATCTTGGAGAAGTCCTGAATGAATCTCCTGTAGAATCCTGCATGACCAAGGAACGACCTGACATCCTTCACTGTAGTCGGTGGGGGAAGCTTCTCTATCACCTCCACCTTGGCTTTGTCTACCTGGATGCCCTCTTTAGAAACCTTGTGACCCAGTACAATACCTTCTCGTACCATAAAATGGCACTTCTCCCAGTTCAGCACAAGGTTTGTCTCCTCACATCTCCCCAATATCTTATCCAACTGCTCCAAGCACACCTCAAAACTCTGCCCATAAACTGAAAAGTCGTCCATAAAAACTTCAATGCTTCTCTCAATGAAGTCATTGAAGATGGCCATCATACATCTTTGGAAAGTTGCAGGAGCATTACAGAGGCCAAAAGGCATCCTCCTATATGCAAACGTCCCATATGGACAGGTAAATGTTGTTTTCTCTTGATCTTCTGGGGCAATGGGGATCTGGAAATATCCATTGTAGCCGTCGAGGAAGCAGTCGAATTCTTGGCCGGCTAACCACTCAAGCATCTGGTTGATGAATGGGAGTGGGAAATAGTCCTTCCTTGTGGCGTCGTTGAGGCGACGGTAGTCAATACACATTCTCCACCCTGTCGTCTGCCTTTGGGGAACCATCTCCCCCTTCTCATTTGGAACTGCCACGATCCCTCCTTTCTTTGGGACAACCTGAACTGGAGACACCCACGGGCTGTCAGATATCGGGTAGATAATGCCTGCATCAAGAAGCTTCAGCACTTCAGCTTTGACCACCTCCTTCAGATTGGGATTTAATCTTCTCTGGGGCTGTCTCACTGCCTTATAATTATCCTCCATATAGATCCGGTGAGTGCAGAACCCGGGATTGATCCCCTTGATATCAGCAATTGACCACCCCATGGCACTTTTATGCTTCATTAGCACCTCCAGAAGTCTAGTTTCCTGCGAAATAGACAAAGATGCAGAGATAATAACAGGCAGGGTGCTACCCTCTGCCAAGAAAACATATTTAAGATGGGAAGGGAGAGATTTGAGGTCAAGAGTAGGAGGCTTCTATATTGAAGGGATAGGCCTTTGAATGGGTTGATCCAACTTTTCTACAGGTGGAGAGAAGGAGCGAAAGTATGACTTCCCTTGATTTAGCTGCTGGACGACCGAGGCCATCTCAAAGCTTTCTTTGTCATCTTCAATGGATTGACTCAATACCTGCTCTAAAATGTCAGAACACTTAAACAAAGAATTAGAAGTATGAGAACTCCTATGGATGTAGTCATCCTCAAGATCATAAAAATTCTCAATTAAATCAGCAGAGAAAACAGCATGAGAAGAAGTATTTTTCTGCATCATCTTATTAATATCAAAGCTTAATTCTTCGTTATGAAATTTCAAGGTAATCTTTCCCTTGTCAACATCTATAACAGTCTTTGCAGTTCTAAGGAAAGGTCTACCAAGAATCAGAGGTACCTCAACATCCTCATCCATGTCGAGGATCACAAATTCTGCTGGGAAGAAAAACTTACCTACACTAACAACTACATTTTCTACCATACCTCTTGGAGTGATCGATGATCTGTTAGCTAACTGGAGTCTGAAATGAATAGGAACGAGCTCACCCGCATGAAGCTTTTTGAACATGGTGTATGACATCAGGTTGATGCTCGCTCCTAGATCGCAGAGACCGTATCCGCAATCCATGTCTCCAATCGAGCAGGGGATAATGGGCTGACCAGGATCACCACGCTTTGGGGGCAGCTTCTGTAGGATAGCTGCTGAACAGGTTTCGGTCAGCTGGATGGTGTCCCTCTCCTTGTATTTCCTCTTGTTTGAAATCAGATCCTTCACAAATTTAGCATAATTTGGCATCTGTTTAATCGCATCAATAAGAGGAATATTGATAGTCAGCTTTCTAAAGACACATCTAAAAATTTTCCAAATTGTTCATCGAGCTCTCGCTCTTTGAGACGGTTTGGAAAAGGCAGTTCTTTTGCAAGTGTCTTCCCTTTTGTATTTTTAATAGCAGTTGTATGTGAGGAAGAAGGAATAGGAGCCTGGGTCTCCTCATGTACTACCTCAGGAGGGGCAGGATACCCGGATGGTGCACCGGCGGTATTAGAAAGGGGCTCGGTCTCCTCATCAGTATGGTCTCCTGCCACTTTGTCTTTGATTAAATTCCTTCCACTATTTAGAGTAACTGCTGCCAATTCTCCTGAATCCTCGCAATCTGAGACCGATACTGCCTTCAACTGTTCCTTGGGATTGGTTTCTGCTTGGGAAGGCAGTGATCCAAAAGGTCTCTACTATAAGAAGAACTGAGTCAACTGGCTCATCATTCCCTGCATCTCTACTATGGCATTCTCTAATTTTTGATTGATTACAGTTTGCTGTTCCTGAGACGCCATCAACTTATCCACCATGTCCTTCAGATTGGCATTGTTTGAGCTCAATGATGTTTGTTGATCCTGAGACTACTATGGCCTGAACTGATTATATTGAGGTCTAGCAAAGCCGGGTGGTCCTCCCTGGTTCGTCCTCCGAGGCTGCATCTGAAGTGACTTCAGTGCATTATTCGGATTTCCATACCTGAGGTTTTGGTGCTGGTTTTGTACCCAGGGTTGTCTGTTGTTGAATTGTCCTATGACATTGGCCTCCTCAGTTTGCTTCATCTCGGCCACTAGTGGGCAATCCTCATATTCATGTGCTTTAATACCCCGGATCTAAAAATGGTGATTAAATTACTCTAATATGGTTATTAAGGGCCTAATGGTGCCTAGAGAGCATTGGTAAAAAGAATAAAACCAAAAGAAAAGAGAAAATGCGTAAAACGCGAAAAACGCTAAAACACGCATTAAATAAGTATAAGAGATATATGATCTCGTTAGGGTCTGAGATGGATTCCTAAGGCTTAGTTAGGCCTAATTAGTATACGGGAATGATTCCCGAAGAAAACGGATCCAAATAATGGATTAAAACGTTAACGGAGTTTTAAAGCACGTTTTTCGAGAAAACCCAAAAACGTGACTTTAAGTGGTCAAACGGACCCGTAAAAATATGGTTGATTATATAACTATAATTAAGTATTAATTGGAGCTTAATAACCATTAAAAATAAAGAAACGAGAAAAATCCGAAAAACGGGCCCGGTTAGTGAATAGTGCCAAACTGGGTAAAATAATGAGAGTTTTCTGTAAAAGACGAAAAACGCCCCAGCTTAATTGCTAGTGGGGGTCGGTTTATTTATAGTAGCAGCCTCCCCCTCTCTTGCTTATTAGTTAGAAAATAAAGGAAGAAAAGAAAGTAAAAAGTAAAAAGGGAATAGTATAAGTGACTTAAGTCACTCTCTCACCTCTTCTTTTCTCCTCACTCACGATTTCCCTCCTCCAAATGAGCTTCATCTTCTTCTTCCTCTGTAAAATACCGATTCCAAAGGAAGCTCACAAGCCTCATCTTCTTCCTCCTCTAACGTGCTCATTTCTTCACCAAATCGCACAAAAATGTTACCGTTAGATTCGTATCGGCGAGGGCTACGTTTTCCACCCTTCAAAAGCTTGAAACCTTCATCTTTATCTCCATGGAAGTAGGCCATTTTGGAGCTTAAAGAAGTGTTTTTGAGTCTCCATCATCTCCTTGATGCTCCAAGGTAAAAAGAAAGTCAAAAGCTCTTCATTTCTAGCTAGTTCTTCCAATTTTGGAAAAATTTCTCCACGTTGAAATTTTCTCCATGTCCAGCTGGTTCTTCTTATTTTGAGGAGTGCTGGAACTTCATCATTTTGATTGCCTAAGCTCTCCATGAGGACACTTGAAGGTAATCTCTAAGCTAAACCCTAAAAACTAGCTCTTGAAATACTAGTTTTTGTGAGGGGAAAATTGAATTAATAAGCTTGATATGTGTGTATGGGGATATGATTGTAGATAGCAATCTAGACTCCCTTGTGTGTGGTAAAAACAAGAAAAGAAGGAGAGAGCAAGAGAAAGAGGAAGAAGATGAAGAAAACCAAAAACAAACAAGGTAATAATCTCACCTTGAGTTGGTTTTATTTGACTTGTAAAACAGGTTTTGGAATTGGTTTAATGTTCTTGAATTGGTGTGGTCATGGTACAACAATATTGAGTGGGAATGAGAATGTTTTAATGTTGCTTAGTGTGAGAAATAAGCTTGGGAACTAAGCTAGTTTTTTTATGTGTGAATAAATGGGAATTTGATGTGGTTTTTGATGTCTAAACCAAACAGGGGAGAAGAAGTGTTTGTGAGCATATTTGGTGTGGTGAGAATGCATAGGAAGTAGCCAAGTGCTGTCAAATTTGCCTAGGAGAGGATGAACTTGAGTGTTTCATTTAATGGAAGAAACTAGGTGTGTTTAGTGTGTGGTTAATGGTTGAAAACCAAACTAAGAAGAAGAGTGTGTTAGGAGTAAAAATAATGTCATTTGAGTGCTAGGAATGACATTAGTGAGTGAAGTTTGAATGGTAAGAAGAGGGCACCAAATCTGTTACAAGAAGTTAAAAGAACAAGAAAACTAGTTTTGAAATATAAGTGGATTTTGAGTGAATTAAGCATGTGTTAGTGAGTGGACTTGGTGATCAATTTAAGGTGGTTTAGATGGGAAATTAGATGCTAAAACATGTGTATTTCAAGTGGGAAAGATTGGGAAATCAAATGGTGGAAGAATGGAATTGTAACAGATTTGGAAATGCCAAATATGTAAAATCTATAGCAGGGTCCGGGACTAGGTCTAGGACCATGTTCCGGACCACCCCCTAAAATACCCCCGAGAGTTTTTCAGTTTGATTGGTCCGGGACTTAAGCCCCTACCCATGTCCCGGACCACCCCTTAAATAATGGCCGAGGATAGAAGTCTGTACCTAGTCCGGGACTAGAGTTATGGACAAGGTCCCGGACCATATTGAAATTCATGCCGAGAGTTCGAGTGCAGGTTTGGTCCGGGACTTAAGAGATGTATAAGGTCCTGGACCACTTCAAAAATGTGGCCGAGAGTTAAGACCAGCATTGGTCCGGGACTTAAGGTAGGGACCAAGTCCCGGACCACCCCCCAGAATCTTACAAAAAGTGTTTTAAAGGTTTCTAATGATGGGATTTGAATGTTAATGATGTTAAGGCCTTGGTTGGTGACATGTAAAGGCCCTAGGAGGTGTAAGAAAGTTTTAGTGGTGATTGAGAAGTGAGAACTCAAATTAACAAGAGTAAAACCGAGATAACGGGAGGACGGGGTATGTACGGGAGTAGCATTTTATTATGTACCGTATGAGCCTAGTATTAATAATAATGTTTGACACATTACCAGAGAATCGTGCGTGACCCGAGCATGGTGAGATGACACGGTAAAAGTAAAACCCCGGTGAAAGGTATGATTTTCTCATACTCCGCATGCTAACCGAGTTACGTTGATTTGTGTGTTTGTGTGCCGGCTTAATCAAGACTAAAGCATGAAAATAATCCATTGTTTGGTTATGTACGTCTTGTTGTACGTTGAATGAGCTAACATACTTGTATGCCAGTGTGGTCTAACATAGAGTGAAGACCGACTCGTAGTGAGTAACGTTTGGCTAGAGACCCATAGATCGGGTCGATGCTTGTGACAACGAAAACGTGCAAACACACAAACTATCCGTTAAAGTATAACGATAAATGCAAACATATGAACTCCCTAGAATGTAAGGAGATGTACGGGTTGAGTAAATACCCTATAACGGTTAGAAAACCATATTGAAACAATCCACGAAACAAATGAGAGTGGAAAGATAAGGGAACCTCCTTCAAGAGGATTAAAGATAGTTCGAAGATGTGAACTAGTAAAGAAGGTAAAAGAGACCTAAGGGATTAGTAGCTCCCTTGAGACATGGTCGGCCTCCTATATGAGGATTTTACCGATTTAAGAAAATATCCGAAAGTATGAGTAAGTGAAATGTAAGGGTAACTCTTAAAACCTAAGACTAACTGAACTTAAGTAATGCCCCCCAAGTCATTAGAAACATCGAGAGTGATGCTTCTTGACTAATATAGATAATATAATTATAACTCCGAGAGAGGAGTGTATGGGAATGTAAGTAGTCCGAGAGTAGTCGGACCTAAGTAAAAAGAGAGAGGAACTAAGAGAGAGTTTCGTGAGCTAGTTGAACCTTCCCACCATGCTAGACCCAGAGTAGGGTCGAAACCGGGGAAGTAAGACTATGCTTGAGGGTCATGAGTTTTGGCCTAAGTATGTATTAAGAGTAACAAGCGTGACGTAGGAGACCTGTAGTGTCTCGAGAATCTACAATGGCTTGAGTATAAATAACCCAAGAGTGTGGGTGAGATAACGAGTATGAATAACCCAAGAGTGTGGGTGAGATAACGTGTATAAGTAACCCGAGAGAATGGGTGAGTATAAAATGAGTAGCCCAAGAGAATGGGCGTGTATATGAATAAGTAACCCGAGAGAGCGGGTGAGATATTGAATAAGTAAACGAGGCATAGTGAGGTATAACCCTCAAGGCCTAAGAGTAAACTGATAAAACTAACAACCTTGTTATATTAGTTAGGAATTGTGTTCCGTGATTGGATGTAGATTCCTTGAGTAATACACATATATATTGTATTGCTACGAGGCATGTTGTTTGACTAAAAAGAACTCCATGTATATCCGACAAAAGTAGTCGGTGTACCCCAGTTAGCGCTTGGGGTATGCGAATTTCATATGCAGCGTTAAGCTGAGCCCCTAGGGGCAACGTTTTTATTTTTCAGGTACACCGAAGATGTTACCGTTCGAGAGTAGGATGAGTCGGTGGGTTGCATGGGTAGTTAGATTTAATTACTTATGTATTGAAAGAGGTGTAAGACCGAATATGTTGTCGGCATCCATATGTTGTAGACTCGGTATAGTAAAGAATTGATTTGAGTAAAGTATTTGTATTGTGTATTCGGTTTTTCCAGTTCATCAGACCGTCACGGTATGTAAGAAAGGCCTGGTTAGCCACATGGGTGGCTAACGGCGTTGTTTCACCCCTCGTTGTAATTGGAGTTCCGCTGCGTGAGTAGGAGTAATTAGTAACAGTTTAAGAGGTAATGACGAGGTTAACGGTTGGGGTGTTACAAAAATGGTATCAGAGCGAAGTATCACTCTGATGACAGGAAATACCGAGCTTAGGAGATACCGAGTTAGGAATTAGAGACTTAGGGCTAAGGGTTGAGTGGTAGCGTGAGAGATGCGCTAGTTAGGAACTTCCAGTATGTTCTGGATACCCACAATACCAGACCTGCCCTCCACAACCCCCGTATTAAAGGCTCAGGAAAGAACGCCAGAGAGACGGGGAAACCCGATCTGGCACTTATTTAATATGTCAATATGAACCAGAATCTGTCATGCGGTAGATCCCGAGAACCGGAGATCCCGGAGACGGATCCCGCTGGAACGACAATAACCGCACTCAATGGCGAAAGATCGAGACATTCTAATCCAAGGAGACCAGAATTTGTGGTAGCTTGGGGCGACAAGACGGAGTTATAAGAAATAACGAGAACCGGGACACATGTCTACGGACCGCCATGGTTATGTAATACCACTAACGGCTAGTTGAGAGTAGGTGCACCCACCCTGCCACACCCGAAGAAGTTGAAATACTTAACTGATATTGCTTAGACGGCTACGAGCAAACTACGGGAAATACCCGAATAGGACTACAGAAGTAGTGCCTAAATACCTTAAACCTCGGTAACCACAATGAAGACGTGGGAACGAGCAACGAGGTAGAGCATAGAACTAAATAATTAAGGAACTCCGACAGTGGAGAAGCACCTAAATGACTGACATCATGTCAAGATGTATGAGAAGCAGCTCTAAGGAGTAATTATCCAACTAAAGGATTAAGGAAGAGCCGACAAGGCTACTAGATACAGTATGAGCAATACCGTGACCGGTATGAGTTAACCCAAAAACCGCCTGTACCGCGCACTTGCCACCGCAAGTGCAGAAATAACGGGACCGTTAAGAGGAATCTTAACAAGTGACAAGTACTTAGCAAGTACCCGAGGTGGCGAACGAAGCCAATATAGAAATTTAGACCTTAAGAATTGTAGAACAAAACCTTGTAAGGGCCTAACGGCCTGATCATTGTATTAAGAACATACCGGTCAGCGAGAAGCTAGACCTGGTAAGAAGTAACCCGCATTGAAGTGTCATGAAGATTTTACTTTCAAGACTGAGACTTTTATTTTCAAACACAAAATTTTCCAAAACCCCCAAATTTTAAAAAACCAAACCAGAGAACCACGGTAGGTTATCATAGGACGATATAAGAGGAGTTGGCAACAGAATACTTCACCTAGGCGTGACACCGACACTACAAGAGTACACAAACGAGACATGGAACAACCGCACTCCGAAGGAGCTTGTGGGCCTGACAGACCGGTTATGAGTTAGTCGGGTAAGTGGCAACGTATCAATAAGATACTCCATGTATGTATACAAGTAGAGTACGGAACACGGGAAGTAGCCCACTCCATACTACGGACGAAAGAGCCAATCCAAACCAAGATATTTGGACACCTCGAATGATCGAAGAACATAAAGAAATTTACGAAGCTAAAGGAGTCTTGGAACCAGTAAGGTGACGGACCTAAGGATATAGCGTGGATAAGTGCGAGAAGCACAGAGCATTAAGTATAGGCATAGGATATGTCTCAGGAATCAAGGAGGAAATACCTAATAACTGGAAGGAATACTAGTGTAAGCAATATGATGAATGCCTTGAATAATCATATCAATGTTAGATAAACGGATAGGATTCCCACGACATACCTCACTGAGGAGAATAACGAACTGACCAAGAAGTAAAAGGAAAAAGAATCAGTGGTCTACCCAAGAATGGGAGGCATTACAATCCTAAATGGGATAGTTCGAGTTATACATAGCCGCAAGGCGAAGTCACAATTGAACATAACCATAAGTACAAGCCAGATGTAATGGCACAACTTAGTGACACCCAGGAGTAATCCGTGAGGGTGCTGAAGTCAACAGCAGTTGAACGAAGTATCGTGTTGAGAACACAAGTGTAGAAGCGAACACTCGGGTAGATACCGAAGGGATCCCACGTAACACGGGGTACCCTAGATTGCCAAAAGGCATGAATTAATATCAAGATGCTTAAGGGCCTTCCATGTACAGAAGCGTGATGAAACAACTATATCAAAAACCCAGTAGTGCCTCCAAACCATTTAATGGTGTACGGAGAAACGAAACTGCATAAACAGCCGCACAGAGCATGGCTCGAGGCAAGGTGGCTTGTAAGCCGATAGAACCAACTACCATTCGTAGATTTAAACGTTGCAAACTTATGCTTAAAGGCATGGAAATGGATTGTGGAGAACGAACCACTACCTTAGAGTGGGGATATCACTCTTTATTATGGGGCCTATGGAGCGGCTATTGCGTGAATCCTCTAGAGAAAGGCTATCACCTAAGTATGCGATGTGAAACGCTAAAGCGGTGTAGTGAAACCAAAGCATGTGTATATTGCAAAGGAGTACATGAACAGGAAAAGTACGTAGAAAAGCTTTGATAGCAGTGGAAGGAAACCGGCAAAGTAATCGGATGAGTAGTAAACACTGCATGTGTGCAATATGAACTACAGAGTAGGCAGTGCGCAGAGAGAGTTAAAGAATAGTGTATTTGTTGAGCCAAGTGAATGGTAAGCCATAGTGTAAATGGTGAGAAGACCTGGGCGGAAGCTAAAGTAGTAGCAGATGCCATGAAAATGAGTAAGAACATGGTACGCAGTAAGCGACCATTGTAAGAGTGAAATAAGATAATGATATGAAGCTGATGAGGAAATATGGTAAAGGAGACATGTTCATTCCTATCTCATGAGAGACTTACTGTCAAGGGTTTACGCTTCTGCACTCTGTATGACTGAGTGTTTTGGTATTGCACTTGTGCGGTAATGATTGAGTGGGAGAGCCAGGAATTGAGAGATGTCAACGAAGCCTGTTGAGTGAGAATCTAGAGAGATAACCGTGCGGCCGTTGGCCAAAGATGCATGAAGAATGTGGGCTGTAACCCACAGGTCCCAGGACCGATGAATGGTAAAGGCAGAGGAGTACGAATGAGGAATTCTTGTACAGAAACAATAAACAAACGTAATTCAGATGCCATTATTAAACGAGGAAGCACTACATACTGAGTAGTAGCTTGACCTCAACCGACAATAAGTCGGGAAAAGTAAGTGAATAATCACGAAGTATACAGTGTTATACGAAATAGAAAATCTATAACTCATCGAATTCGCATACGGTAAGAGATACCAAGCGACGATTAAGAAACCCTTATTCCCAAGATAAAAAGGGATTAAAGGGAGTAAATAATACATTGGGAATACCAAAAGGGCGAGTTAAGCTCTAGTTATCTGGTCACGCAGCAGAAGCTTGTGGACCGTAATTCAAAGGTTGAGTATACCTAGCAATTGTGAGTAATTGGCTTATCATAAACACCTTGAAGCCTTAGAGGTAAGAACAAACCCGGTTATGAGTAAATTAACCGCAGTGAAGTTAAAACACTTCATGATACCCAAATTAGTGAACCAATGTTCAGTGATAATATATGGTCGATTACACGGGCGTAACCCCTTTTAAGGGGGGTAGGGCGAGAAACCGCTTAGAGTATGTTTTACGTATAGATGCGTAAACTACTATGTGCATAGCACAAAGAAAATTGTTTTGATGTTTGAAACTCATGTTACATAAACATGTGTACCCATTCATTGTGTAATTATTATTATCGTGCATGAGAGATGCTAGTAACGAGTATATGATAAATATGAAAAGTGGAGTAGAGAAACTCATGGGGAATGAGAATCCCTATAGGATATGTCTAGTGAGATTAGACATGAGACATAATGAGTATGAGTCGGTATGAAACCGATGTATAACCTAGTAGGAAGTGAGTTTCCCTAGGTGATTTTTATTTGAGAATGATTGATGGAGTGAGTTCCATCCTTTGGAGTTGTAAGTTGTGTGTTTTATTTGAGTAATAATTGACTAATGACGCCATGAGTACTGAGTACCTAGGTAAGGAAGTGAAATAAATTGAGAATTATGGATGACTTTAGTTCCATAACTAAGAGATAAATTAAAATGGATTGTTTATGAATATGACTAGAAAGAGTAAAAGATAGAAAACGAAAATGTTTGACTACCTGATTGTTTGAAACTGACGTGGGAGGTGGAACTTGGTCTGCTAGTGATCAAGGGAAGCCGAACACAAATTGGGGCGGAAGGATTGTTCAACACTGATGCTGATCACGTCAGGGTTGGATGATTCTTGAAGCTCCCTATAAGTGGTCATAAGTAATCACGCTAAGAAAAGAGGCAACTACCATAAATTGGACTTGGAGTTGTGTGATGTTTTAAAAAGAATTTTCAAATTGAATTTACAAAGATTTTTCTTCAAGTATGAAGATGGATATGAAAACTGGTTTTCAAACCGCTATCACCCGCCGATGGCTGCGGCCTTAAGTCTGTATGACCGGTAGAACGGTGGGCGTGTATTAGTTTTGAAACCATTTCACCGTACGTGCGGCGGTCCTAAGTGACCGGTTGGGGCGGTGGGTGACAGTGTGTGATTTTTCCAAAGGCAGCGGGACGGGGAGAGTACCCTGAGACGTTCCTGTGTTGAGTGAGTCGACCAGAGTGCTGAGGATATGTATATGTGTAACGTTTTGATCAGAACCGAAGGGACCGTGGGCCAGAGAGAGTAAGTGCCCATTTGTCATGAAACGGCCGTGGACCAGAGAGCGTAAGTGTCCAACGTGACCGGTACCTGAGGGATCAGTAGTATATTACTCAATATGGATTCGAGGACTGTAGTGCCTTCTTGTCTTCGGGCCGATTCCATGGAGAGAGTAAAAAGAGTATTTTCGATTGCTATACATGCTGTGATACGTGTGTGGTATGTGTCGTGTGAAATAAGACTAACTTGTGGAGTCTGTAAGGTTATACATGTATTATAACCTTGGCATAGCGTGCTCATGAGAGTAACGATATAAGATTCACCAACTTTGAGGACAAAGTTCATAAGGGGGGTAGATTTTAATACCCCGAATCTAAAAATGGTGATTAAATTACTCTAATATGGTTATTAAGGGCCTAATGGTGCCTAGAGAGCATTGGTAAAAAGAATAAAACCAAAAGAAAAGAGAAAATGCGTAAAACGCGAAAAACGCTAAAACACGCATTAAATAAGTATAAGAGATATATGATCTCGTTAGGGTCCGAGATGGATTCCTAAGGCTTAGTTAGGCCTAATTAGTATACGGGAATGATTCCCGAAGAAAACGGATCCAAATAATGGATTAAAACGCTAATGGAGTTTTAAAGCACGTTTTTCAAGAAAACCCGAAAACGTGACTTTAAGTGGTCAAACGGACCCGTAAAAATTATGGTTGATTATATAACTATAATTAAGTATTAATTGGAGCTTAATAACCTTTAAAAATAAAGAAACGAGAAAAATCCGAAAAACGGGCCCGGTTAGTGAATAGTGCCAAACCGGGTAAAATAATGAGAGTTTTCTGTAAAAGACAAAAAACGCCCCAGCTTAATTAGCTAGTGGGGGTCGTTTTATTTATAGTAGCAGCCTCCCCCTCTCTTGCTTATTAGTTAGAAAATAAAGGAAGAAAAGAAAAGTAAAAAGTAAAAAGGGAATAGTATAAGTGACTTAAGTCACTCTCTCACCTCTTCTTTTCTCCTCACTCACGATTTCCCTCCTCCAAATGAGCTTCATATTCTTCTTCCTCTGTAAAATACCGATTCCAAAGGAAGCTCACAAGCCTCATCTTCTTCCTTCTCTAACGTGCTCATTTCTTCACCAAATCGCACAAAAATGTTACCGTTAGATTCGTATCGGCGAGGGCTACGTTTTCCACCCTTCAAAAGCTTGAAACCTTCATCTTCATATCCATGGAAGTAGGCCATTTTGGAGCTTAAAGAAGTGTTTTTGAGTCTCCATCATCTCCTTGATGCTCCAAGGTAAAAAGAAAGTCAAAAGCTCTTCATTTCTAGCTAGTTCTTCCAATTTTGGAAAAATTTCTCCACGTTGAAATTTTCTCCATGTCCAGCCGGTTCTTCTTATTTTGAGGAGTGCTAGAACTTCATCATTTTGATTGCCTAAGCTCTCTATGAGGACACTTGAAGGTAATCTCTAAGTTAAACCCTAAAAACTAGCTCTTGAAATACTAGTTTTTGTGAGGGGAAAATTGAATTAATAAGCTTGATATGTGTGTATGGGGATATGATTGTAGATATCAATCTAGACTCCCTTGTGTGTGGTAAAAACAAGAAAAGAAGGAGAGAGCAAGAGAAAGAGGAAGAAGATGAAGAAAACCGAAAACAAACAAGGTAATAAGCTCACCTTGAGTTGGTTTTATTTGACTTGTAAAATAGGTTTTGGAATTGGTTTAATGTTCTTGAATTGGTGTGGTCATGGTACAACAATATTGAGTGGGAATGAGAATGTTTTAATGTTGCTTAGTGTGAGAAATAAGCTTGGGAACTAAGCTAGTTTTTTTATGTGTGAATAAATGGGAATTTGATGTGGTTTTTGATGTCTAAACCAAACAGGGGAGAAGAAGTGTTTGTGAGCATATTTGGTGTGGTGAGAATGCATTGGAAGTAGCCAAGTGCTGTCAAAATTGCCTAGGAGAGGATGAACTTGAGTGTTTCATTTAATGGAAGAAACTAGGTGTGTTTAGTGAGTGGTTAATGGTTGAAAACCAAACTAAGAAGAAGAGTGTGTTAGGAGTAAAAATAATGTCATTTGAGTGCTAGGAATGACATTAGTGAGTGAAGTTTGAATGGTAAGAAGAGGGCACCAAATCTGTTACAAGAAGTTAAAAGAACAAGAAAACTAGTTTTGAAATATAAGTGGATTTTGAGTGAATTAAGCATGAGTTAGTGAGTGGACTTGGTGATCAATTTAAGGTGGTTTAGATAGGAAATTAAATGCTAAAACATGTGGATTTCAAGTGGGAAAGATTGAGAAATCAAATGGTGGAAAAATGGAATTGTAACAGATTTGGAAATGCCAAATCTGTAAAATCTGTAGCAGGGTCCGGGACTAGGTCTAGGACCATGTTCCGGACCACCCCCTAAAATACCTCCGAGAGTTTTTCAGTTTGATTGGTCCGGGACTTAAGCCCTGCCCCTGTCCCGGACCACCCCTTAAATAATGGCCGAGGATAGAAGTCTGTACCTGGTCCGGGACTAGAGTTATGGACAAGGTCCCGGATCATATTGAAATTCATGCCGAGAGTTCGAGTGCAGGTTTGGTCCGGGACTTAAGAGATGTATAAGGTCCCGGACCACTTCAAAAATGTGGCCGAGAGTTAAGACCAGCATTGGTCCGGGACTTAAGGTGGGGACCAAGTCCCGGACCACCCCCCAGAATCTTACAGAAAGTGTTTTAAAGGTTTCTAATGATGGGGATTTGAATGTTAATGATGTTAAGGCCTTGTTTGATGACATGTAAAGGCCCTAGGAGGTGTAAGAAAGTTTTAGTGGTGATTGAGAAGTGAGAACTAAAATTAACAAGAGTAAAATCGAAATAACGGGATGACGGGGTATGTACGGGAGTAGCATTTTATTATGTACCGTATGAGCCTAGTATTAATAATAATGTTTGAAACATTACCAGAGAATCGTGCGTGACCCGAGCATGGTGAGATGACACGGTAAAAGTAAAACCCCGGTGAAAGGTATGATTTTCTCATACTCCGCATGCTAACCGAGTTACGTTGATTTGTGTGTTTGTGTGCCGGCTTAATCAAGATTAAAGCATGAAAATAATCCATTGTTTGGTTATGTACGTGTTGTTGTATGTTGAATGAGCTAACATACTTGTATGCCAGTGTAGTCTAACATAGAGTGAAGACCGACTCGTAGTGAGTAACGTTTGGCTAGAGACCTATAGATCGGGTCGATGCTTGTGACAACGAAAACGTGCAAACACACAAACTATCCGTTAAAGTATAACGATAAATGCAAACATATGAACTCCCTAGAATGTGAGGAGATGTACGGGTTGAGTAAATACCCGATAACGGTTAGAAAACCATATTGAAACAATCCATGAAACAAATGAGAGTGGAAAGATAAGGGAACCTCCTTCAAGAGGATTAAAGATAGTTCGAAGATGTGAACTAGTAAAGAAGGTAAAAGAGACCTAAGGGATTAGTAGCTCCCTTGAGACATGGTCGGCCTCCTATATGAGGATTTTACCGATTTAAGAAAATACCCGAAAGTATGAGTTAGTGAAATGTAAGGGTAACTCTTAAAACCTAAGACTAACTGAACTTAAGTAATGCCCCCCAAGTCATTAGAAACATCGAGAGTGATGCTTCTTGACTAATATAGATAATATAATTATAACTCCGAGAGAGGAGTGTATGGGAATGTAAGTAGTCCGATAGTAGTCGGACCTAAGTAAAAAGAGAGAGGAACTAAGAGAGAGTTCCGTGAGCTAGTTGAACCTTCCCACCATGCTAGACCCAGAGTAGGGTCGAAACCGGGGAAGTAAGACTATGCTTGAGGGTCATGAGTTTTGGCCTAAGTATGTATTAAGAGTGACAAGCGTGACGTAGGAGACCTGTAGTGTCTCGAGAATCTACAATGGCTTGAGTATAAATAACCCAAGAGTGTGGGTGAGATAACGAGTATGAATAACCCAAGAGTGTGGGTGAGATAACGTGTATAAGTAACCTGAGAGAATGGGTGAGTATAAAATGAGTAGCCCAAGAGAATGGGCGTGTATATGAATAAGTAACCCGAGAGAGCGGGTGAGATATTGAATAAGTAAACGAGGCATAGTGAGGTATAACCCTCAAGGCCTAAGAGTAAACTGATAAAACTAACAACCTTGTTATGTTAGTTAGGAATTGTGTTCCGTGATTGGATGTAGATTCCTTGAGTAATACACATATATATTGTATTGCTACGACGCATGTTGTTTGACTAAAAAGAACTCCATGTATATCCGACAAAAGTAGTCGGTGTACCCCGGTTAGCGCTCGGGGTATGCGAATTTCATATGCAGCGTTAAGCTGAGCCCCTAGGGGCAACATTTTTATTTTTCAGGTACACCGAAGATGTTACCGTTCGAGAGTAGGACGGGTCGGTGGGTTGCATGGGTAGTTAGATTTAATTACTTATGTATTGAAAGAGGTGTAAGACCGAATATGTTGTCGGCATCCATATGTTGTAGACTCTGTATAGTAAAGAATTGATTTGAGTAAAGTATTTGTATTGTGTATTCGGTTGTTCCAGTTCATCAGACTGTTACGGTATGTAAGAAAGGCCTGGTTAGCCACATGGGTGGCTAACGGCGTTGTTTCACCCCTCGTTGTAATTGGAGTTCCGATGCGTGTGTAGGAGTAATTAGTAACGGTTTAAGAGGTAATGACGAGGTTAACGGTTGGGGTGTTACATGTGTGTCCCCACACTGAGAGCAGCAGGCTTTGTTGGCACTTGTAGAGACCGTCTTGACAGATTGCCTAGGGATTGGCCCCATGGTAAGCTGTTCGAGCATTTTTGCCATGCTTCCTGTAACACCCCATCCAACACTTACGCACTTAATAACAAACTGCAGCGGAAAACAATCTTCATCACATTACTGAACTCGTTGGTGCTACACGACGTTAACCACCCACGTGGCTAACAAGGCTTTTATATATACATTGTACCGGTCTGATGGACTAGATTCCCAAGCGACTACACATTACTGACCCTTCCATTAACAATAGAAACAACATACACCTTTCAACTGTACCGAGTATTTACAAATGAATGCCGATAACAATTTCGATCTTACTACACCTACTGTACCTATATAACTTAAATGATTACCCATGTACAAACGACTACCCCGTCCTACTCTCGAACGGCTTCCAGCTCCTTGTACCTGAAATAGGAAAAAGAAGAGAAAGGGTGGCCCCCAAGGGGCTCAGCACCTTTGCTGGTATGGTAATCCTGCAGCCCACATGCTACCGGGCCACGCACAACTAATTGTCGTCTTGGCATGCGATTGATTATATTTAAATCATGCATGTAACTAAAAACACCCAACACATAACATTCCACCACAATGGGCTCAACAAACAGATAGCACACACATACTTGATAAGTCACTCATTGTGTTCATTAACCCTAGAGTGTTTCTCCTCTAATGGAGCTACTTCCTTAATAGACGACACTTACCCATTAATCGGGTTATCCTTAAACGCCTCTTATCACAAACTGGGATTCATGTCCATGATCCACATACTCCACATTTTACAATATATAACATACACCACATAACAACACTTTTCACGTTTCAACGTGCATATAACAACATCGCAATGGGAATTGCATCACAACAACAACACATAACATAACGGGAACGGTTCTCTTAGGAACCGACCCAAACATTGTTAATTCACTGGTGAGCCTAGAGAATGATGTCACCCTCATGATAAACTCGTTATACAACACTCATTACCATCCTAATAGTCGGACGAGTAACTTAAGTTAAGATGGTTCGGGTTTTGTGACCCGAACACACCACACAAACACATGTTCCCCCTAAACCGATCATAAGTCAGTATAGCTAAGCTTTGGAGTAAGCTAATGGGAGATCATAACCCGTGAGGGAAACAACCATAACAGAGAGAAGGGTAAGGCTAAAAAGGATACCCACTCCGAAACAACGCGCGACCGGCCTAACCGGATTCCTCACCCCGTTAGTACATATTTACTTGTAGTTAAATAGTTAGAGCCCCACTATGGAGTCTATCACATCCACACACCATACAGTATTACAACTGGGTTAACATACGAGGGAGGTCCTTACATACACACACAAATATCACACAATTAACTCACGCATAGCCGTGGTTAGAACGTCCCATGGTTCAGGTCGTTTAATCCGAATACCGAACTCTCATGTGCTCCTAGACTCAGTTAACTAAGGTTTAACACTTCCGAGGTTAAATGGTATCGGAGTTGAACACGCCACATAAATGAATTACTGTAAACTCATTACATGTTTTATCTTACAACGTGGCAAACATACAGAAAACACATTGGCATACAAGCCGGTGTAATCCGGTAGGACACAGGTTGCAAGAAAACCATACCTGTCACCGGAGTCCACTCTATCATGTCCACTTATGTTCCTCGAACAATTCTCGAACAACTGGTAACATTACATGTACTTTTATTAACACTGGGGTAACATGATTGTTTAAAGTCTAATGCTCATAACTTATCCCCCGTTAACTTAGTTAAATAACTTCACATTTTAACTTGTTTTACTTTTACATTTTAATACAACTTTTCCCCCACTAAATTGTCATTATAACTCACTAGGGTTCACTACTTAAACCACACTTTGTTTGTTTTTTTTTTACATGTTTTGGGCCGTCCGACCCACCGTCCGACCCACAACTGGGTCGGACCGTTCAAGAAATTTTTTTCCGTCTTTCAAATCCTCCCATCCGACCCATGTCCGACCCAAGACCTCTGGGTCGGACCATTCCAGAAACATCAACGGGTGAATTAACAGGGGTTGTACGACCCACCCTGGGTCGGACCACTGGGTCGGACAACATCAGAACTTGTCCAAAACTTGTCAAACTTTCTCCAAACTTTTCCTCAAGCCTCCTAATGTGTTCTAACATCATTTGGCACATTTAACCCTTCATATAACATCCATAAAACTCATTTTATAACTCCTTAAACACTTACTCTTTTCTTACCAAAGTTCCTAACACTTATAATGTTTTCTCCTTAGTTTCTCCAAGTGGTGTTTCATAATTATGATAACCACTATGTCAAAAGTGTTTCCTTACCATCATAACATCATCTCTCAAACATCTTTTCTTACTAACTAAATCTCCTTTTTCACATCTTACCTAAACATCATTTCCTCCTTTTACATCAACATTCCTAAACCTTAAACAAACTTCTCCAAGACTTTAATACATTCCTCAAAAACACTAATTGAATTCCTAGAACTTCCAAGATAATACCTAAATCCTTGTATCACTCTAAATCACCTTAATACATGCTTTCTTCCCTAGTAAAACACTTGTTCATTTTTTTAACACTTCCTAGTTCACCAAAACTCATTTAAAACACTTAGAACTTCTTATACATTTTCCAAATTTTGCCATAGCTTCTCTTGTATATTCTCACATCCAAACACTTAGGTTTTTACCTTATTTCATTCACGAACACCTAAGTCCACCAAGAACTTTCTCACACACAAAACTTCACCAAATTTACACTACATCACAATATAGTGCATAAACTTAAATTGCTTGGCACTTAGGCCCTTAAATAACATGGTTGTTAGGCCCTTAAATTGCATAAACCTTAAACACTGAATTTCCCACATAAATAATGCCTTTGACCTGCAATTACATACAACAACACATATGCCCTTTAATAGTTTCCTTGAGAGCATTTTACTAGGTCATTCACCATTGGCTCCTTTGGTATTTTATTAAGCAAATCAAGCTCATTTTTCCTAAGGCATTTAAACTACATTGAGATAGTTTGTTTACCTCTTTTCCTCTCAAACTTCTTTCTTGTTTCCTTGAACCGAAAATCAGCAAGGAGTTTGATCACTTGTTAACTTTCTAATCAATATACACATAAGGGTAATGAGCATTAAGTTTCATACTTAAACTCACATATAACCCTAAATTTACATAAGTGTTCTAAACACTTAAAATAGAAGTTTACCTTAGAATTTGAAAGAGAACTTGAATATGTGACAAGAGAGGTTTCCACCATGCCCTTGAATGTTTGGAATGAAGCTAAAACAAAGCAAAAGAAAACACCATGAAGAAGGTGATTTCGGTCACTTATGAAAACAAAAGGAAATGAAGTTTTTCTTTGACTTTCCTTACCTTGAAGCAAAGGAGAATAACATGGCATGAAAAGGTAAGCTCAAGCTCCTTCAATGGAGAATCTTCATGGCACCAAAATGGAGTTCTTGAAGATTTGAAAAGAGAGAAGTGTAGAGCTTGACCTAACTAAGACAAATATGGTCTTGGAATTTGATTTGGTGCATGGAGCTAGAAGTTACAAGCTATGGAAGTTGAAGATGTTGTGGTTTGCTGTAGAAAAACCGATGGAGCTTGGGAGAAGATGAAGAAATCGATGGTGAGTGAAGGAGAAAAAGAGAATGAGGTGAGAGGGTACACTTTATTAAGATATTTATGTTTAAAAGCAAATAGTTCTTTTGCTTTATTACTTTCCTTAGTTATTTGATTGGCCAAGTGTGGTGAGTCACACATGGAAAAACCGGCCCCTTAGTTTTTTAGGCCAAATCATGGTCTTTGTTGACCAATTAACTTACTTATATTGACTTATGTCATAAACTAGCATTTTTTGTTACTATTCACAAAAACAAGGCACATTCTTGTGAAATTTTTGATTTCCAATTGATTTAGACCTCCAAATATGATACTAAATAGTACACATGTTAATTAAAGAGTAATGATGGACATTTAGCCATTCAAAACTTATTTACAAGACTATTTTTCAAAAATGTGCTTTAAGACTCCTTAAAGCACATTTTGTGTTTTAACTTGTTTTCAAGCTTGGTTTTCTTTAGTAATTGATTTAATATGTTCATTAACATATTTATAAGGTATAGGTATGACCTTTAGGTCTTATACAAATTTATCCCAAGCTTAGAGCACATTTTTGCTCTTATTGACTTTAGGGTATTTTCTTGTGTTTTGTTTGGTTTAACTGTCTACCAAAGTTTCCTAAGGACTTAATTAGCCTTATTAAATCATAATGGACTATTATTTAGTATTGGTAGGTTCTTTGGGTCCTAACCAAGTTCACTCCAAGCTTAGAGCATGTTTTTGCTCAAACTGAGTCTTAGTGTTTTATTGTGTTTTACTATGGTTTAAATTGTTCAATGATGTTTTTAAGGCACTTTTTAGCTTTTATATACCATAGTTTAACATTTAAACAACATAACAAGGTTTGGGGTATTTCACTTCCCATCGTGCTTTTCAGCTGTGCTTGCTCGGCTGCTATCTGTTCTATCATCGGGTCTGGAGCTCGGGTGGAACTGTGAGCTATTGAGAATACTCTCCCTCCAGTGTTGCTCCATTGACGAAGCTCCTCACAGTAGGATTCCATGGCTGCCATGAATTCTTCCCCACTTTTTGCTAGCAGGTTTCCTCCCAAAGCGGCTCTCACCTCACCTCTGTTTTCATCTTTTAGCCCTTGGAAGAATCCTTGGGCCAGTGAGGTGATATTCTGTCCATGGTGTGGGCACTGGCGGAGTAGCTCTTTGAATCGGTCCCACGCTTCACATATTGTCTCGCTACCCAACTGTCTGAATGCTGTCAGATCGGCAATCATCTGTCTTGTCCTGGAGATGGGGATGTATTTCTCATAAAATGTATCTGTCATCTGCTCCCAGGTGGTAATGATGCCTGGTGGTAGTCTGTGGAACCACTTTGAAGCTTCTCCCGATAAGCTGTACTGGAACAGGCTCAGTCTGGCATACTCCTCCAATCCTTGTGATAGACCAAGTGATTCTAAGTGCACTAAGAATCGATGTACGTGGTCTAGTGCATCCGCTGGGTCGGCACCTGAAAAGGTTCCTGCAGGGTGATTTCGAATAGCATTGGATTGATGGGAAGGTTTTACCTTTTGCCAATCGGCCACTAGTTCTGCAGTTAAGTCTGGTAGAACCACTGGGCCTCTTCTTGGTGTGGCTGGTGGCCTGTTTATCCTCCCCATCGTGTACGGGGTGATTGGACCTCCTCCCAGCTGGTCATGGTTTGCTGCCATGTTGAAATCAAGCTGTCTTCTCGCTCTCAGAGCCTGGAGATAAATTCTCTCGATTTCGGGGTCGAAGTTTGTATCCGGTGGACCAGATGATCGCGTTCTGCGCATCCACTAGGTACTTGTAACAGCAATAGAGAAAGGAACGAAATGTGTTGAATTTAGAGCTAAAGTAAACAAAGGAATAAAATTAACGAAATGACTAAGACAACAAACTTCTAGTACTTGAACATTTAAATGACATTAATGAAAAAAAAACAATTGTATAAAATGGCACACAAAATAAATTAAACCTTAAATATAAATAATAGACAAAATAAATTTCAAATCAAATAATAATAAACAGGATACTGTAAAATAAAAATTAAGAGGGACAGAAATAAATTGTTGGAATTTAAATAACAATTAAATAAAGAAACGGAGATTAAAGAACAAAAATAAAATTGCTGAAAATTAAATAACAAAAAATTAAATGACAAGGAAATTAAATGACGATAAATAAATAACTGGAAATTAAATGGCTGAATTTAAATGACAGAATTTAAATAACAGAAAATTAAATAGCTGGAAATTTAAATGACAGGAAATAAAATAACTGGAATTTAAATGACTGGAATATAAAAATGACTGAAAAGGGCCAGATTACTGGAATCTAAAAATGACTGAAAAGGACCAGATTACTAGAATATAAAAATGACTGAAAAGGACCAGATTACTGGAATATAAAAATGACTGAAAAGGACCAGATTACTGGAATATAAAAATGACTGAAAAGGACCAGATTACTGGAATCTAAATGGCAGAATTTAAATGACTGAATTAAAATAGCTATAAAATAAATAACTGGAAGATTAAATAACTATAAAGAGTACGATAACCAAATTGCTAGAATAATTAATTAATAGAAACAATAATAATAAAAACAAAGAAAATGACAATAAATAAAAGGAAATGAATTATGAAACAGAAATCAAAAATAACAAACAGAATGTTAGAAACACAATAAAACCGAAAAAAATAAAAAAAATAAAAATAAAATAAAAACAAAATATTAAAGAAACAAAATATCAAAATAACAAGTGAATTATCCGGGGCTTAGGGACTAGACAAAGTCAAGTCCCCGACAACGGCGCCATTTTACAAATTATTTATTTGATGTATTAAATGCTAAGAATTAATCCTAGAAATCAACAAATCAATAGACCGTCGGGCTGCAAAAATCCCGGTCGTAGTAGTATAGCAATTTAGAAGCGACCAGGTGTCAATCCACGAGACTTGATAAAGTAAGTCTAGCCTAAGACAATGGGTAATTCAAAAGGGGTTGTTTTTGTTTTGGGATTTAAATAAATATCACGAATGGAATAATTTAAATAACAATTAGGAAAATAAATAACAGATAAAATAAAGTGATAGATGATATGGATGAGCGGGACTCTGGGTTCATGTTAAAACCGTTTGATTAATTATGTCTACTGGTTAATTAAAGATAGATTGGTGTTATACCCAAAATTTCAACCCCCCCTCCCGGAAGAGAGTCTCTACTAATAGGCTAGTAGCGAGGGTTCCCAATTCGATCGGCACATTTCAGAGTACTAGGGACAGCTTAGTCATCTCCAGGGGCATTTTCGTAATTTTTCAAGGCTCCTAAGCCCCCTATAGGCTTTCTCTCTCCTCCAAATAAGGGTCACATAAATTCCAAATGCTTTGAAATTTTAACCCATGATAGAGGATGACATCTGAAGCATAATGGCGTTGGAATTTTGATTTTTCGAATTTCCAATAATTTTCTAGCAATTTCTGATTGAATCTGACGAGAAATTGAATTTAAAATATTCCAATGTCCAAAAAATTCGATTCCACTTTAGAAAATTCGGAAATATCATCCTTTACCCATGTGTAAAATTTCATAATCAAATTCCTTTTGGAAGCCCTTAAGCTAAAACGTCGGTAAATCTCGGTTTTTACCGGATTTTTCTATCTTTAAGGAAGCCTATATAAGGAACCTTATCCCATGATCAAAGAAGAATCTCAAGAACCCTAGACTCTCAAAGAAGGCAGCCGTCTCTCTCTCTCCACGTTTTTGAACTCCAGAGCCACAATCAAACACCGAAATCTCACCAAAATCAACACCAAAACATATTTTCAACTCCCACACATCATCAATCATCAAACGTCAACCAAACCACCTCCAAAACGTGAAGAACACCTTCAACAATCAACAACCAGAAGCTCGGGTCGAACACAATCCAGAACCGGCACCATCGGAGCCTCCGAAGAATCCCGACGTGAAGAACCCTCTTGAATTCGAAGGTAAAATGGGTTACAATTCTACTTTTCTAATTCCCCACGACCTTATTAACTCTCTATCAAATTTTGGGTTCAAACTAACCTTTTTACGCTTCTGTATTGCTGTTTGTTTAAGCTTCTGTCCAATAACTTGTTTACCAAGTTTCGTGCTTAATTCGAATTCAAATTGAGAACTTTCAATCACTAACGTCTTGTACATCTTTCAGGCTACACACCCATAAAATTTGAGCCAAAAACCCCTTCGGGAACAGCCTCAACGTCGCCGTCCGAGGGCGGTCCGCACCCACGGACGTCATGTCCAGGGTCCCGGGCTCCCTGTCCGTAAGCCCGGACGCCCACGGACGGCGGCGGGATTTTAAAAAATTCAAAAATTAGGTTTTCTAATAATGTCCGGGCCCACGGACAGCCTGTCCGTGGCCCCGGACTTTGCAATTTTTTGTTTTCCTTTAATTTCGACTCTTCTGTATAATTAGGTTAACTGGGGTCCGTGGTCTCGGACATGGGGTCCGTGGCTACGGACGTAAGCAAAATTCGACCTAATTCTGCCTCCAAAACCCTAGTTTAGGTATCTTTCAATTTCACTTTAGTTTTCTGTCAAAAAATGCTAAAAAAACACAAAAAAACAGAAGCTCGCGCACTTAGATTAAAACGACTCGTAATAAGCCGTAAATAAACCAAGTAGAGGAAAAACGACCTAGGAAGGGTAATGAATGTAATTGAACCCTAAATAAGTCGAATACCAAGCCCCCGAATCCGAACTCTCCTTTCCTAATTTGATCTAGGTTAAGATTAGGTGGCAACTCATAATAGGTTCAAGTGAGCTAGCTTAGGTTTTAATAATTATTGTTATAAGACATAGTTATTAATCTTAGGTTATAAGTGGACCTAAAACCCGGTTAGATCCTAATCAATTTAATCAACATAGGATAGGGTTTAAAATCGAGGCTCACAGACTGGCGACTCTGCTGGGGAAGTACTCTTAATATTAACTTGTTTAATTTTCTGCACCTTTGCATCATATGAGAGCGAGGGTCCACCTAAACCGATTTCATCCCGGGACCCGTTTGAGGGTCCCCTGTCAGGGACTCACACCTTTTAGGTGATGTGAATAAGTGGGGGAAAAGAGGAGGGTGTCGTCTAACCACACCCCCTTAATACTGGGCTTAGCCCCAAGCATTTTCCTGACAGTATCCTTACCTAGCCCATTGTTTGGTCAGTCAAAGACCCGACCGTAGACGCACACCATCAGGTGATGTGAAAAAAAGTGGGGAAGCCCAAGGAGAATAACGTGCAAGCCCTATTCCTTTGAGGTGACCTGGGCCCATGCCCTAAGCACCTCTCCGGATCGATCCATACCCGGTTTGATTTAAACGCCTAGTGAGGACATGTTGAATTTGTGTGGGCCTTGTTTGCTTGTATGATCGGCCCATTACCCAGCCTAGAGATTGATAGGAACTTCTCCTACATTAACCTAGCCCAACCCGAATTGGCGGCTCTACTTGTTCGTGGCCCAGAGGTCCTGTTTGGTTTAATATGTGAGTCATTCGGGCTTCGGCCCAAAAGCTTAGACTTAGGTGATTTCTCTTCTGGCCCAATTTGAATTATCCAATTAGTTCTAGGCCAAAAAAAAAAAGAAATCCACCTGAACTTGAAATAACCCATAAGTTCTGAAAATAAAATCTTTTTCTGCTTAGCAACCATCTTCTCTGGCCCAAAGAAAGTTAGGCCCATTTGTGATTTAGGGACCATTCCAGCCCATGTGCTTTACTCCAGGCCCAAACACATTCCGACCCAAGGGCTCATTCTAGTCTAGGTAGACTTCTTATTCGGGCCCTGGTCCAAAACCCTAGATCTAGGTGTTACCTCTCAGGCCCAATCAAAGCCATCTGTTTACATTTCAGTCCAAATTCCAGTTCATAGTCTGAGAGATACTCCAGCCCAAACACCTCATTCTCTGGGTATCCTGGCCCACTTGCTTTCAGCCTAAGTCTGTTTTGATCTATCTTGTGAAGCGTCATTCTCACCTTAGTATCTTTCAGCCCACTTCCTTTTGTTAGCTAATAATGGACACCTTGGACACAGGTAGACTCAAGTCCTAAGTGCGGTCCAATCGACATGGAAGCCCAGCTCGCAATTTTGGAACAAAAGCACATGGCCACCATAGAAGCCATGGAGCAGAGGCATAGTGCTGCCATGGACACCGTGGAATCTAACTATGTTGCTGTTATCGAAGAGTTGAAAGCAAAGGCTCTTTCCCTCGAGTCCGAACGTCAAGCTCGGGATGAGTTAGTGGGCAGGCTTCTCAACACCCTTTTTGACTGCATTGAAGTTGGCTCCATTAGGGTCCGAGGACCGAAGGGGAATGTCAAAGAATTTGCTATAGAACTCAGGAAAGTGATTAGGCAACCAGGAGCAGCAACTTGCATCCAAAGCTGCACCCGCAAGAGAACCAGGCAACATGAGGAAGACAGTGATCGACAGTCAAGAGGACCTGGTTGGAGCGTTGGGACAGTAGAACCACCCCGACGGAATTCTCGACAAAGAGAGTTTACAGACATCGGTCGAACACAAAGACAAGCACTTGAAGAGCTTCAAGGAAGATATCCGATGCAACCGCACGCCCTGAGGCTAGGAACTACTCATTTGGGGAAGGATCTTAATCAATTTTGTCACTTCCATCACCTGCCCGGTCATGACACTGACCACTGCAGGGCCCTATAACACAGAATCCAGGATCTAATTGACCAAGGGCTCCAATTCTAAGAACATGGTGGAGAGCGCAGAGCACGCATGCCCAAGCATCATCAGAAATGTTGTTTTTTAGTGTTTTTCTCATTAAATGCATTTCTTTTCTTGTTTAGTTGTCTTTCAACTTTTGTAGTAGTTAGTTCCCTTGATCATTTTCGGTAGTTTTCTTGAGTTTGTAATTTCCAACATTATTCTTTTTGTTGAATAAAACATAGTTCCATTTTCATAATTTTTGTACAAAGCATTATTCATTAATTTGAAAAACTAAAAAAAAAGCACTCACGTCTTTCAAGGATCACGAAGTAATCATTTTCTGACTATGCAATGGAATACAAAGACTTGCATTTTGTTTCTGAAAATTTGAACATGCCTAACTAAACACCACAACTCACAACCCACAAAGAGGTTCAAGGTCCACATCTATTGAATTGTTGTCATAAACCCCAAAATCAATACTGGGGGCAATCTAAGTTTAAGTTCGTCATCTTTTATCTTTTGTTTAAATGTGCGAACGAGTTTCCGAGTGAAAATCTCGCGAGAGTGTCTTGAGTGGAAAAACCATGAGTGAACAAGCGTGTCATTTTTACACGACTCCGGTGAGACCACATTCAAAGGTGAGGTAAACGACATAACTCCGACCGAAGGAGATAATTTGTAAATTTACTCTTAGACCTGCGAAAAGTAACAAAGAACGGATACACAACTATCAGGAATGACGAAGCACCTAGGTACAGCACCACATAGCCAAAAGCTTGTAAACCCTATCATTAAACCCTAGGCACCCCTGTTGCGCCTTTCATATATCCCTTTTTAATGTTGCAAAGCTCCACAGAACAAGCCAGCCCGTGATGAATAACCAACCCGGTGACCAAAGGAAGTGAGGAGCCTGACTCTCAGATAACGTTTTCATCAGTCCAGAGAAGCAAAGCCGCTATCAGCATGACGAGGTGATCCGCAAATGGTCCCAAAGTGACACAGGATCAAAAGAGCTCACATCAAAATAGCTCTCAAAACTCAAAACCGGGAAACACAAGAACCCCGAAGGCAAAGTCAAGAAAGGATCAAACAAAGAGGCAAAACCGAAGTGCCTCGAAGAAATCCAAAAGACGAAAAGAGAAATGGTGTAAAGGACAACTTCAAAAGTCCAAGTCCAGAAGCTCAAAAACAACGTCAACATGAAGCAGTTAGACGACTTCAAGACAAGGAAGATGAATCTGAGAGAAGACGCAAGTTGCAGCTTTGGTCACCCACTTAAGCTCCACATACCTCAAATATTCCCTCATGGTCCCGTTGTCCTTCATCACACCCCGTGGCCACGTTATAAGCTTTAAAGACTTCCGACTTGATAGTTGTGCATCCAATCACGTGAAAGTAACAGATCAAATGCGTAAATCCATCAAATATCGAATTCAGTGGTCTAGAAGTGGTGACTGTAGGTGAGGAACGAGTGCAAGCACCAAACACGCTGAGTGTAGGTTAGGAAGCACCACATAAAAACATAAGCCCTGACCCTGTGAGGACGAGACTCGTTCGCACGTTTAATAAAAGAAAATACTTGGGGCAATCGATCGGAACGATCGATTGCCACGAACTCTAGCTCAGATTGTCTTAAGGGGAAAATACTGGGGGCAATTGTTGGTTCCAACAATTGCTATGACAACACCAATTGGAACCCAGAGCTTAAACATCACCACCACCATCACACACCACCGGCCCGCATAAGCCCTTACCTCCACATCAAACACCACATGCCCACATAAGCCCTTACCTTTACATCATACACCATACCCCACCGATGGCATGTTCATCTCCTAGGAGATAAATTACAAGTCCAAAGTCTATGGTTAGGAAATGATAATTTCGCTTTCCTTCTCATTAAACAGATTATTCTTCAAACACTACCACGTTTGGCACCTCTTTCAGCAATTTCTTGTTTTGGACAAATTTCCTACATACACGTTGATCGTATTTTGACATGCACATCCTCATTGCCACATTTGGCACTTTCCTAATTAACTTTCATCATGACCATTGCATCTATTCGTATGAGACTCCTCGTCATAATTCAGGGATACAGATTCTCAGCCGAAGGTACAGATTCTTCAGGGATACAGATTCTCAGCCGAAGATACAGATTCTTCAGGGATACAGATTCTCAACCGAAGATACAGATTCTTCAGGGATACAGATTCTCAGCCGAAGGTACAGATTCTTCAGGGATACAGATTCTCAGTCGAAGATACAGATTCTTCAGGGATACAGATTCTCAGCCGAAGATACAGATTCTTCAGGGATACAGATTCTCAGCCAAAGATACAGATTCTTCAGGGATACAGATTCTCAGTCGAAGATACAGATTCTTCAGGGATACAGATTCTCAGCCGAAGGTACAGATTCTTCAGGGATACAGATTCTCAGCCGAAGGTACAGATTCTTCAGGGATACAGATTCTCAGCCGAAGGTACAGATTCTTTAGGGATACAGATTCTCAGCCGAAGGTACAGACTCTTCAGAGATATAGATTCTCAGCCAAAGATTCAGATTCACCAGAGCAGCAGAACTCACTAGAGCAGCAGAACTCACCCGAATAGAAGAACTCGACCCAACACCAATTTTCAATCACTGATAGGTAGTCAACGCCTCAGAATAGCTTGACATCATCTCATTCTTTATAGGTAGTCAACGCCTTAGAATAGCTTGACATCATCTCATTCATTATAGGTAGTCAACGCCTTAGAATAGCTTGACGTCATATCATCCTTATAGGTAGTCGGTGCCTTAGAATAGTCTGACATTACTTCATTATTACCTTTAGGTGGTCGACACCTTAGAACCGCTCGACACCCTTCCAATTTACTCATAGGTAGTCAGTGCCTTAGAATAGCTCGACGCAACTTGTCGGATTGCACGTGTGGTCTTTTAAGATCCAAAATTTTGGGGTATCACTCAAGCATCAACTAGCCTTTTCATTTCCATTACAAAGTCTAGTTGACGGGGGGCAATCTGTTATACCCAAAATTTCAACCCCCCCGGAAGAGAGTCTCTACTAATAGGCTAGTAGTGAGGGTTCCCAATTCGATCGGCACATTTCAGAGTACTAGGGACAGCTTAGTCATCTCCAGGGGCATTTTCGTAATTTTTCAAGGCTTCTAAGCCCCCTATAGGCTTTCTCTCTCCTCCAAATAAGGGTCAAATGAATTCAAAATGCTTTGAAATTTTAACCCATGATAGAGGATGACATCTGAAGCATAATGGCGTTGGAATTTTGATTTTTCGAATTTCCAATAATTTTCTAGCAATTTCTGATTGAATCTGACAAGAAATTGAATTTAAAAATATTCCAATGTCCAAAAAATTCGATTCCAATTTAGAAAATACGGAAATATCATCCTTTACCCATGTGTAAAATTTCATAATCAAATTCCTTTTGGAAGCCCTTAAGCTAAAACGTCGGTAAATCTCGGTTTTAACCGGATTTTTCTATCTTTAAGGAAGCCTATATAAGGAACCTTATCCCATGATCAAAGAAGAATCTCAAGAACCCTAGACTCTCAAAGAAGGCAGCTGTCTCTCTCTCTCCACGTTTTTGAACTCCAGAGCCACAATCAAACACCGAAATCTCACCAAAATCAACACCAAAACATATTTTTCAACTCCCACAACATCATCAATCATCAAACGTCAACCAAACCACCTCCAAAACGTGAAGAACACCTTCAACAATCAACAACCAGAAGCTCGGGTCGAACACAATCCAGAACCGGCACCATCGGAGCCTCCGAAGAATCCCGACGTGAAGAACCCTCTTGAATTCGAAGGTAAAACGGGTTACAATTCTACTTTTCTAATTCCCCATGACCTTATTAACTCTCTGTCAAATTTTGGGTTCAAACTAACCTTTTTACGCTTCTGTATTGCTGTTTGTTTAAGCTTTTGTCCAATAACTTGTTTACCAAGTTTCGTGCTTAATTCGAATTCAAATTGAGAACTTTCAATCACTAACGTCTTGTACATCTTTCAGGCTACACACCCATAAAATTTGAGCCAAAAACACCTTCGGGAACAGCCTCAACGCCGCCGTCCGAGGGCGGTCCGCACCCACGGACGTCATGTCCGGGGTCCCGGACTCCCTGTCCGTAAGCCCGGACGCCCACGGACGGCGGCGGGATTTTAAAAAATTCAAAAATTAGGTTTTCTAATAATGTCCGGGCCCACGGACAGCCTCTCCGTGGCCCCGGACTTTGCAATTTTTTGTTTTCCTTTAATTTCGACTCTTCTGTATAATTAGGTTAACTGGGTTCCGTGGTCTCGGACATGGGGTCCGTGGCTACGGACGTAAGCAAAATTCGACCTAATTCTGCCTCCGAAACCCTAGTTTAGGTATCTTTCAATTTCACTTTAGTTTTCTGTCAAAAATGCTAAAAAAACACAAAAAAACAGAAGCCCGCGCACTTAGGTTAAAACGACTCGTAATAAGCCGTAAATAAACCAAGTAGAGGAAAAACGACCTAGGAAGGGTAATGAAAGTAATTGAACCCTAAATAAGTCGAATACCAAGCCCCCAATCCGAACTCTCCTTTCCTAATTTGATCTAGGTTAAGATTAGGTGGCGACTCATAATAGGTTCCAGTGAGCTAGCTTAGGTTTTAATAATTATTGTTATAAGACATAGTTATTAATCTTAGGTTATAAGTGGACCTAAAACCCGGTTAGATCCTAATCAATTTAATTAACATAGGATAGGGTTTAAAATCGAGGCTCACAATTGGCAAAATTCCTAATATTTTCTTAAGAGCTAAATCCTAGTCTCAGAAGAAATTGTTTACCAGAAATGCGGGGTCTAGTCTAGACTACAGCAGAAACACATGTAAACGGATTAAGTACGAGGAATAATAATTTGCGTCTGCAGGAATAATTAATTAATCCAATCAATAATTCCACAGATATACAGATTAATTTAACCGATCTATTTATCACTTGGTCGGATCAAAATAGATTTAGTAAAGCAATTTAATAAACTCATGACATTTATTAAAAAGCACAACAATAACATTAATCGTAACAATCACAATTAATTAAAACCAGTAAAAATATAAGTTACATAATTAAAACAAACTGAAATAAACCATCACCCAGAGTATATATAAACTACTCACTCATTATTTCAAAGATGGAAACAAATACTAAAACAAATATCAAATGCTAAGTAATGAAATAAATGTAACGAAAATTTAAACAACATGTAACAAATGTAACAGCATAAGTTTAGAGGAAACCCTTATATTAATTGAACCGGTCCGGTTCTTTGCAAGCGGTTCACAGCTCTCCCCCTATCCGAGTCGGTTCTGCTCTAGTCGGTTAAACCCAAACCGTGTCGTTCTTGCCCCGTACTTCTTCAGAGCGATAGGCTCTGTTCTCCGATTCTCGACTTCGCCCCTCTTCTCTTGAAATCGACGATGGAGAAAAACAACGATGGAAGTGATGATGCGGTGGTCGATGAATATGCTCATGGATGAAGGTAGCAGTGGTCTTGTGTGGATAAAACGACGATGGTGATGAAGATGAGGTGATGGTGGTCGGGTGTGAAGGCGAGGTGATTACGGTGTCGATGGAGTCGTGGTGTGGCGTGAAACGGAGACGATGGCGTGGTCAAGAAGATGGTGATGGATTGAGGATGATGAAACAGTGGTGGCGGAGTGATGGGTCATGAAAGCAAATGAATGGCGGTGGCGTCGAATGGAGATGGGGGTGTCGATGCGGGCGTGAGAATGGCCGATGTCGGTGAGGCGCGGGTGTGAGTGTGAGATGCGGTGCAGGTGAAGGTGGTGGTGGCGTCGAGGCGAAAGCGACGGTGGAGATGGAGGATGCGGAGACGGTGGTTGATAGTGAAAATGAAGGTCGATGGCGGTGGTTCGACGTGGTGAAAGTGTATAAAGATGGTGATTGATGGTGATGGGCGGCGTGAATGGCGTGGACGGTGATGATGGGATGAAGTCGATGGGTGAAGGTGTTGAGATGTGGTCGATGAATGGAGATGCAGGGCTGAGATGCGGTGAAGATGACGATGGTGGTCGAAGCGTGGGTGTGAGTGGTTGTGAAGGTGAATGACGATGGGCATGGTGTAGCGAATGTATGTGAATGGGAATGATAGGTTGACGATGGCGGTGAGACGGTGATGAAGATGATGAATCGGTGATGATGGTGGGCGGAAGATGACGATGATGGACGTGGTGCGAATGAGATGATCGAGATGGAATGAAGAATGGCGGTCCTGAAAATGGCGAGTCCAGCATGAAGTATGAGGAAGTGCCCGATGAAGAAGATGTCGTGGATGGTTGTCGGTGCGATCCAGCATGTGCCAGTGTGAATCCAACACCGAGAATATTCTCCTGATGTGCAGAGGAGTATGCGATCGATTGGAGTCTGACAGTGGATGATGGGCATACCTCAAACACAAATGAAAGAAGAATGATAATTAAACTGCTACAGCCAAGATTAGTAATCATTTACCTATTATGCAGTCCATATATTTATTAAAATCATGAAATAATATGCAGTCAAATGTGTGAAGAATCACAATTATGTACGTGCATATGTGACCACTGTCAAAGTGTCACCAGTTACTAATATAAATGATCTCCTTTATAACTACCGAGCTTTCGTTCTTTATATCTATCAAGGTACTGCCGATTATATATATAAAAGTGCAAGCCATCTCCTTGTTACGTTGTAATCTAAAAAAAAATGTAAATCAAAGATTTTTTAGTTGACACATAAAATAAACTTATTCTCATCAAAGCATAAATATAAGAAAAAGGATATGATAAGTGTGAAATATGACATGAATTGTTATGAAAATAGAAAGTATTAAAGCTCTAAAATATATATATATTTCGCACTTATCAATCAACTCAGCCCAACCCAAATTGTCAGCTTTATTGTTTGCGGCCCAAAGGCCCTGTTTAGTTTAATATGTGAGTCATTTGGGCTTCGGCCCAAAAGTTTAGATTTAGGTGATTTCTCTTTCGGCCCAATTTGAATTATTAATTTAGTTCTAGGCACATGAAAAACAAATCCACTTAAAGTAATCCATAAGACATGAAAATCAATATGGCCTTTCCATTTCGGCCCAAGGCCCATTCTAGTCTAGGTAAACTTTTTATTCGGGTCCATGCCCAAGAACCTAGATCTAGGTACCATCTTGTCGGCCCGATTAGAACCATTTGTTTTCGGCCCATTTGAATTCAGGATAGTTTGCGTAACTCATTCATTCCAGTTTCTGGCCCGTAGGCCCAACAAGAACTTCAAAATGAATCTTGGACATTAAAGTTCCTGTCTCGGCCCAGTGGCCCATTCGTACTTCATAAAGTTTCCTTCGGCCTGTGTGCCTCACTTCCAGATTTAGGGTATTCAGGCCCATACATCTAGATGCGGTTCAGAAATCGTTCTAGACCATGTGCCTCATTTCTAGCCTAAACACATTCCTACCCAAGTGCCACATTCTCACAACACTCCGGCCCATGCACCACATCCTCAAAATGTTTCCAGCACAAGTGCCAACCCACTTATGAATCATTATAGCCTGTGTGCCTTACTTTCAATTCATCCAGACCCGAGTGCCTATCCACATCCATGAAATCATCCAGGCCCGAGTGTCAATCCATATTCATGAAACCGTTTCAACCCATGCACCTCACATTCAGTTTGTAAAAGGTTCAGGCCCAAATAGGCATTCCTAGTTCAGGTATTTTGCAGAGCCTAATAAGAGTCCAAGAAGAAGCCGATCACGATCATCTCAGTGATGTCCCAACGGTCGAGAGCTCGAGTCTTCAGCATGCGGGCATCAGACGGTTCGGTAGAGTTTGAATTCAATAGAAGGCTTAGGGTTCACATGCATTCTACTGCATAACTTGCTAAAACATTCATCTTTCAAATGCATCACTCAGAGTTTTCAAAGAATGATCGTGTTCAAACCACTAATAAGAAGCATCGATTTTGTTAAATCATCTTCTTCCTCATGTTAACAAATGGATGACTTCTTCAAGTCTAAATGGTAAAAAAAGATTTTGTTTCACACAAGTTTCTTTTGAGAAAATGGTTCATGAAGTAATCATTTCCCGATAATGGAATGCAAAGACTTATATTTTTTAAAAAATTTTGAACATGCCTTGCCAAACCCCACAGCTTATCCCAAGGCATCCAAGCAACCCACAAAGCGGCTACAAATCCACATCTTTTAAATTGTTGTCATACACCCCAAATCAATACTGGGGGCAATCTGAGTTTAAGTTTGTCATCTTTCATCTTTTGTTTAAAAGTGTGACCGAGTTTCTGAGTGAAAATCTCGCGAGAGTGTCTTGAGTGGTAAAACCATGAGTGAACGAGCGTGTCATTTTTACACGACTCCGGTGAGACCACATTCAAAGGTGAGGTAAACGGCATAACTCTGACTGAAGGAGATAATTTGTAGATTTACACTTGGACCTGTGAAAAGTAACAAAGAACAGATACACAACTACCAGGAATGACGAAGCACCTAGGTACAGCACCACACATCCAAAAAGCTTGTGAACCATGGAATTAAACCCTAGGGACCCCCGCTGAGCCTTTTTATATCCCTTTTTGATATTACAAAGCTCCACAAAACAAGCCAGCCAATGATGAATAACCGACCCGGTGACCAAAGGAAGCAAGGAGCCTGACTCCTGGTCAGCAACTTCACAAGTCCAAAGAAGCAACACCGCTACCAAGACGAAGAAATGATCCACAAATGGTCCCAAAGTGACACAGGATTCAAAGAGATCACATCAAAAACAACTCTCAAAGTTCAAAAATGGGAACCACAAGAACCCAGAAAAAGGAAAAGGATACAGGGCAAATCTGAAAAGCCCGAACGGAATCTCAAACCAAAAGACGAGGGAGATGATGGCTTCAATGTTCCAAGTCCAATGTCCAAAAGCAAAGTCAACGCGAAGTAGCCAAGCGACTTCAAGACAAAGAAGGCAAGCCCGAGAGAAGGTGCAAGTTGCAGCTTTGGCCACCCTTATAGCAACACATACCTCAAATATCCCTCAATGGTCCTGTTGTCTTTCATTACACCCCATGGCCACGTTATAAGCTTAAAAGACTTCCAACTTGGTAGTTGTGTATCTAATCACGTGAAACTAACAGATCAAATACGTAAATCCATCAAATATCTAATTCAATGGTCCACAAGTTGTGACCGTAGGCTAGAAACGAGTACAAACACCAAACACGTCGAGTGTAGGTTAGGAAGCACCACATCAAAACATAAGCCTTGACCTTGTGAGGATAAGATTTGTTCGCATGTTTAATCAAAGAAAATACTAGGGGCAATCGACGATCGATTGCCATAAGCTCTAAAGCACAGATTGCCTTAAGGAAAATACTGGGGGCAATTGTTTGTTCCAACAATTGCTATGACGACACTAATTGAAACCTGAAGCTTGAGCACCAAGACACCTCACCACACAGGCCCACATAAGCCTTTACCTTCACATCATACATCACACAGGCCCACATAAGCCCTTACCTCCACACCACCTCTACACAGGCCCACATAAGCCCTTACCTCCACACCACCACTACACAGGCCCACATCAGCCCTTACCCCCATAATAAACACCACACACTTCCACCAGTGACATGTTCATCTTCTAAGAAACAAATTGCAGGTCTGAAATTCTAGGTCAGGAAATGATCATTTCACGTTCCTTTTATAGTAGAGTTTTTTCTCAAGCATTGCCCTCTTTGGCACCTTTTTCAACAGTTTTTAGTTTTGGAGAAGTCTTCAATAAACACTTTAGTTGCATTTTACAACTTTCGCATAACACCTCAGCACAGCCACGCTTGGCACATTTTCCAATGATTTCTTTCTTTGGACAATTTTTTATTCTTTCTAGCACTTTGATCATAATCATGTTTGGCATTTTCACCATCGGTTTACATCACATTCAATTGCATTAAATCAACCTCATTGTATCTTTCAATATGAAACTCCTCAAGATAGAACCGAGGATTTAGATTCTTCGGAGATGAAGAACGCACCAGAGTAGAAGAAGTCACCCAAGTAGAAGAACTCACCCGAGTAGAAGAACTCACCAGAGTAGAAGAACTCACCAGAGTAGAAGAACTCACCCGAGTAGAAGAACTCACCTGAGTAGAAGAACTCACCCGAGTAGAAGAACTCACCAGAGTAGAAGAACTCACCAGAGTAGAAGAACTCACCCAAGTAGAAGAACTCACCCGAGTAGATGAACTCAACCTCAGGCTCGTCGTGTGCCTAATTTCCTACCATTCCACTTAGGCACCCATAAGTCCTACTTTACATTCATCCACTTAGGCACACATAAGTCCTACCACTACAAAAACATCCCAGGCACGCATAAGCCCTACCTTACACCTACCTTACCCTGCATCCATCCTACCTTGAATTCATCCGGGCACGCATAAGTCCTTCCTCACACTCATCACATCAATCTCATTACATACTACACCTCTTTTCATTTTTAGGATCCCGACACCTTAGATGCTTGGTCTAGTTTATTCATTCTTAGTTTAACACTTTTCACATTTTAGGTAGTTGGCGCCTCATAATAGCCCAGCACACTTAGACTCCTCTTTTAGGTAGCTGGCGCCTCATAATAGCCCAGCATGTTTAGACTTCTCCCCTAGGTAGCTAGCGCCTCATAAAAGCTCAACACAGTCAACAGACTTTTAGTAGAAATTTTGGGGTATCACTCAAGCTTCAACTAGACTTTTCATGTCCATTCTAAAGTCTAGTTTACGGGGGGCAATATTTTATACCCAAAATTTTGACCCTCGGGAAAGGGCTCAAGGGCACAAATGCAAAGACAAGGGCAAAATAGTCAAAATGCACCAAGACGGGATTTTCTAAGGACATTCTCAGGATTTTCTATTTTCCTATGACTTGTTCACTATCTCCAAACACTTCCAAGTACCATAGTCACTGTGAAAGGTATTTCATAATCTTTAGATAATATTTATTTTGGAAATTTAGCTTTTAATTCAAATTATAAGCTAATTTCTTTCATAATTAACACATGAAATAACCTCAAAATAGAAATAAAAAGGTTTCCAAAAATTAAAATAAAATTGCCACATGGTTATCATGACTTCATAGAGTCATAAACCTGAAAATATTTTATTTGGAACCTTAGCCCAAAATTTAAAAGAGAAATTCAAACATTCTTGCAATTTTCTCTCTCCTTTGTAAAATACCTAAATCAAGTCCAAATGTCGTGAAATGTTAACACAAGATAAATATTGTGTTTTATAGACCAACTCCGTTGGAATTCCATAATTTCGACTCCCCGATCAAAAGTTATGAATTATGGGAGGTTCCAGATTGTAAGATTTTTATCTAATCGGTTATTTATCAAAATAACCCGATTCCAACTCCCCAAATTCCTAAAGATCGTAATTTATCTTTGGTTAAAAGTTTAGAATTTTTATCGACTTGTAGCATATTCTAAAAAATCAGTATCTTTTAGAGCATAGAATTAGGGTTTTAGATAAAATTTTTGTTCTATCAATTTGGCCATGATCTTTCAATAAAAGACCTTACAAAAACTGACCTAGGGCAGAGAATATCATCCCTAAAGTCAGAGAACACGGCCGTCAACCTACTTCCCGTGTTTTTGCAACCCCGAGCCTCGAATCTATACTAAAATCATCCCGAAATCCCCAAAAAACACATTCCCTCTTCTCCCATTGAGCTTCCTAGCAACAGTACACCAAAAATACAGAACCAAACCATGGTTAAAAACACAAGGAAGAAGAGGTTAGAAGCTCGGGTCAAAGTCAAACCGGATTGGCCATCAACGAAGCTCTCGAGGATTCCCGACGTGAAGGAACAAGCAAATCCCGAAGTCAAAACAGGTTGGAATTCAAATTCTTTAACTCCCCATGATCTCAATACACTTCTGGTTGAAATTTCTAATCGAATTGACTTTTATTTCCTTCTGAATTAAGGTTTATTTGTGTTTCTGTCCGCTAACTTGTTCAATAAGTTTCGTCCTTAATTCGTAGTCAAATTGAAAACTTTTGATCACTAACTTGTTTAGAATCTTTCAGGCTGTCTACCCATAAATTTTGAGCCAAAAACACCGCCGGGAGCCGCCCAAACGCCGTCGTCCGACGGTGGTCCGCACCCACGGACGCTATGTCCGGGGTCCCGGACGCCCTGTCCGTAAGTCCAGACGCCCCCGAATGGTGGTGGGACAATTTTATTTTCAAAATCTAGGGTTTTTCAACTTATGTCCAGGCCCACGGACGCCTTGTCCGTGGCCCCGGACTTTTCAAAATTACATTTTCGATTTAATTCATCTTTTAGCTTCACTTAGATTAACTAGGGTCCATGGGTTCGGACATTAGGTCCGTGGCCACGGACGGAATCAAAATTTGACCTAATTCTACATCCGAAATCCTAGTTTAGGTATTTTAATTTTCACTTTAATTTTCTGTAAAAAATGTATAAAATTTAAAAAAATCAGAAGTTTGCGCACTTAGGTTAAAACGACTCGTAATAAGCCGTAATTAAAATAAGTAGAGGAAAAACGACTTTGAGGGGTAATGAAAGTAATTGAACCCTGAAAAAGTCGAATACCAAGCCCCCGTACCTGAACTCTACCTTTCCTAATTACCCTAGGTTAAAATTAGGTGGCGACTCATAATAGGTTCAAGTGAGCTAATATAGGATTTAATAATTAGTGTTATATGACATAGTTATTAATCTTAGGTTATAAGTGGACCTAGAACCCGATCAGATCCTAATCAATCTAATCAACATAGGATAGTGGTTCAAAAATCGATGCTCACAATAATTATGCTACGAGATATGCGGGATAGTTCTATACAGGTTTTTAATGGCTAATCATTATGTTTCTTTACTAAATTGGTTTATATGTGGTGAACTTTCGGTAGGAACTTTATTAAAATATGTTCTTATATATTCAAACTACCTTGGTTTTATGTTGATTTATACCGGTGGTTGGGGAGGGTTTTGTGGCATGATAGCTCTAAAATTGCTGGTAGTTTGAAGAAGCAAGGAGTGCTTCAATGGCTAACCTATAGTAAGAGTTGATTGAACCTAGATTTGCTCATGCAACATCATTCGTGACATCCGCTTTAAACAACAACTAGTTATTTTTGTCTGTTTCATTTTGTTTCCATGTTAGGATGTTGAGGTTGTCGATCATCTATACTTTGCACACTATGCTATCTTGGTATTAATGAGAAATTATGTTTTTTTTAAAAAAAGATATAGAATGTCAGCTATGACAAGAAAACAATTATCACACGAATGTTAAGAAGGAAAAAGGAATGATTATCAATACTATTGTTTGTTTAGTTATTTTTATATCATATTTACACGAAAAGAATGAGAATACTTTAATTCGCATTTGTTTGATTTACACCCTCAGAGTAATATGATTGTTTTGCCCCTAAAAGATCTTTGATTACCCATTGAAGGCATAGTGACTAGGTCATTAAGCGGTGGTAGGTGGATACTGAATGATGATTGGTGGACATTGACGCTTGGCTAGTGATCATTGACCGGTTACTAATAGCTTTTGATTTATAATTTCTCCTCTTTACCCCAAACAAATAAAGAAATCGAGGGTCGTTCATTACATTTCCCGTTATTCTTTTCCCTTTCATCTCCACAAATTAGACGCTCCCGAGTCCTATCACTAAGCTACAAATATTGGAGGTTATATAAGTTATGAAAGTAAGAGAATCATAAAGTGTAGAAGGTAATGAAGGAGGATACATACACAACGTCTTAGTGCTTCTTGCATTCCATAATACACCTTTATATAGTACGTGATATCATCCCTCATCAAACCTTTGAGTGACCCTTTATTAAGATGCGAATACCAACATCAAAGGTCTATGATAGTTACACAAATGAAAAGTCTAGAAGTGGTTTTGAGAGTGATACTAATGAAGGATCTAGATAGACCAAAAGACATAAGGATATACATTGACTAAATATGATGATTTACAACACCCTTCATTGGATGTACACCTTATAATACTGCCTCACTAAGAACCTTTCCAAGAACAACTCACTGGGACAAAAACTGTGGTCATGGACAAAAGAGTATTATTTAATATGTTTCTCTCTCTCCTTCAATTTAACAAAATTTCTCTTCGATGTCGCATGCAAATATCATGCATAAGCATCTTAAAAACCCTTGTAGGTTGTAACTTAGTAAATAAATCAGCTATACTCTCATAAGACTGAATTTTTATGATCATCAATAACACCCTTGGTCTAAAGCTGATGGGTTGATAAATTTTTTGGTGATATATGCATGGTTTGATCACCTTTAATGTATCCTTCCCTTATTTGCATAATGCAAGCAGCACTATCACCGTCGACTTCTCTAAACCTAATTCATTACCACAAGAAATTAATATATGAAAAATAATGATATGAGCCACACACATTCTCTTCATGTTTCATATAGAGCAATCAATTCGTTATGGTATGATGAAGTTGCCATTATAGTATGCTTCGTTGAACGCTAAGAAACGGCAGTTCCACCATACATTAATATATATCCTGAATGTGATATGGCTTTATGTGAATTAGATAAATAGCCAGCATCTGAAAAGTCATTTGGAAAATAAACCCATATCATGTATACCACGAAAGTAGCATAAGACATGTTTTACTTTTTTCCAGTGCCTACTCATTGGAGCTAAACTATATCTTGCTAATAAGTTAACTGAAAAAGCATATATGGTTGGGTGTTACTAGCATGATACATCAATTCCCCAATGGAACTAAGGTTGACGCCTCAAGGCCCAATAATTGCTTATCAGGTTTAAATTAATCTTTATCCATATTAATTGAGGCACACTAACTAGTAGAAGAATAGTCTATTTCGGCGGTTCAAAACCACCTATTTCGGTGGTTCAAAACCGGTGAAATGGGTGCCACCGAGAAAGGGGTGGGAGCCTATTTTAGTGGTTGTTTCAGGAACGCCAAAATAGTTGCCTGCCGGAAACCAAAAATAAAAACAAATACCTATTTCGGCGGTTGTTACTAAGGAACCCCCGAAATAAATGTTCGACCTTACAAGGTCTGCTCTAGGGTTGGAAAATTCCTGTAACGTCTAGTTATTACAGAATGACCTATTTCGGTGGTTGCAAGCTAGGAACTACCAAAATTGATGGTATTTTTTGTCTTTCCATTTTAGCTTATAAATTCACCAAATGCACCACCTTTATTCGACAAAACCTATAAATTAATTTAAAAAAGATGCCACAATTGAGAGGCGCTGCATAACACATACAAAAACCTACATAGCTAGCTCCATCAAAATGACGCTACGATCACAATCACACAAAAAAGTAAATTGTACAAATACACAACACATTCTTCTTAAAAGATCAACATACCGCAATCATACCATTTCACCCCAACACCACCACTACATTACAAATGGTCCCCGCATCCCACTTTCAGTCCAACAATAATTAGCTAGCTAATAAATTAAAATCAATAAAATTAAACTAGATTCATGGAGACGTACTGTTATACCCAAAATTTCAACCCCCCCGGTTTAGGGTTTGTTAAGCTTTAGTGTTATGAGAAGCGCTTTGGTCAAATGGTGGTGATTCCTGGTCCGATCGGCGCGTTCCGGAGCACTAGGGGCAGTTTAGTCATCCTCGGGGGTATTTTCATAATTTTCGGGGCTTTTAGGACCTTCTATAGTCTTTCTCTCTCCTATGAAGAAGGGTCAAATCAATTCTAAATGCTTTGAAATTTTATCCCATAAAAAAGGATGACATTTTGGACATAATTGCATTATAATTTTGATTTTTCGAATTTCCAATAATTTTCTACTAATTTCTGATTGAATCTGACGAGAAATTGAATTTAAAAATATTCCAATGTCCAAAAAATTCAATTTCACCTTGTAAAAATCAGTATCATCCTTTACACAAGGTTAAAATTTCATGCTCAAATTCCTTTTGGAAACCCTTGAGCTAAAACGTAGGTAAATCTCTGTTTTTACCGGATATTTCTATCTTTAAGGAAGCCTATATAAGGAACCTTATCCCTTGATAAAATCAGAACTCCAAGAACCCTAGACTATCAAAGAAGCCAGCCGTCTCATTCTCTCCACGTTTTGAACTCCCGAGTTACAATCAAACACCAAAATCTCACCAAAATCAACACCAAAACACATTCTTCAACTCCCACAACATCAACTATCATCAAACCTTCTCCAAAACACTATCAAAGCGTGAAGAACATCAAGAACAACGAGAAGTCAGAAGCTCGGTTTGAAGTTCGTTCGGATCCACCATCAACGAGGCCTTCGAAGAATCCCGATGTGAAGAAACACCTCGAATCCGAAGGTAAACCAGGTTAAAGTTCAGGTTTCCTGACTCCCCTCGACTCCATTAACTCTCTGTTGAAATTTGGAATCAAACCGAGCTTTTTCGACTCCTGAATTAATGTTTTCCTTCGTTTCTGCCTGTTAACTTATGCACTAAGTTTCGCGTTTAATTCAGCTTCAAATTGAAAACTTTTGATTACTAACGTATTGTATATCTTTCAGGATACACGCATATAAATTTTGAGCTGAAAACACCGTCGGGATCCACCAGAAAACCCCTGTCCGTGGGTGGTCCGTGACCTCGGACCTATGGTCCCGGACCACGGATAGGTCGTCCGTGGCCACGGACACCCACAGAGAGCGGCGAGATTTTAAAATTTTCAAATCTTAGGTCTTTCTAAACAATGTCCGGCCCACGGACATCCTGTCCGGGGCCCCGGACTTTTCAAAAATTCGTTTTCTCTTAAATTCGACTTTTCTATATAATTAGGTTAACTAGGGTCCATGGATTTGGACAGTAGGTCCGTGGCCACGGACAAAAACAAATTGGACCTAATTCTGCCCCCGAAACCCTAGTTTAGGTAATTTTACTTTCCACTTTTAAACTCTGTCAAGAAAGGTTAAAAAAACAAAAGTTTGCACACTTAGGTTAAAAACGACTCGTAATTAGCCGTAATTAAACTAAGTACAGGAAAAATGACTTCGAGGGGTAATGAAAGTAATTGAACCCTAAATAATCAAATTCCAGGCCCCCGAACCCAAACTCTCTTTTCCAATTTTAATCTAGGTCAAAATTTGGTGGTGACTCATAATAGGTTGCAGTGAGCTAGCTTAGGATTTAATAATTAGTGTTATATGACATAGTTATTAATCTTAGGTTATAAGTGGACCTAGAACCCGACTAGATCCTAATCAACCTAATCAACATAGGGTAGTGCTTCAAAAATCGAGGCTCACGGAATGACGACTCTGCTGGGGACAATTTCTTAATTTTAGCTTGTTTAATTTTATGAAAGAGAGCTTAACTTGAAATTGTTTATTACGGATTTCGTTACATTATTTGTTTACTTTCGTGCGCAATTTAATTTTATTCACCTTTGCATCATATGAGAGCGAGGGTCCACGCAAGCCGATTTCACCCTGGGACCTGCCTTATGGTCCCCTGTTAGGAACTCACACCTTTTAACGTGATGTGAATAAGTGGGGGAAAAGAGGAGGATGTCGTCTAACCACATCCCCTTAATACATGGGTTTTAGCCCAAGCATTTTCCTGGCAGTACCCTTACCTAGCCTTGTTTGGTCATTCAAAGACCCGACCGTAGATGCACTCCTTCAGGTGATGTGAAAATAGTGGGGAAGCCCAAAGAGAATAAGCGTGCAAGCCCTATTCCTTTATGGTGACCTGGGCCCGTGCCCCAAGTACCTCTCCGGATCGATCCATACCCACGTTGGTCAAGACGTTAAGTGAGGATATGTTGAATTTGTGTGGGCCTTGTTTGCTTGTATGATCGGCCCACTATCTAGCCTAGAAATTGATAGGAACTTCTCCTATATCAACCCAGCCCAACCTGAATTTACAGTTTTATTTTCAGCAGCTCAAAGGCCCGGTTTTGTTTAATATGTTAGTCATTTGGGCTTCGGCCCAAAAGTTTAGACTTAGGTGATTTCTTTCTTTCGGCCCAATTTGAATTATCAGTTTAGTTCTAGGACCACGAAAATCAAATCCACCTAAAGCAATCCATGAAATCCACCAGGCCTTTCATTTCAAGGCTTGTTCCAGTCTAGGAAGACTTTTCACTCGGGCTTTGGCCCAAGGTCATAGACATAGGTATCATCTTTTAAGCCCAACAAGGATTACTCGGCCAAAATTCCAATTTACATCTAGAACATGGTTTAGAAATCATTTCGGCCCATACGCCTTACTTCTAGCCCAAGCACATTCTGGCCCATGTGCCTAATTCTCAGAACATTCCGGCCCAAGAGGCACATTCTTCAAACATTTCATCCTAGGCGCCAGTTCACAGCTTATGAATCATTCCGTCCCATGTGCCTCTCTTCCAACTCATTCGGGCCTTAGTACCTACCCACAATCTCCAAAACATTCCCGCTCATGTGTTTTTCTCGCAGCTCAGACAAGTTATAACCTGAAACTTCTTTGCGGCCTGGAATTTCAACCGAGTCCTCTTTTGTTTTCTGATAGACGGTACTTTGAAAACAGGTAGGCCCGGATCCCAAGTATGGCAGAAGGAAGAAATCCAACCAATACGGATGCCCAGTTAGCCATAGAATTCATATGGATACTGAAAAAGATTGAGCGCATGGAGAAGGCCAACAAGCCAGCCGGTTTTGACTACTTTTCCACTGGATTGTATCCTAAGGTTGATCTCCCTCCAAAGTTGAAGTTGCCAACACTTCCTCTGTACAAGGGTTCCTCCGACCCACAGCTTCATTTGGCAATGTTCTATAGAGAAATGTCCATCCTTATGCTAAACGACATGCAAAAGGCTAAGGTATTTGCTCGTTATCTTGATGAGACTCCTCAGCGTTGGTACATAACTCGAAGGATGAATACCAAGACCTACGAGGAGGTCTATGAAGCTTTTCTGCATCATTTTGAGTACGCTAGAAGTTTTGGAGTCACCAGGGCTGATCTTGCAAGCACACGACAAACAGAAGGTGAATCAATTCCCGAATTCGTCAAGCATTGGAGGATAAAGGCAGCCGCTATGCTCACAAAGATGGACGAACAGGAGAAAATCCGAATGGTAATCGAGAATATACAGAAGCAATACAATAACAAGCTGAAATTTACATACTTTCCTAATTTCGACTTGCTGATGGGACAAGTTGGTGTCCTAGAGGAATTGATCCATAAGAGAGAATTAAAGCTTAGGAACTCAGAAAACACCGGAAATGGTTCAAGGACAGTAGCTTGAATCCAAAGAGGCATCCAAAAGAGAACTAGACAGCATGAGGTAAACACCGTTCGACGGATAAGAGAATCAGGTTGGGCCATTTGAGCAGTAGAGCCACCTAGAAAGAAACTCCGTCAGAGAGAGTTCACAGACATCAGCCAGCCGTTGAGCCAGACATTCAAAAACCTCCAGGAGCGAAACATGCTACAACGTCTCACCCCCCGGCCTGGGGTCCCTTAAAAAGGAATGAACCTTAGTGAATTATGTTAATACCACCAATTACCCGGCCATGACACCAATGATTGCAAGGCTTCGAGGCAAACGATCCAGAACCTCTTTGACCAGGGATTTCAATGCGATGGTATTTAAGAGAATGTTCTTATTAGAAATCACTTTAAATTCACAGTTCTTTGTTTAGACTTTAGGATAATTTGTTTCTATCCAATCTTCCTCTCTTAGTATGTTTTGAGTTGTTTTTTATTGTATGTACTTAGCATTGTTGAATATATTTTCCGTTAATAAAGCTTCTGCATTCTTTACATCTTTAAGAAAGTCATGTACAAATGCTTTGTAAATAAATGCTCTTTCTCCAACAAAATGAAAAAATGAAAAAAAAGATGGTTTGAGTATGTCTTTTGATAAAGGCGCATGAAATAATCATCTCCTGGCAATAGAACAAAACGATTTGTCTTTTTTATTCCAAAAGGGTGAACAAGTCCGTCCAAACACCATCACAGAACATCCAAAACAATCCACAAAGCGGTCCAAATTCCACATCTGTTTAAGTGTTGTCATAAAACCCCAAATCAATATTGGGGGCAATTTGAGCTTAAGTTTGTCATCTTTAGTCTACCATTTAAATGTGTGAACAAGTCTTGAAAGAAAATTCGCGAGAGTGTCTTGAGTGGAAAAACCATGAGCGAATGAGCGTGTCATTTTTACACGACTCCGGTGAGACCACATTCAAAGGTGAGGTAAACGGCATAACTCCGATCGAAGGAGATAATTTGTAAATTTACCCTTAGACCTGCGAAAAGTAACAAATAACGGATACACAACTATTAGGGATGATGAAGCACCTAAGTTCAGCACCACACAACCAAAAGCTTGTGAACCCTGATACTATACCCTAGGCACCCCCGCTGAGCTTTTCATGTATCTCCTTTTTTGCAACATTGCAAACTCCACAAAACAAGCCAGCCGATGATGAATACCCGACCCGGTGACCAAGGGAATCCAAGGAGTCCGACTTCAGGGTGACAACTTCACAAGTCCAAAGAAGCATTGCTGCTACCAAAATGACGAAATGATCCGCAAATGGTCCCAAAGCAACACAGGATCCAAAGAGCTCACATCAAAAACAGCTCTCGAAGTTCAAAAACGGGACCCACAAGAACCCCGAAAAAGGAAAAGGACACAAGGCAAATCTAAAATCCCGAGAAAAGTCCAAACACAAAACAAGAAAGGAAAATGATGCAGAGGACAACCCCAAAGTCCAAAGTTCCACAACTTACCAACAAAGTCATCACGAAGTAGCCAAATAAATTCAAGACAAGAAGAAGAATCTGGAAGAAGGAGCAAGTTGCAGCTTTGGTCACCCATACAGCTCCTCACATTCCAAACATTCCTCCATGGTCCCATTGTCATTTGTCATACGCCACGGCCACACTATAAGCTCTAAAGACTTCCGACTTAATAGTTGTGTATCTAATCACGTGAAAGTAACAGATCTAATGCGTGAATCCATTAAATATCAAATTCAATTGTGTAGAAGTTGTGACCGTAAGCGAGAAATGAGTGCAAGCACCAATCACGTCTAGTGTAGGTTAGGAAGCACTACATCAAAACATAAGCCTTGGCCCTATGAGAACGAGACTCATTCACACGTTTAATCAAAGAAAATACTGGGGGCAATCGATTGTTCTAATCGATTGCCATGAACTTTAGCTTAGATTGTCCTAAGGAAAAATACTAGGGCAATTGTTGGTTCCAACAATTGCTATGACAACACCAATGGAAACCCAAAGCTTAGCCCTTCACAAGCTTTAAGCACCACCAACACCACCACCACACAGGCCCATATAAGCCTTAACCTACACACAAACACTCTCAGGCCCGTCATTGGTCTTACCACCACAAAACATCAGGCTCGTCATAATCCTGATCACCATCCAAAATCACACCCGAACCCTAGGCTTATCATAAATCTTGAATACCAGCAAAAGCTTTCAACACCACAACAAACACCACACACTTCTATTAGTATCGTGTTCATCCTCTAAGAAACAAATTGTAGATCAGGAACTCTTAGTCAGGAAATGATTATTTCACTTTCCTTTCTCAGCAGAGTTTTTCTCAAGCATTGTCATATTTGGCACATTTTCAGCTATTTCTTGCTTTGTGCAAATTTTCGGTTTTCGCAAGCACTTCAATTTAACTTTGCAATACTCGGGTAAATATCATTTCCATGTTTGGAACCTTGACAATTTGATTTTTATCACAATCACAATCATTTGCATAAAACATGTTTTGCATCCTCACATCATCAAGTATACTGCATTCCTTAATTTGCCTGGTCAAGTTAGATGGATCTCGGTTTCCATAAGCAGCCGAGTAGAACGGGTCTCGGTCTCCATAAGTAACCGAGTAGAACGGGTCTTAGTCTTCATAAGCAACTGAGTTAGATGGATCTCGGTCTCCATAAGCAACCGAGTATAATGGATCTCGGTCTCCATAAGCAACCGAGTAGAACGGGTCTCAGTCTTAATAAGCAACTGAGTTAGATGGATCTCGGTCTCCATAAGCAACCGAGTAGAATGGATCTCTGTCTCCATAAGCAACCGAGTAGAGCGGGTCTCGGTCTCCATAAGCAATCGAGTAGAATGGATCTCAGTCACCATAAGCAACTGAATTAGATGGATCTCAGTCTTCATAAGCAACTGAGTTAGATGGATCTCGGTCTCCATCAACAACCGAGTTAGGTGGGTCTCGGTCTCCATAAGCAACCGAGTTAGGATGGGTTTCACCTCCAAACCTTAGGCACATATAAGTCCTATCACCACAAAAAACAACCTCAGGCCCCCATAAGACCTACCCTACGTTCAATCCTTTCAGGCACCCATAAGACCTACCTTAAATTTAATTCTTTTAGGCACCCATAAGACCTACCCTACATTCAATCCTTTCAGGCACTCATAAGACCTACCTTACATTCAATCATTTCGGGCACCCATAAGACCTTCCTTACATCCATTCACTTTAGGCTCGTCATAAGACCTAGATCCTACCTTTAGGCTCGACATAAAACCTAGATCCAACCTTTAGGCTTATCATAAGACCTAGTACCACCTTTAGGCTCATCATAAGACCTAGATCCAACCTTTAGGCTCGTCATAAGACCTAGCACCATCCTTAGGCTCGTCATAAGACCTAGTACCACCTTCAGGCTCATCATAAGACCTAGATCAAACCCTTTGGCTCGTCATAAGACATAGAATCATCCTTTTAGGCTCGTAGTAAGACCTAGCACCACTCCTTAGTTTACCTACTTCCATTACACATTGCATTCATTTCATTCATATAGGCGCGTCACAAGACCTATCTGCATTATACAGGCATGCCACAAGACCTGGCGATAGAAAGTTGGCGAGGTGATGGCAATAAATCCTCCTGTGCTATGTTAACTTATTTTGGGATCAACGAATGGTGGGCGATGGCAATAAGTCCCCAAGGTTTTTACCAGGAGTTATCCCTGCACACCGGCTTGGGGGGCAATGACAATAAGTCCACATTGGGTCCACTCAGGAGCAAGGCACGGGTATCGGTCCCAAGAAGCATCCGAACATCATCAGCATCATTAACATCATCAGCATTATCAGCATCATCAACATTATCAGCATCATCAACATTATCAGCATCATCAACATCATCAACATTGCTAGCATATCAGCATTCCTACATCTACACATTATCTCATTTTTTGCTTTTATGTAGTCAACACCTTAGAATCGCTTGACATTTATTTCATCATTTCGTTTTTAGGTAGTCAACGCCTTAGAATTGCTTGACATCATTTCATTTTCACTCATAGGTAGTCAGCGCCTTAGAACAGCTTGACAATCCGCATGAGGGGTCTTTTAAGATCCAAAATTTTGGGGTATCACTCAGGCTCAACTAGACTTTTCATATCCATTACAAAGTCTAGTTGGCGGGGGGCAATCTGTTATACCCAAAATTTCAACCCCTCCGGTTTAGGGTTTGTTAAGCTTTAGCGTTGTGAGAAGCGCTTTGGTCAAATGGTGGTGATTCCCGGTCCGATCGGCGCGTTCCGGAGCACTAGGGGTAGTTCAGTCATCCTTGGGGTATTTTTGTAATTTTTGAGGCCCTTAGGACCTCCCATAGGCTTTCTATCTCTTCCGAAGATGGGTCAAATCAATTTGAAATGCTTTGAAATTTTAACCATGATAAAGGATGACATTTTGGACATAATGGCCTGGGAATTTTGATTTTTCGAGTTTCCAATAATTTTATACTAATTTCTGATTGAATCTGACGAGAAATTGAATTTAAAAATATTCCAATGTCCAAAATATTCGATTCCTCCTTGGAAAAATCTGTAATATCATCCTTTACACATGGTTAAAATTTAATGGTCAAATTCCTTTTGGAAACCCTTGAGCTAAAACGTCGGTAAATCTTAGTTTTTACCAGATTTTTCTATCTTTAAGAAAGCCTATATAAGGAACTTTATCCCTTGATAAAATCAGAACTCCAAGAACCCTTGACCATCAAAGAAGCCAGCCGTCTCATTCTCTCCACGGTTTCAACTTCCGAGTTACAATCAAACACCGAAATCTCACCAAAATCAACACCAAAACACATTCTTCAACTCTCACAACATCAACTATCATCAAACCTTCACCAAAACACTATCAAAGCATGATGAACATCAAGAACAACGAGAAGTCAGAAGCTCGGTTAGAAGTTCTTTCGGATCCACCATCAAAGAGGTCTTCGAAGAATCCCGACATGAAGAAACACCTCGAATCCGAAGGTAAAATAGGTTAAAGTTCAGGTTTCCTGACTCCCCTCGACTCCATTAACTCTCTGTTGAAATTTGGAATGAAAGTGAGATTTTTCGACTCCGGAATTAGTGTTTTCCTTTGTTTATGCCTGATAACTTGTGCACTAAGTTTCGCGTTAAATTCAGCACCAAATTGGAAACTTTTGATTACTAACGTATTATAAATCTTTCAACATACACGCACATAAATTTGGAGCCGAAAACAACATCGGTAACCACCAGAAAACCCCTGTCTGTGGGTGGTCCGTGACCTCGGACCTATGGTCCGGGACCACGGACACCCACAGACAGCGGCGGGAATTTAAATTTTTCAAAACTTAGGTTTTTATAAATAATGTCCGGGCCCACAGACGTCCTGTCCATGGCCCCGGACTTTTCAAAAATTCGTTTTCTCTTTAATTCGACTTTTCTGTATAATTAGGTTAACTAGGGTCCATGGGTTCGGACAGTAGGTCCGTGGCCACGGACAAATACTAATTTGACCTAATTCTGCCCCCGAAACCTTAGTTTAGGTAATTTTACTTTCCACTTTTAAATCAGTAAAAAATGGTTAAAAAATAAAAAAAATAGAAGTTTGCTCACTTAGGTTAAAAGTGACTCGTAATTAGCCGTAATTAAACTAAGTAGAGGAAAAACGACTTCGAGGGGTAATGAAAGTAATTGAACCCTAAATAAGTCATATACCAAGCCCCTGAACCCGAACTCTCCTTCCCTAATTTAATCTAGGTCAAAATTAGGTGGCGACTCATAATAGGTTCCAGTGAGCTAGCTTAGGATTTAATAATTAGGGTTATATGACATATTTATTAATCTTAGGTTATAAGTGGACCTAGAACCTGACTAGATCCTATTCAACCTAATCAACATAGGGTAGTGGTTCAAACATCGAGGCTCACACGTACTTTGCTAACTCATTGATAATCTAACTATGTTCTTCTCTATTTACTGATCTGCATTTACTTTTTCAAAAATCTTGAAGGTGAAGTCAAGCCTCAAGAGAGTCTCGTTGAGCAGCAAGAAGAATTCGTTCAAATCTCATGCGTACATCTTTAACAAGCACAAAGCCGTATATTAAAGATGTTGTTAGGATAAAAATTAATTCAGCGTCGGTTCCCTCAGCTCCATTGACGGCACTTGGGTGGAAACTCTGACCAATTCTTTCGTTTCCATTTGCTTCTTGGCCATTTTACGGATGAGTGCTTAAATTTGAAGTCCAATATTAGGATGCTAATCCTTCAAGGGAAGATTCGGACCACTTCTCCGACACCGGAACATCACCCGAAGATTAAGAGATACTTTACAGATATCGGATGTCCACTTAGCCAAGCAATCGAGAAGTTACAGGACGAGGGGCTACTGCAGCCACTTATCCCTTGTCATGAAGAGACTAAAAAAGGAAACAAGTTGGACCAATTCTGTCGATACCATCAGGTAGGAGGACATGATATAGACAATTGTAAGGGTCTAAGGCACGGGATTCAATATTTCATCGATCAAGGTTACCAACGCATAGACGACCTCAAGAACCTAAAGTTCAAGCCTCGATGTGTCGCGTTCACCATTTTCTGGGATGACAAAAGCCGGTATGGGCAGCAAGTCGAAAGCCCACTCCTCCTTTCTGCTTTGTTCCTGCCAATGCTCACATCACTTGGTCAGGTAAGCATTACACTTCTGTGGAGGAACCAGAGCGAGAGAGGGAGCAAGTACCACCTACCCTCATATAAAAAGAAGTCCTAGATGAGAAAGAGCTCCTCGCTAAAAGCTACAACCATTCCAATGGTGATCTGGTCCCTACTTATAATCTCTCAAGAGCATCGTCAAACTATCGCTTTGCACCTAGGCAAACCCGAGGAGAGTCTAGCCCCAGAGATGATGGTCGCATCCCCTTGAAAAAAGCAATAGGAGGAGAGAAGTTTCCATGATAGCGAGGTCTCTAAGGAATCGGGAAAGACACTCTACATCACTGTTTGGTGCGAAGCTTTTAAGGTGCCGAAGATTGTAATTAAGACAGAAGCCGATGTCAACATTTGTCTATTGAAAGTGGCGGAGAGTATGGGGATGACAAGTTTGAGTCATACCAGATAGTGTTGCGAGGTTATGACGACAATCCAAGGCATGTTTTCGGCCTCCTAGATCTTCCTATCAGATTTGGGATGATCATCCACCCGGTTATGAAATACCCCAAACCTTGGTGTGTTGTTAAATGTTTAAATATGGTATCTAAAGGCTAAAAGGTGCTTAGGAACATCAGTGTATAGTTTAAACCATAGTAAAAACACAATAAAACACTAAGACACGGTTTGAGCAAAAACATGCTCAAAGCTTGGAGTGAACTTGGTTAGGACCCAAAGAGCCTACCAAGATTTGATAATATTTAATTATGATTTTATAAGGCTAATTAAGTCCTTAGGAAACCTTGGTAGACAATGAAACCAAACAAAACACAAATAAATACCTTAAGGTCAATATGGGCTAAAATGTGCTCTAAGCTTGGGATAAATTTGTATAAGACCTAATGGTCATACCTATACCTTATAAATATGTTAATGAACATATTAAATCAATTACCAAAGAAAACCAAGCTTGAAAACAAGTTAAAACACAAAAAGTGCTTTAAGGAGTCTTAAAGCACGTTTTTGAAAATTGTCTTGTAAATGAGTTTTGAATGGCTAAATGTCCATCGTTACTCTTTAATTAACATGTGTACTATATAGTATCACATTTGGAAGTCTATATCAATGGGAAATCAAAAATTTCACTTCTATGTGTCTTGTTTTTATGAATAGTAACTTTTATAAGCTAGTTTGTAACATATGTTGTTATAAGTAATAAATTGGTCAACAAAGACTATAATACCCTTCTAATAATATGGGGGCCGGTTTCCTATGTGGTGAGTCACCACTCTTGCTAGCCTATTAAGTAAATAAACAAGTAATAAAGCAAGTACTATTTACTTTAAGCTAAAATATCTTACAAAAGCAAACTTACCTCATTAGCTTCATTCTTCTTTCATTTCACACGTCTCCAACTCCATCTTCTTCCTCTCTTTCACGTTTGCTACAGAAACACCAACACCACCATCATTTTTCCATCTTTGACCACTTGTATCTCCTAGCTCACTTGGCCAAATGAAATTCTAAGACCACCATTCTCTTCCTCTCATCAATCTCTTCAATTCTATCCCTTCAAAATTCCAAGAGCTCCATTTCGGTGCCAAGAGGAATCTCCATGGGAGGAGCTTGAGCTCACCTTTTCACATATTATTGTTCTCCTTTGCTTCAAGGTAAGGAAACTCAAAGAAAAATGACATTTCCTTCATGTTTGTGTGATGTCCGAAAATCACCATTAATGGTGCTCATTATGTTGCTTTGTTCTAGCTCCATTTGAATCTTTCAAGGACTTGGTGGAGTCCTCTCTTGATAGATATTCCAATTCCCTTCAAAGACCAAGGTAAAACAACTATCTTAATGCCTTTTGAAATAATGTAAACCTAGGGTTTACAATGAGTTTAAGCTTGGAGCTTGTATACTCATTTCATTGCTTGTATATTGTTTAGTGGTTGACAAGGAATCAAATACCTTATCGGTTTTATAAGGAAACAAGAAAGAAGTTTGTGAGGAAAAGAGGTAAATATACTAACCTAATGTGGTATAATGCCTTAGGAGAAATGAGCTTATATTGCTTGTTAAAATGATCTAAGGAGCCAAAGGTGAATGACTTAGTGAAATGCTCTCAAGGAGTTTATTAAGGGCATATGTGCTGTTGGGTGTATTTGCAGGTCAAAGGCATTATTATTGTGGGAAATTCAGTGTTTAAGGTTTATGCAATTTAAGGGCCTAAGAACCATGCTATTTAAGGGCCTAAGTGCCAAGCAATTTTAATGGTGCACTATATTGTGATGTAGTGTAAATTTGGTGAAGTCTTGTGTGTGATGGTGTTTTTGATGGATTTAGGTGTTCTTGAATGTTTAGTGGTGAAAACTATGAGTTTTGGAAAGATGATGTGCTAAGAGAACCCATGGCGAAATTTGTAAAATGTATAAGGAGTTCTAAGTGCTTAAATGAACTTGGGTGAACTAGGAATTGTTAGGAATGGATACATGCTTCACTAAGGAAGAAAACATGCATTAAGGTGTTCTAAGGTGCTACAAGGATTTAGGCATTATCTTGGAAGTTCTAGAAATCAAATGAGTGTTTCTAGGGTGTGTCAAAGTCGTGGAGAAGTTTATATAAGGTTTAGGTAATGATTGATGAATAAGGAGATAGCGATGTTTAGGTAAGGTTTTGAGTAAGGTATTTAAAGAAGTTGTGAAAAGAAGATTTGGTTAGTAAGAGGAGATGCTTGGGAGATGATGTTATGAAGGTGATAAAGCATTTTAGTGTAGTGGTCATTTAGGTGGAACACCACTTAGGTACTTAAGGAAAAGATATCACAAGTGTTGATGAATTTTGCAAGAATTGGGTGATGTATTAGACAAGGAATTAAATGAGGTTTGAGGTGCCAAATTAGTGTTAAAACATGTTAGGATTTATGTAGAAACATTAGGAGAAGGTTAGGCTTGGTTTGGTGGTTGAAGAGTGGCTGAGAAATAATGTTCTAGACTAATACTAGAGTGGTCCGGGTTGCAAACAAGGACCTAAACCCGGACCACCCCAAAAACATACCAGAGAGTGAATTCTGTAGGTGGTCGGGGTTTGTAAACTCGGATACAAACCCGGACCAGGTGAAAAATTGGGCAGAGAGTATTGCGATGAGATGGTCCGGGTTTGTAAACTCGGACACAAACCCGGACCACCCTAAAAATGCACCAGAGAGTGTTATTAAGTGTGTTTAAGATGGGGAAGTGAATGATAATGGTTTTAGATAATGTTTAGGCCTTGTTTGGTGACTTTTAAAGGCCATTGGAAGTATAAACAAGGGTGAGAGTGAATGTGTAAGTTGTGAACTCAAGATCACATAAATAAATTAAGTACAACGGGATGACGGGGTTAACTATGGGCGTTAGTTATTAAGCAATCATGTTACCTCAATGTTGATGAAAGTAATTGTAATGTTACCAGTTGTTTGAGAATTGTTCGAGGAACATAAGAGGACATGATAGAGTGGACTCCGGTGACAGGTATGGTTTTCTTGCAACCTGTGTCCTACCGGATTACACAGGCTTGTATGCCAATGTGTTTTTCTGAGTGTTTGCCACCTTGTAAGATTAAAACATGTAATGAGTTTATAGTTATTCATTTATGTGGCGAATTTGGCATCCGATACCCTTTAACCTCAAATATGTGTTAAACCTTAGCTAACCAAATCTAGGAACACATGAGTGATCGGTATTCGGAGTTAACGACCCAAACCTTGGGAACGTGCTAACCACGGCTATATATGAGTTAGTTGGATATTGTTGTTGTATGCAAGTGTGTGAACCTCCCTTGTGTGCTTAACTCGGTTATAATACCGTATGGTGTGTGGATGTAGTAGGCTCCATAATGGATCTCTAACTACTTATTTATAAGTATATGTGTACTAATGGGGGGTGAGGAGTCCGGTATGTTCTAGCCACACGTGTGAGGATGGGAGTCGATGTCATATCCGGTTCGGCTCTCTTGGTGTATGTATAGGTTGTATTCCAATTTTGTTTCGACCTTCCTTTAGCTTATCCAAAGCTAGTTTACTGACTCACGTCGGGCCACAGGGGCATACAAATGTTATTTCGGTGTGCTTGGGATTACTATATCCGACACACCTTGGGTTTAAGTTAACCGTTCGATATAACTGGACGGTAACGAGGTTGGTAACGAGCTTAGCATGAGATTGGCAATAATCTCTAGGCTCACTATGTATACTAACTATGGTGGAAGGTTCCTTGTGTGAACCGATCTTATGGTGTTTGTGTTGTTATTGTGCTAGGCAATTTCCCTTGCTATGCTATGATATGTATACGTTAGATGTTTAAAATGAATGCGATGTTATCATGAGTACGTCGAAACGAGAAAAGTGTTGTTGTGTTTTGTTATGTGAGGAATGTGATATGTTGTAAGATATGGAGTGTGTGGATCATGGAAATGAATCCCAGTTTGTGACAAGAGGCGTTTAAGGATAACCCGATTTAAGGGTAAGTGTCGTCTATTAAGGAAGTAGCTCCGTTAGAGGAGGAACACTCTAGGGATAATGAATACCATGAGTGACTCATCAAGTAAGGATGTAATGTCCGTTTGTTGAGCCCATTGAGGCGAAATGTTTTGTGTTGTGTGTTTACAGTTGCATGCATGATTTAAATATAATCAATCGCATGCTAAGACGACAATTAGTTGTGCGTGGCCCGGTAGCATGTGGGCTGCGGGATTACCATACCAGCAAAGGTGCTGAGCCCCTTGGGGGCCACCCTTTCTCTCCTTTTCTATTTCAGGTACAAGGAGCTGGAAGCCGTTCGAGAGTAGGACGGGGTAGATTTTTATACATGGGTAGCCATTTAAATGGCGTAAGCATTGTAGGCGTAGTAAGACCGAAATTGTTATCGGCATTAGTTTGTAAATACTCGGTACGGTTGGAATGTATAAAGTATATGGGTTGTTGTTAAGGGAAGCGAATGTAACGTTTAGTTGCTCGGGAATCTAGTCCATCAGACCGATACAAAGTACATGTATTAGCCTTGTTAGCCACGTGGGTGGTTAACGGCGTGTAACACCATTGAAATAAGTAAGGTGATGAGTTGAATTTTCCGCTGCAGTTTGATGTTATCTGTACGGTGGTAGTTGGGGTGTTACAAAAAGTGGTATCAGAGCGAAGTATCGCTCTGATGACTGAATTACCGAGCTTAGGAAGTACCGAGTTAGGATTTAAGTACTTTGGGTTAAGGGTTGAGTCATAGCGTGAGAGATACGCTAGATAGGAATTACCAGTGTGTACTGGAAACCTACAATCTCCATCCCACCCTCCACAATCCCTGTTTTATAACTTGGGAAAAGAACGCCAGAGAGATGAAAGTCCTCTCATACTCGGGAATACCCGATCTGGCTGTTATTAAGTGCCTCTAAAGGCATGGAGAACCTGTCATACGGTAGATCCCGAAAATTGGGGATCCCGGAGACGGTCTCCATCTAAACAATGTTAACTGCATTTAATAGCGAAGAATGTAGAATTTTGTGTATAAGAGAATAGAATTTCCGGCAACCTGGGTCGACATGCCGAGCAGTCGAGGATAACCAGCTTGCAACGCACCGACCGTGCAACAGGCAAGAAGTGGATTAGTGAAACCCGAGACATGTGTCTACGGAACCACAGTTGTTAAGTGATACACCGACGGTATACCAACCGACAAAGGAACTACAACGTAGTGCCCAAACAAGAGACAAGTCTCAGTAACCACGACAATGCGTGGAACGGGCTACGAAGAGGAAACAAAAAAAAGGGGTCTTCCAGAATGGGAAACACCCTAGTTAATGATTGTCATGTGAAGACAGTGAGAAGTCACCTAGAGGAGTTATTATCAAGACAGTAAGATCAGTGAGGGCCAACAAGGCCACTAATGACAGTGCGGGTAAAAACAATACCGCAACCGGTAAGTGTTGAACCGATAGCCAGTTAGAATGGCGCACTTGCCATGGCAAGTGCTGCTATAACAGGGCTGTTCGGGGAAATTTTAACAAATACAAAGTACTTGGTAAAGTACCATAAAGTTAAGTGTGATCGTCATAACAGTGGAAGGGCCTGTTAGCCTAACCTCTGTAATTGTAAGTACACCAGTCAGCAAGAAGCTAGACTTGGTTAAGGTAAGAAGATGTTGTGAAACCATGAAACTTTTCTTTCAAACCCAGATTTATTCAAACTCTTTTCTTTCAAACTAGATTTTCTTTCAAACCAATACTTCTTTCAAACCTTCTTCTAAGCCAAACCAGTAAAACCAAGGGCAGTTGATAAGAATTCAACAATGGATAAACTTTCCCTCGATTAAGTTCAGGAAGCATGGAATGAATATTGTCAAGAGACAATATAAGGGAGTTGTCAACAGAATACTTCGCCTAGGCGTGTGACGGACACTACGAGTGTACCAACTGTGTTGTGGGATGACCGCACTCCGATAGGAGCATGTGGGCCTGACAGACCTATTTATAGGTTAGTTGGGTAAGTAGCAATGTATCAGTATGATACCCCATATATGTATACGAGTAGAGTCCGGAACACGGGAAGTAGTCGACTCCATACTACGGTCCGCAGTAAAAGTCAAACAAGAGTGACGAATTACCACGAATGGTCGAAGTAAGAGAACCCAGTTAAGTTAAAAAGGACTAAGGAACTAGTGAGTTTATATCAAGGAAATGTATAGAATCAAGAAGTGCGAAGAGCACGGACTGTTATGTAAAGACATCACATATGACTTAAGAAGCCTGAGGGATAAAACATGATAGCTGGAACGAATACCCAGCTAAGAACATAAGAAGACGTAGTTTACTGAATGTACCCATAAGTGCAAGCCAAATGTAATGGCATATTTTAGTAACACCCAGGAGCAGTCCTTGAAGGGTGTTTGGATTAAACATTGTTGGATGAAACAATGTAACAGGAACGCTAGATTTGGAACAATTACCCGGATTAAACACTGAAGGTGACCCGCTTAACAGTAGGACCCTAAGTTGCCAAAGAGACAACTTGGAAGGAATCGTGACAACAAGGCTTATAAGCCACAAATGACATGCGTTATGTAAATTTGACCGATTGCAGGAGTTTATGTTATACAAGAAAATAGAGCGGAGAACGAACCACTGCATTAAGAGTGGGAATACCTCTCAATATTGTGAGACCACAGGAGCGGTAGCTATATGAACCAAGTTCAAGGAATATGTTAGGAATTGACCATGTTGTTATTACCCCAGAACGATTTGAATAAGAATAATGCGAAAAGGAAATGTTTGTACCAGTGTGTAGAAAGGAAGAGTGATAAGTCTGATAGCAACCACCATAGGTGGTGATGCTAAACGAGTAGCGAACAACTCTCAAGGAACATAAAGGCTCAAAAAAAAAAGATAGAGTATTCAAAACCCAGTGTAATGGCGGAAGCTAATATAAAAGCGAATGCAGTATAAGTTGATGTTGTATAATGAGTAAGGATACGGTGCGCAATGAGCGACCGTTGTATGAGTAGTGTTAGATGATAAAATGGTGAGTGAGCAGAGTTATGAGTTAACCCCAGTGGAGGTACAACAGTAAGTGATAACAAAGGAACCGAGCAGTAAGCCGGAAGCAAGTGTTATGTGATAAGAATTTCAGTGAAACACAGTGTAAATTCCTATTTGCTATCGCATAAGAGATTTACTGTCAGGAGTTTACGCCTCTGCACTCTGTATGACTGAGTGTTTTGGTATTGCACTTGCGCAGTAATGATCGAGTGGGGTAGCTAGGATTTGGGAAATGTTAATTGTGGTGGATGTAGAAAGAAACCTATAATACTATAATGATCAATGCATAGGAAATGCAAGGCCGCACCAATAAAAGAGTACTGTACAAAACCAAATGTGGAGACATGATTAACAGTAAGTGACTACAGTAGCACTAACTGCCAAATATCGGTATGGAATATACCCCAAGTGTTGTAAATAGCTGAGAGAGCACTACATACTAGGTAGTAGCTCAATCTCAACTGACAGTAAGTCGGAAGGGAACAAGTCAATCATTGTGAAATACATAGCACTATACACAGTAAACTTCCGTGGAGGTGGATAGAAAGTTTGTAACTCACCGAATTCGCTCACGGTAAGAGATACCACGCGTCGGTTGAGAAACCATTATTACAATAAATTGGAGATGTACAATACAGTAAAAATAACGAGTAGGCCAAACTGAGCTCTACAGTGATCAGAGTTGTGCAGCAGAGGCCAGTGAATATGAATAAATGGCTAGTTATCAATGCCTAGAAGCCTCACAGGCCAGGACCGAAACCGGTTATGAGTTAGATAAACTCCAAGGAGAATTCTTGGTATAGGGACAAAACCGCTAATATGGTTAAGATCCTCTAACCGGAACGCATTGTATACCAGACCGCGTGGAAGTTAAGATACTTCACGACGGTAGAACATTTTAAACCAATGTTCAGTGATTGATTATGTGGGTGAAATCCCTTTTAAGGGGGGTAGAGCGCAAAGCCGCTTAGTGTGTTTTACCGTACAAGTGTACGTGAACTATGTTGTGCATTGCACAAAAATAAATTGTTATGATGGTTGGCGCGTGTGTTATACAAACATACGCATTCATTTATGGTTAAATTGTGGTAATTGCGCACAGAAGATGCGAATACCATTGTGGGAAGTGTCTTTATTTTGTTAACAGTGGTGTGTGAGAGTACAAGTGGAAGGGAGTAAAGAAACTCCCGGGGAACTAAAACCCCGACGGTGCATAAATGAAAACCATGTATTGTATTTTGATAAAAAAAAATGTATATATATACAGTGTTGTGATTTATGAAGGGGTATAAGACCGACATAGAACCTAGTGAGAATTAAATTCCCTAGGTAACTTGAATTAAGTTGGATTTGGATGATGATTGATAGACGGAGTTCCATCCCTTGGAGATGTGATGATTATGACTAGAAGGATTAAAAGATAGAAAATGGGATACGCTTGAATTAGTTGTTGGTTGAAAAAGAAGTGGGAGGTGAAACTTGATTATCATGAGATCAAGGGAAGCCGAACACAAATTGGGGTGGAAAGATAGTTCAACACTGATGCTGATCACATCAGGGTTGGATGACTCTTGAAGCTCCCTGTAAGTGGTCACAAACAACCATGTTAAGAAAGATACAAAGAGCATAAATTGGACTTGGAGTTGTTTTGCGTTTTCAAAAAGGATTTTCAATTGATATTTCCAAAACGGTCGATTCATATTTTGAATAAAGGATTCTCTTATATACTTAACCTAGTAAAGAATATTTTGTAATACTTGCTCACGAGCTGAGGACGTATGAGCCTTTGTCTTCATACCGGTGACATGAGAAGTATATATTTTAAAATGTATGTGATTGTTTTGACCTCCCAAAGAAACGGGGACCAGAAGGTGTCCATCGCGACCGGGTTCTGCGGGATCACAGTGTATATGTACTCAACATGGGACTCGAGCCCATGGAGAGATGGAAAAGGAATTTCTGTTTGATATACATGCTAAGACATGTTGTGTGGTATGAGTAAGAAATATTATTTCAAACCTATGAGTCTAACTATTATTATGTTACCCAAGACTAGTAAGTCAAAGGGGTTATGTATATGTAAGTGTTGGTTAAGATACCCGGACCATTGAGTCCGAGGTTATCATGTGAATATGTTATGTTATGTAGGGATGTGAATGTGTTACCCGGACCATTAAGTCCGAGGTTGTGATGTAAAGTGTGTTTGGTTATGGAAGTTTTATTCCTATAAGTAATCCCCGTATTCTAATCCAAGATGTGTGGGAAGTGTAAACTTCGAGGACGAAGTTCTTTTAAGGGGGGTAGATTGAAATACCCCAAACCTTGGTGTGTTGTTAAATGTTTAAATATGGTATCTAAAGGCTAAAAGGTGCCTTAGGAACATCAGTGTATAGTTTAAACCATAGTAAAAACACAATAAAACACTAAGACACGGTTTGAGCAAAAACATGCTCTAAGCTTGGAGTGAACTTGGTTAGGACCCAAAGAGCCTACCAAGATTTGATAATATTTAATTATGATTTTATAAGGCTAATTAAGTCCTTAGGAAACCTTGGTAGACAATGAAACCAAACAAAACACAAATAAATACCTTAAGGTCAATATGGGCTAAAATGTGCTCTAAGCTTGGGATAAATTTGTATAAGACCTAATGGTCATACCTATACCTTATAAATATGTTAATGAACATATTAAATCAATTACCAAAGAAAACCAAGCTTGAAAACAAGTTAAAACACAAAAAGTGCTTTAAGGAGTCTTAAAGCACGTTTTTGAAAAATTGTCTTGTAAATGAGTTTTGAATGGCTAAATGTCCATCGTTACTCTTTAATTAACATGTGTACTATATAGTATCACATTTGGAAGTCTATATCAATGGGAAATCAAAAATTTCACTTCTATGTGCCTTGTTTTTATGAATAGTAACTTTTATAAGCTAGTTTGTAACATATGTTGTTATAAGTAATTAAATTGGTCAACAAAGACTATAATACCCTTCTAATAATATGGGGGCCGGTTTCCTATGTGGTGAGTCACCACTCTTGCTAGCCTATTAAGTAAATAAACAAGTAATAAAGCAAGTACTATTTACTTTAAGCTAAAATATCTTACAAAAGCAAACTTACCTCATTAGCTTCATTCTTCTTTCATTTCACACACGTCTCCAACTCCATCTTCTTCCTCTCTTTCACGTTTGCTACAGCAACACCAACACCACCATCATTTTTCCATCTTTGACCACTTGTATCTCCTGGCTCACTTGGCCAAATGAAATTCTAAGACCACCATTCTCTTCCTCTCATCAAGCTCTTCAATTCTATCCCTTCAAAATTCTAAGAGCTCCATTTCGGTGCCAAGAGGAATCTCCATGGGAGGAGCTTGAGCTCACCTTTTCACATATTATTGTTCTCCTTTGCTTCAAGGTAAGGAAACTCAAAGAAAAATGACATTTCCTTCATGTTTGTGTGATGTCCGAAAATCACCATTAATGGTGCTCATTGTGTTGCTTTGTTCTAGCTCCATTTGAATCTTTCAAGGACTTGGTGGAGTCCTCTCTTGATAGATATTCCAATTCCCTTCAAAGACCAAGGTAAAACAACTATCTTAATGCCTTTTGAAACAATGTAAACCTAGGGTTTACAATGAGTTTAAGCTTGGAGCTTGTATACTCATTTCATTGCTTGTATATTGTTTAGTGGTTGACAAGGAATCAAATACCTTATCGGTTTTATAAGGAAACAAGAAAGAAGTTTGTGAGGAAAAGAGGTAAATATACTAACCTAATGTGGTATAATGCCTTAGGAGAAATGAGCTTATATTGCTTGTTAAAATGATCTAAGGAGCCAAAGGTGAATGACTTAGTGAAATGCTCTCAAGGAGTTTATTAAGGGCATATGTGTTGTTGGGTGTATTTGCAGGTCAAAGGCATTATTATTGTGGGAAATTCAGTGTTTAAGGTTTATGCAATTTAAGGGCCTAAGAGCCATGCTATTTAAGGGCCTAAGTGCCAAGCAATTTTAATGGTGCACTATATTGTGATGTAGTGTAAATTTGGTGAAGTCTTGTGTGTGATGGTGTTTTTGATGGATTTAGGTGTTCTTGAATGTTTAGTGGTGAAAACTATGAGTTTTGGAAAGATGATGTGCTAAGAGAACCCATGGCGAAATTTGTAAAATGTATAAGGAGTTCTAAGTGCTTAAATGAACTTGGGTGAACTAGGAATTGTTAGGAATGGATACATGCTTCACTAAGGAAGAAAACATGCATTAAGGTGTTCTAAGGTGCTACAAGGATTTAGGCATTATCTTGGAAGTTCTAGAAATCAAATGAGTGTTTCTAGGGTGTGTCAAAGTCTTGGAGAAGTTTATATAAGGTTTAGGTAATGATGAATAAGGAGATAGTGATGTTTAGGTAAGGTTTTGAGTAAGGTATTTAAAGAAGTTGTGAAAAGAATTTGGTTAGTAAGAGGAGATGCTTGGGAGATGATGTTATGAAGGTGAGAAAGCATTTTAGTGTAGTGGTCATTTAGGTGGAACACCACTTAGGTACTTAAGGAAAAGATATCACAAGTGTTGATGAATTTTGCAAGAATTGGGTGATGGATTAGACAAGGAATTAAATGAGGTTTGAGGTGCCAAATTAGTGTTAAAACATGTTAGGATTTATGCAGAAACATTAGGAGAAGGTTAGGCTTGGTTTGGTGGTTGAAGAGTGGCTGAGAAATAATGTTCTGGACTAATACTGGAGTGGTCCGGGTTGCAAACAAGGACCTAAACCCGGACCACCCCAAAAACATACCAGAGAGTGATATCTGTAGGTGGTCCGGGTTTGTAAACTCGGATACAAACCCGGACCAGGTGAAAAATTGGGCAGAGAGTATTGCGATGAGATGGTCCGGGTTTGTAAACTCGGACACAAACCCAGACCACCCTAAAAATGCACCAGAGAGTGTTATTAAGTGTGTTTAAGATGGGGAAGTGAATGATAATGGTTTTAGATAATGTTTAGGCCTTGATTGGTGACTTTTAAAGGCCATTGGAAGTATAAACAAGGGTGAGAGTGAATATGTAAGTTGTGTACTCAAGATCACATAAATAAATTAAGTACAACGGGATGACGGGGTTAACTATGGGCGTTAGTTATTAAGCAATCATGTTACCTCAATGTTGATGAAAGTAATTGTAATGTTACCAGTTGTTCGAGAATTGTTTGAGGAACATAAGAGGACATGATAGAGTGGACTCCGGTGACAGGTATGGTTTTCTTGCAACCTGTGTCCTACCGGATTACACCAGCTTGTATGCCAATGTGTTTTTCTGAGTGTTTGCCACCTTGTAAGATTAAAACATGTAATGAGTTTATAGTAATTCATTTATGTGGCGAATTTGGCATCCGATACCCTTTAACCTCAAATATGTGTTAAACCTTAGCTAACCAAATCTAGGAACACATGAGTGATCGGTATTCGGAGTTAACGACCCAAACCTTGGGAACGTGCTAACCACGGCTATATGTGAGTTAGTTGGATATTGTTGTTGTATGCAAGTGTGTGAACCTCCCTTGTGTGCTTAACTCGGTTATAATACCGTATGGTGTGTGGATGTAGTAGGCTCCATAATGGATCTCTAACTACTTATTTATAAGTATATGTGTACTAATGGGGGGGTGAGGAGTCTGGTATGTTCCGGCCACGCGTGTGAGGACGGGAGTCGATGTCATATCCGGTTCGGCTCTCTTGGTGTATGTATAGGTTGTATTCCAATTTGGTTTCGACCTTCCCTTAGCTTATCCAAAGCTAGTTTACTGACTCACGTCGGGCCACAGGGGCATACAAATGTTATTTCGGTGTGCTTGGGATTACTATATCCGACACACCTTGGGTTTAAGTTAACCGTTCGATATAACTGGACGGTAACGAGGTTGGTAACGAGCTTAGCATGAGATTGGCAATAATCTCTAGGCTCACTATGTATACTAACTATGGTGGAAGGTTCCTTGTGTGAACCGATCTTATGGTGTTTGTGTTGTTATTGTGCTAGGCAATTTCCCTTGCTATGCTATGATATGTATACGTTAGATGTTTAAAATGAATGCGATGTTATCATGAGTACGTCGAAACGAGAAAAGTGTTGTTATGTTTTGTTATGCGAGGAATGTGATATGTTGTATGATATGGAGTGTGTGGATCATGGAAATGAATCCCAGTTTGTGACAAGAGGCGTTTAAGGATAACCCGATTTAAGGGTAAGTGTCGTCTATTAAGGAAGTAGCTCCGTTAGAGGAGGAACACTCTAGGGATAATGAATACCATGAGTGACTCATCAAGTAAGGATGTAATGTCCGTTTGTTGAGCCCATTGAGGCGAAATGTTTTGTGTTGTGTGTTTACAGTTGCATGCATGATTTAAATATAATCAATCGCATGCTAAGACGACAATTAGTTGTGCGTGGCCCGGTAGCATGTGGGCTGCGGGATTACCATACCAGCAAAGGTGCTGAGCCCCTTGGGGGCCACCCTTTCTCTCCTTTTCTATTTCAGGTACAAGGAGCTGGAAGCCGTTCGAGAGTAGGACGGGGTAGATGTTTATACATGGGTAGCCATTTAAATGGCGTAAGCATTGTAGGCGTAGTAAGACCGAAATTGTTATCGGCATTAGTTTGTAAATACTCGGTACGGTTGGAATGTATAAAGTATATGGGTTGTTGTTAAGGGAAGCGAATGTAACGTTTAGTTGCTCGGGAATCTAGTCCATCAGACCGATACAAAGTACATGTATTAGCCTTGTTAGCCACGTGGGTGGTTAACGGCGTGTAACACCATTGAAATAAGTAAGGTGATGAGTTGAATTTTCCGCTGCAGTTTGATGTTATGTGTACGGTGGTAGTTGGGGTGTTACAGGTTAAGTTTCTTGTTTTGCAAATTCCTCACCCATTCAACTTTATTTTGGGATGAGAATTTCTTTAAGACTTAAAAGAAGGGCCCTTGATAGTGCATCAATGCCTGAAATTCAAAAGAAACGGGAAGGTTCATGTTATTAAAGGAGAGCCCTATAAGAAGGAGCTACCAATGTGCATGGTAAAAGAGGAGGGACAGCCTTATCTGACTTGGTACAGTGTTATACCGGAACAATCTGACCCAGTCTCTCTCCAAAAACTCAAGGCCAGTCTGGGGAAGAATATTATGGATAAGTATGTCTACCAAGAAGGAAAAGGCCTCCACAAAATGCTCTAGTGATTGCCAGAAGTTTCCGTACCTCTAGCGAATCCTGGTTGTCAAGGACTCGGTTCGTCGACATACTCCTCTACTATATCTACGATTGAGTTGTCATCTTTGTTTACATGCTCATGCTCTTCATGTTTGCAGGATTCGGCAAGGACGGAGGAGGAAGTGATGCCTATTTAGATATTTCACGAGAAATAGATTGTCGGACTAGGAATAGTTAGGGAACCGTTTCTCATTTCACTTTGTTATCGTTACATTTGTTTCTTTTGGATTATAGTTTCTATATTCAGTGTTGTTATCAATGTTACCTTTTTCTCGACATGAATAAAAGCAGAATTTTCATTTTGTTTACATTCTCCTGTGCAAATTTTCACTCACTCATACATTCACTCATCCAAAAAAAGAAAAGGAAGGAAAAAGAAAAGCAAAAGCAAAAGAAAAAAACGATGACAAGAGCAAGAACAAGAGGCAAGACTTTCCCATAAAACATTTTTGTAAGTACTAAAAAGTTGAACATGATTTGGCAAAAAGAAATCTCAAATCATCCAAAGCCATTAATCACCCAAGTTTCATGTGAGAAATCATTCACAAGTTTGTCAAAAAACCCCCAAGTCAATACTCGGGACACTCTGAGTTTAAAATTGTTGAATTTCAAACTTTTGTTTAAGTGTGTGAGCAAATCTCTAGGTGAAAAGAATTCTTGAGAGCGTCTTGAGCGGATAAACCACGAGTGAACGAGCATGTCATCTTTACACGGCTCTAGTGAGGCCCCACTCAAAGGTGACGTAAACGACATAACTACGACTGAAGGATATAATTTGTAGATTTACTCTTAGACCTGTGAAAAGTAACAAAGAGCAGATACTCAACTATTATAAATGACGAAGCGCCTAGGTACAGCACCACATAGCCAAAAAGCTTGTAAAACCCAGACGATAAACCTTAGGCACTCGCGCTGAGCTGTTAATATATTTCTCTTTTTGAAACATTAAGCTCTTTAAAACGAGCCAGCCCGTGATAAATATCGACCCAGTGACCAAAGAAAGCAAGGAACCCGACTCTCGAATGACTTCTACACCCATCCAGAAGAAGAGACGGTGCAACAAGCATGACGAAACGATTAACAAATGGTCCCAAAGCGACATAGGATCCAAAGAACTCTCATCAAAAGCTCTGAAAATTCAAAGCCAGGAGACTTAAGAACCCTAAAGGCAAATTCAAAACCAGGAGACACAAGAACCCCGAAGAAAGGATAAAAAGGAAAATATGAAAGGCCTCAAAAATCCAAATGTCTACAATAAGAGAAATGTTGTAAAGGTCAAACCTAAAGTTCAAAATCCAATGCTTGAAAGCGAAGTCAACGCTAAGCATCCAACCGACTTCGAGACAGTAAGACAAATTTGAGAGAAGACACATGTTGCAGCTTTGGTACCTTGAACTCCATATACCTCAAATATCTTTCCATGGTCTTGTTGTCTTTCATCACACCCCATGACCCTGTTATAAGCCTCACAGACTTCCGACATAATAGTTGCGTATCTAATCACGTGAAAGTAACAGATTGAATGCGTAAATCCATCAAACATCAAATTCCATGGTCCGGAAGTACAAATGATAGTAAGAAACGAGTGCAAATGCAACACATCGAGTGTAGGTAGGAAAACACCATGTTGACAGCACAAGCCTTGACCCTGTGAAGATGAGACTTGTTCACACGTTTAATAAAAAAATATTGGGGACAATTGATCGTTCTAATCGATTGTCATAAACTCTAGCTCAGATTATCCTAGGAAAATACTAGGGAAAATTTTTGTTCCAAAAATTTCCAAAACAAACACCAATTGAAACTAGAAGCTTAAGCCTGTCATAAGTCTTAAGCACCACAAGCACACAAACATCATTTCATCCAAGCTCGTCATAAGCCATGTCCAACATCACATCATCCACGCTCGTCATAAGCCTTAAACTCCACATAAAATATTGGGCCCGTCTGATAAGTGAGAAATACATCTATTTTTAAAGCTTTAATTATTCCTATTTTGATTACAATTCTTGTCATATTTCTCATTTATCATATATTTTTCCTTAGATTTATGTTTTGATGTGAATTGATACATTTTTTTATGTGTCAAATGCAGGTAAAAGTCATGGAATTGCATTCTTTGTCTCATGAGGATTACAACACAACAAATGGGGAGTAAAACGAAGTCCGAATGAAGAATTATTGTCCTGTTCAAGTTGTGTCCAAATATGTGTCCATTTATATTGCACATGAGTGACTCATTATTATCTATAATACTTGAATCATTATTATATAATGCTTGGCTCATTATTATTAAATGCTTGGCTCATTATTATATAATGCTTGGCTCATTATTATATAATGCTTGACTCATTATTATATAATGATTGACTCATTATATAATAATGATTGACATTAGTATTTAATAACGATTCAATTCCTCCTCAACCCGAATAATGATTCAATCATTATCTATAATAATTATTCAGTTATAACATATCATGATTGCTGCATTTAATTTACCAATCAATGAAATACCCCAAACCTAAGTATGCTAAGTAAACATCAAGTTATGATGTAATAAGGCTAAAACATACATTATAAAGATTGGTAGACAATTTAAACCAAGGAAAACATAAGAAAACGTCATAAGGGCAGTTTAAGCAAAAATGTGCTCTAAGCTTGGAGTGACTTTGATTAGCACCCAAATATCATTATAAGACCTTATTAACATGCTAATGGACATGTTAAATCAATTACCAAAGAAAACCAAGCTAAAAAACAAGCTTAAACACAAATTGTGCTTTAAGGACTCTTAGAGCACATTTTTGAAAAATTGTCTTAGAAATGAGGTTTGAGTGGCTAAATGCCCATGATTACATCTTAATCAACATGTGTACTAATTAGTATCACATTAGGAAGCCTAAATAAATGGGAAACCAAAAATTTCACAAATTTGTGCACTAATTATGAATAGTACCCAAATAGTGCCCAAAAAATGTCAAATGACTTTCTTAAGTGGTCAGTGGTCAAATAACTCCTAAATATCTAAGTAAATGAGAGGGGGACGGTTTTTGGTAGGGTGAGTCATCACCAAGGCCAGCACATTAGGAAAGAAAGGGGAAAGAAGAAAAAAATGACAATTCACCTTTTTAAAAGCAAATATCTTCTAATACCTCTTCTCTCTCCTCTCTTCTTCATTTCTTCCATTCCCCACCGTATTCTCCTTCTTCCTTCTACTCCAAAACCGTGAGTTTCTGCCTCCATTCATACTCCATCTTCATTTGCTCACAAAATCTTCATTTTAGCTCCAAATCCAAAAATAAGCTTAGATAACTCTTAGTTAGACCAAGGCCTTGCTTCCTATCTTTTCAAAATTTGAAATGCTTCATTTTGGAGCCATGGTAAATCACCATTAGAGGAGGAAAAATTAGCTTGAAGGGTTCATTAGCTTCTCCATTCATTCATGGTAAGGAAAATGTAAGAAAAATCATGTTTCCATCACTTCTTCTCCATTGCCGAAAATTTACCTCTTAAGGTGGCTTATTTACTTCTAGTTATAGCCTTGATTTATTGTTCAAAAGACTTGGGGAGGTCTTGCCTTGCTTCATTATCAAAGCCATTCCAAAATTCAAAGGTAAACATACATTTAGTGCATTAAGCAATTCTTGTAAACCTAGGAAATGATTCCTTAAGTTAAGGTGCAATATTTAGCACTTATTATATTATTTGAATGTGGATTAGAACATTGGCAAGAGGATTGAAGTCCTTGGCCAAGAATCATCCAAGAAAACCTAAGGAGGAAGTTAAGAGAAATTAAAGTTTGAAAAAAAAGGTAAATTACTTACCTTAAGGTGTTTTGTTGTTAAGGGGTGGTATTTAGATAAGTACTAAATGTAGCTTAAAGCTTACATTAGGTAATGGGTTATATAACCTAGGAAAAATAATCTAAACATGCTTGTGAACTTGTGACTAAGGAGCCAATGAAAATGAGTTAGTAAGATAAGCTTAAGATGGATTTTAATAACATTATAACTACTATGAGATTGATGGGCGTAATTGCAGGTTGAAGGCTATTATATGTGGAAATTCAGTGTTTAAATTCATGTCTTTTAAGGGCCTAAGAGCCATGTCATTTAAGAGCCTTAGTGCTATGCAATTTAAGATTATTGCACTATATTAAGTTTGTGATGAATGGGTTGATTTGGGTGATAAAATATGATGAGAAAGGATTTGATGTGTGTGAGATAATTGAATGAGAAAAACCATGCTTATGGGCATGATGATAACTAGAGGAGCTATGGCGAAATTTGAGTAGAAAACAAGTGTTTAAGTGGTGGTTGTGAATTAATATGACCTAGGATTTACTAGGAATCCTTAAAAGGAATTTGAGTCGAAATGAGTTAACAAAGGTAATCTTGAGGAGTAGATTGACCTAGAGTTGTCTAGGAGGAATTAGAAGTTAGGTGGAAGTATTAAACACACCAAGATCATGGTAAGAGGAATGTTAGGACTTGTGCAAAAATCTGGAGGAAATGATGTATAATGTTTTAAGATGATATAGGTATGAGCTAGAGGATATAACAATGAGAATTTTTGGGGTAGCTTGTGTAAGTGGTGAAGATTCTAGTAGTGGATTAATAAGGTTATAGTTTGGATGGTAATGAGTAGACTTGGGTGATGAAGGTGAAAAACTACAAGAGAATGTAGTAAGTTGTCAAGGGGACGACTAGGAATGTATATGAGTGTAAAATCATGAGAATGGTGGGTAAATTGAGTAAAGGATATGGAAAATGCCTAAGAAGGATTTAGTATGGTCGGGATGAATGTTAAAAGGATGGCTAGAAAAGCTTAGGTATATGCAAGCTTGAAAAGGATGAGTAGAAAGTGTAAGGGAAGGGAAGTTGTGTGAGGAGGTGTAATAAGGCTAAGTTAGTATAACTAGGTTGGTAAACAATGAGGTATGGAGTTAGAATTGAAGAGATAAGGTTAACACACTCTAAGGAGAGTTGTGAAAAGAATTGGTAAGTAGTACCACTTGAGATGAGGTTAGAAATGTGTAATAAGGAAAACTAATGCAAGAATGTTCAAGGTTCTAAGTGTAAACAAATTACAATATTTGGGTGGATGTGTAATGGAGTTTTAAGCAATGAAGAGAGGGTTTAAGGTGTTTAAATGGTGTTAGAACATGTTGGGATGCATGTGGAGAGATTAAAAGAAGATTGGACAAAATTACAAGTTGGAAGTGTAAGGAATCAAGTGTTAAGAGTTAAGAATTTAGGAAGAAATTGAGTAAATGTTTAAGGTGGTTGTTGGATGATTTAATAGGGTATTAAGGTGCCAAAAGGATGATAAAACATGTGGGGAAACATGTTTAATGATTGGGAAAAGATTGAGGTGAATTTGGAGTGAATAAAAACAAGTTTCTAGTTTCGACCTACCTTAGGACCGACCTTGGCAAGGTAGGTTGGGCCCAGAATACCATCTAGGAAGCTTTCTGACTTCGACCTTCCTTAGGACCAACCTTGGCAAGGTCGTTCGGTCTAAAATTTTGCCGACGGGAATGATTCTGGTTCCGACTGACCTTGGGACCTACCCTGCAAGGTCGGTCGGCCCTTGTAAAAAAAATATATCATATTTTAAGGTTGATAAGAGGTATAGGTGGATGCCCTTAAGAGGGTAATGATGATTAGAAAGACAAGGATATAAGGACTTAAGGGATTAAGTTAAGTTAAGAATATAAGTGTTTAAGGTTAAGTTTATAAGTACTTAAGTGGTATTAGGTGGGGAGCATTAATGGTTAAGAAGGTTAGGTTGATTGGAAAAGTAATTAACAACCTAAAACTGAATGAATGTTTTAGGACTTGAGTATGTGGACTCCGGAGGAGAGTAAGCAACCGAACAACCGACAGTGTACGGTATGGTTTTCTTGTGACCTACTTGCTAACGAGGTGTCCCTCGGCATGTGTGCTATTTATTTATGTGTGCCGACTAAACAAGATAAAGCATGCAACCGGTTTTTATTTCACTTATTGTGTGTGTGTTTCCTTTACACTAACACACGTGACTTGAGATTAGTTACTAACCAAGTTTATTACACATTGGAATGAGATGAGGAATTACACTTCTATAACAGTTGGTTAATACCGTGAAGGTTTAACTAACACTTGGTTTATAAGATTTTCACTAACTGGAACATAAGGGGAGTGAGGAATCCAGGACTGACTCCGGTCATGCATGTTAAGGAAAGGGGGTCGGTATCTGAATCAGATCCAACTTTTGCTTAAGGACTTGTCTTCGGATTTGTTGCCTAGGGTCGAATGTCGACTCGGCTACATTGGATTTTCAGTCCAAGGTAGGTGGCAGATTAAGATGGTGCGGTAGGATCACCTAATCCTAAATTTTAAGATAAGTTCTTTATTCAACCAATGGAGTTAATAGCTCATTGGCTAGGGTTGCTTTTGACCCGACAAAAATAAACACTGAGATAAGATACAACCATTTATATTTAAAGAACGGTTTGTGTTCTAAGACTGAGATAAGGATTAAGTTTGAGGTACATTAAGATGGACTGAGGTTAAGTGGAATTGGAACTTGAGGAGTTAACTGATTAACTCACCTGTTAAGGGAACGCTTTTAAGTCGTTCACTGTGTGTGAACTATGCTTGTTCATTTGTGGATTGTTGTTTTATTGCACTTCACATTATGATTGTGTATCTAATCAATCTCCATGCAATCGACAATTAGTCGTCGTAGCCTCGTTAGCTTAGGGGCCATGAGAGAATCGTACCAGCAAAGGTGCTGACCCCCTTGGGGGTTGTTGTTTACATTTTGCAGGTAAGCGCCGTATGAAGACTCATCACGAGAGTAGGGGTGGTTAGACTTAGGATGGGTTTTATATTTTGAGTACGGGATGCACATGTGCACCCGTCTGTTAATAGTGGAACTTGTAGAGATTATGTTGATACTTGTGATACTAGCAAACTCGGTTGGTGTGTATTTTGGAATTAAGGTGTTAAGTATTTAAGTTCGGTATATCCTATTAGTTCAGACCGTGGCAAGGTCCTGGTGTTTGTAAATTCCGCTGCGATGTTTATATATGTGATGTTAAGTTTGCGCTAACCACGATTGGATTAAGTTGGGGTGTAACAAAAGTGGTATCAAGCGTAGTTACGCTATGATGACATGAATTACCGAACTTAGGAGGATACTGAGTTAGAGTTTGAGATATTCATTAAGGGTTTAGAGATAGAGCGAGAGGTGCATTAGTTAGGACTTCCCGGTGTTTACCGGATATCCATAGTACCTAAACCCACCCTCCACATCCCTTGCTTAAATTACGGGGAGCAAACACCGGAGAGAAGAAAGCCTTCTCTTACTCAGGAAAACCCGATCTGGTAGTTAGTTAACAATAAACAATACGAGAAACATCTTGTTGTTACAACAGTTTACGAAAACTTGAAGGTTTTAATTGGAGAGCAATGTGGAAATAGGCGCTACCAACGGAATTCTACCAGTAAGAGAACGGAAATGACCGGCAACATGGATCGACATGCTAAGCAGTCGAAATAACCCGCCATACCAATGATAAGAAAAGCACTACGAGTGCAGTGGAGAGGAAAACGGAAGCAATAAGAATACCGGACAGTAGTCCAAAGGAGCATAACAGTGGGATAATACCTAGCCTGAGAATTAAGACTACCAGAAAGTCTAGTTAGAAACAGGAACTCCAAAACCCCATATAATGAGAAAGGTTACAAACCTGGCTGACATAGCGCAGACGACGATAAAAACGCATACAAACTGTATACTGAAGTAGGACTACGACGTAGTGCCTAAAAGAGAATCATTACTTAGTAACCACGACAAAATGTGTGGAAACGGGAGCGAGGATTAAGACGTAAGTAAATAACAAGGGGTTCCCTCAGAAAGAGGAGCGCCCTGATAAGTGACATTACTATCAAAACAACCCGGGAACTGCCGGAAGGTCTGTTACCCAAAACAAGAGAACTTCTAAGGAGTCCCGAGGACTGCCAATTACATGGAAATTAGGTGGAAGTACCACTACCGACGCGCACAGAACCGGTAGCCCATCTTGCATGGCGCACTAGCCATAGCAAGTGCTACCACGGTTAAGCTACACGAAAAGCCATCATGGCGAGATAGTAGAATGCTACATTCGTAATAAACATTAATACCGGATTTCAAATCCTTAAGAACGGGAGAATGAGACCTTGGAAAGGTCTGACGGCCTGACCATGATGAGATGAGTTGGCACACCAGTCAGCAGGGAGCTGAACTTGGATGGAATACAAAACAATATAAATATTAGCAACGGTACAACCTGCTATAGTAACAACTAATAGTACGGTAAGAACACCAATCCCGAACCTCAAAGAGAAAAACCTAAGAGATTGCTCAGTGATGCGAGCAAAACAGTATGTAAGCAATAACATACAAGGAATGTATTACAGAATACAATGAAGACGGTTGATATAAAAACATTCAACCAGAACGGGATAAGACACCCGAGATGACCACTAAGAGCACTAGTAATAAACATTCTTCGTTGAGGATGTTGGTAAACCCCGGAAACAGGGATGGAGGAAGTGAACTTAAGTTATAACCTATTAAGGATTAAAGACATACAATCCCAATAAAGAGAAGCTCAAAGTATTACACCACAAAATTGGTATAATTGAGAAGAACGAAACTCAAAAATGACGGTTAGTATTGTTTGCATAACTCATTAACACCCAAGTATGATTAATCATCAACGGGTGGCATAGTCAACGAGAGTTGAACAAAGTGTTGAGATGGAAGCACATGATAACAGGATAAATATCCTACTGGGACACCATAAGGAAGATGCCTAATACGAACCAATCCATAATTGTTTAAAAACGCACAAGTCTATGAAAACGACAGTATTGTCAAAGACACTAAGTAACTGCAGATCACCTGAATAAACTTCCATAGCGGGAAGCGGGATGTAGCAACTTACCATGAAGCCCGGTATTACATTTAATGATGTAACCAAGCGGTTGATATAATTTAAAGAACCAGAAACCAATGAGGATAACCAATAGTTAAGTAAGAGTACAAGCAGTGAACCGAGCACCGGCTCTCAGTCAATGACATTAAGCACTAAGAGCCCACGAGCCAAGGATGTTAACCACATCAGAGCCCGAGGCGCAGGAAGGCATAAGAAGACTTATTTAAGCCATGGAGGAACTACAAGTCGTAGATATAATTGGTTACAAAACCTATAAGTTGATTGCGGAAGAATTGCCAGGAAAGGGCACCAATGAGAATATTGAGATAATGCGATTGACAGGGGCGGAGAACGAACCATTCCTTTTAGGGTGGGGATACCTCTCCTTGTTGTGAGGCCATGAGTGGGAATAAACCCCTCAATAAGGGCTTTCACTTGTTAGAGATAGAAATCGTAAACCTTGAAATTACCTTAGAACATTCCAGTTACACATTAATAATAAGGAAGGCTGTAGAGACAGACCTCATATCCAACACCCAGGATTTAAGAATCAGTAATCGTCAGAGATAAACGTTGTGAGTGCACAACATGGCACGTCAAGTGACCAACGCTCAGAAGAGCTTGTGACTCAATGGATGAATTTCTCGGTAACCAGTTAAATTACATGGTAAATAACATCATAAGGGATGGAAGAACGTGAGAGAGATTGACCTACATACGAAACTGAAATAGAAGCGAAACACCTTCATACTAAGAGAACAATCTTATGACACGGTACGGTAATCGCCATACACCCGGAATTGGGGAACCCTCAGTGTGTTTACACCAGGAAGGGATTGAGTATAAGATAAGATGTTAGAATAAATGAGTAAGTAGTTGCACCATCAATGGGCAACATGGCAAAGGCCAACTACCACGGTAGTAGAGGTCATAGGGACAATACCTATATAAGTGGATTAAGTCATGGTGCGCAGTAAAGCGACCATTATGAATAAGCCGTCAAATATTGACACTAAGGCAATTAGATTTATGAGCTAAGAGCGACATAAGTAAGGAAATAAGATGGTAGACGAACTGTGCATTGATGCCAGTAGTCTAGACCTGGTGAGGTAAGATTTCACAGGAGGCACACTTTCCATTCCTTAAGGAACTGGAAGTGCGTTCCTAGTAGATCAACATAAGAAACAAGTTAAGAGGCTCTGTGGAAAGAGACCTCAGTTACTAAGAGACCGAATCAGCACGGGATATAGAAAGGAGCTAGAGCATACCATACCCAAGAACATAGTAAATGGATTTTCCTTGATTAAGTTCAAGAAGAACAATAAGTGTTATTATGGAACGATGAAAGAGGAGATCAACAACAGAATACTTTATAGTTAGCAATAGCTAAACGTGTGACGAACACTACGAGTTTACTAAAACGAGATGTGGGGCGACTGCACCCCACAGGGGCTTGCAGGCCTGACAGACTCATTTATGAGTTGGTCGGGTAAGTAGTAATGTACTAGTAAGGTACCCCATGCATGTAAACGAGTGGTGTAAGGAACACGGGAAGTAGTCGACTTGTACCACGGTCAACGATGCAAGATTAGACAAGAGCAGCTACTACCACAAACAGTTGAAGAGAAGGAAGTCAGTTGAAGAGAAGGAACTCAGTTGAACCAACGACACAAAGGGACCGAAGAACCCATTTAGATAGAAAATAATTAAGAAATATGAAGTGCGAAGAGCACGGATTATTAAGTATAGACATAGGACATGTCTTAAGGAATTAAGGATAAAACTGTAAAGCGCAATAAGAACTAAACAGTAGTTTTAGATTAAGAATCATCCTTAGACCAAAGGTCAGTTGGAAAAAAACGATTTAGACACTTGAGAGAGCACAAAGGGTATGAACGTTAGATCTCCAGAGCGACTGGATAGACGAGCTACATCTCATTAAGGCCGTGTATATATAAAGATAACACGATCTTTAGTACAAAATTATAAGCATGCAGGATGAGGTTATACAATACTATGAAGGATAAGAAAGGCAGTTAAGCCTAAGATTATCAGAGTCGCGTAGCGAAAGCTAGCATATCGATACCTTGAAAGGTTGGACTTACCTGATGAATAGGAAAGGAATGATGTACCGCACATCTTCCAATTGAACAAATATAAGACTTATCGACAGAATGCTGTAGAACCTTTGAGGTTAGACCAAACTAAGTTAAGAACATGGTATAAGTACCGTTAAGGATCCTCGATACAGAGACTAAGCTAGTAACATGGTCAAGACCCTCTGATCGAATCATAAGTGAGATAGATGACATGGAAGCTAGAATTCTTAGTGAGAATTAGACATCTTGAACCTATGTTCAAGGATGATATAATGTTGATTACGTGGGCGTAATCCATTTTAAGGGGGGTAGAGTGAAAACCGCTTAGCGTATGTTTATGTACTGAGTACGTAAACTACAGTGTGCATATCACAAAAGAATTTGAGAATTTGTCTTACATAAACATTTTGAGATTAATTATGGTTATTTCGCACATAAGATGCGAATACCATACATATTAAGTACCTATCTTGTTAATTCCGGTGTGAGTACAAGTTAAGAGAATTAGTGAAGAGGATTAAGGAGACTTAAGGAATATATGAGATATGAGTCGATATGAACGTATGTGTGAGATAAGAATAACGTAACACTATGAGACACTATTCGATATAAGTATGAGGTAGGAAATAGTAATGCTATGAGGTATTAGATGGTGAGAATTGGTATGAGACTGATATAGAACTTACTAGGAATGAGAGTCCTGAGGTAATTACTAAGAGATGAATTGAGAATGTTTGATGGGCTGAGCCCACACCTTGGAGATGTACTACGACTAGAAGGACTAAAAAGATAGAAAATTGGAAATGAGTGAAGTATTTGATGTATGAAAATGACGTGGGAGGTGGAACTTGATTTTCTAGGGATCAAGGGAAACCGAACACAAATTGGGGTGGAAGGATAGTTCAACACTGATGCTGATCACATCAGGGTTGGATGATTCACAAAACTCCCTACCAGTGGTCACAATTAAATCACGCTAAGGATAGAGGCATTAGGGTAAAATAGAATTGGAGTTGATTGTATTTTCAATTAGAGCAATTATTCCTCATTTGACCTCGTAAAAAGGATTTCCTTTTTACTGAGTCTCGCCCATGAAGCTGAGGACGCATGAGACTTTGTCTTCGGTCCAGTGACATGGGGAGAACAGAGTGGTTTTGCATTCTAGCCCATGAAGGCGAGGACGAATGTGCCTTTGTCTATGGACCGGTGACATGGGAGAATACGATGAAAATTATGTGATTGTTTTAATCTTCACAAGGAACAAAGGGAATTTTGAGTACAATACATGCTTAAGCATGTTGTGTGTTATTTGAGTATAAGTATATGACTGACCTAATGAGTCAATAAGTTTAAGTACACATAATTATGATCTATATGATCTATGGAATGAGGTAAGCCATGTATTCTAATAAAGTAAGATGCATGGGAACTTCGGGGACAAAGTTCTTTTAAGGGGGGTAGATTGAAATACCCCAAACCTAAGTATGCTAAGTAAACATCAAGTTATGTTGTAATAAGGCTAAAACATGCCTTAGAAACATTGGTAGACAATTTAAACCAAGGAAAACACAAGAAAACGCCATAAGGGCAGTTTAGGCAAAAATGTGCTCTAAGCTTGGAGTGACTTTGATTAGCAACCAAATATCATTCTAAGACCTTATTGACATGCTAATGGACATGTTAAATCAATTACCAAGCTCAAAAACAAGCTTAAACACAAATTGTGCTTTAAGGACTCTTAAAGCACATTTTTGAAAAATTGTCTTAGAAATGAGTTTTGAGTGGCTAAATGCCCATGATTACACCTTAATCAGCATGTGTACTAATTAGTATCACATTAGGAAGCCTAAATCAATGGGAAATCAAAAATTTCACAAATTTGTGCACTAATTATGAATAGTACCCAAATAGTGCCCAAAATAAGTCAAATGACTTTCTTAAGTGGTCAATGGTCAAATAACACCTAAATGTCAAAGTAAATGAGAGGGGGACGGTTTTTGGTAGGGTGAGTCATCACCAAGGCCGGCATATTAAGAAAGAAAGGGGAAAGAAGAAAAAAATGACTATTCACCTTTTTAAAAGCAAATATCTTCTAATACCTCTTCTCTCTCCTCTCTTCTTCATTTCTTCCATTCCCCACCGTATTCTCCTTCTTCCTTCTGCTCCAAAACCGTGAGTTGCTGCCTCCATTCATACTCCATCTTCATTTGCTCACAAAATCTTCATTTTAGCTCCAAATCCAAAAATAAGCTTAGATAACTTTTAGTTAGACCAAGGCCTTGCTTCCTATCTTTTCAAAATTAAAAAAACCTTAATTTTAGAGCCATGGGAAATCACCATTAGAGGAGGAAAAATTAGCTTGAAGGGTTCATTAGCTTCTCCATTCATTCAAGGTAAGGAAAATGTAAGAAAAATCATGTTTCCATCACATCTTCTCCATTGCCGAAAATTTACCTCTTAAGGTGGCTTGTTTACTTCTTGTTCTAGCCTTGATTCATTGTTCAAAAGACTTGGGGAGGTCTTGCCTTGCTTCATTATCAAAGCCATTCCAAAATTCAAAGGTAAACATCCATTTAGTTGAAATACCACAAACCTAAGTACTCTAAGTAAACATCAAATTATGATGTAGTAAGGCTAGAATATGCCTTAGAAAGATTGGTAGACAATTGAAACCAAGGAAAACACAAGAAAACACCTTAAGGGCAATTTGGGCAAAAACGTGCTCTAAGCTTGGAGTGACTTTGATTAGCACCCAAATACCATTATAAGACTTTAGTAATATGCTAATGGACATTTTAAATCAATTAGCAAAGAAAACCAAGCTCAAAAACAAGCTTAAACACAAAATGTGCTTTAAGACTCCTTAAAGCACCTTTTTGAGAAATTGTCTTAGAATTGAGTTTTGAGTGGCTAAATGCCCATGATTACATCTTAATCAACATGTGTACTAATTAGTATCACATTAGGAAGTATAAATCAATGGGAAACCAAAAATTTCACGAATATGTGCACTAATTAGTGAATTGTGCCAAATAGTGCCCAAATTAAGCTTAAGTCAACATAAGTCAATTAGTTGGTCAACCAAGACCATAAATATCTTGGTTATAAAGAGGGGGCCGGTTTTCTAAGGATGAGTCACCATAGACTTCATCAAATAAGGAAGAAAAGAAGAGATAAGTAAAGAAAGTTACTATTTGCTTTTATAAAGCAAAATATCCTTATTAGCCTACCTCTCTCTTCTCTTCTTCATTTCCCCTTCTTCTTCCACGGTTTTCTTCTTGTTCTCTCTGTTCCAAACCGTGCCCAACCAGCTCCATACTTGTTCCATCTTCAAATGTTCATAAGTTACACATTTTAGCTCCAAATCAAAAAGTGAGCATAGATTATTCTTAGTTAGACCAAGACCTACCTTTCTATCTTTTCAAATCCTTTAAAGCTCAAGTTTGGAGCCATGGGAAAACACCATTGGAGGAGGAAAAGCTAGCTTGAGGTGTTCATTATCTTCTCTATTCATTCTAGGTAAGGAAAATGAAAGAAAAATCAACTTTCCATCCTTTTTCCTAGATGGCCGAAAAATCATCACTCATGGAGCCTTGTTTTATCCATTGTTCTAGCTTGATTCTATTCTCCAAGGGCTAGAGGAGGTCCTTCTTGATTCATATCCAAGCCTATCTTAAGACTCCAAGGTAAAACATTCATTTCAATACCTTAGAACACATTTTTAACCTAGGGTTTACTCTTTAAGGTTAATGTATTATTTAGCACTCATGAGAGCCAATGTATATTGATTAGAACATTGGCAAGGGAAATTTAAATGGTGGCCGAGATTTCCAAGGGAAGAAGCCTAAGGAGGAAGTTGAGAGAAACTTGAGAAAAACAAGGTAAAATGCTTACCTAATGGTGGTTTAAGTTTTAAGGAATGAGTTTTAGATGAGTACCAATGTAGCCTAGAGCTTACATTGTGTATTGGGTTATATAACCTAAGAAAAAGAACTTAAACAAGCTTATGAACTTGTGATTAAGGAGCCAATGGGAATGGGTTAGTAATATAAGTTTAAGATGAGTTTTAAGAGCATTATAACTACTATGAGATTGATGAGATTGAAAGCTCTTATATGTGGGAAATTCAGTGTTTAAGTTTAAGTTATTTAAGGGCCTAAGAGCCATGCCATTTAAGAGCCTTAGTGCTATGCAATTTAAGATTATTGCAATATATTGAGTTTGTTGTGAATGAGTTGGTTTGGGTGATGAGATATGATGAGAAAGAACTTGATGTGTGTGAGATGGTTGAATGAGGAAAATAATGTGTTTGGGCATGATAAGATACTAGAGAAGTTGTGGCGAAATTTGAGTAGAAAACAAAGTGTTTAAGTGGTAGTGGTGAGTTAATATGCCCTAGGATTCACTAGGGATCATTATGAGGAATTTGAGTGGAAATGAGTTAGATAAGAAGTTCTTGAGGACGAGAATGACCTAGAGATGTCTAGGAGGAATTAGAGGATTGGTGAGTGTATTAAACACACCAAAATCATGGTATGAAGAATGTAAGACTAGTGCAAAATCTGGAGGAAATGATGTATAATGCTTTGAGTTGGTTTAGGTATGAACTAAAGAGTAGAACAATGAGAGTTTCGGGAAGTTTGTGTAAGAGGGGTGATGTTAGTGGTGGACTAGTAAGGTTTAGTTTAAATGGTAATGTGTGGACTTGGGTGATGGAAGTGAAAATTGTAGGAGAAGGTTGTAAGTCGTCAAGGAAAATGACTAGGAACGTATAGGAGTGTATGATCATGAGAATGGTGAGTAAGTTGCATAAAATAGGAGGAAATGCCTAAGGAGGGGGTAGCATGGTCATGGTAAATGAAGAACAATGTTAAGGTGTTAAGAGGATGGAATGAAAGGTATAGGTATGCTTAAGAGTTTAAGAGTGATGAGTAACCAAAGGAAAGGAGAGGAATTGGTGCATGGAAATGCAAGATAACCTTGGAAGGTTTAGCAAAGGAAATATGGATGAATTAAAGATGGAAAAATGAAGTTAAGGAGGAGTTATATGGGTGAAAAGAAACACTTTGGTTAGTTGAAGTTCTAGACAAAATGTACATGTTGGAAATATAAGGAAATAATTAACAAGTGTTAGGAATTTCTTGCAAGAATTTAGTAAAAGGTTGGAATGATCTTTGGAGGTTATTTTAATGAGTTTGGAGGATGATTAAAGGTGGGTTTAAGGGTCTAAATGATGTTAGAACACATTAGGAGGCTTTAGGAGAAGTTTGGTGAAGATTTAACAATTTTTGGACATGTTCTGGTGGTGTCCGACCCAGGGGTCCGACCCAAGTTTGGGTCGGACGGCATCTGTTAGACACCAGTGAATGGTTCTGGAACGGTCCGACCCAGAGGACTTGGGTCGGACCTGGGTCGGACAGGTGAGGCTTAGAAGACGGAAATGTTCTGGAATGGTCCGATCCAGTTGGTTGAGTCGGACATGGGTCGGACAAGTGGAGTTTTTCAAACCCGGAAGTTACTGGAAGAGTCCGACCCAGTTGGTGGGTCGGACGGTGGGTCGGACAGACCAAAACGTAAAAAAAAAATTAAGGATGCTTAATGGTGTTAATGGTACACCATTAAGAGGGCAATGATGATTAGAAACCTAAAGACTTAAGGGGATTAAGTTAAGTTAAGTATAAGTTCATAAGTTTAAGGTTAAGTTGCAAGGTTAAGTTATAAGACTTAAGAAGTGTTAATTGGGGACTACTAAGGGTTAAATAAGTTAAGCAATGTATAGATACTTAATCATCTAAGTTGGATGGATATTTTAGGACTTGAAAGTTGGAAACCGGAGGAGTATTAAACAACCGGGACAATCGACGGTGAACGGTACAGTTCTTCTTGTGACCTGCTTGCTATCGAGGTGTCCCTCAGCTTGCGTGCTATTTGTTTTTGTGTGCTCACTAAACAAGATAAAGCATGCAACCGGAACATTATGTTTATTGTATTGTTGTGTGATGTTTGAAAACTAACACAACATACCGTGAGAACTTACTAACCAACGTTTAGTAAGGATTTGAGTGAGACTAAGGAACGCTCCCTAATTTTAATTTGTTATAAACCGAAAGTGGTTAACCAACAAACATTGTCTTGAGACTTCTACTAACTGGAACTTAAGGGGGGAGTGAGGAACCCGAGACTGACTCCGGTCATGCATGCTAAGGAAAAGGGGGTCGGTGTCTATAGCAGATCGGACTTCCGCTTAAGGACTTATCTTCGGACTTGTTGCCTAGGGCCGGTTGCCGGCTCAGCTACATTGGGCATACAGTCCAAGGTAGGTGGCATTAAGATGGTGCGGTAGGATCACCTAAATCCTAAATTATAAGATAAGTTGTTTATTCAACCAATGGAGTTAATAGCTCATTGGCTAGGGTTGCTTTTGACTCGACAAAAATAAACATTGAGATAAGATACAATCATTCCTATTAAAGAGTGGTTTGTATTCGAAGATTAAGATAAGGTTGAGATAAGTTGCAACCATTCCTTTTTAAAGGATGGTTTGTATTATAAGACTGAGATAAGTTACATCCATTCCTTTTTAAAGGATGGTTGCTCTCTAAGATTAAGATAAGACTAAGATTGAGGTAAGATAAGGATGGACTAAGATTAAGAGGAAATGTAACTTAAGGAGTTAAATAATTAACTCTCTAATTAAGGGAACGCATCTAAGTCGTTTAATTGTTTGAACTTTGATTTTTCATATTTGGATTGTTGTTTACAGCATTTACTATTATGTTGTGCATCTAATCAACCTCCATGCTATCAACAATTAGTCGTCGTAGCCATGTTAGCTTGGGGGCCATGAGAGGATCGTACCAGCTTTCGTGTTGACCCCCTTTGGGGGCTGTTTTTACTACACAGGTGAACGTCAGAGGCGGCCGTCACGTGAGTAAGATGGGGTACAAGTGTTATGGGTTAAGTGTGGCCTACGAGTTGTGCATGTACACTCATATGGCAATTTGAGTTAGTGAGATGTATAGGATGTGAGGGGATTGTAAGAAGGTTATGTATTGGTTAAGATTTGTTGTACTAATGTTCGGTATATTCTGTCCGTCAGACCGTGGCAAGGTCCTGGAGTGTAATGAATTTCGCTGTGACATGTGTATATATATGTTGTTAAGTTGCGAGATCACGTTTGGATTGAGTTGGGGTGTTACATTAGTGCATTAAGCAATTCTTGTAAACCTAGAAAATGATTCCTTAAGTTTAGGTGCAATATTTAGCACTTATTACATTATTTGAATGTGGATTAGAACATTGGCAAGAGGATTGAAGTCCTTGGCCGAGAATCATCCAAGAAAACCTAATGAGGAAGTTAAGAGAAAAGTTTGAAAAATAAGGTAAATAACTTACCTTAAGGTGTTTTGTTGTTAAGGGGTGGTATTTAGATAAGTACTAAATGTAGCTTAAAGCTTACATTAGGTAATGGGTTATATAACCTAGGAAAAAGAATCTAAACAAGCTTGTGAACTTGTGACTAAGGAGCCAATGGAAATGAGTTAGTAAGATAAGCTTAAGATCGATTTTAAGAACATTATAACTACTATGAGATTGATGGGTGTAATTGCAGGTTGAAGGCTATTATATGTGGAAATTCAGTGTTTAAATTCATGTCATTTAAGGGCCTAAGAGCCATGTCATTTAAGAGCCTTAGTGCTATGCAATTTAAGATTATTGCACTATATTAAGTTTGTGATGAATGGGTTGATTTGGGTGAGAAACTATGATGAGAAAGGATTTGATGTGTGTGAGATAACTGAATGAGAAAAACCATGCTAATGGGCATGATGATATACTAGAGGAGCTATGGCGAAATTTGAGTAGAAAACAAGTGTTTAAGTGGTGGTTGTGAATTAATATGACCTAGGATTTACTAGGAATCATTAAAAGGAATTTGAGTGGAAATGAGTTAACAAAGGTAATCTTGAGGAGTAGATTGACCTAGAGTTTTCTAGGAGGAATTAAAAGTTAGGTGGGTGTATTAAACACACCAAGATCATGGTAAGAGGAATGTTAGGAATTGTGCAAAAATCTGGAGGAAATGATGTATAATGTTTTAAGATGATCTAGGTATGAGCTAGAGGATATAACAATGAGAATTTTTGGGGTAGCTTGTTTAAGTGGTGAAGATGCTAGTAGTGGATTAATAAGGTTATAGTTTGGATGGTAATAAGTGGACTTGGGTGATGAAGGTGAAAAACTACAAGAGAATGTAGTAAGTTGTCAAGGGGACGACTAGGAATGTATAAGAGTGTAAAATCATGAGAATGGTGGGTAAATTGAGTAAAGGAGATGGAAAATGTCTAAGAAGGATTTAGCATGGTCAAGATGAATGTTAAAAGGATGGCTAGAAAAGCTTAACTATGTGCAAGCTTGAAAAGGATGAGTAGAAAGTGTCTAAGAAGGATTTAGCATGGTCAAGATGAATGTTAAAAGGATGGCTAGAAAAGCTTAGGTATGTGCAAGCTTGAAAAGGATGAGTAGAAAGTGTAAGGGAAGGGAAGTTGTGTGAGGAGGTGTAATAAGGCTAAGTTAGTATAACTAGGTTGGTAAACAATGAGGTATGGAGTTATAATTGAAGAGATAAGGTTAACGCACATTAAAAATGAGAGTTGTGAAAAGAATTGGTAAGTAGTACCACTTGAGATGAGGTTAGAAATGTGTAATAAGGAAAACTAATGCAAGAATGTTCAAGGTTCTAAGTGTAAACAAATTACAATATTTGGGTGGATGTGCAATGGAGTTGTAAGCAATGAAGAAAGGGTTAAAGGTGTTTAAATGGTGTTAGAACATGTTGGGATGCATGTGGAGAGATTAAAAGAAGATTGGACAAAATTACAAGTTGGAAGTATAAGGAATCAAGTGTTATGTGTTAAGAATTTAGGAAGGAATTGAGTAAATGTTTAAGGTGGTTGTTGGATAATTTAAGAGGGTATTAAGGTGCCAAAAGGATGTTAAAACATGTGGGGAAATATGTTTAATGATTGGGAAAAGATTGAGGTGAATTTAGAGTGAAATAAGCACTTAAAAACAAGTTTCTGGTTTTGACCTACCTTAGGACCGACCTTGGCAAGGTAGGTCGGGCCCAGAATACCATCCAGGAAGCTTTCTGACTTCGACCTACCTTAGGACTGACCTTGGCAAGGTCAGTCGGGCTAAAATTTTGCCAACGGGAATGTTTCTGGTTCCGACCGACCTTGGGACCTACCCTGCAAGGTCGGTCGGCCCTTGTCAAAAAAACAAAAAAATCATATTTTAAGGTTGATAAGAGGTATAGGTGGTATGCCCTTAAGAGGGTAATGATGATTAGAAAGACAAGGATATAAGGACTTAAGGGATTAAGTTATGTTAAGAATATAAGTGTTTAAGGTTAAGTTTATAAGTACTTAAGTGGTACTAGGTGGGCAGCATTAATGGTTAAGAAGGTTAGGCTCATTGGAAAAGTAATTAACAACCTAAAACTGAATGAATGTTTTAGGACTTGAGTATGTGGACTCCGGAGGAGAGTAAGCAACCGAACAACCGACGGTGTACGGTATGGTTTTCTTGTGACCTGCTTGCTAACGAGGTGTCCCTCGGCTTGTGTGCTATTTGTTTATGTGTGCCGACTAAACAAGATAAAGCATGCAACTGGTTTTTATTTCACTTATTGTGTGTGCGTTTCCTTTACACTAACACACGTGACTTGAGATTAGTTACTAACCAAGTTTAGTACACATTGGAATGAGATGAGGAATTACACTTCTATAACAGTTGGTTAATACCCGTGAAGGTTTCACTAACACTTGGTTTATAAGATTTTCACTAACTGGAACATAAGGGGAGTGAGGAATCCGGGACTGACTCCGGTCATGCATGTTATGGAAAGGGGGTCGGTATCTGAATCAGATCCAACTTCCGCTTAAGGACTTGTCTTCGGACTTATTGCCTAGGGTCGAATGTCGACTCGGCAACATTGGATTTTCAGTCCAAGGTAGGTGGCAGATTAAGATGGTGCGGTAGGATCATCTAAATCCTAAATTTTAAGATAAGTTATTTATTCAACCAATGGAGTTAATAGCTCATTGGCTAGGGTTGCTTTTGACCCGACAAAAATAAGCACTGCGATAAGATACAACCATTTCTATTTAAAGAACGGTTTGTATTCTAAGACTGAGATAAGGATTAAGTTTGAGGTAAGCTAAGATGGACTGAGGTTAAGCGGAATTGGAACTTGAGGAGTTAACTGATTAACTCACCTGTTAAGGGAACGCTTTTAAGTTGTTCACTGTGTGTGAACATGCTTGTTCATTTGTGGACTATTGTTTTATTGCACTTAACATTATGATTGTGTATCTAATCAATCTCCATGCTATCGACAATTAGTCGTCGTAGCCCCGTTAGCTTGGGGGCCATGAGAGAATCGTACCAGCAATGGTGTTGACCCCCTCGGGGGCTGTTGTTTACATTGCAGCTAAGCGCCGTATGAAGACTCATCACGAGAGTAGGGGTGGTTAGACTTAGGATGGGTTTTATATTTTGAGTACAGGATGCGCATGTGCACCCGTCTGTTAATAGTGGAACTTGTGGAGATTATGTTGATACTTGAGATACTAGCAAACTCGGTTGGTGTGTATTTTGGAATTAAGGTGTTAAGTATTTAAGTTCGGTATATCCTATTAGTTTAGACCGTGGCAAGGTCCTGGTGTTTGTAAATTCCACTGCGATGTTTATATATGTGCTGTTAAGTTTGCGATAACCACGATTGGATTAAGTTGGGGTGTTACAAAAAGTGGTATCTGAGCGTAGTTACGCTCTGATGACAGGAATTACCGAACTTAGGAGGATACCGAGTTAAAGTTTGAGATATTGGTTAGGGGTTGAGAGATAGAGCGAGATGTGCGTTAGTTAGGACTTCCCGGTGTTTACCGGATATCCATAGTACCTAAACCCGCCCTCCACATCCCTTGCTTAAATTACGGGGAACAAACACCGGAGAGAAGAAAGCCTTCTCTTACTCAGGAAACCCGACCTGGTAGTTAGTTAACAATAAGCAATACGAGAAACATCTTGTTGTACAACAGTTTACGAGAACTTGAAGGTTTTAATTGGAGAGCAACGTGGAAATAGGCGCTACCAATGGAATTCTACCAGTAAGAGAACGGAAATTACCGCCAACATGGGTCGACATGCTACGCAGTCGAAATAACCCGCCATACCAATGATAAGAAAAGCACTACGAGTGCAGTGGACAGGAAAACGGAAGCAACAAGAATACCGCACAGTAGTCCAAAGGAGCATAACAGTGGGATAATACCTAGCCTGAGAATTAAGACTACCAGAAAGTCCAGTTAGAAACAGGAACTCGAAAACCCCATATAATGAGAAAGGTTACAAACCTAGCCGACATAGCGCAGACGACGATAAAAATGCGTACAAACTGTATACCGAAGTAGGACTACGACGTAGTGCCTAAAAGAGAATCATTACTTAGTAACCACGACAAAATGTGTGGAAACGGGAGCGAGGATTAAGACGTAAGTAAATAACAAGGGGTTCCCTCAGAAAGAGGAGCGCCGTGATAAGTGACAGTACTGTCAAAACAACCCGGGAACTGCCGGATGGTCAGTTACCCAAAACAAGAGAACATCTAAGGAGTTCCGAGGACTACCAATTACATGGAAATTAGGTGGAAGTACCACTACCGATGCGCACAGAACCGGTAGCCCATCTTGCATGGCGCACGTGCCATAGCAAGTGCTACCACGGTTAAGCTACACGGAAAGCCATCATGGCGAGATAGTAGAACGCTACAGTCGTAATAAACATTAATACCGGATTGCAAATCCTTAAGAACGGGAGAATGAGACCTTGGAAAGGTTTGACGGCCTGACCATGATGAGATGAGTCGGCACACCAGTCAGCAGGGAGCTGAACTTGGACGGAATACTAAACAATATAAATATTAGCAACGGTACAACTTGCTACAGTAACAACTAATAGTACAGTAAGAACACCAATCTCGAACCTCAAAGAGAAAAACCTAAGAGATTGCTCAGTGATGCGAGCAAAATAGTATGAAAGCAATAACATACAAGGAATGTATTACGGAATACAATGAAGACGGTTGATATAAAAACTTTCAACAATAACGGGATAAGACTCCCGAGATGACCACTAAGAACACTACCAATAAACATTCTTCGTTGAGGATGTTGGTAAACCCCGGAAACAGGGATGGAGGAAGTGAACTTAAGTTATAACCTATTAAGGATTAAAGACGTACAATCCCAAAAAAGGGAAGCTCCAAGGATTACACCACAAAATTGGTATAGTTGAGAAGAACGAAACTCAAAAATGACGGTTAGTATTGTTTGCATAACTCATTAACACCCAAGTATGATTAATCATCAACGGGTGGCGTAGTCAACAAGAGTTGAACAAAGCGTTGAGATGGAAGCACATGATAACAAGATAAATATCCAACTGGGACACCGTAAGGAAGATGCCTAATACGAACCAATCCATAATTGTTTAAAAACGCACAAGTCTATGAAAACGATGGTATTGTCAAAGACACTAAGTAACCACAGATCACCAGAAAAAACTTCCATAGCAGGAAGCAGGATGCAGCAACTTACTATGAAGCCCGGTATTACATTTAATGATGTAACCAAGCGGTTGATATAATTTTAATAACCAGAAACCTATGAGGATAACCAATAGTTAAGTAAGAGTACAAGCAGTGAACCGAGCACCGGCTCTCACTCAATGACATTAAGCACTAAGAGCCTACGAGCCAAGGATGTTAACCACATCAGAGCCCGAGGCGCAGGAAGGTATAAGAAGACTTATTTAAGCCATGGAGGAACTACAAGTCGTAGATATAATCGGTTACAAAACCTATAAGTTGATTGTGGAAGAATTTCTAGGAAAGGGCACCAATTAGAATATTGAGATAATGCTATTGACAGGGGCGGAGAACGAACCATTCCTTTTAGGGTGGGGATACCTCTCCTTGTTGTGAGGCCATGAGTGGGAATAAACCCCTCAATAAGGGCTTTCACTTGTTAGAGATAGAATACGCTTTTATTGGAGAATGGAAACTGTAAACCTTGAAATTACCTTAGAACATTCCAGTTACACATAAATAATAAGGAAGGCTGCAGAGACAGACCTCATATCCAACACCCAGGATTTAAGAATCAGTAATCGTCAGAGATAAACGTTGTGAGTGCACCACATGGCACGTCAAGTGACCAACGCTCAGAAGAGCTTGTGACTCAATAGATGAATTTCTCGGTAACCAGTTAAATTACATGGTAAAGTACATCATAAGGGATGGAAGAACGTGAGAGAGACTGACCTACATACAAAACTGAAATGGAAGCGAAACACCTTCATACTAAGAGAACAATCTTATGACACGGTACGGTAATCGCCATACACCCGGAATTGGGGAACCCCTAGTGTGTTTACACCAGGAAGGGATTGAGTATAAGATAAGATGTTAGAATAAATGAGTAAGTAGTTGCACCATCAATGGGCAACATGGTAAAGTCCAACTACCGTGGTAGTAGAGGTCATAGGGACAATACCTATATAAGTGGATTAAGTCATGGTGCGCAGTAAAGCGACCATTATGAATAAGCAGTCAAATATTGACACTAAGGCAATTAGATTTATGAGCTAAGACCGACATAAGTAAGGAAATAAGATGGTAGACGAACTGTGCATTGATGCCAATAGTCTAGACCTGGCGAGGTAAGATTTCACAGGAGGCACACTTTCCATTCTTTAAGGAACTGGAAGTGCGTTCCTAGTAGATCAACATAAGAAACAAGATAAGAGGCTCTGTGGAAATAGACCTCAGTTACTAAGAGACCGAATCAATACGGGATACAGAAAGGAGCTAGAGCATACCATACCTAAGAACATAGTAAATGGATTTTCCTTGATTAAGTTCAAGAAGAACAATAAGTGTTATTATGGAACGATGAAAGAGGGGATCAACAACAGAATACTTCATAGTTAGCAATAGCTAAACATGTGACGAACACTACGAGTTTACTAAAACGAGATGTGGGACAACTGCACCCTACAGGGGCTTGCTGGCCTGACAGACTCATTTATGAGTTGTGGGTAAGTAGTAATGTACCAGTAAGGTACCCCATGCATGTAAATGAGTGGTGTAAGGAACACGAGAAGTAGTCGACTCCGTACCACGGTCAACGACGCAAGATTGGACAAGAGCAGCTACTACCACAAACAGTTGAAGAGAAGGAAGTCAGTTGAATAGAAGGAACTCAGTTGAACCAACGACACAAAGGGACCGAAGAACCCATTTAGATAGAAAATAATTAAGAAATATGAAGTGCGAAGAGCACGGATTATTAAGTATAGACATAGGACATGTCTTAAGGAATTAAGGATAAAACTATAAAGCGCAATAAGCACTAAACAGTAGTATTAGATTAAGAATCATCCTCAGACCAAAGGTCAGTTGGAAAAAAACGATTTAGACATTTGAGAGAACACAATGGGAATGAACTTTAGATCTCCAGAGAGACTGGATAGACGAGCAACAACTCATTAAGGCCGTGTATATATAAAGATAACACAATCTTTAGTACTAAATTATAAGCATGCAGGATGAGGTTATACAATACTATGAAGGTTAAGAAAGACAGTTAAGCCTAAGATTATCAGAGTCGCGCAGCGAAAGCTAGCAGACTGATACCTTAAAAGGTTGGACATACCTGATGAATGGGAAAGGAATGATGTACCACACATCTTCCAATTGAACAAATATAAGATTTATCGACAGAATGTTGTAGAACCTTTGAGGTTAGACCAAATTAAGTTAAGAAAATGGTATAAGTACCGTTAAGGATCCTCGATACAGAGACTAAGCCAGTAACATGGTCGAGACCCTCTGATCGAATCATAAGTGAGATAGATGACATGGAAGCTGGAATTCTTAGTGAGAATTAGACATCTTGAACCTATGCTCAAGGATGATATAATGTTGATTACGTGGGCGTAATCCATTTTAAGGGGGGTAGAGCGAAAACCGCTTAGCGTATGTTTATGTACTGAGTACGTAAACTATAGTGTGCATAGCACAAAAGAATTTGAGAATTTGTCTTACATAAACATTTTGAGATTAATTATGGTTATTTTGCAATTAAGATGAGAATACCATACATATTAAGTACCTATCTTGTTAACTCCGGTGTGAGTACAAGTTAAGAGAATTAGTGAAGAGGATTAAGGAGACTTAAGGAATATATGACATATGAGTCGATATGAAAGTATGTATGAGATAAGAATAAGGTAACACTATGAGACACTATTCGATATAAGTATGAGGTAGGAAATAGTAATGCTATGAGGTATAAGATGGTGAGAATTGGTATGAGACTGATATAGAACTTACTAGGAATGAGAGTCCTGAGGTAATTACTAAGAGATGAATTCGGAATGTTTGATGGGCTGAGCCCACACCTTGGAGATGTACTGGTTACGACTAAAGGACTAGAAAGATAGAAAATTGGAAATGAGTGAAGTATTTGATGTTTGAAAATGACGTGGGAGGTGGAACTTGATTTTCTAGGGATCAAGGGAAACCGAACACAAATTGGGGTGGAAGGATAGTTCAACACTGATGCTGATCACATCAGGATTGGATGATTCCCGAAACTCCCTACCAGTGGTCACAATTAAATCACGCTAAGGATAGAGGCATTAGGGTAAAACAGAATGGGAGTTGATTGTATTTTCAATTAGAGCAATTATTCCTCACTTGATCTCGTAAAAAGGATTTCCTTTTTACTGAGTCTCGCCCATGAAGTTGAGGACGCATGAGACTTTGTCTTCAGACCAGTGACATGGGGAGAACAGAGTGGTTTTGTATTCTAGCCCATGAAGGCGAGGACGAATGTGTCTTTGTCTACGGACCGGTGACATAGGAGAATACGATGAAAATTATGTGATTGTTTTAAGCTTCAAAAGGAACAAAGGGAATTTTGAGTGCTATACATGCTTAAGCATGTTGTGTGTTATTTGAGTATAAGTCTATGACAGACCTAATGAGTCAATAATTTTAAGTACACATAAGTATGATCTATATGATCTATGGAATGAGGTAAGCCATGTATTCTAATAAAGTAAGATGCATGGGAACTTCGGGGACAAAGTTCTTTTAGGCGGGGGTAGACTGAAATACCCCAAACCTATGTATGCTAAGTAAACATCAAGTTATGATGTAATAAGGCTAAAACATGCCTTAGAAACATTGGTAGACAATTTAAACCAAGGAAACACAAGAAATTGCCATAAGGGCAGTTTAAGCAAAAATGTGCTCTAAACTTGGAGTGACTTTGATTAGCACCCAAATATCATTCTAAGACCTTATTAACATTATAATGGACATGTTAAATCAATTACCAAAGAAAACCAAGCTCAAAAACAAGCTTAAACACAAATTATGCTTTAAGGACTCTTAAAGCACATTTTTGAAAAATTGTCTTAGAAATGAGTTTTGAGTGGCTAAATGCCCATGATTACACCTTAATCAACATGCGTACTAATTAGTATCACATTAGGAAGCCTAAATCAATGGGAAACCAAAAATTTCACAAATTTGTGCATTAATTATGAATAGTACCCAAATAGTGCCCAAAATAAGTCAAATGACTTTCTTAAGTGGTCAATGGTCAAATAACACGTAAATATCTAAGTAAATGAGAGGGGGACGGTTTTTGGTAGGGTGAGTCATCACCAAGTCCAGCACATTAGGAAAGAAAGGGGAAAGAAGAAAAAAATAACTATTCACCTTTTTAAAATCAAATATCTTCTAATACCTCTTCTCTCTCCTCTCTTCTTCATTTCTTCCATTCCCCACCGTATTCTCCTTCTTCCTTCTGCTCCAAAACCGTGAGTTGCTGCCTCCATCCATACTCCATCTTCATTTACTGCAAACAGAATAATGAGAGAGGTTGGAACTGGTGTATTTTAAACAATTGAGAAAGAAATTAATAACTTAAATATCCTTCGGGCTGCAAACAAAACCCGGTCGCAGTAGTATAGAAGACAGAAGCGGCCGGGGTCAAACCGTGGGACTTATAGCGAAATAATATAGTACCTAAGCTTGTCACAAAAAGGGGGGATAATTGACTCGTTTTTGTAAAGTAAAACAACAGATTAAATTAACTGAGTGGAAGATAAATTAAACGGGAATCCGAGTTCAGGTTTACATAATCGAATTAATTATGCTATCTCTACCGGTTAATTATAATAGTTTGGCAAAAATTCCTGTTATTATCTTTAAAGACTAAATCCTAGACTTGAAAGACTCGTTTACCAGAAAATGCTCAATCTAATCTAGATTTGAGCAAAACATATGTAAACAGATTAAGTGCGAGGAATTATATTTTGCATATGAAATTACTAACTTATTTTATCAAAATAAGTTTTCCACAGATTTATCGATTAATTAACCTGTCTATTTATCACTGCTCTGATCAAAATAGACTTTGTAAAGCATTTTAATAAATTCATGAGATTTATTAAAAAGGCGAGAGATAAGCTTTAATCGTAACAAACTGTATTTAATTTAACCGGTAAAAATATAGATTACATAATTATACAAACTATAATTACACCTTCACCCGGAGTAAATCCTCTTAGCCAACATAATTAAAAAGGCAGAATAAGAAGTAAAAGAAATCATCTAGGGAAGATAATTAATTCTGCTCCTTTATAACTGCTAATATTTGGACAGAGGTTAGACAGAACAACGGTATGGAAATGGAATGTTTTTATGGGATGAGATGATGTGAGGATTTATGTGGACATTATGTAGATGAGATGTATGATTTTTGGAGAGAAAACGGTGATTTTATGGAGGAAAATTGACATGGTTTTTGGGGTGGAATGAGATATGATTTAATGGAGGGTTATAGGTGTATTTATAGTAAAAATGGGGTAGAAATGAAGGGGGTGTCGGTGTGAAAAGATAAAATATAATTTATCTTTTCACACCCATGTCGATGCACCTGTACGCTGGCAATTTATGCGTGTCCGGACCACTGTCCGGACCAGACTGGTCCGGACATGTCGACGCTGTGAGAAAATGCTTCGTCAACATGTGTCCGGACTTGCGTCCGGACCTATAGGGTCGGACAGGTGTTGCGTCCGGACCTGCATGTCCGGACACAGGTCCGGACGTGTGTATTTTTTTCTGCTTTCTTTGCAAACTTCGACAGGCTCCAGATTCTTCGTTTGAGCTCCGATTTGATCCCCGTTTGTTGCGTTGTGAAGCTTGTGAAGTGTACTATGTGATTCCAAGGCCTTTTTATGCATTTAAGACATAAAATATATCAGTTAATATCAAAACATAAATCCAAGAAAATTCACATAGGAAGTGGGAAACATTGCCTAAAGTGTTGCAAGTTATAAGGTATTTAAGCCCTAAAAGTCTATATGTTTCGCACTTATCAAATTCCCCCATACTTATCTTTTTCTTGTCCTCAAGCAAATCTTTATGACAGAATCTTTAAACAAGTTAAATATAAAATAACCAAACAGGGAGAGCATAGAAAAGATTGCTATAAAACTTCTAGATTAAAGGGTACTAGAAACTTCCTTTTTTTTAGTTTTTGAAAAGAACCTTGAAATTATAAAAACAACTATTTTAAGAAGGAGAAGTAGAACCATAAGAATCCAGTTTTTAACCCTGAGCCAATCCACTATTTTCTTTCACATTTCTTGAAACGACAAGGGGCATGAAGTAAAATCATATTCCATTATACCTTTCAATGCCACATACTCATGATCCATAATAATGAAGTTTTTATAATTTAAGTACATAATGCAAAGATACTTCGACTGAAGTTTAATTTCCTTTCACCTCAGACTTTTCTCTCCACCCTTGTAGCGGTTTTGGGTCAACTATCCCAGATATAAAGTACCTTAGGTAGCTAGGTGATAAAGCACCCTAAAGAACTTAATAACCGAGTGGAAGAGGCCTGCTTTGGTTTAGAATATGCCTGTTTGGATTAGAGGAGTACCTTGCCTTGTTCTTTTTCCACCTTTTCATTCCAATTCAAATCCAGGCTCAAAGCTAAAAACAGGGCTCAAATGATAATTATTCTTAAACTTTAAGCAATTTTTAATCAGAATAAATTTTAAAATTGTTAAAAATTTTTAATACCCCAAAATGTTTGTAGGTTTGCAATATTTCCTCCATGGCTCCCTTTTTGACTATTTCTAACTTAACAAATTTAAACAAATTGTCAAAAGAGAAAACTTAAGAACAAGCTACGAGGGTACGAGTACTCCCTCATACTTAAGCTCAAGCAATGCCCTCATTGCGTAGAAAGATTTAAATTAACAAGGCATGCAATCTGTACAAGGAAATTATACGAATAAAAGCAAAAGGGAATATGAAATATCAGAAGAGAAAGAGTGTACTCCCCAGAGTTCGCAGAGTGTGCAGAGCTCCCCCACACTTGAGTGCAGCTGTGGAATTACATGAAATGTACCTGTAAAGAATATTCTACACAGCCAGAAGAACTCAAGTAAAACCCGCATTTTATTTTAACATTTAAAAGGAATATATAGTACAAAAGAGAAAACAAAAATAAAAGGAAAGGCAAAGTATAGATAGTGGGTTGCCTCCCACCAAGCTGCCCGGGTTTAACGTCTCTAGCTAGATGCATGTTCTTCATTATGTATGTGAGGATTTGTGAGTCGGGTTACCACAACTTGGTATAGTCAAGCTGCGTAGCTGCTTGAGTTTGTATTGAACTCTCAACGGGAGAGATTTCTTCTTAGATAGTGCCGGTTTCGAAACTGGAGTAAAAGTGTCATGCTGTTCCTGGACAAGATAAATTCTAAACAAGTCAGTTGAAATATCAGTAGGACTAGTATACCTCTTAAGACAGGCTCCATTAACTTTGAAAGTTTCGCCCTTTTTGTTTTGTAGTTCAAAGGCACCATATGAGGTCACATTAACAATCCGGAAAGGACCAGCCCAATGAGATTTGAGCTTTCCAGGGAAAAGCTTCAATCTTGAGTTATAGAGGAGAACCAAATCACCAACTTTGAAGTCTCTCTTGAGTATCATCTTGTCATGGAACTTCTTGGTTCGTTCCTTATAAATTTTAGCATGTTGGTAAGCCTGATCTCTCAGCTCTTCTAACTCAGAGAGTTGCAATTTCCTTTTCTCTCCCGCAGTAGTCATATCAAAATTTAAGGCCTTGATCGCCCAATAAGCCTTGTGCTCAAGCTCCACAGGGAGATGACATGCCTTCCCATAGACCAATTTGAAAGGTGACATACCGATGGGGGTTTTAAATGCTGTGCGATAGGCCTAAAGAGCATCATCCAGTTTTAGTGCCCAATCTTTTCTGGAGGAGTGCACCGTCTTTTGGAGTATCCATTTTAACTCCCTATTTGACACTTCTGCTTGCCCATTTGTCTGGGGATGATAAGCAAGGGCAACTTTGTGGTGTACCCCATACTTGGTCATTAATGTATCAATGCTTCGATTGCAGAAGTGTGTGCCTCCATCACTTATAATGGCTCTAGGGACTCCAAAGCGGGTAAAGACATATTTCTTTAAGAATTTTACCACTGTCTTTGAATCAGCATGTAGGCAAGGAATTGCTTCAACCCATTTGGATACGTAGTCTACTGCCACCAGAATATATTGGAATCCCTGCGAAGCGGGGAATGGTCCCATGAAATCTATTCCCCAGCAGTCAAAAAGTTCAACTTCTAAAATGCCTTGTTGAGGCATCTCATGTCGCCTTGAAGCATTTCCCATGCGTTGACAATTATCACAACTGGCCACAAAGGCTTGGTGTTATACCAAAATTTCAACCCCCCCGGAGGTGAGTCTCTTCTAATAGGCTAGTAGTGAGGGTTCCAGATCGATCGGCACATTTCAGAGTGCTAGGGACAGCTTAGTCATCTCCAGGGCCATTTTCGTAATTTTTCAAGGCTCCTAAGCCCCCTACAGGCTTTCCTCTCCTCCAAATAAGGGTCAAATCAATTCAAAATGCTTGAAATTTTTACCCAAGATAGAGGATGACATTTTAAGCATAATGGCGTTGGAATTTTGATTTTCGAATTTCCAATAATTTTCTAGCAATTTCTGATTGAATCTGACGAGAAATTCAATTTAAAAAATGCTCCAGCATTTAAAAATTCGTTTCCACCTCAGAAAATTCATAATATCCATTCTGACATGTGGTTAAAATTTCATAGCAAAATTCCTTTGGGAAGTTACTCAGTTAAAATATCGAAAAATCTTACTTTTACTAGATTCTCTTTATCTTTAAGAAAGTCTATATAAGGGGATAGGTTTTTGGATAAAATCAGAACCTCACATACTCAAGAACCCTAGAGTCAGAAAAAGCAGCCTCTTCTCTCTCTCTCACGTTTTCCAATACCCGGCCCACCCAAATCATACCGAAAATCCTCCGAAATCACCATCTAAACACGTTTTCCAATCCCCAAAGCACCAAAATCATCAAAACTCAAAACTCACAAAAACACCTCTAAAACGTGAAGAACAGCAAGAACAACCAACAACCAGAAGCTTGGGTCGAAATCCTCTCGGGTCTGCCATCAACGGAGCACTCGACGAGTCCCGGTGTGAAGAAACGTTGTGAATCCGAAGGTAAAACAGGTAGAAACTCCACTTCCCTGATTCACCACGGTATTATCTGTCTTGCCTCAAAATTTGGGCTCAAACTAACCTTCGTAGGCTTCTGTATTGCTGTTTATTTAAGCCTCTGTCAGATAACTTGTTTGCTAAGTTTCGTGCTTAATTCGAATTCAAATTGAAAACTTTCAATCACTAACGTCTTGTACATCTTTCAGGCTACACACCCATAAAATTTGAGCTCAAAACACCCTCGGGAACCTTCTGAAAACCCCTGTCCGTGGGTGGTCCGTGACCTCGGACCTATGGTCCGGGACCTCGGACGCGTTGTCCGAGACCACGGACACCCACGGACGGCGGCGGGATTTTAAAAATTCAAAATTTAGGTTTGACTAATAATGTCCGGGCCCACGGACATCCTGTCCGTGGCCCCGGACCTTGCGAATTTTTGTTTTCCTTTAATTTCGACTTTTATGTGTATTTAGGTTAACTGGGGTCCGTGGTTTCGGACATTAGGTCCGTGGCTACGGACGAAAATGAAATTTGACCTAATTCTGCCTCTGAAACCCTAGTTTAGGTAGCTTTCAATTTCACTTTGTTTTTCTGTCAAAAAATGATAAAAACACAAAAAAACAGAAGCGCGCACTTAGGTTAAAAACGACTTTGTAGTAAGCCGTAAATAAACTGAGTAGAGGAAAAACGACCTAGGAAGGGTAATGAAAGTAATTGAACCCTAAATAAGTCGAATATCAAGCCCCCGAACCCGAACTCTCCTTTCCTAATTTAATCTAGGTCAAAATTAGGTGGCGACTCATAATAGGTTCCAGTGAGCTAGCTTAGGTTTTAATAATTATTGTTATGTGACATAGTTATTAATCTTAGGTTATAAGTGGACCTAAAACCCGTTTAGATCCTAATCAACTTTATTCAACATAAGATAGGGTTTAAAATCGAGGCTCACAGACTGGCGACTCTGCTGGGGACAAGATTCTTAATATTAGCTTGTTTAATTTTAAGAAAGAGGGCTTAACTTGAAAATGTTTATTTATGGCTTTTATTACATTGTTTGTTTATCTTTGTGCGCACTTTAATTCCTGCACCTTTGCATCATATGAGAGCGAGGGTCCACGCAAACCGATTTCACCCTGGGACCCGTTTGAGGGTCCCCTGTCAGGGACTCACACCTTTTAGGTGATGTGAATAAGCGGGGGAAAAGAGGAGGGTGTCGTCTAACCACACCCCCTTAATACCTGGGCCTTAGCCCCAAGCGTTTTCCTGGCGGTGCCCTTACCTAGCCCATTGTTTGGTCAGTCAAAGACCCGACCGTAGACGCACACCTTCAAGTGATGTGAAAAGAGTGGGGAAGCCCAAAGAGAATAGCGTGCAAGCCCTATTCCTTTGTGGTGACCTGGGCCCATGCCCCAAGCACCTCTCCGGATCGATCCATACCCAATTTGGTTGAAGCGTCTAGTAAGGACATGTTGAACTTGTGTGGGCCTTGTTTGCTTGTATGATCGGCCCACTGCCAGCCTAGAAATTGATAGGAACTCTTCCTATGTCAACTCAGCCCAACCTGGAATTCACGACTTCATTGTTTGCGGCCCTAAGGCCCTGTTTGGTTTGAATAAATGAATTGTTTGTTTGGGCTCTGGCCCAAAAGTTTAGACCTAGGTGATTTCTCTCTTTCGGCCCAATTTGAATTATCAATTTAGTTCTAGGCCCATGAAAACAAATCCACCGAAAGCAGTTCATGAAAATCCATCAGGCCTTTCCGTTTCAGGGTTTATTCTAGTCTAGAAAGACTTCCCACTCGGGCTTTGGCCCAAAATCCTAGGTATAAGTACCATCTTTTAGGCCCAATCAGAAATACTCGGCCCCAAATTCCAATTCACATCTGGGACATGGTTTAGAGATCATTTCGGCCCATGCGCCCTCTTTCTAGCCCAAACACATTTTGGCCCAGGTGCCAAATTCTTAGAATATTCCAAGTGCCACACTCATAACTCACTTAATCTGGGCCCATAGACCAATTCATAGTTTTGGCCCACGAACTTTGCTCTGAAACCAAAATTTTGGCCCATAACATTTGAATCCCAGATAGTTTGTGCAACCCATTCATTCTAGTTTCTGGCCTCAAGGCCCAACAAGATCATCAAACGAATCTTAGGCTTCAAGGTTTCTCTCGGCCCAGTGGCACATTCACGGTCCATGTGGCTTCCTTCGGCCCGTTTACTCCACTTCCAGATTAAGGGTATTCAGGCCCGCACATCCGTTCCAGTCTAGAAGTCCCTCTGGCCCATATTTCTTACTTCAATCTGAAATCGTTCTGGCCCAAGTGCCACAACCCCAAATCATTCCGGCTCAAGTGCCATTTTCCTAAACACATTCAGGCCCAAGCGCCACATCCTCAAACACTTTCTGGCCCAATTGCCACATATTCACAACAATCCGGCCAAAGTGCCACAATCTCACAACACATTCCGGCCCAAGTGCCAACCCACTTATGAATCATCATGGCCTGTGTGCCTCACCTTCAATTCATCCAGGCCCGAGTGCCAATCCACATTCGTGAAACCGTTTCAAGCCATGTACCTCACATTCAGGCCCAAGTGCCTCGTGCGCAACTTATAGGCGTTCCTAGTTCAGACTCTTCACGGAGCCCACACGGAGTCCAAGAAGAGGACAGTCACGGTCATCTTAGCGACATCCTGGCAGTCAAGAGCTCGGGTCTTCAGCATGCCGACATCAGACAGTTCAGCAGAGCTCGAATTCAATGGAAAGTTTAGGGTTCCCATGCATTCTACTGCATAACTTGTTAAAACATTTATCTTTCAAGTGCATCGTTCAAAGTTTTCAAAGAATGATCGTTTTCAAACCACCAATAAGAAGTATCGATTTTTCATCTTCTTCCTCATGTTCACAAATGGATGACTTTTTCGAGTCTAAAGGGTAACAAAAAAAGATTTTGTTTCACACAAGTTTCTTTTGAGAAAATGGTTCATGAAATAATTATTTCCCGACAATGGCATGCAAAGACTTGTATTTTGTTTCTGGAATTTTGAACATGCCCTTCTAAGTCCCACAGTCCATTCCAAAATATCCACAAGACATTCCAAAATTCACATCTGTTTAAGTGTTGTCATAAACCCCAGGTCAATACTGGGGGCAATCTGAGTTCAGGATCGTCATCTTTAATCTTTCGTTTAAGCGTGTGAACTAGTCTCTAAGTGAAATTCACGAAAGTGTCTTGAGCGGAAAAACCATGAGTGAACGAGCGTGTCATTTTTACACGACTCCGGTGAGACCACATACAAAGGAAAAGGTAAATGGCATAACTCCGACCGAAGGAGATAATTTGTAAATTTACTCTTAGACCTGCGAAAAGTAACAAAGAGCGGATACACAACTATCAGGAATGACGAAGCACCTAGGTACAGCACCACACAGCCAAAAGCTTGTGAACCCTGACATTAAACCCTAGGCACCCCCGCTGAGCTTTTCATATATGACCTCTTTTACAGCACTATAGGCTCCACAAACAAGCCCGCAAATGATGAATAACCGACCCGGTGACCAAAGGAAGCAAGGAGCCCGACTTCCGAACAGCAACTTCACAAGTCCAAAGAAGCAGAACTGCTACCAGCATGACGGAGTGATCCGCAAATGGCCCCAAAGTGGCACAGGATTCAAATGCGCTAACATCAAAAACAGCTCTCAAAGTTCAAAACCGGGAAACACAAGAACCCCGGAGGAAAAGAGATTCAAAGAAAGGCAAACCTGGAAAGCCTCGAAGTAATCCAAAATCAGTAGAAAGAGAGAAGGCGCAAGGAACAACCCAAAAGTTCTAAGTTCCAAGCTCATAAGCGAAGTCATCACGAAGTAGCCAAACGACTTCAAGGCAAAGAAGACAAGTCCGAGAGAAGGTGAAAGTTGCAGCTTTGGTCACCCTTATAGCTCCACATACCTGAAATATCCCTCCATGGTCCCGTTGTCTTTCATCACACCCCATGGCCATGTTATAAGCTTTAAAGACTTCCGACTTGATAGTTGTGTATCTAATCACGTGAAAGTAACAGATCGAATGCGTAAATTCATCAAATATCGAATTCAATGGTCTAGAAGTTGTGACCGTAGGGGAGGAACGAGTGCAAACACCAAACACGCCGAGTGTAGGTTAGGAAACACCACGTGAAAACATAAGCCTTGACCCTGTGAGGACGAGACTCGTTCGCACGTTTAATAAAAGAAAATACTGGGGGCAATCGATCGTTCCGATCGATTGCCATGAACTCTAGCTCAGATTGTCTTAAGGGAAAATACTGGGGGCAATTGTTGGTTCCAACAATTGCTATGACAACACCAATTGGAACCCAAAGCCCTTACCTCCACACCACCACTACACAGGCCCACAAAAGCCTTTACCTGCACATCAGACACCACAAGCCCACAAAAGCCTTTACCTGCACATCAAACACCACAAGCCCACATAAGCCTTTACTTTCACACCATACACCACACAAGCCCAAACCACTACACAGGCCCACATAAGCCCTTACCTTTACATCATACACTATACCCTACCGATGGCATGTTCATCTCCTAGGAGATAAATTACAAGTCCGAAATCTATGGTCAGGAAATGATAATTTCACCTTCCTTTTCAGTAAACAGAATTTTCTTCAAACACTGCCACGTTTGGCACCTTTTCCAACAAATTCCTGTTTTGGACGAGTATCTTTCATATATTTTGATTGTGTACATCTTATCATCATTGCCAGGGCACTCCAGTGATCAGTTTTTACCATTTGCACGAGACCATTATCCTCCTAACTTATTTTGAGTTCGAGACCCAAAATCGGTGCAAGGCCCTGCAGATTCCTCTTTCAGTGCGAGACCCAGCATCTTCATTCAGTACGAGACCAAGAATCAGTGCGAGACCCATCATTTTCAAGACTTTAGTACGAGACTTCAGTGCGAGACCAAGCATCTTCATCAGTGCGAGACCATCATCTTCATTAGTGCGAGACCCATCATCTTCATCAGTGCGAGACCCATCATTTTCTTCAGTGCGAGATCGAGCGTCATCATCCAGTGCGAGACCAGTACGAGACCTAGTATCATCTTCCGTGCGAGACCCATCATCATCTTCAGTGCGAGACCGAGCGTCATCATCCAGTGCGAGACCAGTACGAGACCTAGTATCATCTTCCGTGCGAGACCCATCATCTTCTTCAGTGCGAGACCGAGCGTCATCATTCAGTGCGAGACCAGTACGAGATCTAGTATCATCTTCCGTGCGAGACCCATCATCATCTTCAGTGCGAGACCGAGCGTCATCATCCAGTGCGAGACCAGTACGAGACCTAGTATCATCTTCCGTGCGAGACCCATCATCTTCTTCAGTGCGAGACCGAGCGTCATCATCCAGTGCGAGACCAGTACGAGGCCTAGTATCATCTTCCGTGCGAGACCCATCATCTTCTTCAGTGCGAGACCGAGCGTCATCATCCAGTGCGAGACCGGTACGAGACCTAGTATCATCTTCAGTGCGAGGTAGAGCGTGATCTAAGTTGGCGGGGCAGAGGCAATAAGTCCCCATCTTCATGTCAACTTCTTGGGAGAAACAACTAGTGGGCAGTGGCAATAAGTCCCCTTGGTAATCTAGAAGTTATCCCAGCACCCCAGTTGGTGGGCAGAGGCAATAAGTCCCCATAGTATACCAACCAGGAGCATTGGAACGGGTTTCGGTCCCCAGAAGCATCCGAGCATCATCATCATATCATATCATCTTCTTCTGCATGACATCTACATTTGCATTACAGGTTCCCGACACCTTAGAATGTTCGGCATACTTCATTTCATTTTAGGTGGTCAACGCCTTAGAATAGCTTGACATCATCTCATTCGTTATAGGTAGTCGGCGCCTTAGAATAGTCTGACATTATTTCATTTTTTTACCTTTAGGTGGCCGACGCTTTAGAATCGCTCGACATCCTTCCACTTTACTCATAGGTAGTCAGCGCCTTAGAACAGCTCGACACAACTTGTTGGTTTTCAATTGCACGAGGGGTCTTTTAAGATCCAAAATTTTGGGGTATCACTCAAGCATCAACTAGCCTTTTCATTTCCATTACAAAGTCTAGTTGACGGGGGGCAATCTGTTATACCCAAAATTTCAACCCCCCCGGAGGTGAGTCTCTTCTAATAGGCTAGTAGTGAGGGTTCCCAGATCGATCGGCACATTTCAGAGTGCTAGGGACAGCTTAGTCATCTCCAGGGCCATTTTCGTAATTTTTCAAGGCTCCTAAGCCCCCTACAGGCTTTCTCTCTCCTCCAAATAAGGGTCAAATCAATTCAAAATGCTTTGAAATTTTTACCCAAGATAGAGGATGACATTTTAAGCATAATGGCGTTGGAATTTTGATTTTTCGAATTTCCAATAATTTTCTAGCAATTTCTGATTGAATCTGACGAGAAATTCAATTTAAAAAATGCTCCAGCATTTAAAAAATTCGTTTCCACCTCAGAAAATTCATAATATCCATTCTTGACATGTGGTTAAAATTTCATAGCAAAATTCCTTTGGGAAGTCACTTAACTAAAATATCGAAAAATCTTACTTTTACTAGATTCTCTTTATCTTTAAGAAAGTCTATATAAGGGTAGGTTTTTGGATAAAAAAGAACCTCACATACTCAAGAACCCTAGAGAGTCAGAAAAAGCAGCCTCTCTCTCTCTCTCACGTTTTCCAATACCCGGCCACCCAAATCATACCGAAAATCCTCCGAAATCACCATCTAAACACGTTTTCCAATCCCCAAAGCACCAATAATCATCAAAACCTCACAAAAACACCTCTAAACGTGAAGAACAGAAGAACAACCAACAACCAGAAGCTTGGGTCGAAATCCTCTCGGGTCTGCCATCAACGGAGCACTCGACGAGTCCCGGTGTGAAGAAACGTTGTGAATCCGAAGGTAAAACAGGTAGAAACTCCACTTCCCTGATTCACCACGGTATTATCTGTCTTGCCTCAAAATTTGGGCTCAAACTAACCTTCGTAGGCTTCTGTATTGCTGTTTATTTAAGCCTCTGTCAGATAACTTGTTTGCTAAGTTTCGTGCTTAATTCGAATTCAAATTGAAAACTTTCAATCACTAACGTCTTGTACATCTTTCAGGCTACACACCCATAAAATTTGAGCTCAAAACACCCTCGGGAACCTTCTGAAAACCCCTGTCCGTGGGTGGTCCGTGACCTCGGACCTATGGTCCGGGACCTCGGACGCGTTGTCCGAGACCACGGACACCCACGGACGGCGGCGGGATTTTAAAAATTCAAAATTTAGGTTTGACTAATAATGTCCGGGCCCACGGACATCCTGTCCGTGGCCCCGGACCTTGCGAATTTTTGTTTTCCTTTAATTTCGACTTTTATGTGTATTTAGGTTAACTGGGGTCCGTGGTTTCGGACATTAGGTCCGTGGCTACGGACGAAATGAAATTTGACCTAATTCTGCCTCTGAAACCCTAGTTTAGGTAGCTTTCAATTTCACTTTGTTTTTCTGTCAAAAATGATAAAAACACAAAAAAACAGAAGCGCGCACTTAGGTTAAAAACGACTTTGTAGTAAGCCGTAAATAAACTGAGTAGAGGAAAAACGACCTAGGAAGGGTAATGAAAGTAATTGAACCCTAAATAAGTCGAATATCAAGCCCCCGAACCCGAACTCTCCTTTCCTAATTTAATCTAGGTCAAAATTAGGTGGCGACTCATAATAGGTTCCAGTGAGCTAGCTTAGGTTTTATAATTATGTTATGTGACATAGTTATTAATCTTAGGTTATAAGTGGACCTAAAACCCGTTTAGATCCTAATCAACTTTATTCAACATAAGATAGGGTTTAAAATCGAGGCTCACACTTGGCAATCTTTATGTAGAGTTGGCCAATAAAATCCGGATTCCAGAACTTTGGCTGCCGTCCTATGAGATCCATGATGGCCTCCAGCTTCCTTTGAATGGCAAAACTCTAGAACACTGGATACTTCATCATCTGGGAGACACCTGCGGATTAAACCATCTGCACAAACTCGAAAAGATAAGGGTCTTCCCAGATATAATGCTTAGCGTTAGATAAAAACTTCTTCTTTTGAGCATAGGAAAAATCAAGAGGTACTACCCCAGAAACAAGAAAATTGGCTAGGTCAGCATACCAAGGCTCGTGCACCGTACGTAAAACAAAAACAGTCTCATCCAGAAAATATTCATGAATTGGTACACCATTGTCAGGAACTACCAACCGAGATAGATGGTCAGCCACAACATTTAACTTACCACTCTTATCCCTAACTTCAATGTCAAATTCCTGTAACAAGAGAATCCAACGAAGCAAGCGTGGTTTGGCCTCTTTCTTAGTGAACAAATATTTAAGAGCAGAGTGGTCAGTGTGAATAATCACTTTACTTCCCCATAAATATGATCTGAATTTGTCTAAGGAGAATACCACTACTAGGAGCTCTTTCTCGGTGGTTATGTAATTCCTTTGGGCATTATCTAGAGTTTTGCTCGCATAAGCAATAACTCGTAGAATCTTTTCTTTTCTTTGGCACAGAGCCGCCCCTACTACAAAATCACTGGCATCACACATAATCTCAAAGGGTAATGACCAGTCAGGTGAAACAACAATGGGAGCAGCTACCAATTTTTGTTTAATTAAGTCAAAAGCAGATACGCAATCATTAGAAATAACAAACGGGGCTTCTTTCAGAAGCAAATCAGTTAATGGTTTTGCAATTTAAGAAAAATCCTGAATAAACCGTCTATAAAATCCTGCATGTCCTAAGAAAGCTCTTACTTCTTTCACACAAGTAGGTTTTGGCAATTTCTCAATTACCTCCACCTTGGCTTGATCTACCTCAATCCCCTTAGCAGATATTATGTGACTGAGCACAATCCCATCCTTGACCATGAAGTGGCACTTCTCCCAGTTGAGAACCAGATTTGTCTCCTCACATCGGCCAAGAATTAGATCAAGCTGCGCCAAACAAACATCAAAACTAGATCCATAGACAGAAAAATCATCCATGAATACCTCAATGCTTTGCTCGATAAAGTCTGTGAAGATCGCCTGCATACAACGCTGAAAGGTGGCAGGAGCATTGCACAGTCCAAAGGGCATTCTTCTATACGCAAAGGTACCATAGGGACAAGTGAAAGTTGTCTTGTCTTGGTCCTCTAACGCAATAGGAATCTGGAAGTACCCCGAAAAACCATCTAAGAAGCAATAGTACTCCTATCCTGCCAATCTTTCTAGCATATGATCGATAAAAGGTACAGGGAAGTGATCCTTCCTGGTTGTAGTGTTCAAACGCCTATAATCTATGCACATTCGCGAACCAGTAATTTTTCTTTGAGGAACCGCCTCTCCTTTTTCATTTATTACAGCTTCAATTCCTCCCTTTTTCGGAACAACTTGAACAGGACTTACCCATGGACTATCAGAGATAGGATAAATGATGTTTGCGTCTAGGAGTTTCAGAACCTCCTTCTTAACTACCTCCTTAAGGTTTGGGTTTAGCCGACGTTGGGGTTGCCTGATAGACTTGTAGTTTTCCTCCATATAGATGTGGTGTGTGCAATAGGAGGGGTCAATTCCTTTTATATCGGCAATAGTCCACCCGATCGTTGTTTTGTGTTTCTTTAATACCTCAAGTAACCTCGTTTCCTCCCCGGAATTCAGAGAAAAGGAAATAATGACAGGCAAATGGTCATTTTCAGCTAAAAAGGCATACTTGAATTTAGAAGGTAGCTCCTTAAGCTCGAGCTCTGGTGGCTGTTCTATTGAAGGAATTGATTTTTGTGGTTTTCTGTCAAGTCTCTCGATTGGTGGCCTGTAGGCTTGATAACCTGCCCTTCCTTTCTCCACAGACTCCAACATGGCGTTAACTTCCGGGTCCTCCACTTTTTCTTCTAGAGAAGTAACTAATACTTGCTCTAGCGGTTCAGTTTCAGCTTTCAGGATGGAAGATAGGGAATACATGTCTTCATCTGTAGAAAAATCGCCTTCCTCCTCATCATCATCTGTTAATCCCACTGTCTTAGCGTGAGGAGAAAAGTTAGAGCTTTTCTTCATCATTTTCTGCATATCAAATTCGATCTTTTCACTCTTATATCTCAAAGTGATTTTTCCGTCGTGGACATCAATAATGGCTTTGGCCGTACTTAGAAACGGTCGTCCTAAAATCAGGGGAACCTCAACATCGTCGTCCATTTCTAAAATGACGAAGTCAGCTGGAAAGATAAAGCGAGCCACTCCAACTACCAGATCTCGGACTATTCCCATTGGCTTGATTTCTGATATGTCAGCTAGTTGTAGTTTGAATGGAACCGGTTGCATCTCCCCTCCTCTGACTTTCAAGAATGTGGCGTAGGGCATGATATTTATACTGGCCCCCAGGTCGCATAAACCGCTTCCACAGTCCACTCCACCTATAAAACACGGGATAACGGGATTTCCCGGATCTGTTTGTTTGGGAGGGAGTGCTCGAAGAAGGGCAGCAGAGCATTCCTCCATGAGGTGAACTGTTTCTTTTCCAGGTTTCTTCTTTTTCTTTTTAAGAGATCCTTTAGAAACTTGGCGTAGTTGGGCATCTCTTGTAAAGCATCGATTAGAGGTATGTCGAGAGTCAGTTTCTTGAAAATGCTCAAGAATTTGGAAAATTGTTCATCTAGGTGCTTCTTTTTCATCCTGTTGGGAAATGGGAGTTCACTGTTTTTAGGAGAAGAAGATGGAATGTCGATAGTTATTTGGGATGGAGATGGAGTAGCAGGAATAGGAACTTGGAGTTCTGGGGGAGGTGAGGCTGGATTGGTTGTGTCTTCATCATTGGTGTTGACCTCTTCTTGATTTTCTTTTTCTTTTCTAGTAGCAAGCTCTCTTCCACTCCTTAGGGAGATTGCACTCAAGTTTGCTGATTGGAATGTGCCATCTGCTACAAGGATTGAATTTGCTTGCTCTCTTGGATTGGGGTTAGTTTGTGAAGGGAGTTGACCAGGAGGTCTTTGTTGGGTGAGTAGTTGTTGAATCTGGGACTGCAAGGCTCTTTGGTCTTTGCGAAGGGCTGCGGCCTCCTCTTGCGTGTCTCGGGACTTACCCATCACTTTAAACATCTCTTGCATTTGGGACATTTCAGATTCAGGATTCGAAGGAGGTTGAGTCGGTCGACTCGAAGAAGCATCATTGCCATAAGGCTGTTGCTGATACTGCCTTTGGGCTCCTTAAAAATTGGACTAAGGTCTGTAATTTTGAGATGGTTGTAGTGTATGTGGGTTTTGGATATTGTCGGTGTTTGAGTAGCGAAGATTGGGTTGCATGTTACGTTGCCAAGGTTGTCTGTACCCTAAATTGTTGGTGAGATAGTTTGCTTCCTCCGCTGCTTTTAATTCTTGTAGTTGGGGGCATTGTTCATAATCATGAGGCCCACCACATTGCGTACAAGAAATATCAGGAGATGATTGGGATAGAGGAGCATAGCCTGGAGGGATTGTAGATGAACGAGAAGTCATCGACTTTGCTTGTTGGGGGTAGGAGTTCATCGCCATCTGCTCAACTACTTTCTGCAGAGTACTTACTTTTGTCGCCTGCTGCGCATTGCTCTCCATGAGTTGCTCATGGCTTTTCATCAGCTGGTCAAACTTGTTGTCACTTTCCCCAACATGGTATAAACCTGGAGTGCCACCTCTTGATCCGCCAGTGGCCCAGTCTCTGATCTCCTCGCAGAGGGATTCTATGCCATTCAGAAACTGTGCTCCGGGCTTTTTCAAAATGTCAGCACCTAAAGAGGATAGTACCATTGTTTTACACGGACCAATTAAGCCTTTGTAGAACAATTGTGATACTTGCTCTTTCGTGAGACCATGGTGAGGACAAGTAAGTAGTAGTCCTTTGAAACGGTCCCAAGTTTCACAGATGTTTTCCGACACTGGCTGCTTGAAATTATAGATTTCAGCAATCATTTCCAACGTCGGCTTGGGGGCAGGAATTTGTCGTAGAACTTGGTGGCCATTTCATCCCAAGTACCAATGGTACTTGGTGTCAGGCTGTGATACCATTTGCTCGCATTTCCCGTCAGGCTGTGAGGGAATAATGACAGTCTTGCGTACTGGAGTACTGCGTCGGTCGCAGTTAGACTGTTGGCATGCTGCAAGAACTTGGTAACATGTAATAGAGCTTCGTCAGGACAGGAGCCGTCGAACATCCCTAACTCCTTTATGCATCGGATCTGATGATATGGCTTTAGCTTTTGCCACTCATCATATTCGGATGGGGTAAGGTGGGGAAGGATGATGGCAGGCTATTGTCCTTGATTAGACGGCCTATTGATATTTCGAACTGTCGCTGGTGAAAATGCCATGTCTGCTTCCGGGTTAGATTCTATCACTGTGGCAGCGATGTTTAGTTGAGTTCGTTTCCGCCTTAGAGTGCGCAGAAAGGTTCTCTCGATCTCTGGGATGTAACTAACCGTGTGATTATTAATATTTTCCGGGAGGCTGTGCGACCTGGTAAAAGGCATTCACCACTCAAAACAGCAAAAGAAACTTGTGACGTGATAAATAAAATAAAAATGGAAAGAAATAGGGAGGGAAAATTAACAGAACTTAAATAGAAATAATTCAAAATTTAAGAACTACTCTTTTTTTTAGAGAAAATTAACCAAAAATAAATAAACAAGAAGAAATTTAAAATAAATGCAGATTAAGTAAATTAGAACAGTATAAATAAAATAAAGAAAAGAACAGAATTAAATAGCAGAAATTTAAATGACAAGGGAATTAAAATGACAGGGAAAATAAAGAACTAGAATTTAAATTACTGAATTTAAATGTTAGTAATTAGTTGACAGAAATTAAATGACAGAATTTAAATGTTAGAAGTTAGATTACAGAATTTAAATGATAGAAATTTAAATGTTAGGAATTAGTTTGCAGAAAGTAAATGTTAGAAGTTAGATTACAGAAATTAAATGACAGAATTTAAATGTTAGGAATTAGTTTACTGAAATTTAAAGGACAATGGAAATTTAAATAACTGGAAATTAAATGACAGAAAATTTAAATGACTGAAAAATAAATAACTGTAATTAATACGGTATTTAAATTGCTGGAATTTAAATGACAGAAATTAATAGAAATAAAATAAACAACAACATAATAGTATAAACAGAATATTATAATATAACAGGTGAATTATCCGGGGCTTAGGGACTAGAATAAATCAAGTCCCCGGCAACGGCGCCATTTTGCAGACAAAATAATGAGAGAGGTTGGAACTGGTGTATTTTAAACAATTGAGAAAGAAATTAATAACTCAAATATCCTTCGGGCTGCACACAAAACCCGGTCGCAGTAGTATAGAAGACAGAAGCGGCCGGGGTCAAACCGTGGGACTTATAGCGAAATAATATAGTACCTAAGCTTGTCACAAAAAGGGGGGATAATTGACTCGTTTTTGTAATGTAAAACAACAGATTAAGTTAACTGAGTGGAAGATAAATTAAACGGGACTCTGGGTTCAGGTTTACATAATCTGATTAATTATGCTATCTCTACCGGTTAATTATAATAGTTTGGCAAAAATTCCTGTTATTATCTTTAAAGACTAAATCCTAGACTTGAAAGACTCGTTTACCAGAAAATGCTCAATCTAATCTAGATTTGAGCAAAACACATGTAAACAGATTAAGTGCGAGGAATTATATTTTGCATCTGAAATTACTAACTTATTTTATCAAAATAAGTTTTCCACAGATTTATCGATTAATTAACCTGTCTATTTATCACTGCTCTGATCAAAATAGACTTTGTAAAGCATTTTAATAAATTCATGAGATTTATTAAAAAGGCGAGAGATGAGCTTTAATCGTAACAAATTGTATTTAATTTAACTGGTAAAAATATAGATTACATAATTATACAAACTATAATTACACCTTCACCCGGAGTAAATCCTCTTAGCCCAACCTAATTAAAAAGACAGAATAAGAAGTAAAAGAAATCATGTGGGGAAGATAATTAATTCAGCTCCTTTATAACTGCTAATATTTGGACAGAGGTTGGACAGAACAATGGTATGGAAATGGAATGTCTTTATGGGATGAGATGATGTGAGGATTTATGTGGACATTATGTAGATGAGATGTATGCTTTTTATAGAGAAAATGGTGATTTTGTGGAGGAAAATTGACATGGTTTTTGGGGTGGAATGAGATATGATTTAATGGAGGGTTATAGGTGTATTTATAGTAAAAATGGGGTAGAAATTAAGGGGGTGTCGGTGTGAAAAGATAAAATATAATTTATCTTTTCACACCCATGTCGATGCACCTGTACGCTGGCAATTTATGCGTGTCCGGACCACTGTCCGGACCAGACTGGTCCGGACATGTCGACGCTGTGAGAAAATGCTTCGTCGACATGTGTCCGGACTTTCGTCCGGACCTATAGGGTCGGACTTGTGTTGCGTCCGGACCTGCATGTCCAGACACAGGTCCGGACGAGTGTATTTTTTTCTGCTTTCTTTGCAAACTTCGACAGGCTCCAGATTCTTCGTTTGAGCTCCGATTTGATCCCCGTTTGTTGCGTTGCGAAGCTTGTGAAGTGTACTATGTGATTCCAAGGCCTTTTTATGCATTTAATATATAAAATATATCAGTTAATATCAAAACATAAATCCAAGAAAATTCACATAGGAAGTGGAAAACATTGCCTAAAGTGTTGCAAGTTATAAGGTATTTAAGCCCTAAAAGTCTATATGTTTCGCACTTATCATTTGCTCACAAAATCTTCATTGTAGCTCCAAATCCATAAATAAGCTTAGATAACTCTTAGTTAGACCAAGGCCTTGCTTCCTATCTTTTCAAAATTGGAAAAGCTTCATTTTGGAGCCATGGGAAATTGCAATTAGAGGAGGAAAAATTAGCTTGAAGGGTTCATTAGCTTCTCCATTCATTCAAGGTAAGGAAAATGTAAGAAAAATCATGTTTCTATCACTTCTTCTCCATTGCTGAAAATTTACCTCTTAAAGTGGCTTGTTTACTTCTTGTTATAGCCTTGATTCATTATTCAAAAGACTTGGGGAGGTCTTGCCTTGCTTCATTATCAAAGCCATTCCAAAATTCAAAGGTAAACAACCATTTAGTGCATTAAGCAATTCTTGTAAACCTAGGAAATGATTCCTTATGTTATGGTGCAATATTTAGCACTTATTACATTATTTGAATGTGGATTAGAACATTGGCAAGAGGATTAAAGTCCTTGGCCTAGAATCATCCAAGAAAACCTAAGGAGGAAGTTTAGAGAAACGTTTAAAAATCAAGGTAAATAACTTACCTTAAGGTGTTTTGTCGTTAAGGGGTGGTATTTAGATAAGTACTAAATGTAGCTTAAAGCTTACATTAGGTAATGGGTTATATAACCTAGGAAAAAGAATTTAAACAAGCTTGTGAACTTGTGACTATGGAGCCAATGGAAACGAGTTAGTAAGATAAGCTTAAGATGGATTTTAAGAAGATTATAACTACTATGAGATTGATGGGTGTAATTGCAGGTTGAATGCTGTTATATGTGGAAATTCAGTGTTTAAATTCATGTCATTTAAGGGCCTAAGAGCCATGTCATTTAAGAGCCTTAGTCCTATGCAATTTAAGATTATTGCACTATATTAAGTTTTTGATGAATGAGTTGATTTGGGTGAGAAACTATGATGAGAAAGGATTTGATGTGTGTGAGATAATTGAATGAGAAAAACCATACTTATGGGCATGATGATATACTAGAGGAGCTATGGCAAAATTTGAGTAGAAAATAAGTGTTTAAGTGGTGGTTGTGAATTAATATGACCCAGGATTTACTAGGAATCATTAAAAGGAATTTGAGTGGAAATGAGTTAACAAAAGTAATCTTGAGGAGTATATTGACCTAGAGTTGTCTAGGAGGAATTAGAAGTTAGGTGGGTGTATTAAACACACCAAGATCATGGTAAGAGGAATGTTAGGACTTGTGCAAAAATCTGGAGGAAACGATGTATAATGTTTTAAGATGATTTAGGTATGAGCTAGAGGATATAACAATGAGAATTTTTGGGGTAGCTTGTGTAAGTGGTGAAGATGCTAGTAGTGGATTAATAAGGTTATAGTTTGGATGGTAATGAGTGGACTTGGGTGATGAAGGTGAAAAACTACAAGAGAATGTAGTAAGTTGTCAAGGGGACGACTAGGATTGTATAAGAGTGTAAAATCATGAGAATGGTGGGTAAATTGAGTAAAGGAGATGGAAAATGTCTAAGAAGGATTTATCATGGTAAAGATGAATGTTAAAAGGATGGCTAGAAAAGCTTAGGTATGTGCAAGCTTGAAAAGGATGAGTAGAAAGTGTAAGGGAAGGGAAGTTGTGTGAGGAGGTGTAATAAGGCTAAGTTAGTATAACTAGGTTGGTAAACAATGAGGTATGGAGTTAGAATTGAAGAGATAAGGTTAACACACTCTAAGGAGAGTTGTGAAAAGAATTGGTAAGTAGTACCACTTGAGATGAGGCTAAAAATGTGTAATAAGGAAAACTAATGCAAGAATGTTCAAGGTTCTAAGTGTAAACAAATTACAATATTTGGGTGGATGTGTAATGGAGTTGTAAGCAATGAAGAGAGGGTTTAAGGTGTTTAAATGGTGTTAGAACATGTTGGGATGCATGTGGAGAGATTAAAAGAAGATTGGACAAAATTACAAGTTGGAAGTGTAAGGAATCAAGTGTTAAGTGTTAAGAATTTAGGAAGAAATTGAGTAAATGTTTAAGGTGGTTGTTGGATTATTTAAGAGGGTATTAAGGTGGCAAAAGGATGTTAAAACATGTGGGGAAACATGTTTAATGATTGGGAAAAGATTGAGGTGAATTTGGAGTGAATAAAAACAAGTTTTTGGTTTCGACCTACCTTAGGACCGACCTTGGCAAGGTAGGTCGGGCCCAGAATACCATCCAGGAAGCTTTCTGACTTCGACCTACCTTAGGACCGACCTTGGCAAGGTCGGTCGGGATAAAATTTTGCCGGTGGGAATGTTTCTCGTTCCGACCGACCTTGGGACCTACCCTGCAAGGTCGGTCGGCCCTTGTAAAAAAAAAAAAAAACAAATATCATATTTTAAGGTTGATAAGAGGTATAGGTGGTATGCCCTTAAGAGGGTAATGATGATTAGAAAGACAAGGATATAAGGACTTAAGGGATTAAGTTAAGTTAAGAATATATGTGTTTAAGGTTAAGTTTATAAGTACTTAAGTGGTATTAGGTGGGAAGCATTAATGGTTATGAAGGTTAGGTTGATTGGAAAAGTAATTAACAACCTAAAATTGAATGAATGTTTTAGGACTTGAGTATGTGGACTCCGGAGGAGAGTAAGTAACCGAACAACCGACGGTGTACGGTATGGTTTTCTTGTGACCTGCTTGCTAACGAGGTGTCCCTCGGCTTGTGTGCTATTTGTTTATGTGTGCCGACTAAACAAGATAAAGCATGCAACCGGTTTTTATTTCACTTATTGTGTGTGTGTTTCCTTTATACTAACACGCGTGACTTGAGATTAGTTACTAACCAAGTTTAGTACACATTGGAATGAGATGAGGAATTACACTTCTATAACAGTTGGTTAAGGGGAGTGAGGAATCCTGGACTGACTCCGGTCATGCATGTTAAGGAAAGGGGGTCGGTATCTGAATCAGATCCAACTTCCGCTTAAGGACTTATCTTCGGACTTGTTGCATAGGGTCGAATGTCGACTCGGCTACATTGGATTTTCAGTCCAAGGTAGGTGACAGATTAAGATGGTGCGGTAGGATCACCTAAATCCTAAATTTTAAGATAAGTTTTTATTCAACCAATGGAGTTAATAGCTCATTGGCTAGGGTTGCTTTTGACCCGACAAAAATAAACACTGAGATAAGATACAACCATTTCTATTTAAAGAACGGTATGTGTTCTAAGACTGAGATAAGGATTAAGTTTGAGGTAAGTTAAGATGGACTGAGGTTAAGTAGAATTGGAACATGAGGAGTTAACTGATTAACTCACCTGTTAAGGGAACACTTTTAAGTTGTTCACTGTGAGTGAACTATGCTTGTTCATTTGTGGATTGTTGTTTTATTGCACTTCACATTATGATTGTGTATCTAATCAATCTCCATGCTATCGACAATTAGTCGTTGTAGCCCTGTTAGCTTGGGGGCCATGCCAGAATCGTACCAGCAAAGGTGCTGACCCCCTCGGGGGCTGTTGTTTACATTTTGCAGGTAAGCGCCCTATGAAGACTCATCACGAGAGTAGGGGTGGTTAGAATTAGGATGGGTTTTATATTTTGAGTACGGGATGCGCATATGCACCCGTCTGTTAATAGTGGAACTTGTGGAGATTATGTTGATACTTGAGATACTAGCAAACTCGGTTGGTGTGTATTTTAAAATTAAGGTGTTAAGTGTTTAAGTTCGGTATATCCTATTAGTTCAGACCGTGTCAAGGTCCTGGTGTTTGTAACTTCCACTACGATGTTTATATATGTGTTATTAAGTTGGTGATAACCACGATTGGATTAAGTTGGGGTGTTACAATCATGCACGTGATTGATGACTGATTAGCTAAGTATAACCTTGTCTGTAGGAGGGGGTTTGATATTATAGACTCCCCACCTGAGAGTTATAACGTCATCCTTCTAAGTGAATACTCTGTTTAGTTAATGAAATCTCCTTTTGATCGATTAATTCATACAACATACTATTATTGCACGCTGCATTTTATTGATTTACATACATTACGTTGGCTGCTATATAAACTCGAGACATTAGGGGTTGGAGGGGGCTCGCTTCATTCATGCCGTACGCCTCCTCTTGGGCTGCGGCTCCAATTCTCCACTCTTCCAGACACAAAACTTCACCATTGTTAGCACTCCACACTTCTGACAGAGGATTAACGTAGACGTGACGATAGAAGGTGAAGTGCAGAATCTTCTACTAGAGTTTCTTCTTCTCTTTTATCTAATTTGTCAATGTGTTATTCCTTTTTTTTTTGTTATTTTTATAATCATGTTAGCGTAGTTAGTTTAGCTCCATGGATTGGGGTAGCAAACTGGATCTTTATATTTATTTTGTAATCTTTCTATTAATTCAATAATGTAATAGTTTAATTCCAGTTCTTCAGGTGCTTTAATTCTGTGATCAATTATTTTCAGCTATATTTGTAGTTTTCTAGTCAACACGCGAGAGCTAAGATAGATAACAAGACATAAGAAGTTAAACCTGATTAACGACTCGAAGTGTGATCCCGCCCATAGGTTAATCGGTCTTCAATAAAAACTATTCTTTATACGATTGGTTGTGTCCGGATTAGGGCATTAGTCTACTGCTAGTTCTAGCAACTGGTTAGGATTCGTTAGACTTAGCTGTTGATGAATTAATTATAGTTTTTGAGTATTTTGCAGAATTAGGTAAGAGTTTACTAATATATTAGAAAGTGCATGTTTGCAGAACAATGCAGGGTGCTCCCTAATGTTTAGAGTTTTAATCTTTATTTATTTACTTGGTTTATTTTAGTTGTTTTATTATTTTATGTTTGTTAATTGAGTCAGTAATTTAGTTAAATTGAGAAAACCCTAAAAAGTGACATTTTCTGTTTTCTTAGTTTAGTTTCCTAGTTAGTTAATAAATTGTCATTTAATTGAATGAGGTCCCTGAGATCGACAACCCCCACTCATTTCACTATTCCGTAAAACGATAGGTACACTACCTAGGTAGAGATAATCACATCTTTCTGCTACAAGTTTTTGACGTTGTTGTTGGGACCTCTAACACGGTAATTGACACATTTATTTAATTGAGATTTTATTTTTTATTTTTATTTATTTATTTTGTTTAATATTTGTGTTTTTATTTATTGTGCTCTATTTTTAATTTAATCTGATTTTCCGCTAAGAGTTTTCCTTGTTCGTTTTCAATTTAATTTGACTTGTTCTTCTTTAATTTTATTTTTCTTATTGTCTAACGTGGCTACTGTTTTTTACGATCAATTCTGTTTCGAATTTATTTTGTGATTTGCTTAGTATATTTAGGATTTAATTTTGTTTCGGTTGATTTTGTTTAGTTTATTTTAATTAGGATATATTTGTTTCGGTGTTTCGTTTCTTCTATTTTACTTTCGTTTTTATTTTAGTTAGTTAGTTAGGATTTTATTTTGGCTTTCAAGTCTAGGATTTGGTTTGTTGATTTTGTTTCGTTAATCTGATAAAATTTTAATTTTGATCTTATTTCGTTTTCTTTTGTTTCCAGTAATTTTGTTAGTTAGTTTTGATTTATTTCATTTTGGTTTGATTTTGGTTTAGATTTTATTTTTCGATTATGATTTGTTAGGATTATTACTTTAGCTGATTATAATTTTTTTTTATTCTAGGATTCAATTTGATAGTTATATTCGATTTTTCTTTCTATTTTTGTTTAATTTTGATTTATTTGATTTGTTTCTGTTTGATTTCGATTATTAGATTAATTAGGAACTTTCACTTTTTATTTTTTCTCTTTTCATTTTTTTTGTTTAAGTACGCTTATTTCTAGTTGATTCGTTTCAGTGTTCTTATATATATAGGAGTATATACTAGTTTAGATTTTCTTTTGTAGTTATTTTGTTTGCTAAGTACGTTTTAGTTTTTTTTCCAATTAGGATGTATTTGTTTAATATCTTGTTTAGAACTAAGTACATTTGCTTAGAACAGATTTTGTTTGCTACATTTTATTTTATTTAGTTTTCCATTTTTTTATTACTGTTACTTTATTGTTTAGTTTATATATTCGGTAATTGGACCTTCTTTGTTTTAGCTAATTCTCTTTGCTTTATATTGTGTTCTTATTATATTTATCTAAGTTTTATTTTAATTAGGAACTTTGTTGCTCTCTAATTTTTGTTGTGATTTTTGTTTAATTCTCTTTAGTTGAACATTTTATTTTATTTTCATTTTGTTTGGTCATTTTTTTATTTTTGTTTTATCATATATTTTTTGGATTCTAGCAGTCATAGCAATTTTCTTTTACTTCAATTTTGTTATCTGATTTAGTTATTATTGTTTTAGTTTTATTTTATTTAGGATTTGTATTTCCTTTTTGCTATTTTTTTATTTCTATTTTACTGTTTGATGATTTTTTTTTTTTTTTTGGGGAGCAAGCTACCACTAATGACGGATAACATGGATGAGTTTGAGGAAAAAAACACCACTAACAACCGGCCAATATCTTCACAACTTTCCCAAGGAGCCTCACCGACGCGAGCAAGATGTTTATATTCTTCTTTTTGAGGAAGAATAACCATTACACCTAGTCTTCTGAAAGAACTTCGTTACCGACAATACCTCCTCAACATCAGGTTTCGTGGAGTATTTATTTTTCTATTATATTTGTTGAGGTAACGTTTTGCTTTTATCCGGGTGGACTAGTTATGATTGGTGTTTACTTCGTTTACCCGTTAAAGCCATTATCTACTATTATTTTTTATCTGCGATAACGAAGCGGGAGTCTAGCCAAAAGACTGTAAAGATGGGCAGCTTACTGGGAGGCAACCCAGTGGTTAAATTTTAAGTTTAGTTTTTGTTTTTGCTTCTCGCTTATTTTTGTTTTTCTTTTATTTAGAAGTGGCAATGGTGCCCATGTGATTAATGCAACACTTTAGCGTTTTGTGGTAGTTTTGTGAGTGTGTGCAGGTGAAATCTTTTCTGTGTGTTACTATCTATTTTTCAAGGCTAGACACTTGCTTGAACGCAAGTGTGAGGAACAATGCTACCCCCACTGTTCGAGCTTAAGTGTGAGGAAGGGAACCTTCCTCAATCTACAATATCAGGGGAGTTTTAGTTTCTTTATTTTTAATGTTTCTGTTCAACCTATCATGCTATAAATGTTTATTTATTTTATCAGTCCATGTTGTCCTGAATGAAATTCTTCATGAGTCTGGCATATTTTGAAAGGTATTTTCTTGATTTTTTATTTTTTGAACAATGAGGACAATGCTCCTCTTAAGTTTGAGGAAGTAGAGACATTTCCCTGAAAATATGCACTTTAATGCCACACTTGTTTTTATTGTCTTCATGCTTTGAGAGAATCACTTCTTTGAGTGCTTATAAATATTGAATTCTTAGGTGAAAATGTTTGTGAAAGTTTGAAGTTGAGCCGGGTGACAACCTCAAGAATTCTCTTGCTTAAAGCGGTTTGTCTAATCTAACTTTTTTTTATTCAAGCTAATTTTGTTTTCATTGAAATTTGGTGGATTAGCTGATTGTCTAATTTTAATTAGTTTAGTTTGGGATTTTGGAAATGATGTGAAAGTTTGGAATGAAACGATAAGGCATGGTTCTTCGCTGATAAAAAAAATTCCTAACAAAAGCAGGCCTCGTCTATCCGTTTATTAAGTCTGAGGGGTGCCTTAGCACCTATCTACCTAAGATCTCAGGATCTGGGATAGTTGGCCCACTACTGGAAAAAAGAGAATAAACAACGTTTTTATTTGTCTTTTGGAACGTTTTATAAACGTTTTTTGTGCCAGCAACGCAAATGGTCGAACCTCTTAAAGAACGTGTTATAAGCGTTACATTGATTTAAAAGAACGCTTAACGCTAAAGCGTTTTTTAAGGTGTGTAAGGCGGCGGGATTTACGACGCATAAAGAACGCTTTCATCTTGAAGCGTTCTTTATGTCTGACTATAAAAAAACGCTTTTTTAATATAAGCGTTCTTTAAGAAGCTTTATAAAAAACGCTTATATTGATAAGCGTTCTTTCTGACATTTGGCGCGAGAGTATAAGAAACGCTTATACATATAAGCGTTTCTTATATGGTCCTTTTTTTATATTTTTATTTTTTATACAATTTATTACCCTGCCCATAACACAAAATTAAAATCACAAAATTATTCAAAACCTGTTTGCATTATATATACCAGATCAACCAAACTGGTGAATTTTAATTAATAGATCAACAGCAGTACTTTGTTTGCATTAATATTATACCAGCGCACATAGGCTTAAGTGTAGTATCGATCAACTACAATATTTGTAACTATAGCTAGTTAACCAAACTACTAAAAATGGTTCAAGTTCGATCATAACACATGTACAATACAACCATTTGAAAAAAGAAAAAATAGATGACTCATGACTTCTTCGGATAAATTTAGTACTTTCAACACATGTGTGCGCGCTATCCTTGACAAACTTGAGATCGGCTAGTGAATAAGTATTTTGAAGAAATCAACAAGCTGCATGCGAGAATTATAAAAGCAATTAAGTACACCATTTAAACTTATCCAAACATGCACAAATAGTTAAAATCACCAATTCAAACGCAAAAGTACTTATAATACATACCTGAGAAGAAATTTCCAATTCGCTAAGACAGTTGTTACCTCTGTTAAAGATGGAAGTACCGACGATCATGATGATTCTTCTACTGATACAAAAGAGACAGAAGAAGAAAAACATGATACAAAAGAGATAGAGGCAGATACAGATAAAAGGATGAATGAGAACTCAGAAACAGAGAGGTTGAAGAAATTGGCTAAAAAGTGAAGTGAGGCTGCCATGAAGTAGTCCAGTGGAGATTAACGAATTACCGGCATACTTCATGACCTTGAATGAAGAAAACGGTTTTATAGAATAGTTGTATGAGGATGATAAGAGGAACCTTAGTCGATTATATGGTGGCATGGGGGACAATATGAAGATAAAGTGTACCATATCGCCCGGTTGATGAGTTTCATGACTTATGGATGGAGATGGAGATGGAGAAGCTAGGCACTTCTCCATCTTCAGTTTCGATTGGATTCACATCTTCTTTCAGTTTTGAACATCAATAGGTCTGAGAATCTGCAAACACTTGGACATGAATGTCTGTAGATTGCATGTAGTCAATTGGAATACTAGCCACATAATGTTGATGTGGGGTGCATCATATCTTTTAAAAAATACTAGATGAAGATCTCTTGGCAATTAAAAAGATTGAGAGATTCCCCCTAAGTAGGATTCCCCCTGAGTTTGCATGTTAAGCGACTTTAACAAATGATAGCAATAAGTGACAGCTTTTATGCACAATAAGTGACAGCTTTTATGTTATACTATAACCATAGTAGAACATTCTACTATGGTTATAGTATAACATAAAAGCTGTCACTTATTGTGCATAGAAGCTGTCACTTATTGCTATCATTTGTTTCTTGATAGCAATAAGTGACAGCTTTTATGCACAATAAATGACAGCTTTTATGTTATACTTTAACCATAGTAGAAAGTTTTCTACTAAGGTTACAGTATAACATAAAAGCTGTCACATATTGTGCATAAAACTCTCACTTATTGCTATCATTTGTTAAAGTTGCTTAACATGCAAACTCAGGGGGAATCATACTTAGGGGGAATCTCTCAATCTTTTTAATTGCCAAGGGACCTTCATCTAGTTTTTTTTTTAAAAGATACGATGCACCCCACATCAATAGTGTGGCTAGTATTCCAAATGACTACATGCAATCTACAGACACTCATGTCCTAGTGTTTAAAGATTTCTCAGACCTATCAATGTTCAAAACTAAAAGAAGATGCAAATCCAATTGAAACTGGAGATGGAGGAGTGCCTAGCTTCTCCATCTCCATCTCCATCCATAAGACATGAAACTCATCAACCGGGCGATTTGGTACCACTTTATCTTCATATAGTCCCCCATGCCACCATATAATCGAATAAGTTTCCTCCTATCCTCCTCATATAACTATTCTAAAAAACCGCTTTCTTCATTCAAGGTCATGAAGTGGGCCGGTAATTCGTTAATCGCCACCGGACTCTACTTCGTGGCAGCCTCACTTAACTTTTTAGCCAATTTCTTCAACCTCTCTGTTTCTGAGTTCTCATTCATCTTTCATCAGTATCTGCCTCTGTCTCTTTTGTACCATGTTTTTCTTCTTCTGTCTCTTTTGTATCAGTAGAAGAATCATCATGATCGTCGGTACTTTCATCTTCAACAGAGGGAGCAACCGTCTCCATCGGCCAAATTTGTCTGACTTTTTATTTGATTTTTTCTGTGATGTTTCAGTGCTGCCAGTTCTGATTGTTCGATCTACTGAAGCTTCCACAACATATATACTAGTCAGAGGTGACTAAAGGAATCGAAAAGGAGAGAAGAAAGGTCATGAAGGAAAATAAAGTAGGTGGGCCCGTCCGAGTTCAATTTTTTTTATTATAGGTTGATGACGATCGAAGGTCATAGGCGCTAGCTAAAAAATGTAAAGGGATACTAAAATAATAACTACAAGAAATTAAGAAGCTGTAAGTAGCTAGAGGTCTCTAATATGGCCAATGGGGGTCATATAGATTTCCAAAACATTAGAGGGTCAATTGGAACGCCTAGCTTGACCGGATAACAAATCTGAGAAGAATGTGAAGGAACTTAAAAGTTTTTGATGTTGGTATTGATAGAAACGTAGATAAACTTTTGGGTGGATGTTAAGGTAATTAAAGCAATATGGGGAAGGGGACGTCAGACAAGCTGCCGTAATGCTATGTCTTTGTAACTAATTAATACATCCCATGGTCATCTAATATTTGCACCCTAGGTTATACTATAATATAAAATATAGCGTTAATTAATACACCCTATAATCATCTAACCAAATTAATTTCACCATATATAACCACGTGGCTATATTTGTATGCATGCAGAAACGCATTATATTACACATTAATTCCCAAGTACATTAATTGTACAACTAGCAAGTAAAAATTAGCACATAGTACAACAATATGCGCGCCTGATTAACAACAATCAGCACATAGTAAAAACCAACTAGCAAGTCCATTGGTCTGCATGCAAAATTATTCCCAAACACACGTACACTTTATTTCACGCCTTTAATCCCAAACAAACAGAGTATATATGTTCCTGATTAACAAGTTTGGTTTGCAAGCACACATAGGTTAACAACAAATGCGCGTGCCACAGTTTGGTTTCATGCAAAATTATTCCCAAACAATACACACACAATATATTTCACGCCTTAATCCCAAACAAACATACGCCTTAATCCCAAACAAACAGAGCATGTATTTTCGTGATTAAGAAGTTTGGTTTACAAAATTACCTCATCAGCACAAGAATAGAGCCGAAAGATCTAGCGCGCATGTATGTTGTTCCTTTCGCTAGTTGGGGTTGTAATCCAGAGGCGCCGCCGTGCATGCGATAGGGCATGTATGTTCCTGTTTGTGCGATTTTGCAAAATTAAAATTAGTTACCGAAGAGTATATATATATGAAAAATAAGGATCTATAAGCATATATGTATACTGTTCGCAGCTCAATATTACCGATAGCGAGAGAGCTCAAGGCGCCGATGATTGATATCGACGTATGCATGTGGCCTGCCTTCATCACCGCCAGTTTGGCCGCCGGGTTGCAGAGATTAGAAGCTAGAATATTGATGAAGATGGCGAGCGCATATATCGGAAGAAAGGGGAAGAGAAGAGGCGCCGCGGTGGAATTGAAATGAATTTAATTCTGGGATGGTTTCGATTGAGAAGCTTAGCGTGTTTACAGAGAGCGTTTACAGAGAGTGGTAGGGGAACAGTCACGATTTGATTGATGAGAAGACTGGGCGGGAGGGCGAAAAGAGTTTATTAACACTTCTTAAGTGAAGCGTTTTTTATGTTATCGCGCCCAAACACATAAAAAACGCTTCCTTCCTGAAGCGTTTTTTATACATGTCTCTTAAAGAACGCTTTGTTACAAAGCGTTGTTTTTGACTTTGGGTGTGATAACAAAAACAACGCTTTGTAAGCAAAGTGTTGTATAAGATGTCCGGCCTATGATAAAAAAACGATTTATAATATAACCGTTGTTAAAGGGGCGTTGTTTATTCTCTTTTTTCCAGCAGTGGCCCAACACCATTATAGGGATAGACAGAAAAGTCTGGGTTACAGAATAACTCTACAATGCATAATAATTCGTTTGTTTTGTATATATATCTTGAAGAAGAATGTTTTTGCAGGAGAAAGAGTTAATGGTAATTTAATTTTTTGTTTTTGATCATGAGTATGTGGTGTTGAAAGGTATCACGGAATAAGGTGTTACTTCACACCCCTTGTCATCCAAAGATTAGAGGAAAGAAATTGGTGGAAGATCCCAAGATATCCTATATTTAATTTAGGCAATTAAACTTCTCCATGTTTTTACATAATTGTTCTTCTTTCACTATTTGTGAAAACTTATAGCAAAGAGCAAGATTATTCTTTTGATTGCCATTTCGTTTGATTTCCTTTTGCACTCATTCGATCTTGAGGTTCAACACTACGGCCTTAGAGATAATTTTCTTCTTTATTTGCTTGAGGAAAAACAAAAGCTAAGTGTGAGGAAGTTTGATAAGTGCAAAAAACATCTATTTTTAGGGCTTTATTCTTCATATTTCGATAACAATTCATGTTATATTTCTCACTTATTGTATGTTTTTCCTTAGATTTATGTTTTGATGTTAATTGATAAATTTTATGTGTCAAATGCAGGTAAAAGTCATGGAATTGCATTCTTTATCTCACGAGGATTACAACGCAACAAACGGGGAGCAAAACGGAGTCCGAATGAACAATTAATGTCATGTTCAAGTTGTGTCCAGACATGTGTCCATTTATACTACACATGAGTGACTCATTATTATATAATGATTGACTCATCATTATTATATAATGATTCAATCATTATCTATAATAATTATTCAGTTATCACAAATCATGATTGCTGCATTTAATTTACCATTCACGCACGTGATTGGTGGCTGATTAATTCATACAACATACTATTATTGCACGCTGCATCTCATTGATGTACACACATTACGTTGGCTTAGAGCCGATCATGGTCAATATAGCCCAACTGCCCAACCCGGTCCGCCCTGTATATTAACCCAACGGGTATGGGTGGAAAAAATGACTGGGCGGGTTTGGACAAAAAAATCAGCCCGAATTTTTTTTCGGGCTGGGTTATGGCTAAAAGATTTGCCCAGTTGATGGCCCAGCCCGGCCTGTTATCATAGTTACAATACATTATCAGTTTATTATATATGTTATAACATGGACTTCTCATTTTATGTGCATAATGTTATAAAAAAATACAAAATAAAAAAAGCGTGCATACTTTCCACGCTCCAGCCAGCCCATGTAAGCAAGCCAACTAAACAAAGTTACAAAGCATCAAAACCCAATCGAGCTGACCATCTCTCATTTTATCTACGTTGCCTAGAAGCTGGAACATTCCATACCCGAAAAAGCTTCCAACAAAATCTAAATTCTTGCCTCTGTAGGTCCTACTCTGTTCGCCGGAAAACTCATTCAATCACCCACCTTTTCGGTCTCATTCCTCTACATTCATCAATATATTAAGTTTCCGTTACTTCTCCCAAGTTTTTTCAAATTTCGCTTAGTCTTTTTCCTTTTTTTGTCTTTCTGTTAAGTTTTCATACTCCTCTCGATTTGTACTCCTCATTTTCGCCAAGTGAATCTGAAGCGGTGATGGTTGGAACTTTGAAGTATATTACTTGAACAAAGAACTAGTGTGAGTTTTTGAGAAACATTGGGGGCACATTAGGATTATACTATGCAAATGTCATCGATGGTCTATTGTAACTAGTTATGCTAGAGAAATAGATCATTCACTTCGCATTATATTGTAGCACTTTGGTAGTTCTAATCATGCTTGATTTTTAAAAAAACATTTCAGACAAAGAGAAAATTGAGTTAAAACTGGACCGGGCGGGCTGGGCATTGGCACAGGTAGAAAAAAACCGGGCCTGGCCCGGCCCGGCCCGAATTTTTCTAAAACGGGCTTGGACAAATTTTTTAGGCCCAACGCGCAGAAAATCATGATCGACCCGGCCCTAACCCGGCCCGCCCGCTCGAATGATCAGCTCTAGTTGGCTGCTATATAAACTCGAGACATTAGGGTTGGAGGGGGCTCGCTTCATTCACGCCATACGCCTCCTTTGGGGATGCGGCTCCAATTCTCATCTCTTCCAGACACAGAACTTCACCATTGTTAGCACTCAACACTTCTAATAGAGGATTAATGTATATGATGATGGAAGGCGGAGCGGGGAATCTTCTAACGGAGTTTCTTCTTCCCTTTTGTCAATGTGTTATTCCTTTGTTTTTTGTTATTTTTATATTCATGATAGTGTAGTTAGTTTAGCTCCCTGGATTGGGGTAGCAAACCGGATCTATATATTAATTTTGTAATCTTTTTACTAATTCAATAATGTAATTGTTTAATTCTAGTTCTTCATGTGCTTTAATTCTCTGATCAATTATTAAAGCTAAATTTGTAGTTTTCTAATCAACACGCGAGAGCTGAGATAGATAACAAGACATAAGAAGTTAAACCTGATTAACGACTAGAAGCGTGATCCCGCCTATAGGTTAATCGGTCTCCAATAGAAACTGTTCTTATTCGACTGGTTGTGTCCGGGTTAAAGCATTAGTCTACTGTTAGTTCTAGCAACTGTTTAGTATTCGTTAGACTTAACCGTTGACGAATTAATTATAGTTTCTGAGTTTATTGCAGAATTAGGAAAGAGTTTACTAATAGATTAGAAAGTGAAGGTTTGCAGAACAATCCGGGGTGCTCCCTTATGTTTAAAGTTTTAATCGTTATTTATTTACTTAGTTTATTTTAGTTGTTTTATTATTTTATGTTTGTTAATTGAGTCAGTAATTTAGTTAAACTCGGAAAACCCTAAAAAAGTGACATTTTTCTGTTTCTTAGTTTAGTTACTTAGTTAGTTAATAAATTGACAATTAATTAAACGATTTCCCTGAGATCAACAACCCCACTCCATTCACTATTCCACAAAATGATAGGTTCACCGCCTAGGTAGAAATAGTCACATATTTCTGCTACACCGTCATAAGCCCTAACCACCACAAATTCCACGCTCGTCATAAGCTTTGTCCCACACCATTTCATCCAGGCGAGTCATAATCCCTGACCACCACAAATTCTAGGCTTGTCATAAGCCGTGTCCCATACCATTTCATCCAAGCTCATCATAAGTCTTGACCTCCACATAAAATCCCAGGCTCGTCATAAGCCCTATCCCACATCACATCATCTAGGCCTGTCATAAGCCCTGACCACCACATAAATTCTCAGGCTCATCATAAGCCTTGTCCCCCATCATTTTATCCAGGCTCGTCATAAGCCATACCGCGCATCATTTCATCAAGGCTTGTCATAAGCCCTGTCCCGCATCATTTCATCCAGGCTCGTCGTAAGCCTTGTGTGAGCCTCGATTTTTAAACCCTATCCTATGTTGATTAAGTTGATTAGGATCTAGTCGGGTTTTAGGTTCACTTATAATCTAAGATTAATAACTATGTCATATAACATTAATTATTAAAATCTAAGCTAGCTCACTGGAACCTATTATGAGTCGCCAGCTAATTTTAACCTAGATCAAATTAGGAAAGGAGAGTTCGGGTTCGGGGGCTTGGTGTACGGCTTATTTAGGGTTCAATTACTTTCATTACCCCTCGAAGTCATTTTTCCTCTACTTAGTTTAATTACGGCTTATTACGAGTCGTTTTAACCTAAGTGCGCGAGCTTCTGTTTTTTTGTGTTTTTTAGCATTTTTTGACGGAAAATTAAAGAAAAATTAATGATTCCTAAACTAGGGTTTCGGAGGCAGAATTAGGTCGAATTTTGTTTCCGTCCGTGGCTACGGACCAAATGTCCGAACCCACGGACCCTAGTTAGCCTATGTGAACATAAAAGTTGAATTAAACAGAAAACACAATTTTGAAAAGTCCGGGGGCACGGACAGGATGTCCGTGGGCCCGGACATTATTTTAGATAACCTAAATTTTGAAAATATAAAAATCCCACCGCCGTCCGTGGGTGTCCAAGGCCACGGACAACCCGTCCGTGGTCCCGGACCATAGGTCTGAGGTCCTAGACCACCCACGGACAAGGGTTTTTTGGTGGTTCTCGACGGTGTTTTCGGCTAAAAAAATTATATACGTGTAGCCTGAAAGGTATACAATATGTTAGTAATCGAAAGATTTCAATTTGAAGTCAGAATAAAGACGAAACTTAGCAAACAAGTTAAAGGGCAGAAGCAAAGAAAAACACTAACTCAGGAGCCAAAAAGCTTAGGTTTGTTTCCAAATTTTAACAGAGAATTAATGAAGTCTAGGGGAGTTTGAAAACCTGAATTATAACCTGTTTTGTCCTCAGATTCGAGGTGTTTCTTCACGTCGGGATTCTTTGGAGGCCTCGTTGCTGGCGGATCCGGAAGAACTTTGAACCGAGCTTCTCACTCCTTGTTGTTCTTGATGTTCTTCACGTTTTGGTGAAGGTTTGATGATGGATGATGTTGTGGGAGTTGAAAAAGGTGTTTTGGTGTTGATTTTGTGAGATTTCGATGAAATTTCGGGGCTTGGATGTGTAAAAACGTAGGGAAGGTTGTGACGGCTGGTTTTCCTGGTTGCTTAGGGTTCTTGAGGTTCTCCTTTGATCATGGGATAAGTTCTTTATATAGGCTTCCTTAAAGATAGAAAAATCCGGTAAAAACTGAGATTTACCGACGCTTTAGCTCAAGGGCTTCCCAAAGGAATTTGATTATGAAACTTTATACATGAGTAAAGGATGATATTTCTGATTTTTCCAAAGTGGAATCGAATTTTTTGGATATTGGAATATTTTAAAATTCAATTTCTCGTCAGATTTAATCAGAAATTGATAGAAAATTATTGGAAATTTGAAAATTCGAAATTCCAACACCATTATGCCCAAAATGTCATCCTCTATTATGGGCTAAAATTTCAAAGCATTTTGAATTGATTTGACCCTTCTTTGAAGGAGAGAGAAAGCCTATAGGGGGCTTAGAAGCCTTGAAAAAGTACAAAAATGCCCCTAGAGATGACTAAACTGTCCCTAGTACTCTGAAATGTGCCGATCGAACTGGGAACCCTCGCTACTTGACCAAACTAGCCTATTAGTAGAGACTCTCTTCCGGGGGTTGAAATTTTGGGTATAACAGATTACCCCCCCATCAACTAGACTTTATAAATGGAAATGAGAAGGCTAGTTGATGCTTGAGTGATACCCCAAAATTTTGGATCTTAAAAGACCCCACATGCAATTGAAATCAGACAAGTTGTGTCGAGCTGTTCTAAGGCGCTGACTACCTATGAGTAAACTAGAAGGATGTCAAGCGATTCTAAGGCGGCGACTACCTAACGGTAAAAATGAAGTAATGTTGGACTATTCTAAGGCGCCGACTACCTATAATGATGATATGATGTCAAGCTATTCTAAGGCGTTGACTACCTATGATGAACGAGATGATGTCAAGTTATTCTAAGGCGTTGACTACTATGATGAATGAAATGATGTCAAGCTATTCTAAGGCGTTGACTACCTAAGATGAATGAACTGTTGTCAAGCTATTCTAAGGTGCTGACTACTTATAAGTAAAGTGAAATGAAGTAATGTCAAGCCATTCTAAGGCGTTGACAACTCAAAAAGTAAAATGAAATAATGTTAAGCGATTCTAAGGCGTTGACAACCTAAAATGTGAAAACTGGGTGGTATGCAAATGCAAGAATGTTGGAATGCTAATGGTGCTGATGGTGTCGATGATGCCGATGATGTTGATGATGCTGATGATGTTGATGATGTTGATGATACTGATGATGCTGATGATGTTGGTGATGCTGATGATGCTGATGATGCTCGGATGCTTCTGGGGACCAAAAACCCGTGCTAATGCTCCTGGCTAAACCCAATGTGGACTTATTGCCATCGCCCCCCAAGCCAGTGTGCAGGGATAACTCTTGGTAAAAACCCTGGGGACTTATTGCCTTCGCTCACCATTCGTTGATCCCAAAGTAAGCTGACATAACACAGGAGGATTTATTGCCATCACCTCGCCAACTTTTCTGTCGTCAGGTCTTGTGACGAGCCTAGATAATGCAACTAGGTCTTATGACGAGCCTATATGAATGAGATGAATGCAATGTGTTTGATGAGAGTGGGTATGCTAAAGGGTAATGCTAGGTCTTACTACGAGCCTAAAGGAATGCAACTAGGTCTTATGACGAGCCTTAAGGTTGGATCTAGGTCTTATGACGAGCCTAAAGATTGGATCTAGGTCTTATGACAAGCCTAAAGATTGGATCTAGGTCTTACGGCGAGCGTAAAGGTTGGATTTAGGTCTTATGACGAGCCTAAAGGTTGGATCTAGGTCTTATGACGAGCCTAAAGGTTGGATCTAGGTCTTATGACGAGCCTAAAGGCGGTTCTAGGTCTTATGACGAGCCTAAGGGATGGTTCTAGGTCTTATGACGAGCCTAAAGGTTGGATCTAGGTCTTATGACGAGCCTAAGGATGGATCTAAGTGAAAGTGAGTTAAGCGTATGATGGGTCTAAATGAATACAGAAGGATTAGGGCTTATGTAAAACCTGGAGATGGTAGGGCTCAAGATGGGCCTGAGGAAATTTGATGTGGAGGTAGGGCTTAGGTCGGGCCTGTTGGTATTTGAATGTGGAGGTAGGGCTTAGGTCGGGCCTGTTGGTGTTTGAATGTGGAGGCAGGGCTTAGGTCTGGCCTAAGTGATATGAGAATGGTTTGAACCTTTGGGTTTTAGATTTTTGGGCCTCAATCGGTAACGTTGTTGCAATTGTTTGAACCAACAACTACCCCCAGTATTTTTCCTTAAGGCAACCTGAGTTTTTTAGGATTTTTGGCAATCGATCGGAACGATCGATTGCCCCAAGTATTTTCTTTGATTAATTGTGCAAAAACAAGTCTCATTCTCACAAGGTCAGGGTTTATCTTGATGTGGCGCTTTCTGTCCTACACTCAAAGTGTTTAATGCTTGCACTCGTGCTCCCCTTTCGGTCAAAACATCTCAACCATTGAATTTGACATTTGATAGATTTACGCGTTCAACCTGTAACTTTCACGTTATTGGATACACAACTACTAAGTCTGAAGTCTTTTAAGCTTATAACGTGGCTGTGGGGTGTGATGAAAGACAACGGGATGATGAAGGAATGTTTAGGATATGTGGAGCTATAATGGTGACCCAAGCTGCAACTTGCACCTTCTCTCGGTCATGCCTTCTTTGTCTTGAAGTTGTTTGGCTACTTCGTGATGACTTCGCTTATGAGCTTGTGGAACTTGGGACTTTCGGGTTGTTCCTTGCACCTTCTCTCTTTTTTCTGATTTTGGATTTCTTCAAGGCTTTTCAGGTTTGCCTTTCTTTGAATCTCTTTTCATTCGGGGTTCTTGTGTTTCCCGGTTGAGAGCTATTTTTTATGTTAGCTCATTTAGATCCTGTGTCACTTTGGGACCATTTGCGGATTGTTTCGTCGTGCTAGTAGCAGTTTTGCTTCTTTGGACTTGCGAAGTTGCTGTTCGGAAGTCGGGCTCCTTGCTTCCTTTGGTCACCGGGTCGATTATTCATCATTGGCTGGCTTGTTTGTGGAGTTGTAGTGTTGTAAAAGAGGACGTATACGAAAAGCTCAGCGGGGGTGCCTAGGGTGTAATGTCAGGGTTCACAAGCTTTTGGCTGTGTGGTGCTGTACCTAGGTGCTTCGTCATCCCTAATAGTTGTGTATCCGTTCTTTGTTACTTTTCACAGGTTTAAGCGTAAATTTACAAAGTATCTCCTTCGGATGAAGTCATGCCGTTTACCTTACCTTTGAATGTGATCTCTCTTGAGTCGTGTAAGAATGACACGCTCTTTCGCTCTTGGTTTTACCGCTCAAGGTACTCTCGCGAGGTGCACACTCACAGACTTGTTTGCACGGTTAAACAAAAGAAATAAACATTATCGTTCCTTAACTCAGATTGCCCCCAGTATTGTTGTGGGGTTTTTGACAAGCCTTTTGAATACCCAGGTTATTTGTGGATGGTGGTTGTGTGGAATAATGATGGTGAGTGGTGATGGGGTGATCTTGTGGAGCAAATTTTTGGCTTTATGCATTTGGTGAAATGTTGAGAAAGTGGAGTGATGAGACACATGGGGTGCATATGATGAAGGTGGTGTTTGTATGAGGAGTTGTAGTGAGTATGGACGGAGTGATGAGGTTGCTCGTTTTTTTTTAAATGAATGGATAATGCTTTGCATGGAAATTGTGAAAATGGAATCATGTATTATTCAATGTAAAAATAACGTTGGAAATTACAAACTTGGGAGAGCTACCAAAAATAATAAAGGGGACTAACTACTATGAAAGTCGAAAGGTGTCTAATAAAAAAGAAATATACTTAGCAAAACAGTACTTAAAGACTACAAACTCTAATACGACCCGGGCATGGATGCCCTGCCTACACTTCCATGTCCTTGAAATTGATGCCCTTGATCGACGAGATCTTAGATTGTGTGTCTCAAAGCCTTGCAATCATTGTTATCATGGCCGGGTAATTGGTGGTACCGACAAAACTGACTTAGATTCCTTCCTTTTTGAGGGTCCCCAGGTTGGGGAGTGAGAGGCTGTAGCATGATTCGTTCCTGGAGCATTGTAAATGCCTGGCTTAATGGTTGGCCAATGTCTGAAAATTCTCTCCGACGGGAGTTCTGTCGGGGTGGTTCTACCGCTCCAATGATCCAACCTGGTTCTCTGTGACTGGCATTCGCCTCATGCTGCCTAGATCTTTTCCGGGTGCAACTTTGGATGCAAGCTGTTGTCTTATTGTCCGCTTCTGGCTTCCCAATTGTTGTTCTGAGTTCTGCGGCAATCTCTTTGACATTCCCTTGCGATCCTTGGGCTCCAAAGGAGCCGACTTTAATGTGGTCGTGAAGGGAGCTAAGAAGCCTACCTACCAGTGCATCCTGGGCTTGACGTCTGGCCTCCAGGGAAAGGGCCTTTGCCTTCATTTCTTCGATTGCGGTGACGTAGTTCGACTCCATGGCATCCCTGACAACACTATGTCTCCGCTCCATGGCAGCCATCATGGCTTCTAGTTCCGCTTGGCCATTCTCTCTTGCATTAGCGACCCTATGAAAGTCCGCATCCCAAGAGTTGATCTTGTTTCTCAACTCTTCTAAGGCTTCTGTCATGGATTTTAGCCTAAGCTCTATCTCTGCCATTCAATCCTCTGTCGTAACTGGCCTCCTTTTTCCCTCCATGATTGTGATGACAGTTTACCTGTTTTCAAAATGCCGTCTGTTAGAAAATAAAAGAGGACCGGACTGAAGTTCTAGGGCAGGAAGGAGTACTTGATAAAGTGACATTCTAATTTAAAACTTGTTTGGGCCGAGTAATTCTGATTAGGCCTAAAAGATGACACCTAAATCTAGAATTTTGGACCAAAGCCCGATTGAAAAGTTTTCCTAGACTAGGATGGGCCTTGAAATGAAGAGGCCTGATGGATTTTCATGGATTGCTCTAGGTGGATTTGTTTTCCATGGGCCTAGAACTAAATTGATAATTCAAATTGGGTCGAAAGTGAAATCACCTAGATCTAAGGCTTTGGGCCAAAGCCCAAACAAACAGTTCACCTATTCAAATCAAACAGGGCCTTTGGGCCTCAAATAATTAAGCCGCGGGTTATAGGTTAGGCCAGTTGATATAGGAAGCGTTCCTATCAATTTCTAGGCTGGCAGTGGGCCGGTCATACAAGAAAACAAGGTTTCACACAAGTTCAACATGTCCTCACTAGACGTTTCAACCAATTTGGGTATGGATCGATCCGGAGAGGTGCTTGGGGCACGGGCCCAGGTCACCACAAAGGAATAGGGCTTGCACGCTATTCTCTTTGGGCTTCCCCACTTTTTTCACATCACCTGAAGGTGTGCGTCTACGGTCGGGTCTTTGACTGACCAAACGATGGGCTAGGTAAGGACACTGCCAGGAAAACGCTTGGGGCTAAAGCCCAGGTATTAAGGGGATGTGGTTAGACGACATCCTCCTCTTTTCCCCCGCTTATTCACATCACCTTAAAGCTGTGAGTCCCAGAAAGGGGACCCTCAAACGGGTCCCGTGGTGAAATCGGTTTGCGTGGACCCTCGCTCTCATATGATGCAAAGGTGCAGAAAATTAAAGTGCGCACGAAAGTAAACAAACAAAGTAGTAAAGCCATAAATAAACAATTTTCGAGATAAGTCCTCTTTCTTTAAATTAAACAAGTTAATATTAAGAAGTTATCCCCAGCAGAGTCGCCAGTCTGTGAGCCTCGATTTTTAAACCCTATCCTATGTTGATTAAGTTAATTAGGATCTAGTAGGATTTTAGGTCCACTTATAACCTAAGATTAATAACTATGTCAGATAACATTAATTATTAAAATCTAAGCTAGCTCACTGGAACCTATTATGAGTCGCCACCTAATTTTAACCTAGATCAAATTAGGAAAGGAGAGTTCGGGTTTGGGGGCTTGGTATACGGCTTATTTAGGGTTCAATTACTTTCATTAAACCCTTATTACCCCTCGAAGTCGCCCCTCGAATCTTTTTTTTCCCTCTACTTAGTTTAATTACGGCTTATTACGAGTCGTTTTAACCTAAGTGCATGAGCTTCTTTTTTTTAGCATTTTTTGACGGAAAATTAAAGTAAAATTAAAGATTCCTAAACTAGGGTTTCCGAGGCAGAATTAGGACGAATTTTGTTTCTGTCCATGGCTACTGTAATACCCCGAATTTTTGTAGCGCTAATGGAAACCATAGTTCCTTAGGAGTTATTAGAGATCTTAGGAAGCCTTAGTGGTCGGGAATCAACCAAGAAACCCTGGAAAACCCTAATTCCAGAAAGTTTCCGAAAAACACTGAAATTTTGGTAAGTTATTTGGAGTTTCAAGAAGCCCCCGGTCAACTGTGGTCAAACCTAGGTCAACTTTGGTCTGACTCGGTCAAACATTTGGACATTGGTTGCGCAAACCTTGGTCAATGGTCACTTTGACCATGATATGCAACAGTGTTGTGACGCAGTGATGATGCAGTGATGATGCAGTGATATGTCGGCATGTCATAATGATGATGTAAGCGTCGAGGTGTCACAGAGATGATTAGTTATCACATGGTCCAATCAAGAAAGCCTTGTGTCCACCTTCATTAATGAGGGAGTCACACATTGGATGTGGAGATTTATCCTAGCAAAATATCTACATCCGAACGGCTTGTGAAGACAACTCATTCTATTTTGTCTTATTCTCATTATTAGCCATGCCACTTGTCTCCTTCATTTAATATGGCCGGTTACACATGGATGGATGGGAATTAGAGCTTTGGCTAGGTGTCCCTTCTCATCTAAGACCTCCTTAAGAGATAGGCTTATCTCTTTAATATCATTACACTTAGTTAAGACTAAAATGAACCTTTTGGATCCACTCACGCCATCTATAAGAGGGAGCTGGGTTTCTGATTCCTTGCTTTCTACACACACCCTCACGCCATTAGAAGTCCATAGAAGCTCATAGAACACAACACCCACCATTAGAGAAAAGAATTCAAGCTAAAAATCAAGGAAAAACAAGATTTCAAGGAGGGAGAAGAAGCTGGTGACCTTGGGCGAATTGGTTTGTGGAATAAATTGATTCAATTTGCTAAGGAACTTGTAAGGTCGTGGCTAGAATGGAAAGAAGAGTCCAGGTAACACTTATGCTCACCATCTCTTCCTTTAAACCCTGATTTTGAGCTTTAACTCTTGTTAATGGTAACTTCCGAACCCTAGCTTCTCTTGAGCTGCAATTTTGACAGTGTTCTTAGTTAGTTATTACTAGAATAATATCAAAAATTCAGGCGAAAATACCTTTGGGAAGTAGGATAAGTTCTAGGGAACTTTTAGAGAGGAAAAATGTGTTTTAAGACTCCATGAGTGATTTCGATGGGATTTTGAGTTTGGTGTGTTATTCTACCTATATTAACTCATAATAATTGATTATAGGTGGTGGGGAACTCGTGGTTAGACATAAAATGCTAGGTCAAGGTGGGAGGGCTTAAATGGTGTTTTAAGCCTTGAGATTTAGTTAAATAGGTTCCCGATTTCATCTTGCCTTAAAATTTTGAGGGTAGTCTTTAATAGTGAACATATGGTTATGGTCAAAAAAATGAAGTCGAATGAAGATATTTAAGTCGGTTAGACATGGCAAGGGAAAATAATGAGCTTTAAGCTTTAGGAGTTGTTTAGATGAGTTTCCGACATGGGTGTGAGCTGAAATTTTGAGGATATTCTTATATTTCGAATTTAGATCTATGGTCAAAAATGCAGGTCGAAACTCACCTGGGAAGTTATTCGAATTGTTAGGAAGTGATTTGGGTCAAAGGTGTGCTTTAAGCTTGTATTAGTGTGATTGTGTGTTGGTTATTGGATTTAATGGTTTGTCTGGTCATTATAGTGCTAATATGACGTGTGGTTGAACTTTTAAGAGATGGTGAAGTGTAAAGGTATAAGGAAGTCTTGTAAGGTTATATGTGTGCTAAAACTTGGAAAGAAGGAAAATTGTGTTTAAGTATGGTTTTGGGTGTTTTGTTGCTTGGTTTATCCTTGAAATGTTTGGAATGATTTTTGGTGACTACTCTTGGTGTGGAATGCTTGTCGATCCGTGATTTATAAGTGAATGCTTGATTTTGATTAAGTGGATTGTTTGTACGTGATTAAGCTTGTCTATTGCTATCATTTGGTTGGTGGTTATTTGAGAGCAATTTTATATGATTGTGGATGATATTTATATGTTGGAAAGGTTGATATTACTTATGGTGGTGGAAGTGTGAATTTGGAAATATATATTTCGAAACTATTGAGCTATGGTTAGCTCCTTCAATTTGTCGAGCCATGGTTGGCCATTCACTGAATTTTCACTCCTACCAATGTATTGGAGCTAAGCCATCATGATCTACTCTATGGGCTGATGATTCATAGGGGGTGTGCACACTTAAGGACATGGGGGTGAGGTGGTGGAATTAATTGTCCAGGGGCCGAGAGCCTAGTAGCTCTTTGTCGAAAGACCGGTGTGCCCGAGGATTGGTGGAATGTTAATAATTGAGATACAAACTGGTGGAAATTATTATGTGGTTTCCAAAATACAAATGGCCTTGTTTTGTGGTGAATTTCCTATGGTTATATGAGTTATGATCTGGTGGATTAGAGATGTATATGGTGGTGAAAAGTGTTATGTGGTTTCCCAAATATTATTGGATTTATGTCTCTGATGAGATTACTGTGATTGAGATATCATTATGAACAGGTGGTTTATGTTAAGGTAAAATGTCTCAAGGAAGGTAAGTGTGTTGTGAACTTGTGTTTGTGGTTGATAACATGGTTGTTTGTGCTGCTGTGTGCTTTATGCTGCTATAAAGGTTTTTCAAAGAGAGAATGAATTTTACAGGGTGTGATATTTGTTACTCAGCTTTGCTGACATTTTCTGGTTTGTGCCTGTGGCCCCTTTGTGTGATTGTTTGGCCACAGGTTTGTTGCAGGTGAAGTTGATTCTTTGTGTGATATTGCTCTTGAGCTCGGGACAAGGGAACGCGCCGACATAGCTAGGAATTTTATTTATTTGTAAGTGGTAAACTCCTTGGAGCATGTTCCGGGAGTTAGGTTGTAGGTGGATTAGCCTTAGCATCCACACTAGTTGGTGTGGGTGTGGCGGTAGCGCTCCGGTTTGACTTAGGTGTTATTTAGTCTTCCGCTGTAAATATTGTAAAAACTTGGACAAGTCAGTAAAAAAAAAAAAAATAGGGTGTGAAAACCGGGGTTTACAGAGTGGTATCAGAGCAGGTTTGGTCTTTAGGGAGCTTTGGTTGAGTTAAGATTAAATCTGGGCTTAAAAACTTGACAAGCCGTGGGGATGGGAATTGTGTTTGTTGCTTGTTACCTATTTGTTTGATTGTTTGGAATTAGTTGTGATCGCAGATAAAATTGGGGCTATACTAGGATTAAACTGGAACTTGTTTAATTGTGCAAATTGCTTGAATCTGACGTGGAAGGTTGACCTTGATCCTGGTCAGATCAAGGGAAACTGAAAACAAATTGAGGTGGAAGGATAGTTCAACACTGGCACTGACCATGGCAGGGTTGGAGGATTCCTGAAGATTCCTGCAAGTGATCACGAAAAATTAGATCAGAGTAGCGCAGTGGAAGCGTGGTTGGTGTAAGATGTGTGTAATAGGTGATGAGTGATGAAATAATTGACATGGTTATGTGTGTTAATATGCTTTATGTCATGAGGTATTGTGTGTTGGTTCATGTTTTAATGAAGTGGATTACATAAGGAGAACATAAAGTTCGGGATTTTGTGGTTGGTTACTTTTGAAAATAAATAGTTTGACACCATGTATGAGGTGTTGATATAATTATTGATATGATTAATATGATGTTACTCAGTATTTGGAAATTGACTTGTGTGCTTATGTGCTTGTGTGCTATGGTTATGTGACATTTATTTATGGCTATTTAATGCTTGGTGGTATTACCTTGTCGTCAAAATTTGTATAAGTGTTTGGGTATTTGGTGATGATGGTAAACTTTGTGGTAAGCTAAGCTTCGGGGACGAAGCTTTTGTTTAACGGGGGGAGAATGTAATACCCCGAATTTTTTGTAGCGCTAATGGAAACCATAGTTCCTTAGGAGTTATTAGAGATCATTAGGAAGCCTTAGTGGTCGGGAATCAACCAAGAAACCCTGGAGAAACCCTAATTCAGAAAGTTCCGAAAAACACTGAAATTTTGGTAAGTTATTTGGAGTTCAAGAAGCCCCGGTCAACTGTGGTCAAACCTAGGTCAACTTTGGTCTGACTTCGGTCAAACATTGGACATTGGTCAAACCTTGGTCAATGGTCAACTTTGACCATGATGATGCAGTGGTGACGCAGTGATGATGCAGTGATGATGCAGTGATGATGTCGGCATGTCATAATGATGATGTAAGCGTCGAGGTGTCAAGAGATGATTAGTTACACATGGTCCAATCAAGAGAAGCCTTGTGTCACCTTCATTAATGAGGGGAGGTCACACATGGATGGTGGAGATTTATCCTAGCAAAATATCTACGATCCGACGGCTGTAAGTGAAGACATCATTCTATTTTGTCTTATTCTCATTATTAGCCATGCCACTTGTCTCCTTCATTTAATATGGCCGGTTACACATGGATGGATGGGATTAGAGCTTGGCTAGGTGTCTCTCATCTAAGACCTCCTTAAGGATAAGGCTTATCTCTTTAATCATTACACTTAGTTAATGAACTAAAATGAACTCTTTTTGGAGTCCACTCACGCCATCTATAAGAGGGAGCTGGGTTCTGATTTCCTTGCTTTCTACACACACCCTCACGCCATTAGAAGTCCATAGAAGCTCATAGAACACAACACCCACCATTAGAGAAAAGAATTCAAGCTAAAATCAAGGAAAAACAAGATTTCAAGGAGGGAGAAGAAGCTGGTGACCTTGGGCGAATTGGTTTGTGGAATAAATTGATTCAATTTGCTAAGGAACTTGTAAGGTCGTGGCTAGAATGGAAAGAAGAGTCCAGGTAACACTTATGCTCACCATCTCTTCCTTTAAACCCTGATTTTGAGCTTTAACTCTTGTTAATGGTAACTTCCGAACCCTAGCTTCTCTTGAGCTGCAATTTTGACAGTGTTCTTAGTTAGTTATTACTAGAATAATATCAAAAATTCAGGCGAAAATACCTTTGGGAAGTAGGATAAGTTCTAGGGAACTTTTAGAGAGGAAAAATGTGTTTTAAGACTCCATGAGTGATTTCGATGGGATTTTGAGTTTGGTGTGTTATTCTACCTATATTAACTCATAATAATTGATTATAGGTGGTGGGAACTCGTGGTTAGACATAAAAATGCTAGGTCAAGGTGGGAGGGCTTAAATGGTGTTTTAAGCCTTGAGATTTAGTTAAATAGGTTCCCGATTTCATCTTGCCTTAAATTTTGAGGGTAGTCTTTAATAGTGAACATATGGTTATGGTCAAAAAATGAAGTCGAATGAAGATATTTAAGTCGGTTAGACATGGCAAGGGAAAATAATGAGCTTTAAGCTTTAGGAGTTGTTTAGATGAGTTTCCGACATGGGTGTGAGCTGAAATTTTGAGGATATTCTTATATTTCGAATTTAGATCTATGGTCAAAAATGCAGGTCGAAACTCACCTGGGAAGTTATTCGAATTGTTAGGAAGTGATTTGGGTCAAAGGTGTGCTTTAAGCTTGTATTAGTGTGATTGTGTGTTGGTTATTGGATTTAATGGTTTGTCTGGTCATTATAGTGCTAATATGACGTGTGGTTGAACTTTTAAGAGATGGTGAAGTGTAAAAGGTATAAGGAAGTCTTGTAAGGTTATATGTGTGCTAAAACTTGGAAAGAAGGAAAATTGTGTTTAAGTATGGTTTTGGGTGTTTTGTTGCTTGGTTTATCCTTGAAATGTTTGGAATGATTTTTGGTGACTACTCTTGGTGTGGAATGCTTGTCGATCCGTGATTTATAAGTGAATGCTTGATTTGATTAAGTGGATTGTTTGTACGTGATTAAGCTTGTCTATTGCTATCATTTGGTTGGTGGTTATTTTGAGCAATTTTATATGATTGTGGATGATATTTATATGTTGGAAAGGTTGATATTACTTATGGTGGTGGAAGTGTGAATTTGGAAATATATATTTCGAAACTATTGAGCTATGGTTAGCTCCTTCAATTTGTCGAGCCATGGTTGGCCATTCACTGAATTTTCACTCCTACCAATGTATTGGAGCTAAGCCATCATGATCTACTCTATGGGCTGATGATTCATAGGGGGTGTGCACACTTAAGGACATGGGGTGAGGTGGTGGAATTAATTGTCCAAGGGGCCGAGAGCCTAGTAGCTCTTTGTCGAAAGACCGGTGTGCCCGAGGATTGGTGGAATGTTAATAATTGAGATACAAACTGGTGGAAATTATTATGTGGTTTCCAAAATACAAATGGCCTTGTTTTGTGGTGAATTTCCTATGGTTATATGAGTTATGATCTGGTGGATTAGAGATGTATATGGTGGTGAAAAGTGTTATGTGGTTTCCAAAATATTATTGGATTTATGTCTCTGATGAGATTACTGTGATTGATATCATTATGAACAGGTGGTTTATGTTAAGGTAAAATGTCTCAAGGAAGGTAAGTGTGTTGTGAACTTGTGTTTGTGGTTGATAACATGGTTGTTTGTGCTGCTGTGTGCTTTATGCTGCTATAAAGGTTTTTCAAAGAGAGAATGAATTTTACAGGTGTGATATTTGTTACTCAGCTTTGCTGACGTTTTCTGGTTTGTGCCTGTGGCCCTTTGTGTGATTGTTTGCTGGCCACAGGTTTGTTGCAGGTGAAGTTGATTCTTTGTGTGATATTGCTCTTGAGCTCGGGACAAGGGAACGCGCCGACATAGCTAGGAATTTTATTTATTTGTAAGTGGTAAACTCCTTGGAGCATGTTCCGGGAGTTAGGTTGTAGGTGGATTAGCCTTAGCATCCACACTAGTTGGTGTGGGTGTGGCGGTAGCGCTCCGGTTTGACTTAGGTGTTATTTAGTCTTCCGCTGTAAAATATTGTAAAAACTTGGACAAGTCAGTAAAAAAAAAAAAAATAGGGTGTGAAAACCGGGGTGTTACAGCTACGGACCAAATGTCCGAACCCACGGACCCTAGTTAACCTATGTGTACATAAAAGTTGAATTAAACAGAAAACACAATTTCGAAAAGTCCGTGGGCACGGACAGGATGTCCGTGGGCCCGGACAGGATGTCTGTGGGCCCGGACATTATTTTAGAAAACCTAAATTTTGAAAATTTAAAAATCCCGCCGCCGTCCGTGGGTGTCCGAGGCCACGGACAACCCGTCCGTGGTCCCGGACCATAGGTCCGAGGTCCAGGACCACCCACGGACAGGGGTTTTTTGGTGGTTCCCGACGGTGTTTTCGGCTAAAAAATTATGTACGTGTAGCCTGAAAGGTATACAATATGTTATTAATCGAAAGATTTCAGTTTGAAGTCATAATAAAGATGAAACTTAGCAAACAAGTTAAAGGGCAGAAGCAAAGAAAAACACTAACTCAGGAGCCAAAAAGCTTCGGTTTGTTTCCAAATTTTAACAGAGAATTAATGAAGTCTAGGGGAGTTAGAAAACCTGAATTATAACCTGTTTTGTCCTCAGATTCGAGGTGTTTCTTCACGTCAGGATTCTTCGGAGGCCTCGTTGATGGCGGATCCGGAAGAACTTTGAACCGAGCTTCTGACTCCTTGTTGTTCTTGATGTTCTTCACGTTTTGGTGCTGTTTTGGTGAAGGTTTGATGATGGATGATATTGTGGGAGTTGAAAAAGGTGTTTTGGTGTTGATTTTATGAGATTTCGATGAAATTTCGGGGCTTGGATGTGTAAAAACGTGGGGAAGGTTGTGACGGCTCGGTTTCCTGGTTGCTTAGGGTTCTTGAGGTTCTCCTTTGATCATGGGATAAGGTTCTTTATACAGGCTTCCTTAAAGATAGAAAAATCTGGTAAAAACCGAGATTTACCGACGTTTTAGCTCAAGGGCTTCCAAAAGGAATTTGATTATGAAATTTTAAACATGAGTTAAGGATGATATTTCTGATTTTTCTAAAGTGGAAATGAATTTTTTGGAAGTTGGAATATTTTTAAATTCAATTTCTCGTCAGATTCAATCAGAAATTGATACAAAATTTTTGGAAAATCAAAAATCAAAATTCCAACGCCATTATGCCCAAAATGTCATCCTCTATCATGGGTTAAAATTTCAAAGCATTTTGAATTGATTTGACCCTTATTTTGAGGAGAGAGAAAGCCTATAGGGGGCTTAAGGGCCTTGAAAAATTACAAAAATGCCCCTGGAGATGACTAAACTGTCCCTTGTACTCTGAAATGTGCCGATCGAACTGGGAACCCTCGCTACTTGACCAAACTAGCCTATTAGTAGAGACTCTCTTCCGGAGGGTTGAAATTTTGGGTATAACACCTTGTCTCACATCATTTCATCCAAGCTCGTCATAAGTCATGTCCCGTTTAATTTCATCCAAGCTCGTGATAAGCCCTTCCCCACATCATTTTATCCAGGCCCGTCATAAGCACAGACCATCATCATTTACCCCAAGCACATAATAAGTCCTGACCACCACAAAAACTCCCTGGCCCGTATTAACCCATGTCCACCATACATCATTTTTCAAAGAGCATGTTCATCTTTTTACAGCAATGCATAAGTTCTCAATCATTGCCACGTTTGGTATCCCCACAATCATTTCTGCATTTTGGAATAGGTTTTGGTCCTTAGACGCACCCGGGTTTCATTTGCATTTCACAAATTTTGAAAAGGTTCCGGTCCCTAGATGCACCCAGGTCATATCTTTCAACCTCACATCAAACACATTTTATCATCAAACATACTGCATCATTAATCAATCATCTTGCATCATCACTTCATTTGCATGTCGGGTTGCTGGCGCCTCATTTAGTATGGCCAAGTTGATAAGGTGATGTCAATAAATCCGCTTGTGTTATGTCAGCTTGTTTTAGGGATGAACGAATGGTGGGCAAAGACAATAAGTCCCCATTGTTTTACCAGGAGTTATCCTTGCACACCGGTTGAGGAGCAATGACAATAAGTTTATGTAGGCTCCAACCAGGAGCATTGGATGGGTTTCGGTCCCCAAAAGCATTAGAGCATGGACTAGTTTTGGTCCCAAGAAACATCCGAGCATCATCTTCATCTGCATGTTCGCATTGGTTGGTTTGTGGTGCCCAAAAGCATCTACTATCATTGTCACCTTTTCTGCATTGGACGGGTTTCAGTCCCCAGAAGCATCCGAGCATCGTCTTCACCTTTTCTGCATTGGACGGGTTTTAGTCCCCATAAGCAACCGAGTCATCTGCATTTCACATTGGAAAGGTTTTAGTCCCTAGAAGCATTTGAACTACATCATATTTCAATTGAGACAGGTCCAGGCCCCTAGAAGTTCCTGGGAAGCATCAACTATTTTTTCTCATTTAGGTTGTCAAGCGCCTTAGAATAACTCGACAACTTTTATAAGTAGTCAATGCCTTAGAATAGCTCGACAACATTCTATCATCAACATCATTAGAGGTAGTCATCACCTTAGAATAACTCGACAACTTTCAACCCTTGCTAGAGGTAGTCAACGCCTTAGAATAGCTCGATAAAACCCGAGTCATTTTAGTCAAGGTATTTGGCACCTTTGAATAGCCCAACAACTTCATGACTCTTCTTTTGGTAGCCAGCTCCTTTGTTACATCACCAAGTACCCACTATTGTGATATTGTTCGCTTTGCCGTAACTCACGGTTTTGTTTCCAGCGTTTCCTAGCCCCAAAAGCGTCACAACAAGGAGAGGTATCCCCACCCATATAAGGAATGGTTCGTTCTTCACTTCAATCGATGTGGGAGGGAATCCTCGCTGGGTGTTACACTCCAGCCCCTTGGGAGCCTAGCGCTCTCGCGGGCCATACTGGCATACCGATTTAGGTCTGGTTCGAATACCATATGTAACATCACTAAGTACCCACTGTTGTGATATTGTCCGCTTTACCGCAAATAACAGTTTTGTTTCTAGGGTTTCCTAGCCCCAAAACGCATCACAACAAGGAGAGGTATCCCCACCCATATAAGGAATGGTTCATTCTTCACTCCAATCGATGTGGGAGGTAACCTTTGCTGGGTGTTACAACCTTGGAATAGCTCAAAAAAATTAGGAGATTTTCGACAGTAGCTCGAAGTAGGAAGTAGAACTCTCAAGGTCGGGAAATTTTTTGGAGTGTCATCAAGCATCAACTAGTCTTTTCATCTTTATTACAAAATCTAGTTGATGGGGGGGGGGGGGATCAATCTCTTATACCCAACATTTTGACCCTTGGAAGAAGTCCCATCAAGCATGGATTCAATAAATGGCATTACAGTAAAAAGACATGGAATCACAAATTGTTAAGGACGTTTTCAGTATTTACTATCTTTGCATGATTAACCCACTCACCTCAAAATGGTCATGACAGTTTGATCATCATGAAGGGAAATTTTGTAATTTTTGGAAAAAAAAGTTCTAAAAAATTAGCTTTCAGTACATATTATAAGCTCTTTTTTAATAATCAAAGCCTCACATTTTTGAAATTAAAAATAAAAAGGCTTCTATCCATTAAAATAAAAGTTTCAATCTACTTATTAGGCCTATCCTTGACCGAAATTCCAAAAAATTTTATTTGAAGCCCAAAGTCCAAACATTAAATGAAAATATAGGTCATCTTGTAATTTTCTCTCTCCTTCGAAAATAATTTAAAACAATTCAAAATTTAATAAAATTTTGACATATGACAAGGGATGATATTTGGAGCATAATAGATTTGGAATTTTTTATTTTCCAATAATTATCTTTTAAATTCTAAACAAATTTTATGAAAAATTGATTTTAATAATATTCTTTTATCGAATTAAAAAAAATTCATTGTAAAATTAAGAAATATCCTCCTTTATATGATGGCAAATTTTCATCATTAGCTTCCACCCAGAAGTTACCCAACCAGTTTCGGTAAACTTGATCCCTACTGATTCAATACACATTCAAGAACCTTAAAAAGTCAGAAAACCTTATCACAAAGCTGCCTCCCATGATTTTCCATACCCGAGCGCCAAAACCATACCAAACTCTCCCGAAAATCACAAAAGCGAAGTCTTTCAACTCCCACCAATAATCTAGCCATCAAAACTCCAAGAAATCACCACCAAGACGTGAAAGAGACCACTCAGATCACGTAGTCAGAAGCTTGGGTCCAGATTCCACCGGATTAGCCATAAACAAAGCAATCGGAAAATACCGATGTGAAAGAACCTCTGCCTACCAAGATCAAAACAGGTTAGTAACCAATTTTCTAACTCCCTTAACTCTAATATTTTCTCGGTATAAATTTTTGATCAAACTCCACCGTCCAGTGGTGGTCCGCACCCACGAACGTCCCGTTCGGGGTCTCAGACCTAATTCAAAGCCATAGATGCCTCCTGACGGTGGCGGATCTTATATTTTCAAAATTTAGGGTTTTCTAATGCATGTTTGGGCCCACAAACACCCTGGTTGTGGCCCCGGACTCTTTGAAATTTTTACCTTTAATAAATTTAAAATTTTTGTTATTTAGTTGATTAGGGTTTGTGGTCACTGGCATTTGGTCCATGTTGAGCAAAATAGTGATGAAGCTATCCTGATAACTATGGGCAGTGAACCAGTCATTCTAGTCCAACAAGGTCATATCCACAGGGACTTCGTAACTATCTAATCAATTATAAGATTAGTCAATGTGCATAAATATAAACATAGGTGCATAAATGTAAATTGGGGGGTTTTGGGGTTTTTGTTTGATAAAAAAAAAAAAAGAAAACGACAAAACTAACTAACTAAGCGAAGATAGATGTACGGTGGGAGTGAGAGAATCACCTAAATGCACCCAAACATGGCCTTAATCCTAATTCATTCTAGTAGTCTAACAGAAAATAGATAACGACTGTAACACCCCAACTACTAACAACACACTTAACAACATATCACAGCGGAATTCATAACTCACAACATCACTTAACTCTTTGGTGTTACACGCCGTTAGCCACCCACGTGGCTAACAAGGCTAACATACATACATTGTACCGGTCTGATGGACTACATTCCCGAGCCACTACACATAAATCCTGTTCCATGTCCAACAGTCATTATACACTTACATTACAGCTGTACCGAGTAATTACCAACTAACGCCGATACATTTTCGGTCTTACTACACCTATAATACATCCACCATTCTCATGACTACCACATACAACACTACCCCGTCCTACTCTCGAACGGCTTCCAGTTCCTTGTACCTGAAAAGTATGGGAGCCCCCAAAGGGGTCAGCACCTTTGCTGGTATGGTAATCCCGCAGCCCGCATGCTACCGGGCCACGCACAACTATTTGTCGTCTTAGCATGCGGTTGATTTATTTCAAACATGCACAAACTCACACGTATCATGCTTATAAGCAAACATCCGTTAATAGGGCACAAACACAAATTAGCACACACACTCAATAGCAACACACTTCACTTTATAACATACTCAACTTAATTTCTCTCCTCTGAGAGGGTATAACTTTACTTAGGGACTGCCGGGGTGATATAAGCCCGAGCACAACATACATACATTTCCTTTACTTGAGTGGCGGCCTCATATAGGACCGATCACAACATACATAATTTCCCCCTAACTCCAATAGTGATGAGGTGGGTAAGCCTTGGTTAAGCTTGTGGGTGGTTGTAATTCCAGGAGGAAGAACAACCGTAACATAACAAAGAGGGAGTCGAAGCGAACTTATGCATCGACACCCTACCAACATTATACATAATTTCCCTCCTAGCCCGATGTGGAGGTCGGGTAGGTAAGCTTTGGCTAAGCTAGTGGGAGGTCGAAATCCAATGAAGGAAAACAACCCTAACATAACAGGATGGGAGTTAATTCTCATATATGTATTAACTCCCAAACAACACGCGCGACCGGAACAACCGGATTCCTCTCCATACATAACATATACTTATTAGTTAGAGGTTCCCTTATGGAACTTACCACATACATACATCACATAGTGTTACTAACTCGATTAGACACATATGGGGAGTAATATCCCTTTTTAACAAACATGAATAACTGTATCCAATAACAACAACAACATATCCAACAAGTCACATACATCACTCATAATAACAACATACACTAACGCACTGATAGCCGTAGTTAGAACGTTCCCATGGGTTGGGACGTTTATTCCGAATACCGATCTCTTATGTGAACCTAAAGTCGGTTAACTATATTATTTAACACATAACTAAGGTTAAGCGGTATCGGAATTAATTACGCCACAATAATGAATTACTGTAAACTCATTTCATGCTTTATCTTGCAAGGTGGCAAACACACACAGAAAAACACATTGGCATACAAGCCGGTGTAATCCGGTAGGACACAGGTTGCAAGAAAACCATACCTGTCACCAAGGTCCACTCTATTGTGTCCTCCTATGTTCCTCGAACAATCCTTGAACAACTGGTGACAATACAATTACTTTCATTAACATTGGGGTAATATGTTGTTTAACGTCTATAGTGCCCATAGTTAACCCCTCTCTCTTTATACTTTATTTATTTACTCTTGTGATCTTAAGTTTACAACTCTCACACCAAACCTAACACTTGTTTACCCACTTTAAGGCCTTTACATGTCACCAAACAGGGCCTAAACATCATCTAAAACCATTACCATTCAATCCCCCATCATTAGGAGCCTTAAACAAATTTTTTGTGTTTCTCTGGTATGGACCGCCCCTCTGGGGCGGTCCCAGGGGCGGTCCACAACAGAGCTACCCGTTTTTTTCGTTTTCTACATTTCTGGGCACTGGACCTCCCCACAGGGGCGGTCCAGAACAGAACCCATTTTAAAAACCGTTTTTCTACACATTCTGAGCTCCAAATTCATCCAAATTTTTTTCCACTTATTCCACAATCTTTCCACATGTTTCCTACATGTTTAAACATCTTTAAACATGTATTAAACCTCTCCAAATCATTGGTTAAGTCCTTACCCCAATTCTTGCTCAATTTTCAACAAACCAAACTCTCACAATTTGCATTCTTTACACTATTTTGCATTTCTTACTTCTTCTTGCTTGTTTTTATCCCTTACCAACCTCACCAAAACCATACCATCACAAATCATTCCTACATAAATGCACAACCAAAACCCACATTCACTCCTTGTTTCACAAGTTATAAACACTAACTCTCTTTTAGCATTTCTAAGCTCCACATGTGTAACTTGCTACAGATTTTCATCCTTCTCTTCCTAATTTCCCAAATACCATTTCAAGGCTATTAAACCACTCTACTCAACACTACACCCCAAGGTCCCCCCATTCACCAAGCCATCATCAATACACTCATTTTCTACCAAAATTTCGCCATAACCTCCCCATAAACTTAGCATCTCCCAAACCTCATCTTGTCATCATTTTTCAAACCTAAACTAGCCAAACCCACAAGGGCTCTATCAGAGCATAATATATCCTCAAAATTTCATTAAACAACAATATAGCTCCAAAATCAAATGCATTGGCACTTAGCCTCTTAAATCAACACAAGTTCACAATTATCTCTTAAATCAATTTTACACACTCCCCCACATAGATTCCAACTCATAATTTGGGTTCATTAATTTAATTACCCATCTCAAATCCTAAAACAACTTAAAACAAGCCTTAAGGTAGATTTCTTACCTTAATTTCACAAGTCTCCTTAATTCACCTCTTTGCTCCTCATCTTCTCCAAAATCGGTTAAGAGGGTATGGAGTTTCCAACTCCATCCCAACATCCAAGAACAAAAACATACTTAATTAATTATCTAAACCCTTGGAATATCTCAATTCCATAAAAGGGCTAGAATACAATGTTAGGGTTTACCTTTTTGAAGTTTATAAGAGGAACTCTCACCCTTGAATCAAGAAGGAAATTACTCCCACCATTGAAGGGTCAATTTGGAGCTCAAGAACAAGAAGGAAAACAAGGTATCAAAAATGGTGAAAAATCGATTACACCATGAGGTGAAGGAAAAATGACTTTTTCTTGGAAATTTTTACTTTAGAAGGAAGAGGAGACTCCAAGCTTCACATTGGTGCCATTTTCTCTTCAAATGGGGAAAACCCATGGAGGTCAACTTCATTATTTTCGGATTTTGAAAAGAGGGAAGCGTAGAGCTTGAAGAGAGGATCGCAAATATGTAGTTATTTTTGTGATTTAAGCTTGGAGCTAGCTTGGACAAGGAGGAGAAGTGGAGGAGGCCATGGGGCTCCATTGTCGTTCTGCACATCGAGAGGGAGGAGAAAATAAATGATGGGAGGAGAAGAGAGGAAAGAGAGGAAAGAGAGAAGGGAAAAGAAAATAAAGGAGGAGAGAGAGTGTGGGTGGGGGTATAAGTTACTTTTTACTTTTTGACTTATTTAATTAGCTAACTAGTCAAGTGTGAGGGGCTGTCTACATTAATAAAAACCAGGCCCACTAATATATACACACTGGAACGTTTTTCGTCTTTTACAGAAAACGCCCATTAATTTACCCGGTTTTAGTACTATTCACTAACCGGGTCCGTTTTCCGGAATTTTCTCGTTTATTTAATTTTAATGGTTATTATACTCCCATTAATGTTTAATTATTGTTACATAATCAACTATTATTTTTACGGGGTCATTTAACTGTTTAAAATCACACGTTTTCGGATTTTCTCGAACAACACGTTTTAGGACTCCGTTAGCGTTTTTACGCATGGTTTGAATCCGTTTTCTTCCGAAATTTTCCCACATGTTATTAATGTGTAATTAAGGTATAAAAATACACTTATCACTCTAACGAAGGTTATGTACCTCCTAAAATAATTAAATACGCGGTTTCACGTTTTGTGACTTTTACGCATTTTCTTATTCTTTTTGGTTTTTATTTCTTCACCAATAATCTTAAGGACTTAATTAGCCTTAGAAAATTATAATTACATATTTAATTAACATACTAAGGTTTGGGGTATTTCAATCTACCCCCCTTAAAAGAACTTCGTCCTCGAAGTTCACACTTCCCTAGCATCATTTGAATTAGAACACCGGGATTACTTGCAACATAAACTTCCATAACAAACATACTTTACATTACAACCTCGGACTCGACGGTCCGGGTAACACATCCACATCCATATATATATAACATACTTACATAGTAATCTCGGACTTGATGATCCGGCTACCTTAACAACATTTGCACATGTATAACAACCCCTTGACTCTTGGTCTGGGTAACATAACAACATTTAGACTCGTGGTCTTGATAACATGACATCCTTTAGACACATAGGTCTTGATAACATAACACTTCCGGAATTCAATCACATTAGGACTCAAGGTCCAAAATAATAATTATTACACATACCACACAACATGTCATAGCATGTATATCAACCAGAAATTCCTTTTCCATCTCTTCATGAGTTCGAGACCCATGTAGAGTACATATACACTGTGATCCCGCAGAACCGGTCGCGATGGACACTCTGGTCCCCGTTCCTTTGGGAGATCAAAACGATTGCATACACCTTTAAAATATACTTCTCATGTCACCGGTCCTAAGACAAAGGCTCATACATCCTTAGCTCGTGAGCAAGTAGTAGGAAAATACCCTCTATGAGGTTAAGTATCATGAAATCCTTTATTGGAAGGATACAAGTTGAAAATCCTCTACGAGGTCACATAAAGGTAGTCCTTCCTTTGAAAATACCACTTAAGAATCTTAAAAATATTTATTGAAGTCTTGAAAATACCAATTGAAAAACATTTCAAACCCAATTTAAAATTCTTTTGAAAACTCAATACAACTCCAAGTCCAATTATTGCTAACTGCATCTTATTCTTGATGTGATTATTTGTGACCACTTATAGGGAGTTTCAAGAATCATCCAACCCTAATGTGATCAGCATCAGAGTTGAACTATCTTTCCACCCCAATTTGTGTTCGGCTTCCCTTGATCTCATGATAATCAAGTTTCACCTCCCACTTCAATTTCAAACAACAGCTAATTCAAACATGTACCATTTTCTATCTTTAATCCTTCTAGTTGTAATCATTACATCTCCAAGGGATAGAACTCTGTCTATCAATCATCTTCCAGATTTATTTTAAATCAAGTTACCTAGGGAATTTAATTCTCACTAGGTTCTATGTTGGTGTCACACCTCTTCATAAATCACATACTGTATATATATGCTTTTATAAAAATACAATACACGGTTTTACATTTAGTATTGTATGAACATACATAGTCGGGGTTTAGTTCCCCGGGAGTTTCTTACTCCCTTATACTTATACTTTCACACACATCCGTTAACACAAACAAACACACTTATCACAATGGTATTCGCATCTTCTGTGCGCAATTACCACAATTAACCATGAATGAATGCGTATTTTATGTAACACGCGCACCAATCATCAAAACAATTCATTTTGTGCTATGCACATCATAGTTCACGTACACTTGTACGGTAAAAGACACTAAGTGGTTCTGCGCTCTACCCCCCCTTAGAAGGGATTACGCCCACGTAATCAATCAGTTAATCACTGGTTTAGAACATTCTACCGTCGTGAAGTGTTTTATCTCCACGCGGTTTATTACACAATGTGTTCTGGTTTGAGGATCTTAGCCATATTGGCGGTTTAGTCCCTAACCAAGACTTCTCATTAGGGTTTATTTTAACTCTTAACTGGTTCGATCCTGGCCTATGAGGCTTTTAGGCATCATTAGTTTGCCATTCACTCATGTTCACTATTCACATTCATCGTTCGAATCACTGGTTCACCAGTTTCTACTGCGCAACTCTTGATAATTTAGAGCTTAGTTTGCCCCATACATTATTCTTACTGTATTGTATATCTTCGATTATCACCTTCATCTTGGTAATATTGATTTCTCAACCGACGCGTGGTATCACTTACCATGAGCGAACTCGGTGAGTTACAGACTTACTATCCATTTCCATGATAACTCACTGTATTCCACAATAACTTACTTGATTTCTTCCGACTTATTGTCGGTTAAGTCTGAGCTACTACCTATTGTGTAGTACTCTGTCGATCATTTCCAACACTTGAGGTATATTCCATACCGATATTTAATAATTGTGTTACTGTAGTCACTTATGCCAACTAAGTACCTTTTGATTGGTACGACCGTGCTTCTCTCATGCATCGGTTTTATCACATCGTAAGTCTTGTTCTTCTGTCACATTTAACATTTCCCAAACTTCCTAGCTATCTCACTCGATCATTACCGCACAAGGCAATACCAAAACACTCAGTCATACAGAGTGCAGAGGCGTAAACTCTTGACAGTAAATCTCTTATGCGATTGCAATAGGAATTCACACTGTTTTCCTTATCACATAGTATCAACTACTGGCTTATTGCCCAGTCTGTCTGCTATTACTTACCTTGCATGTTCATTGGGTTTGACCCATAACTGGTTTTATCTGCCACATTATTATTTAGCAACACTTATGCAACGGTCGCTTACTGCGCCCCGTGCCCTTACTCATTGTGTAACATTAACTTACACTGCATCCGCTATTATATTAGCTTCCGCCATTACACTGTGTCTTGCCACTCATTTGGCTGACTGCTGAACACGCTATTGTTTTTGAGTCTCTATGCTCCTTGAGCGTCGTTCATTACACATTTAGCATCCCACACCTATCGTGGTTGCTATTTGACTTTTTACTCATCTGATTTCCACAACTGGTAGAAATACTTCTTTTCAATTTATTCCTACTCACCTTATTCTTGGGTAATGACAACGTGGTCAACCCTTAACATATTCCCTGAACTCTGTTCTCATAACTACCACTGTTGCGGTCTCACATATCACGAGGTATCCCCACTCTTGAAGCAGTGGTTCGTTATCCGCTTACTTACTTATATAACATAAATCTCTGTGGTCAATAACATTTCCTTAACACATTTTACTTGTGGCTTATAAGCCCTATTGCCTCGAGCTCTGCTCATTGTAGGCTGTTCACACACATTTACTTCCCGTACATAATACACGGTTTATAGGTTGTATTGGGCTCCATGATTTATTCCTTTCATGGGATGCCCCTTCAAGGATGTCAGACTTCCTCCTGACGCCTTTTGCTTAAACTGGGTGTTAGTTTCGACCCTTGCGTTTCTATCATGTTATCTCATTCAACCGTTGTTGATCCAAACACCCTTTTAGGGATAGTTCCTGGGTGTTACTAGGTCATGCCACTACATCTGGCTTGTACTTATAAGTACGTTTAATCAACTACATTGCCTCGCGTTCCTGGCTGATTCATTATCCTCTCCAGTGAGATTGATATCTCTAGTGATCATCTCGGGAGTCATCCCGTTCATCGCACATCAACGTATCCATAGTAGGCATCTGCCTCACCATATTTAGGCTGGGTACTTACTCCAGCTATATGTCTTGTCCTTCAGGTTCCTTATGACCTATTCCATGTCTTCACTTACCAACCAGTGCACTTTGCACTTGTTCACCTTTAAACATTTCCTTAAAATAAACTTACTGATTCTTTTAGTTTCATTGACTTTACTGGGTTCCTTGCTCCACCATCCGATGGAAATTCATTGCTCTTGCTTGACCTTTACTTCGGACCGTAGTATGGAGTCAACTACTTCCCGTGTTCCAGACTCCACTCGTATACATACGTGGGGTACCCTACTGATACATTGCTACTGAAATACCGAGCTTAGGAAGTACCGAGTTAAGAGTTTAGTACTTTGGTTAAGGGTTGAGTGATAGCGTAGAGTACGCTAGTTAGCGAAATACCAGTGTGTACTGGATACCTACAGTATCCATCCCGCCCTCCACCAACCCTATATTATAACTCGAAAGAGCGCCAGAGAGATGAAAATCCTCTTTTACTCGGGAATACCGATCTGGCTGTTATTAAGTGTCCTTAAAGTACGGAGAACCCGTCACACGGTAGATCCCGAAAGGTGTGAACCCGAAGACGGTCTCCATTTTAACAAAATTAACCGCTTTGTTAGCGAAAAGTGAAGAATCTTATGCACAAGAGAATGGAATTTCCAGCACCCTGAGTCGACATGCGGAGCAGTCGAGGACAACCACAGCTTGCAACGCACTAACGTGCAACAGTGGAGAAGTGAAGTAGTAGAACCCGAGACGAGTGTCTACGGGACTACAAATGTTAACTAATACACCAACGATACCAACCGATTAAGGAACTACAACACAGTACGAGGAGGATACAAAACTAAGGAAAAGGGTCTCCCAGAATGGGAAACACCCTAGTCAATGGTTATCATGTGAAGACAGTGAGAAGTATCCAGAAGATTTATTGTTAAGACTGTAAGATCAAGCAAGGGCCAGCAGGGCCACTGATGTCAGTGCGGATGAAAGCAATACCGCAACCAGTGTGTATTGAACCGATAACCAGATTGCATGGCGCACTTGCCCTGGCAAGTGCTGCTATAACAAATCTGTACGAAATTTTAAACAACTCCGGTACTTAGTAAAGTACCATGAAGTTAAGTGGGGTTATCATAACCGTGGAAAGGCTTAATAGCCTGACCTCAGTGCTTGGAATACACCAGTCAGCAAGAAGCTAGACTTGGTTAAGGCAAGGAAACGTTGTAAAACCACGAAAATTTTTCTTTCACCTAAATTTATTTTCAAAACTTTTTCAAAACCAAAATTTTCTTTCAAACCCCTTTTATTTCCAACCTTCTTTTAAACCAAACCAGAAGACCTACACGGGCCTCAGTGCCACATGGTAGGTAAGTTTTACCCAGTTACTTTTAAATAACCGAATGGAAACCAGTAAACCAAGGGTAACAACCAGGGAATGAGTGAGTTCATAATAATACAACAGTGGATACACTTCCTTGATTAAGTTCGGGAAGCACGGAATGCATATTATCACAGGATAATATAAGAGGAGTTGACAGCAGAATACTTCACCTAGGCAGGTGACGGACACTACGAGTGTACCAACTGAAATGTGGGACGACCGCACTCCGATAGGAGTTGTGGGCCTGACAAACCTTCTTATGGGGTAGTCGGGTAAGTAGCAATGTATCAGTAGGGTACCCCATGTATGTATACGAGTGGAGTCTGGAACACGGGAAGTAGTTGACTCCATACTACGGTCCGAAGTAAAGGTCAAGCAAGAGCAATGAATTTCCATCGGATGGTGGAGCAAGGAACCCAGTAAAGTCAATGAAACTAAAAGAATCAGTAAGTTTATTTTAAGGAAATGTTTAAAGGTGAACAAGTGCGAAGTGCACTGGTTGGTAAGTGAAGACATGGAATAGGTCATAAGGAACCTGAAGGACAAGACATATAGCTGGAGTAAGTACCCAGCCTAAATATGGTGAGGCAGATGCCTACTATGGATACGTTGATGTGCGATGAACGGGATGACTCCCGAGATGATCACTAGAGATATCAATCTCACTGGAGAGGATAATGAATCAGCCAGGAACGCGAGGCAATGTAGTTGATTAAACGTACTTATAAGTACAAGCCAGATGTAGTGGCATGACCTAGTAACACCCAGGAACTATCCCTAAAAGGGTGTTTGGATCAACAACGGTTGAATGAGATAACATGATAGAAACGCAAGGGTCGAAACTAACACCCAGTTTAAGCAAAAGGCGTCAGGAGGAAGTCTGACATCCTTGAAGGGGCATCCCATGAAAGGAATAAATCATGGAGCCCAATACAACCTATAAACCGTGTATTATGTACGGGAAGTAAATGTGTGTGAACAGCCTACAATGAGCAGAGCTCGAGGCAATAGGGCTTATAAGCCACAAGTAAAATGTGTTAAGGAAATGTTATTGACCACAGAGATTTATGTTATATAAGTAAGTAAGCGGATAACGAACCACTGCTTCAAGAGTGGGGATACCTCGTGATATGTGAGACCACAACTGTGGTAGTTATGCGAACAGAGGTCAGGGAATATGTTAAGGGTTGACCACGTTGTCATTACCCAAGAATAATGTGAGTAGGAATAAATTGAAAAGATGTATTTGTACCAGTTGTGGAAATCAGATGAGTAAAAAGTCAAATAGCAACCACCATAGGTGTGGGATGCTAAATGTGTAATGAACGACGCTCAAGGAGCATAGAGACTCAAAAACAATAGCGTGTTCAGCAATCAGCCAAATAAGTGGCAAGACACAGTGTAATGGCGGAAGCTAATATAATAGCGGATGCAGTGTAAGTTAATGTTACACAATGAGTAAGGGCACGGGGCGCAGTAAGCGACCGTTGCATAAGTGTTGCTAAATAATAATGTGGCAGATAAAACCAGTTATGGGTCAAACCCAATGAACATGCAAGGTAAGTAATAGCAGACAGACTGGGCAATAAGCCAGTAGTTGATACTATGTGATAAGGAAAACAGTGTGAATTCCTATTGCAATCGCATAAGAGATTTACTGTCAAGAGTTTACGCCTCTGCACTCTGTATGACTGAGTGTTTTGGTATTGCCTTGTGCGGTAATGATTGAGTGAGATAGCTAGGAAGTTTGGGAAATGTTAAATGTGACAGAAGAACAAGACTTACGATGTGATAAACCGATGCATGAGAGAAGCATGGTCGTACCAATCAAAAGGTACTTAGTTGGCATAAGTGACTACAGTAACATAATTATTAAATATCGGTATGGAATATACCTCAAGTGTTGGAAATGATCGACAGAGTACTACACAATAGGTAGTTGCTCAGACTTAACCGACAATAAGTCGGAAGAAATCAAGTAAGTTATTGTGGAATACAGTGAGTTATCATGGAAGTGGATAGTAAGTCTGTAACTCACCGAGTTCGCTCATGGTAAGTGATACCACGCGTCGGTTGAGAAATCAATATTACCAAGATGAAGGTGATAATCGAAGATATACAATAAAGTAAGAATAATGTATGGGGCAAACTAAGCTCTAAATTATCAAGAGTTGCGCAGTAGAAACTGGTGAACCAGTGATTCGAACGATGAATGTGAATAGTGAACATGAGTGAATGGCAAACTAATGATGCCTAAAAGCCTCATAGGCCAGGATCGAACCAGTTAAGAGTTAAAATAACCCTAATGAGAAGTCTTGGTTAGGGACTAAACCGCCAATATGGCTAAGATCCTCAAACCAGAACACATTGTGTAATAAACCGCGTGGAGATAAAACACTTCACGACGGTAGAATGTTCTAAACCAGTGATTAACTGATTGATTACGTGGGCGTAATCCCTTCTAAGGGGGGTAGAGCGCAGAACCACTTAGTGTCTTTTACCGTACAAGTGTACGTGAACTATGATGTGCATAGCACAAAATGAATTGTTTTGATGATTGGTGCGCGTGTTACATAAACATACGCATTCATTCATGGTTAATTGTGGTAATTGCGCACAGAAGATGCGAATACCATTGTGATAAGTGTGTTTGTTGTGTTAACGGATGTGTGTGAAAGTATAAGTATAAGGGAGTAAGAAACTCCCGGGGAACTAAACCCCGACTATGTATGTTCATACAATACTAAATGTAAAACCGTGTATTGTATTTTTATAAAAGCATATATATATACAGTATTGTGATTTATGAAGAGGTGTGACACCAACATAGAACCTAGTGAGAATTAAATTCCCTAGGTAACTTGATTTAAAATAAATCTGGAAGATGATTGATAGACAGAGTTCTATCCCTTGGAGATGTAATGATTACAACTAGAAGGATTAAAGATAGAAAATGGTACATGTTTGAATTAGCTGTTGTTTGAAATTGAAGTGGGAGGTGAAACTTGATTATCATGAGATCAAGGAAGCCGAACACAAATTGGGGTGGAAAGATAGTTCAACTCTGATGCTGATCACATTAGGGTTGGATGATTCTTGAAACTCCCTATAAGTGGTCACAAATAATCACATCAAGAATAAGATGCAGTTAGCAATAATTGGACTTGGAGTTGTATTGAGTTTTCAAAAGAATTTTAAATTGGGTTTGAAATGTTTTTCAATTGGTATTTTCAAGACTTCAATAAATATTTTTAAGATTCTTAAGTGGTATTTTCAAAGGAAGGACTACCTTTATGTGACCTCGTAGAGGATTTTCAACTTGTATCCTTCCAATAAAGGATTTCATGATACTTAACCTCATAGAGGGTATTTTCCTACTACTTGCTCACGAGCTGAGGACGTATGAGCCTTTGTCTTAGGACCGGTGACATGAGAAGTATATTTTAAAGGTGTATGCAATCGTTTTGATCTCCCAAAGGAACGGGGACCAGAGTGTCCATCGCGACCGGTTCTACGGGATCACAGTGTATATGTACTCTACATGGGTCTCGAACTCATGAAGAGATGGAAAAGGAATTTCTGGTTGATATACATGCTATGACATGTTGTGTGGTATGTGTAATAATTATTATTTTGGACCTTGAGTCCTAATGTGATTGAATTCCGGAAGTGTTATGTTATCAAGATCTATATGTCTAAAGGATGTCGTGTTATCAAGACCACGAGTCTAAATGTTGTTATGTTACCCAGACCAAGAGTCAAAGGGTTGTTATACATGTGCAAATGTTGTTAAGGTAGCCGGATCATCAAGTCCGAGATTACTATGTAAGTATGTTATATATATATGGATGTGGATGTGTTACCCGGACCGTCGAGTCCGAGGTTGTAATGTAGTATGTTTGTTATGGAAGTTTATGTTGCAAGTAATCCCGGTGTTCTAATTCAAATGATGCTAGGGAAGTGTGAACTTCGAGGACGAAGTTCTTTTAAGGGGGGTAGATTGAAATACCCCAAACCTTAGTATGTTAATTAACTATGTAATTATAATTTTCTAAGGCTAATTAAGTCCTTAAGATTATTGGTGAAGAAATAAAAACCAAAAAGAATAAGAAAATACGTAAAAGTCACAAAACGTGAAACCGCGTATTTAATTCTTTAGGAGGTACATAACCTTCGTTAGAGTGATAAGTGTATTTTTATACCTTAATTACACATTAATAACATGTGGGAAAATTCCGGAAGAAAACGGATTCAAACCATGCGTAAAACGCTAACGGAGTCCTAAAACGTGTTTTTCGAGAAAATCCGAAAACGTGATTTTTAAACAGTTAAAAGACCCCCTAAAAATAATAGTTGATTATGTAACAATAATTAAACATTAATGGGAGTATAATAACCATTAAAATTAAATAAACGAGAAAATTCCGGAAAACGGACCCGGTTAGTGAATAGTGCTAAAACCGGGTAAATTAATGGGGTTTTCTGTAAAAGACGAAAAATGTTCCAGTGTGTATATATTAGTGGGCCGGTTTTTATTAATGTAGACAGCCCCTCACACTTGACTAGTTAGCTAATTAAATAAGTCAAAAAGTAAAAAGTAACTTATACCCCCACCCACACTCTCTCTCCTCCTTTATTTTCTTTTCCTACTCTCTTTCCTCTCTTTCTCCTCCCATCATTTTTTTTCTCCTCCCTCTCGATGGCAGAACGACAATGGAGCCCCATGGCCTCCTCCACTTCTCCTCCTTGTCCAAGCTAGCTCCAAGCTTAAATCACAAAATAACTACATATTTGCGATCCTCTCTTCAAGCTCTACGCTTCCCTCTTTTCAAAATCCGAAAATAATGAAGTTGACCTCCATGGGTTTTCCCCATTTGAAGAGAAAATGGCACCAATGTGAAGCTTGGAGTCTCCTCTTCCTTCTAAGGTAAAAATTTCCAAGAAAAGTCATTTTTCCTTCACCTCATGGTGTAATCGATTTTTCACCATTTTTGATACCTTGTTTTCCTTCTTGTTCTTGAGCTCCAAATTGACCCTTCAATGGTGGAGTAATTTCCTTCTTGATTCAAGGGTGAGAGTTCCTCTATAAACTTCAAAAAGGTAAACCCTAACTTTGTATTCTAGCCCTTTTATTGAATTGAGATATTCCAAGGGTTTAGATAATTAATTAAGTATGTTTTTGTGTTCTTGGATGTTGGGATGGAGTTGGAAACTCCATACCCTCTTAACCGATTTTGGAGAAGATGAGGAGCAAGAGGTGAATTAAGGAGACTTGTGAAATTAAGGTAAGAAATCTACCTTAAGGCTTGTTTTAAGTTGTTTTAGGATTTGAGATGGGTAATTAAATTAATGAACCCAAATTATGAGTTGGAATCTATGTGGGGGAGTGTGTAAAATTGATTTAAGAGATAATTGTGAACTTGTGTTGATTTAAGAGGCTAAGTGCCAATGCATTTGATTTTGGAGCTATATTGTTGTTTAATGAAATTTTGAGGATATATTATGCTCTGATAGAGCCCTTGTGGGTTTGGCTAGTTTAGGTTTGAAAAATGATGACAAGATGAGGTTTGGGAGATGCTAAGTTTATGGGGAGGTTATGGCGAAATTTTGGTAGAAAATGAGTGTATTGATGATGGCTTGGTGAATGGGGGGACCTTGTGTTGTAGTGTTGAGTAGAGTGGTTTAATAGCCCTTGAAATGGTATTTGGGAAATTAGGAAGAGAAGGATGAAAATCTGTAGCAAGTTACACATGTGGAGCTTAGAAATGCTAGAAGAGAGTTAGTGTTTATAACTTGTGAAACAAGGAGTGAATGTGGGTTTTGGTTGTGCATTTATGTAGGAATGATTTGTGATGGTCATTGATGGTTTTGGTGAGGTTGGTAAGGGATAAAAACAAGCAAGAAGTAAGAAATGCAAAATAGTGTAAAGAATGCAAATTGTGAGAGTTTGGTTTGTTGAAAATTGAGCAAGAATTGGGGTAAGGACTTAACCAATGATTTGGAGAGGTTTAATACATGTTTAAAGATGTTTAAACATGTAGGAAACATGTGGAAAGATTGTGGAATAAGTGGAAAAAAATTTGGATGAATTTGGAGCTCAGAATGTGTAGAAAAAACGGTTTTTAAAATGGGTTCTGTTCTGGACCGCCCCTCGGGACCGCCCCTGTGGGAGGTCCAGTGCCCAGAAATGTAGAAAACGAAAAAACGGGTAGCTTCTGTTGTGGACCGCCCCTGGGACCCCCCAGAGGGGCGGTCCATACCAGAGAAACACAAAAAAAATTTGTTTAAGGCTCCTAATGATGGGGGATTGAATGGTAATGGTTTTAGATGATGTTTAGGCCCTGTTTGGTGACATGTAAAGGCCTTAAAGTGGGTAAACAAGTGTTAGGTTTGGTGTGAGAGTTGTAAACTTAAGATCACAAGAGTAAATTAAGTATAACGGGATGAACGGGGTTAACTATGGGCACTATAGACGTTAAACACATATTACCCCAATGTTAATGAAAGTAATTGTATTGTCACCAGTTGTTCAAGGATTGTTCGAGGAACATAGGAGGACACATAGAGTGGACCTTGGTGACAGGTATGGTTTTCTTGCAACCTGTGTCCTACCGGATTACACCGGCTTGTATGCCAATGTGTTTTTTCTGTGTGTTTGCCACCTTGCAAGATAAAGCATGAAATGAGTTTACAGTAATTCATTATTGTGGCGTAATTAATTCCGATACCGCTTAACCTTAGTTATGTGTTAAATAATAGTTAACCGACTTTAGGTTCACATAAGATCGGTATTCGGAATAAACGTCCCAACCCATGGGAACGTTCTAACTATGGCTATCAGTGCGTTAGTGTATGTTGTTATTATGAGTGATGTATGTGACTTGTTGGATATGTTGTTGTTGTTATTGGATACAGTTATTCATGTTTGTTAAAAGGGATATTACTCCCCATATGTGTCTAACCGAGTTAGTAACACTATGTGATGTATGTATGTGGTAAGTTCCATAAGGGAACCTCTAACTAATAAGTATATGTTATGTATGGAGAGGAATCCGGTTCTTCCGGTCGCGCGTGTTTTTGGGAGTTAATACATATATGAGAATTAACTCCCATCCTGTTATGTTAGGGTTGTTTTCCTTCATTGGATTTTGACCTCCCACTAGCTTAGCCAAAGCTTACCTACCCGACCTCCACATCGGGCTAGGAGGGAAATTATGTATAATGTTGGTAGGGTGTCGATGCCTAAGTTCGCTTCGACTCCCTCTTTGTTATGTTACTGTTGTTCTTCCTCCTGGAATTACAACCACCCACAAGCTTAACCAAGGCTTACCCACCTCATCACTATTGGAGTTAGGGGGAAATTATGTATGTTGTGATCGGTCCTATATGAGGCCGCCACTCAAGTAAAGGAAATGTATGTATGTTGTGCTCGGGCTTATATCACCCCGGCATTCCCTAAGTAAAGTTATACCCTCTCAGAGGAGAGAAATTAAGTTGAGTATGTTATAAAGTGAAGTGTGTTGCTATTGAGTGTGTGTGCTAATTTGTGTTTGTGCCCTATTAACGGATGTTTGCTTATAAGCATGATACGTGTGAGTTTGTGCATGTTTGAAATAAATCAACCGCATGCTAAGACGACAAATAGTTGTGCGTGGCCCGGTAGCATGCGGGCTGCGGGATTACCATACCAGCAAAGGTGCTGACCCCCTTTGGGGGCTCCCATACTTTTCAGGTACAAGGAACTGGAAGCCGTTCGAGAGTAGGACGGGGTAGTGTTGTATGTGGTAGTCATGAGAATGGTGGATGTATTATAGGTGTAGTAAACCGAAAATGTATCGGCGTTAGTTGGTAATTACTCGGTACAGCTGTAATGTAAGTGTATAATGACTGTTGGACATGGAACGGGATTTATGTGTAGTCGCTCGGGAATGTAGTCCATCAGACCGGTACAATGTATGTATGTTAGCCTTGTTAGCCACGTGGGTGGCTAACGGCGTGTAACACCAAAGAGTTAAGTGATGTTGTGAGTTATGAATTCCGCTGTGATATGTTGTATAAGTGTGTTGTTAGTAGTTGGGGTTACAAAAAGTGGTATCAGAGCGAAGTATCGCTCTGATGACTGAAAACCGAGCTTAGGAAGTACCGAGTTAAGAGTTTAGTACTTTGGGTTAAGGGTTGATGATAGCGTGAGAGTACGCTAGTTAGCGAAATCCAGTGTGTACTGGATACCTACAGTATCCATCCCGCCCTCCACCAACCCTATATTATAACTCGGAAAGAGCGCCAGAGAGAAAATCCTCTTTTACTCGGGAATACCGATCTGGCTGTTATTAAGTGTCCTTAAAGTACGGAGACCCGTCACAAGGTAGATCCCGAAAGGTGTGAACCCCGAAGACGGTCTCCATTTTTAACAAAATTAACCGCTCTGTTAGCGAAAAGTGAAGAATCTTATGCACAAGAGAATGGAATTTCCAGCACCCTGGTCGACATGCGGAGCAGTCGAGGACAACCAGCTTGCAACGCACTAACGTGCAACAGTGGAGAATGAAGTATAGAACCCAGACGAGTGTCTACGGGACTACAAATGTTAACTAATACACCAACGATATACCAACCGATTAAGGAACTACAACACAGTACGAGGAGGATACAAAACTAAGGAAAAGGGGTCTCCCAGAATGGGAAACACCCTAGTCAATGGTTATCATGTGAAGACAGTGAGAAGTATCCAGAAGATTTATTGTTAAGACTGTAAGATCAAGCAAGGGCCAGCAGGGCCACTGATGTCAGTGCGGATGAAAGCAATACCGCAACCAGTGTGTATTGAACCGATAACCAGATTGCATGGCACTGCCCTGGCAAGTGCTGCTATAACAAATCTGTACGGAATTTTAAACAACTACCGGTACTTAGTAAAGTACCATGAAGTTAAGTGGGGTTATCATAACCGTGGAAAGGCTACTGATACCACTTTTTGTAACACCCCAACTACTAACAACACACTTAATAACATATCACAGCGGAATTCATAACTCACAACATCACTTAACTCTTCGGTGTTACACGCCGTTAGCCACCCACGTGGCTAACAAGGCTAACATACATATATTGTACCGGTCTGATGGACTACATTCCCGAGCGACTACACATAAATCCCGTTCCATGTCCAATAGTCATTATACACTTACATTACAGCTGTACCGAGTAATTACCAACTAACGCCAATACATTTTTGGTCTTACTACACCTATAATACATCCACCATTCTCATGACTACCACATACAACACTACCCCGTCCTACTCTCGAACGGCTTCCAGTTCCTTGTACCTGAAAAGTATGGGAGCCCCCAAAGGGGGTCAGCACCTTTGCTGGTATGGTAATCCCGCAGCCCGCATGCTACCGGGCCACGCACAACTATTTGTCGTCTTAGCATGCGGTGATTTATTTCAAACATGCACAAACTCACACGTATCATGCTTATAAGCAACATCCGTTAATAGGGCACAAACACAAATTCACACACTCAATAGCAACACACTTCACTTTATAACATACTCAACTTAATTTCTCTCCTCTGAGAGGGTATAACTTTACTTAGGGAATGCGGGGTGATATAAGCCCGAGCACAACATACATACATTTCCTTTACTTGAGTGGCGGCCTCATATAGGACCGATCACAACATACATATTTCCCCCTAACTCCAATAGTGATGAGGTGGGTAAGCCTTGGTTAAGCTTGTGGGTGGTTGTAATTCCAGGAGAAGAACAACCGTAACATAACAAAGAGGGAGTCGAAGCGAACTTAGGCATCGACACCCTACCAACATTATACATAATTTCCCTCCTAGCCCGATGTGGAGGTCGGGTAGGTAAGCTTTGGCTAAGCTAGTGGGAGTCAAATCCAATGAAGGAAAACAACCCTAACATAACAGGATGGGAGTTAATTCTCATATATGTATTAACTCCCAAACAACACGCGCGACCGGAAGAACCGGATTCCTCTCCATACATAACATATACTTATTAGTTAGAGGTTCCCTTATGGAACTTACCACATACATACATCACATAGTGTTACTAACTCGGTTAGACAATATGGGGAGTAATATCCCTTTTTAACAAACATGAATAACTGTATCCAATAACAACAACAACATATCCAACAAGTCCATACATCACTCATAATAACAACATACACTAACGCACTGATAGCCAGTTAGAACGTTCCCATGGGTTGGGACGTTTATTCCGAATACCGATCTCTTATGTGAACCTAAAGTCGGTTAACTATTATTTAACACATAACTAAGGTTAAGCGGTATCGGAATTAATTACGCCACAATAATGAATTACTGTAAACTCATTTCATGCTTTATCTTGCAAGGTGGCAAACACACAGAAAAACACATTGGCATACAAGCCGGTGTAATCCGGTAGGACACAGGTTGCAAGAAAGCCATACCTGTCACCAAGGTCCACTCTATCGTGTCCTCCTATGTTCCTCGAACAATCCTTGAACAACTGGTGACAATACAATTACTTTCATTAACATTGGGGTAATATGTTATTTAACGTCTATAGTGCCCATAGTTAACCCCGTCATCCCGTTATACTTAATTTACTCTTGTGATCTTAAGTTTACAAATCTCACACCAAACCTAACACTTGTTTACCCACTTTAAGGCCTTTACATGTCACCAAACAGGGCCTAAACATCATCTAAAACCATTACCATTCAATCCCCCATCATTAGGAGCCTTAAACAAATTTTTTTGTGTTTCTCTGGTATGGACCGCCCCTCTGGGGCGGTCCCAGGGGCGGTCCACAACAGAAGCTACCCGTTTTTTGGTTTTCTACATTTCTGGGCACTGGACCTCCCCACAGGGGCGGTCCCGAGGGGCGGTCCAGAACAGAACCCATTTTAAAAACCGTTTTTCTACACATTCTGAGCTCTAAATTCATCCAAATTTTTTTCCACTTATTCCACAATCTTTCTACATGTTTCCTACATGTTTAATCATCTTTAAACATGTATTAAACCTCTCCAAATCATTGGTTAAGTCCTTACCCCAATTCTTGCTCAATTTTCAACAAACCAAACTCTCACAATTTGCATTCTTTACACTATTTTGCATTTCTTACTTCTTCTTGCTTGTTTTTATCCCTTACCAACCTCACCAAAACCATCAATAACCATCACAAATTATTCCTACATAAATGCACAACCAAAACCCACATTCACTCCTTGTTTCACAAGTTATAAACACTAACTCTCTTCTAGCATTTCTAAGCTCCACATGTGTAACTTGCTACAGATTTTCATCCTTCTCTTCCTAATTTCCCAAATACCATTTCAAGGCTATTAAACCACTCTACTCAACACTACAACACCAAGGTCCCCCCATTCACCAAGCCATCATCAATACACTCATTTTCTACCAAAATTTCGCCATAACCTCCCCATAAACTTAGCATCTCCCAAACCTCATCTTGTCATCATTTTTCAAACCTAAACTAGCCAAACCCACAAGGGCTCTATCAGAGCATAATTATCCTCAAAATTTCATTAAACAACAATATAGCTCCAAAATCAAATGCATTGGCACTTAGCCTCTTAAATCAACACAAGTTCACAATTATCTCTTAAATCAATTTTACACACTCCCCCACATAGATTCCAACTCATAATTTGGGTTCATTAATTTAATTACCCATCTCAAATCCTAAAACAACTTAAAACAAGCCTTAAGGTAGATTTCTTACCTTAATTTCACAAGTCTCCTTAATTCACCTCTTGCTCCTCATCTTCTCCAAAATCGGTTAAGAGGGTATGGAGTTTCCAACTCCATCCCAACATCCAAGAACACAAAAACATACTTAATTAATTATCTAAACCCTTGGAATATCTCAATTCAATAAAAGGGCTAGAATACAAAGTTAGGGTTTACCTTTTTGAAGTTTATAAGAGGAACTCTCACCCTTGAATCAAGAAGGAAATTACTCCACCATTGAAGGGTCAATTTGGAGCTCAAGAACAAGAAGGAAAACAAGGTATCAAAAATGGTGAAAAATCGATTACACCATGAGGTGAAGGAAAAATGACTTTTTCTTGGAAATTTTTACCTTAGAAGGAAGAGGAGACTCCAAGCTTCACATTGGTGCCATTTTCTCTTCAAATGGGGAAAACCCATGGAGGTCAACTTCATTATTTTCGGATTTTGAAAAGAGGGAAGCGTAGAGCTTGAAGAGAGGATCGCAAATATGTAGTTATTTTTGTGATTTAAGCTTGGAGCTAGCTTGGACAAGGAGGAGAAGTGGAGGAGGCCATGTGGCTCCATTGTCGTTCTGCACATCGAGAGGGAGGAGAAAATAAATGATGGGAGGAAGAAAGAGAGGAAAGAGAGGAAAGAGAGAAGGGAAAAGAAATAAAGGAGGAGAGAGATGTGGGTGGGGGTATAAGTTACTTTTTACTTTTTGACTTATTTAATTAGCTAACTAGTCAAGTGTGAGGGGCTGTCTACATTAATAAAAACCAGCCCCTAATAATACACACTGGAACGTTTTTCGTCTTTTACAGAAAACGCCCATTAATTTACCCGGTTTTAGTACTATTCACTAACCGGGTCCGTTTTCCGGAATTTTCTCGTTTATTTAATTTTAATGGTTATTATACTCCCATTAATGTTTAATTATTGTTACATAATCAACTATTATTTTTACGGGGTCATTTAACTGTTTAAAATCACGTTTTCGGATTTTCTCGAACAACACGTTTTAGGACTCCGTTAGCGTTTTTACGCATGGTTTGAATCCGTTTTCTTCCGAAATTTTCCCACATGTTATTAATGTGTAATTAAGGTATAAAAATACACTTATCACTCTAACGAAGGTTATGTACCTCCTAAAATAATTAAATACGCGGTTTCACGTTTTGTGACTTTTACGCATTTTCTTATTCTTTTTGGTTTTTATTTCTTCACCAATAATCTTAAGGACTTAATTAGCCTTAGAAAATTATAATTACATAGTTAATTAACATACTAAGGTTTGGGGTATTTCAATGACCCTCTAACAAAAAATGAGCCAAAATTTACCTAGGTAATTTCACTTTCAAAACTGATTTGGGTAACCTCACTAAGTAGCATTAAGTACAAATTATCAACATAACAATATAATTCACCAACTAATTAAAGAGGGAAACACTAAGGTTTCTCTTTCTCTTGGTCACAATCCCCAACTTGAACTGAATGTCAATAGGAATTACCACAAATGCACAAAGATGATCAATATTAGAACATTCAATAAATTCAAGAGAGAAAACGACTAATTTGAGTAAAATAGGTATTACAAGCCAAATTTGGGGATTTGGTGAAATACCCAAGCTCTAAAACTTAATTAAATGATCTATTAAGATCTAAGAAGACTAATAATCATATTAATACCACTGGGGAACTATCTAAAGATCTCAACAAGGCAAAACCATGCCTTAAGATCGGTAAAGCCAAAATTGTGCTTTAAGAAACCATGGAGATTATATGACCACCATTAGGATCCAAAGTGGATTCCTAAGTATTATAATTAAGTAATTAACACCATAAAACCATTTTCAAAGGAAAAACAAGCTCAAAAACATGTTCTAACACAAATTGTGCTTTAAAACTCCTTAAGGCACGTTTTTGGGGAAAATTGACTTTCTAAGTGGGTTTTGAGTGGTGTAAAGGGCTGGATTACACCTTGCTATACTAATGTACTATAATGTACCACATTATAAGGTCTAAGTAAAAGATTACAAAAAAACAAATCAGAAATATGGCATTCATTTATGAATAGTAACTGAAATAGTGCATTTTTAAGTAATGTTGACCAAGCCAAGTCAATGGTCAAGACTTGACCCATCCTTATCTATATGAAGGCGGCAGAATTAAGGGAGGATGATAGCACATCTAGCTTTAACCAAAATATCAAGGCAATTTAGTGAATCATCATTTTACTATTCCATTTATGACTTTTCATTCATTAAAACACAAAATCAGCCTTTCTCTTTCCCCTTGTCCTATTCCAGCTGAGTACCTTGCTCATTCAGAACCTCTCAAGCCTTGTTATTGAGCAATTAAGGAGAATTCCAACTCATTCCACCTAAGGTAATGGTTTAAGTCATGATTTAGCTCTTTATCTTCATCTCTTCATTACCTACCCATGGAGCTAATAATCTATCACTTTCCTTGGGTCAATATCAGTATATTTTAACCTTGATTAAGTGGCTATTCTCGGATGAAGCAACAATAAGGACCACGGTGGTCAAAATTTCTATTTTAAGGTAAAAACATACCTTAAGGCTTTCTTTTCTCCATCCGGTTTTCTTTACTTAATTTCCATGAGTTTATACACTCATTATCTCCTCATATCATATTGTTTCAGTGTGTTAACCCCCTTGATCAAGAGTGGCCAGAATCAAGAGCAAAATCCATTCTTTAAGGCATTTTGCCAAGGTAAAACCTATTACCTTATCACCTTGCTGTCATCTGGGTATTCCCCATGATTTTATGGTGATTTTAACACCCTTTGGTGTTCTGTATGTAGGCCGAAATTTCCTTGAGTTAGCCTATCCATTTTAAGGTAATATTTGCCTTAAATCTTACATTAAATTGTTCCTTATGGTTAACTCATGCTTGGAGTGTAACCATATCTTATTTTGGTGTATAAAACATGTTAAAGTGCTGAGCTAAAGTCTCATCCAAGCTGCCGTGAGGGTTTAGGGCATTTAGGCACCTAAATCAAGGTATAAATACTTTAATCTTATGTTTATATGATTTCTAAGTTCATATAATATATGCGCCGAGAGTGGAGTATTTAGAATATGTATTTTTAACCTAAGTGTGACCAGAAATGACATAGATAATATAAGCTAGTCATTTAAGTGATTTAATTAGCATAATGGTCAAATTAAGACATTATGTGGTAGAGTTAGTAATATTTGAAGAACTGGTGGTAAGGCAAAGAGTTTACATTATTTTTAAGCTATTTATGTGTAATTTTATGTTATAAAGCAAAGTTGTAATAAGGCCATGTCATTAGGCCATTTTAATTTAAGTTTAAAAGTTTATTTGATTTAATTTACGCACATAGCATTAAATTTGGGGTCAAATTAAAATTACTAGTAAAATATGAAGTCGTGGGCATCAATAAAAGAAATCTAGGGTTTTAAATGAATTTAATTAAAAATTATAACATTTTATAAAGTTTTGTGTCAAAATTGTAAAAATAGGAAAGTTTGGGGTATAAGTAGTAACTACCAAGAGTTTGGGCTCAAAATGGAATTTAGAAGTCAACGTTGACTATATAGGAGACTTTGACCAAGTTTAGAAATTTATGGAATTAAATACTACCTTATATTAAGTTAGTTATTGAATTATAAAAGATATATAAGTATTGGGGTGAAATGGTGATTTCCGAAAGTAAAGGGTACCAAATGGGGTTTAGAATAGACCTTGGGTTATTAGAAATTTTTAGGAATTTATTTGGTTAAATTTGGAGTTAGTATGAATTATATAAGTATAATATATGATATTTTATATCATTGTTACATTTGGGTAACATATGGGGTAAAACCCGCAAATACCGAAAGTATAAGGTTAGGAATGATGTTTATAACCTTTTTGGTATAGTTTGATGATTTTTAGATTAATATAAGAGGTTTTAATAAGATATATGTATAATATATAGTTTTAATGACATTAGGAAACTATATGTTATAAAATGGGGTGATTTGGTAAATTTAGAAAGTTGAGAGGTCGAAATTAAATTGGAACAGACCATAGGGACTGTTCGGCAATTATAAAGAATTATAACCATAGGTTATAATTATATTAAGGTTTAAAGGTTATAATATAAGGTATATAATATAAGTGTAACAATATAATAATATTTGGGGTGATTATGTAATTTCTAGAAGTTTAGTGAAATTAAATAAAAACCGACAGCTATAAGGTCTGTTTGGTATTTTATAACATTTTATAACTATAGGTTATAAATGATTTAATGATATAAATGTCATAATGTATGTTATATAACTATAATGTAACATTATATAAATAATGTGGTGGATTTTGTAAATAATAGAGAACATAAGTGCTGTTCGGTAATAATGAGTATTTTAGAATAAGAATTTATAATATGGTTTATAATGTTATAAGGGTTGTAACATTTATAATATAAGAAATATTCATTAAAGAAGAATGAATATATTATAAAGAATTGCCGTATAATAAATGGTCCCATAATACATATATATAAATAAATATATGTTATGGAGTGAGAAATACAATATGGTTCAATAACCATATAATATCATAATTAAAATGATATAGGCTAAGAAGAAAAGAATCATAAGCATTAGTTAAGGAAATTCTAATGTTATGTTGTACATGGAATAATAAGGAGTTATATAATTTAAAGTATTTTAAATATGGATTATACAACATTACAAATGGATAAACAAAGCTTAGAAAAATAAATACTAAGGTGGGATGTATAATATATGATCAAGATTATACATGCAATATAGTAATAAACTATATAATATACAAGTGTATAGCTATATGCATGCGAACGTAACCATGCATGCAAAATAAATGCTCACGTGAATTAATCCCGAAAACTGACAAACATTGTTAGTTATAACGGGGAATGATCCGGGAGGGATTAGCGACGGTACGGGGTAACGTAGGGTAATGTTGTTTAACGGGATGCTAACTGTAGTGGTATACGTGTTATTAGCTTGTTAGAGACGACTCGAGGAGCATCGGATCTAGCTGATTCATACTCCACGGTTTTATAATCCCGGTGCACGGTAGTTGTTACGTGTCCTTGATTGTCTCTGAGGGCTTCCTCAGTTCAGACTTCTGTGAATTCTGTGATAAGATTGAATGTCTGAATGTGTGAATAAATATGCATGAACTGTATATTTAAGCTGCTTATTATTTACTGTTTTGCGATAATAGTATTGTTCGTATATATGGACCTATATATAAAACGAACTAGTGGCTATGATGCTATCTTATATGTGTAATATAAGGAACGTCAGAAAAACATTGTAGCATTAGGATAATAAGATATATATTGTCCGAGACTTAAATACGGAGAATTGGCCTTTTCTAACGCCGCTCTCGTATCTAACACTGGATCCCGAGTTTACATACTTAGGAATGGACTAATGACCTTAGTTTGTTGTGTTAGAAAAATTGGTAATGCGATGCGATGGTATAGATGGACAAAACCAGGAGGATGTGGCTCTTGGTGGGCGCTGTGATCACAAAAATGATACTAGGATGTCCGCGTACGGGTCCGTAAGTATCAAAGAAATTTCCCGCGAACTAGAACGGTTCGTTGGTCGGAGACTCTACCGTTGGAGTGGCTACTGCCGTGGGTGACCCTCCATAACATATGGGTATTAGAGACACGTCGTTCTAACGAGACGTTGTCACTAGGTATAACGGAACAATTACGACAGTTTGTTAGCTCGTACATTGGCGAACAATATTGGGCTTGTATGCCAAGGACGGGAATTTATACTCGTTTATGATTCTCGCTGTTCTGCCTTGTTGTTCATTGGTTATACTGTATGGTTTATGTTCTGTGAAATGCATGATAATGGTTGTGTTTATTGTATGGTTATTACTGTTATTTGTTTTACAGTTTAAATGTTAAAACGGTATTGCATGTAATGAATCTCATGCTCTCCACCAATTAATTGAGGGGTTTGAGGAGGCATGACGGGGCATGTGATAACATACTCAGCAGGGGCTGATTCCGTACCACAACCATGTTTATTTCAGGAGACTAGCTGTGGGTCGATGGTCGACGCGGGGCGCAACTGTTGTTTAGCGACACTTTTGGATAGACTTGGTACGGACTGACACGGTTGTTATTTTGGACTCGGGTTTTGTGAACCGAGGTGTACATTCGTTTAGTTGCTCACGTGTTTGGGATTTTGTATAAAACGGACTTATGTTGTATATATTTTGGTTTTATTTAAATACTACTAGCTATCTCTTGTGGTCACTGCGGAAATACCTTTCGTATGTTGATTATCATGTAACACATCATCACTCGTATGGGCGAGTGGTAATGGTAACATCGTTAGTACAACAGTGTGTTATTTACCGCTGCGATTTGATTATTAAGTACGACGATTACACGACAATTAGGAGCCAAGTTAGTAGGGGTGTTACATTTGGGGTCAAACCCTCATCCTAGAGTACGAATGAGGTCAAGCTTCCATTCGAGCATAAATAAGATAGAGAAGAGAAGCATTATCCATGGGAGAGGTTGGGGAATAGCTTCAATAGTGAGGAGGCTTCTCCTCTTATTTCTCTTTTCTTTGTTCTGTGGCGTGGCGCTTTATACCCCTCTTCATTTTGCCTTGTATTCCCCTAATGTGCTGTTTCTGAAGCCTTGTTCGGACTTGTTTCCAGACTTGTTTCCAGACTTGTATGTCCAGATATAAGTCGAATGTTTACTCTCAGCTTATGTCCTGACATGCAAGGTTGGACGCATGTCCTGACCCAACTTGTACAAGCCCCGGATTCTTCGTTATAGCTCCGATTTGAGATCCATTTCACCCACGAGTTGCTCTTCTCATCTACTTTGCTCCCAGATATGTTATTCCATCAATTTGAGCAATGAATGTGTGATGATACCAATAAAACACCAAACTAGATGAAAACTAGCTATAGTGAAGAAATGAGCATGAAAAATGTTGATAAAGTACATGAATACACCTTTTAAACATGCTCATTTGTTCACTCATCAGTCTGTGGTCATGGACATTTAAAAATTTGACCTAATTTGGATCTCTAACTCTAGTTTAGGTAATTTCAATTTTCACTTTTAATTCCAGTAATAAATGTAAAAAACATAAAATATAGAAGCTTGCACACTTAAGGAAAATGAACTTTATAATAAGCCATTAATGACATATGTAGAGGAAAAATAGCTTAGAATGGTAGTGAATGTAATTTGAACTTGGAAACGTTATGTACCATGAAATACCCAAAATATTCATCACCTTAATAAATAAGGGATTGATTAAATCAAAGGGTTTAAACCCATGGTTAACCATTGAATAGTAAAGACTAATGAGCCAAATTCAATAAAGAATTGTACAACCTCTAAACATACATATACAAACAAATATGTATAGTCCAAAATGAGCACTAAGCCTCACATAAAATAATGAACTAAAGAGGGAACATTAATAAGGAGAAATCAACTTCTAATGTTAATGTAACACATAATGAAATATCCCTAAGGTTTATAAACCTAATTAAAGGTTAATCATGGGAGTAGGAAGGCTAATGAACCATAAAGAATTAAAGAATCATAGAAACTCTAAACACATTGTATGAATAAATATGCAAGGTCCAAAAAGGTCATTAAACCTTATAATAATGATTGGATAAAGAGAAGTATTATAGAGGAGAAATTAACTCCTAAAGTCAATGAATAATGTCACACATTAATTCAGGAACACAAATAATGTGATAAGACTATGTAACATAAATTATATAGTCAAACAATTTATAAGTGCAATAACCACTTATAAATACACCTTGAGACAACGTAACAACATGTGTTACACATCTAGCAGATGAAATACGTTCAAAATGCACAACATTAGAGTTATAACATTAAAATGATACTGTGAGCCTCGATTTTAAACCCTATCCTATGTTGAATAAAGTTGATTGGGATCTGATTGGGTTTTAGGTCCACTTATAACCTAAGATTAATAACTATGTCATAAAACAATAATTATTAAAACCTAAGCTAGCTCACTGGAACCTATTATGAGTCGCCACCTAATTTTAACCTAGATCAAATTAGGAAAGGAGAGTTCGGGTTCGGGGGCTTGATATTCGACTTAATTAGGGTTCAATTACTTTCATTACCCTTCCTAGGTCGTTTTTCCTCTACTCAGTTTATTTACGGCTTATTACGAGTCGTTTTAACCTAAGTGCGCAACCTTCTGTTTTTTGTGTTTTTTAGCATTTTTTGACAGAAAATTAAAGTGAAATTAAAAGCTACCTAAACTAGGGTTTCGGAGGCAGAATTAGGTCAAATTTTGCTTACGTCCGTAGCCACGGACCAAACGTCCGAGACCACAGACCCCAGTTAACCTAAATATACAGAAAAGTCGAAATTAAAGGAAAACGAAAATTTGCAAAGTCCGGGGCCACGGACAGGCTGTCCGTGGGCCCGGACATCATTAGAAAAACCTAAATTTTGAATTTTTAAAATCCCGCCGCCGTCCGTGGGTGTCCGTGGTCTCGGACAACGCGTCCGAGGTCCCGGACAATAGGTCCGAGGTCACGGACCACCCACGGACAGGGGTTTTCAGAAGGTTCCCGAGGGTGTTTTGAGCTCAAATTTTATGGGTGTGTAGCCTGAAAGATGTACAAGACGTTAGTGATTGAAAGTTTTCAATTTGAATTCGAATTAAGCACGAAACTTAGCAAACAAGTTATCTGACAGCGGCTTAAATAAACAGCAATACAGAAGCCTACGAAGGTTAGTTTGAGCCCAAATTTTGAGGCAAGACAGATAATACCGTGGTGAATCAGGGAAGTGGAGTTTCTACCTGTTTTACCTTCGGATTCACAACGTTTCTTCACACCGGGACTCGTCGAGTGCTCCGTTGATGGCAGACCCGAGAGGATTTCGACCCAAGCTTCTGGTTGTTGGTTGTTCTTGCTGTTCTTCACGTTTTAGAGGTGTTTTTGTGAGGTTTTGATGATTATTGGTGCTTTGGGGATTGGAAAACGTGTTTAGATGGTGATTTCGGGGGATTTTCAGTATGATTTGGGTGGCCGGGTGTTGGAAAACGTGAGAGAGAGAGAGGAGGCCGTGTTTTCTGACTCTCTAGGGTTCTTGAGCATGTGAGGTTCTGCTTTTATCCAAAAACCTATCCCCTTATATAGACTTCCTTAAAGATAAAGAGAATCTAGTAAAAGTAAGATTTTTCGATATTTTAACTAAGCAACTTCCCAAAGGAATTTTGCTATGAAATTTTAACCACATGTCAAGAATGGGTATTATGAATTTTCTGAGGTGGAAACGAATTTTTTAAATGCTGGAGCATTTTTAAATTGAATTTCTCGTCAGATTCAGTCAGAAATTGCTAGAAAATTATTGGAAATTCGAAAAATCAAAATTCCAACGCCATTATGCTTAAAATGTCATCCTCTATCATGGGTTAAAATATCAAAGCATTCCGAGCTGATTTGGGCACCCTCTGGAGGAGAGAGAAAGCCTATAGGAGAACTCAGAAGCCTTAAAAATTACGAAAACGCCCCTGACAATGACGAAACTGCTCCTCAGGCCCTGGAACACACCGATCGAGCCGGAATCCCTCATTACCCGATCAATATCCCTCACGACACCAAAAACCTTGCAGACCCTAACCAGGGGGTCAAAATTTTGGGTATAACATTGCCCCCGTCAACTGGACTTTGTAACGAATGTGAAAAGTCTGGTTGATGCTTGAGTGGTGCCCCAAAATTTTGGACTCCACAGAATCCTCCACGTTGTGTGAAACCGGGTTAACGATGCCCAGCAATTCGGAGGCGCTGACTACCTAAGCTACAAAGCACTGTCGAGCTATTCTAAGGCGCTGACTACCTAGAGGCAATAATGAGGTAATGTCAGACTATTCTAAGGTGCCGACTACCTATAAGGATGATACAATGTCAAGCTATTCTAAGGCGTTGACTACCTAAAATGATGATATGCTGTCGAGCTATTCTAAGGCGCTGACTACCTAAAGTGATGAAAATGATGTCAAGCTATTCTAAGGCGCTGACTACCTAAAGTGATGAAAATGATGTCAAGCTATTCTAAGGCGCTGACTACCTAAAGTGACGAAAATGATGTCAAGCTATTCTAAGGCGCTGACTACCTAAAGTGATGAAAATGATGTCAAGCTATTCTAAGGCGCTGACCACCTAAAGTGATGAAAATGATGTCAAGCTATTCTAAGGCGCTGACTACCTAAAGTGACGAAAATGATGTCAAGCTATTCTAAGGCGCTGACCACCTAAAGTGATGAAAATGATGTCAAGCTATTCTAAGGCGCTGACTACCTAAAGTGACGAAAATGATGTCAAGCTATTCTAAGGCGCTGACTACCTAAAGTGATGAAAATGCAAGAATGCTGAAATGCTAATGATGCAAATGATGCTGATGCTGATGATAATGCCGATGATGTTGATGATGCCGATGATGCTGATGATGCTCGGATGCTTCAGGGGGACCGAAACCCGTGCTAATGCTCCTGGTTGGTATACTATGGGGACTTATTGCCTCTGCCCACCAACTGGGGTGCTGGGATAACTTCTAGATTACCAAGGGGACTTATTGCCACTGCCCACTAGTTGTTTCTCCCAGAAGTTGACATGAAGATGGGGACTTATTGCCTCTGCCCCGCCAACTTAGATCACGCTCTATCTCGCACTGAAGATGATACTAGGTCTCGTACTGGTCTCGCACTGGATGATGACGCTCGGTCTCGCACAGAAGAAGATGATGGGTCTTGCACTGAAGATGATACTAGGTCTCGTACTGGTCTCGCACTGGATGATGACGCTCGGTCTCGCACAGAAGAAGATGATGGGTCTCGCACTGAAGAAGATGCATGGTCTCGCACTGGAGAAAATGATGGGCCTCGCACTGATGAAGATGGTGGTCTCACACTGAAGTCTCGTACTGAATGGCTGGATCTCACACTGATTCTAGGCCTCGTACTGAATGAAGATGCTAGGTCTCGTACTGAATGAGGAATCTGCAGGGCCTTTCACCGATTTTGGGTCTCGAACTAAAAATAAGTTAGGAGGATAATGGTCTCGTGCAAATGGTAAAACTGATCACTGGAGTGCCAAACATGGCAATGATGATAAGATGTATGCAATCAAAATATATGAAAGATACTCGTTCAGAACAGGAATTTGTTGGAAAAGGTGCCAAACGTGGCAGTGTTTGAAGAAAATTCTGTTTACTGAAAAGGAAGGTGAAATTATCATTTCCTGACCATAGATTTCGGACTTGTAATTTATCTCCTAGGAGATGAACATGCCATCGGTGGGGTATAGTGTATGATGTAAAGGTAAGGGCTTATGTGGGCCTGTGTAGTGGTTTGGGCTTGTGTGGTGTATGGTGTGAAAGTAAGGCTTATTGGGCTTGTGTGTTTGATGTGCAGGTAAGGCTTTTGTGGGCTTGTGGTGTTGAGTGGAGGTAAGGCTTTTGGGCCTGTGTAGTGGTGGTGTGGAGGTAGGGCTTTGGGTTCCAATTGGTGTTGTCATAGCAATTGTTGGAACCAACAATTGCCCCCAGTATTTTCCCTTAAGACAATCTGAGCTAGAGTTCATGGCAATCGATCGGAACGATCGATTGCCCCCAGTATTTCTTTTATTAAACGTGCGAACGAGTCTCGTCCTCACAGGGTCAAGGCTTATGTTTTTACGTGGTGTTTCCTAACCTACACTCGGCGTGTTTGGTGTTTGCACTCGTTCCTCCCCTACGGTCACAACTTCTAGACCATTGAATTCGATATTTGATGAATTTACGCATTCGATCTGTTACTTTCACGTGATTAGACACACAACTATCAAGTCGGAAGTCTTTAAAGCTTATAACATGGCCATATGGGTGTGATGAATGACAACAGGACATGGAGGGATATTTAGGTATGTGGAGCTATAAGGGTGACCAAAGCTGCAACTTGTTCTCTCGACTTTCTTCTTTGTCTTGAAGTCGTTTGCTACTTCGTGATGACTTGCTTGAGCTTGGACTTGGACTTTTGAAGTTGTCCTTGCACCTTCTCTTTCTTCTGATTTGGATTACTTCGAGGCTTTCCAGGTTTGCCTTTCTTTGAATCTCTTTTCCTTCGGGGTTCTTGTGTTTCCCGGTTTTGAACTTTGAGAGCTGTTTTTGATGTTAGCTCATTTGATCCTGTGCCACTTTGGGGCCATTTGCGGATCACTCGTCATGCTGGTAGCAGTTCTTCTTCTTTGGACTGTGAAGTTGCTGTTCGGAGTCGGGCTCCTTGCTCCTTTGGTCACCGGGTCGGGTATTCATCATTGGCTGGCTTATTTGTGGAGTTTGTAGTGTTGTAAAAGAGGATATATCAAAAGCTCAGCGGGGGTGCCTAGGGTTGATGTCAGGGTTCAAGCTTTTGGCTATGTGTGTGCTGTACCTAGGTGCTTCGTCATTCCTGATAGTTGTGTATCCTTCTTTGTTACTTTTCGCAGGTCTAAGCGTAAATTTACAAATTATCTCCTTCGGTCGGAGTTATGCCGTTTACCTCACCTTTGAATGTGGACTCACCGGAGTCGTGTAAAAATGACACGCTCGTTCACTCATGGTTTTCCACTCAAGACACTCTCGTGAGATTTTCACTTGGAAACTCGTTCGCACATTTAGACAAAAGATAAAAGACGACGAACTTAAACTTAGATTGCCCCCAGTTTGGTTTGGGGTTTGTGACAACAATTCGATAGATGTGGACTTTGAATCTTTGTGGGTTATTTGGATATTATGGGGTGAGTTGTGGTGTTTGGTTAGGCATGTTCAAATTTTTAGAAACAAGAGACAAGCCGTTCCATTGCTAGTCAGAAAATGATTGCTTCGTGATCCTTTTCCTTAAAAAAACTATTTTTTTCCTTCTTTTTTCGATGAATGAAAAATGGTTTGTACAGGAGTTGTGAAAATGGAACTATGATTTTATTTATGAATCATGAAAGAAACGTAAAGATTACAATCAGAGGTGACTGAAAACTAACTAATAAGCTACTAGGAAAATTTGAAGATGCAAGAAAACGATCTGCACACTTAGAAAAATTGGACTCCTTGCTCGAGGAGGTCTTGAATCTTGTGCTTCAATGCTCGGCAATTGTCAGCATAATGGCCAGGCAACTGATGGTAGTGGCAGAATTGATTAAGATGCCTCCCCAAATGAGTGGTTCCTGGCCGAGGGGCCAGGGGCTGTAGCAGGTTTCTCTTCTGAAGCTCTTCAAACGCCTGACTTGGTGCTCGGCCAATGTTGGTGAACTCCCTTTGCGATGAGTCTCGGCGTGGTAAGGGTATTGTCCTAAGGTTTTGATGCGGAGATCTAGGTCGTTGAACCATATTCACTTCTGGGAAACTGCTTTGAGCGCAAGCTACTGTCTGAAGATAAGCCTTTTCTGGTCCTGGCTTAGATAATTTGGAGCCACTGCCGGAGTTTCTTGAGCACTCGAGCTCCAAACCTTCCTTATGAATCCTTTCCTCTAGAATACCGACTTGTCCCATCAACATGTCCAAACTCGGAAAGTACATAAATTTTAGCTCATGGTTGTGTTGTTTTCGCATGTTCTCAATTATCATGCGGATTTGCTCCTGCTCGTCCATTCTGGTAGGCATGGCTGCAGCCTTTCTCCTCCAACGCTTGATGAAGTCAGACATGGACTCACCGTCTTTCTGTCGAGTTCCTGCCAGATCGATTCTGGTGACCTCGAGGTTCTTAGCATACTCGAAATGATTTAGGAAAGCCTCGCAAACCTCCTCGTAGGTTTTGGTATTCATCTTCTGAGTGAGATACCAACGCTGAGGAGTCTCGTCTAGATAGCGTGCGAAAACTTTGGCTTTTTGCATATCGTTGAGCCCCAAGATGGACATTTCTCGGTCGAACATAGCCAAGTGAATCTGTGGATCCGAGGAACCCTTGTACAAAGCGAGTGCAGGCAGCTTCAGCTTTAGGGGAAGAGCAACTTCGGGATACGACGCCGTGGAGAAATAATCGAAGCCAGCTGGTTTGTTGGTTTTCTCTATGCGCTCAATCCTTTTCAAAACCCTTTTGACCTCTGCAGCTAGCTGGTTGTCAGGAACATCCTTCCCCATACGTGTTTGAGGATCTTGGGCCCTAACAGAGTCAATCTCGATGTAATTACGATTAAGATTTTCATCCACAAGCTTTTCCAGAGTGTGCTGGTTTGTCTCCTGGAGATTAGCCTTACTCCTCAGTTCCTCGACAATGGACTCCAAGACCTTGTACCCTTGCAGCACAGCGGCCAACTGGGCCTCGGTGTTGATCGGATTTCCTCCTTCTGCCATATCTGGATTCGGGCTTGCCTGTTTCCAAGAAGTCCATTATTAGCTAACAAGAGGAAGTGGGTTGAAAGACACTAAGGTGATAATGACACTTCACAAGGTAGATCGAAACAGGCTTAGGCTGAAAGCAAGTGGGCCAAGATACCCAGAAAATGAGGTGCTTGGGCTGAAGTATCTCTCAGGCTATGAACTGGAATTTGGACTGAAATGTAAACAGATGGCTTTGATTGGGCCTGAGAGGTGACACCTAGATCTAGGGTTTGGGGCTAGGGCCCGGATAAGAAGTCTACCTAGTCTAGAATGAGCCCTTGGGCCGGAATGTGTTTGGGCCTGGAGTAAAGCACATGGGCTGGAATGGTCCCTAAATCACAAATGGGCCCAACTTTCTTTGGGCCAGAGAAGATGGTTGCTAAGCAGAAAAAGATTTTGTTTTCGGGACTTGTGAGTTATTTCGAGTTCAGATGGATTTCCTTTTTATGGGCCTAGAACTAATTGGATAATTCAAAATGGGCCAGAAGAGAAATCACCTAAGTCTAAGCTTTTGGGCCGAAGCCCGAACGACTCACATGTTAAACCAAACAGGGCCTCTGGGCCGCAAACAAATAGAGCTGCCAATTCGTTTTGGGCTAGGTTGATGTAGGAGAAGTTCCTATCAATCTCTAGGCTGGGTAGTGGGCCGATCATACAAGCAAACAAGGCCCACACAAATTCAACATGTCCTCACTAGACGTTTAAGTCAAACCGGGTATGGATCGATCCGGAGAGGTGCTTGGGGCGCGGGCCCAGGTCACCACAAAGGAATAGGGCTTGTACGCTATTCTCTTTGGGCTTCCCCACTCTTTTCACATCACCTGAAGGTGTGCGTCTACGGTCGGGTCTTTGACTGACCAAACAAAGGGCTAGGTAAGGGCACTGCCAGGAAGACGCTTGGGGCTAAAGCCCAGGTATTAAGGGGGTGTGGTTAGACGACACCCTCCTCTTTTCCCCCGCTTATTCACATCACCTAAAAGGTGTGAGTCCCTGACAGGGGACCCTCAAATGGGTCCCGGGGTGAAATTGGTTTGTGTGGACCCTCGCTCTCATATGATGCCAAGGTGCAGAAAATTAAAGTGCGCACGAAGGTAAACAAACAGAGTAATAAAGCCATAAATAAACATTTTCGAGTTAAGCCCTCTTTCTTAAAATTAAACAAGTTAAAATTAAGAAGTTTGTCCCCAGCAGAGTCGCCAGTCTGTGAGCCTCGATTTTAAACCCTATCCTATGTTGATTAAAGTTGATTAGGATCTAGGGTTTTAGGTCCACTTATAACCTAAGATTAATAACTATGTCATAAACATAATTATTAAAACCTAAGCTAGCTCACTGGAACCTATTATGAGTCGCCACCTAATTTTACCTAGATCAAATTAGGAAAGGAGAGTTCGGGTTCGGGGGCTTGATATTCGACTTATTAGGGTTCAATTACTTTCATTACCCTCCTAGGTCGTTTTTCCTCTACTTAGTTTATTTACGGCTTATTACGAGTCGTTTTAACCTAAGTGCGCGAGCTTCTGTTTTTTTGTTTTTTAGCATTTTTTGACAGAAAATTAAAGTGAAATTAAAGCTACCTAAACTAGGGTTTCGGAGGCAGAATTAGGTCAAATTTTGCTTACGTCCGTAGCCACGGACCAAGTCCGAGACCACGGACCCCAGTTAACCTAAATATACAGAAAAGTCGAAATTAAAGGAAAACAAAATTTGCAAAGTCCGGGGCCACGGACAGGCTGTCCGTGGGCCCGGACATCATTAGAAAAACCTAAATTTTGAATTTTTAAAATCCCGCCGCCGTCCGTGGGTGTCCGTGGTCTCGGACAACGCGTCCGAGGTCCCGGACCATAGGTCCGAGGTCACGGACCACCCACGGACAGGGGTTTTCAGAAGGTTCCCGAGGGTGTTTTGAGCTCAAATTTTATGGGTGTGTAGCCTGAAAGATGTACAAGACGTTAGTGATTGAAAGTTTTCAATTTGAATTCGAATTAAGCACGAAACTTAGCAAACAAGTTATCTGACAGAGGCTTAAATAAACAGCAATACAGAAGCCTACGAAGGTTAGTTTGAGCCCAAATTTTGAGGCAAGACAGATAATACCGTGGTGAATCAGGGAAGTGGAGTTTCTACCTGTTTTACCTTCGGATTCACAACGTTTCTTCACACCGGGACTCGTCGAGTGCTCCGTTGATGGCAGACCCGAGAGGATTTCGACCCAAGCTTCTGGTTGTTGGTTGTTCTTGCTGTTCTTCACGTTTTAGAGGTGTTTTTGTGAGGTTTTGATGATTATTGGTGCTTTGGGGATTGGAAAACGTGTTTAGATGGTGATTTCGGGGGATTTTCAGTATGATTTGGGTGGCCGGGTGTTGGAAAACGTGAGAGAGAGAGAGGAGGCCGTGTTTTCTGACTCTCTAGGGTTCTTGCATGTGAGGTTCTGATTTTATCCAAAAACCTATCCCCTTATATAGACTTCTTAAAGATAAAGAGAATCTAGTAAAAGTAAGATTTTTCGATATTTTAACTAAGCAACTTCCCAAAGGAATTTTGCTATGAAATTTTAACCACATGTCAAGAATGGATATTATGAATTTTCTGAGGTGGAAACGAATTTTTTAAATGCTGGAGCATTTTTAAATTGAATTTCTCGTCAGATTCAGTCAGAAATTGCTAGAAAATTATTGGAAATTCGAAAAATCAAAATTCCAACGCCATTATGCTTAAAATGTCATCCTCTATCATGGGTTAAAATATCAAAGCATTTCGAGCTGATTTGGGCACCCTTTGGAGGAGAGAGAAAGCCTATAGGAGAACTCAGAAGCCTTAAAAATTACGAAAACGCCCCTGACAATGACGAAGCTGCTCCTCAGGCCCTGGAACACACCGATCGAGCCGGAATCCCTCATTACCCGATCAAATATCCCTCACGACACCAAAAACCTTGCAGACCCTAACCAGGGGGGTCAAAATTTTGGGTATAACAGATACAAAGACCATTTTACCTGTGTAGTAAAGATGGTGGCCGGTTTTATGTATGTGGCACACAAGACATCAAAATCAATTTTGATTCCTTACAAGTATATCCTTATATTGTTGTGTTCTTCAAGCTCCAACAATGGTGGATTGACTCCCTTAAGTCCTTTCATTCAAAATTTTCATTATTCTTCACCTACAAGACAAGGAGAACAACGATTTATCTTCACTTTGAGGTAAATAGCAAAATCTACAATTACATGGAAGCAAATTAATTTGGCCAGCTAGCTAGAAGTGAAGTTTGGGTTGGTTCCACCAAGATTAGGGTAAAAATATGCTTTAAGCTCTTACCATTCCCTTTGTTCGATTCATGGCCGAAAACCCTAGTCCCATTGCTTATTTTTTTCTTCTGTGTTCACACAAAAGTGAAACTTCTTCCACCCTTGAAGTTGGATGAGAATCAAAGAGGAGAAAAGGGCAAAGACCTACACTAAATCAAGGGTAAGCTGCTAATCTAATCTTTAATGCCTTAAACATATACTAAACCCTTGAATTTCCATAAAAACTAAATTTTCCGCGTCATTTGGAAAATAGGTCAAGAGCATTGGGGGGAAAAACATAGCCTTGGGATCTTAAGGTAAACATTCTACCTTAATTCATTATTTTGTGCTTCAAAGTTAATCTAAGTAGAGAACTAATTGGGCCCAAGAACAATGTGGAGAAAATGGTCAATGTTGACCTAGAAATGTACATTAAATTATGTGAATATGTTTGGTAGTGAAAACTAGTGATTTATGACTTGAAATGTCAAGTTTATGAAGTATATGTGGGAATTATGTGAATATAGAAAGCTTATGGCCTAGGGATTAGTGTGGCCGAGAATGTGGAGGTTATTTTATGATTTAAGTTAAGATTATGGTTAGAATTAAGGCCAAGTGTTTAGGCCAATGTTATAAGCTTTTTAAGGTGTTTAATGCACTAAAAGTTTAGTATTGTTATGGTGTTAAGTTGGGTGAAGGGATATGATGTTAAAAGGTTAGATGGATGAGTAAAATCACCTAAAATGGTTGGGATAAACATACTTATCAATTAGGTTATGATTGGATGAAGTTTAAGGAAAAAAAGTGGATTTAAGGTGATAAAGAGCTTATGGGAAGTTCTAATAAGTAAAGGGGAGAAGTGTGAGTGGTTTGATGTAAAAAACAATATTTGAGGTGCCAAATAGTAAGGAAACTGAAAGTTAGGGGTTGGTTTGGAAAGAAATGGAAAATTACAAGTTTAAGGAAATTAAGGGGGTGAATCGAAAACCCTAGAAAATTTTGGGGCCAATGCAAAAATATTAGAAAGTTCTAGGAGCTACATGATAAAGAAGGTCAAATATAGTTGGGAGTCAAAGTGTTGACCAAGTTGAGGAGGAAATAATGAAAATAGGAATTAAGGGAAGTTTAGAAGGGGCCAAGTTTAAATTCTGGATTGGGGGCGAAAAAGAAATAGAACATAATTTAGGGTCTGTTCGGAGTTTATTGGAAAATTTGGGTTAAATTTGGAATTAAATTGAGAATATTATAAAAGCAATTAATTAAGGATTAAATTGTAAAGTTTATATAAGTATAAGGGGTAAAAATGCAAATTTGCAATAGATAGGGGTGAAAATTAGAACAGACCACATGGGTTTGTTCGTAAATTATTGGAAATTTTAGGTTAGGGTTTGGAATTAAATTAATAGATTATAATAGTTGTGGATTAAGGATGAAATTGTAAGTTTGTAAAAGTTTATGGGCCCCTTTGTAATTTAAGGAAAATGTGGTGAAAGTCATGGCATGACATTAGGGCCTATTCGGAAATATTTTAAAAGATTTGGGTTAGAACTTTGGAATGAAATAAATGAGGAGTTAGGTTTATAATACCCTTTTCCCCCCTCTAAGGTGGCTCTCATATCTCTCAAAACACTCAAACCTTTTTCCGCTCCTACAATCTTTAAACCATCAAACTTAAAGTCTTGTCTATTCACTCCACCTCAGACTTTCCCAAATCTTCATTCTATACTCATTCGAATTCAGCAATTCCTCTTATTGGCGCTGACTTGGCAGAAAAGCTCGCCTCATCCACTCTCTTTTTCTCTACCCGTCCTAATCCTATCCTTGGCTCTTAAATGAATCTTTTTAATAAGGTTTTGAAAGAAGGTAATCCCGACAATTGGAGACCGAGGTTTCCTCTGGCACCAATCCGAAGTCGTGGTCGTTGCCACTTCTAAGGGGTGTAACCCAGTGCGAACCCACATAGAATCTCTGCAAATGACCAGATAAGCCCTATCCAGGATAATTTAAACATTCTTAACTAACCTAGGTAAGACACTTAGGAACGAGACTCGGGATCCCCAGTCTCTAAAGATTGACACTCGAACATGAACATGACCTAGATTTTTTCTAGGGAGGTGTATGACACTTAAGAGTAAATATAATGGTAAAGGATTCTCTTGGACCTAAGACTTGACTTAAGGTAGTTGATTAAGAATTAATCACACATTGGAGTGTGTTGGTTTATGGTATATGGAATGGAAATCCAATTAATTTCGACTAGTTGGTTGCGCATTGGTGATCACCGGAGTATAACGTCCGTATCGGACCGACTCCCTCTATATTCCGACGGGCCTAGATAGACTGTTGGACCAGGGTGCCGACTTTGGCACACGGCTTCGGTCATTCACGGACGCCTTTATTAGGCAAGTGGATGTCCCGGGATCGAATGATCCTTGGCAATGAGCACTTTATGTGTACGGGAGGACTACTGTCCAGTAAGGTTATTTACGGGTCGTCCTAACATGACGCCCAATGGTATTGAGAGTAAGACTTAATGGTGGTTAACTTAAATTTAAAGGAAACACTACGGTGATCCAATGGATATAATTACGCGTTCGAAAATTCTGTGTTGTATACTGAATATTGTGTATTGTATATGGTTCATTGAGCATTGAATGTGATGTATGTGTAACTTCATTGATGGAATGCTAGTTGTTTATTTATGTCATTTACCGCTGTTTACGTAAACTGTAAAATGAACCAGCATGTAATCAATCTAATGTTCAGACGGCTAAATGACCTAAGTGACCTAAAGGGTCTAGGATTACACTTTAGCGTATTCAGCGTTTCGCTGAGCCTATACGGAACCCCATTACATGTACATGGTCGTGCTGCAAGCCGGATTGCGGGATCGGGGGTAGACGACCTCGACTTTTGTTTTGCATTCGGACCCTGTCCTTTTGTATTTACGATATCATTTCGGGATTTTAGTAACAGCTCACTGTCATAATTTTTGGATAGCAAGTTAGCAGTATACCTTTCATGATTACCTTAGGATTAGTATTCCGCTTTTGAACTATCGGTATAGATAGGTAGACTTCTCACTAGCGATTATGTCGGATATTGAATTTTGTAATTCGACTTTAATTTATAAGCTCGTCATCACAGAGGATACGGTAGTAATATTAGTTTAGTTGTAGAGATTGATGCTTCGCTGTTCGCATGGGCGAGCAATGGCGGTAACACCCGGGTTTTAGACAATTAGGTTTTAATTTTCCGCTGCGACGCTTTTATTTTCTGCTACGATTCGCATTAGTGAATATTGTATTGGGGTCGTAATTAACGGAGGGTGTTACAAATACGGGTTTTCTTGATAAATTGAGGGAGAAATCCCGGTTCACCGGATCCTAAATTAAAATCCTAGATCAAAGTTGTTTCATGTCTAGTCTCCCGTTTAGTGGAATTTAATTAACAATTACAAAACCCTAACTCTCGTTACGAATTTCCTAATTGCTAAAAACATTAAGAATAATCTAGCTTGATAATCAGTTAGTATTCTAGAGGAATTACCTTCTCTAAACTAATTGATACTCTTCCTATAGTCCATTGAATGCGCAGTTCTCATTTATAAGCAAACAAATTAATTAACCCTAGTAATTGACCAAATCATAAGAGAATAAATATGAACAAGGAACAAGTACTTTAATCTTATTAAAACTAGTAAAATCACAAAGACAATGGAACCTTGAATTCGGGTTACAAAGCGTACCGGAATTTATAAGTACTGCTTAGCAATAGACATAATCACAATGTAAAAGTCTATTAAAAATAGTATAATAGAGAAAGAACAAGATGAAAGTCTGATTGAAGACTCTGTGGTGAAGCTTCTGTCTAGGATTGTTGATCTGCTCTACTATCTCCCAGTAAAATGTCTAGAACTTCAATTCTCTCTTCTCAAAGTTAAAAAGCTCTAAAAACTCCAATCCTCTATTCCGAGTCAGCGGCGGTCAACACATAATGAGGATTTGATAAATTTTTCTTTTTTTTATACATGGGGTAGAATCTTCGTTCTTTTCTAATACTGGTCCAGGAATTCAACCAGTATATATTCACGAACCATGTCTATAAATTGACATATTGTTGCTTCTAGGACATGTGTGGGTTTATTTCTCATCACATATTCTCGGACCACATGTAAAATGCGGCAGAATGTCTCTCCTCATGATGGTCCGGGTTCATAGCCACGGGCATATACCCATGTCCATCCCCAAAACTTGACAATATGTGTTTCAAAGGGGTGGTCCAGGAATGCATTCATGGACAAGGCCCAGACCATTTATAATCTAGCTTCTCCTTGTTCAAAAATATCATTTGACTCGTGGTTAGACTTCCAATGCTTGACTCAAGTTCTATAGACTTCATGTACGCACCTTTTTGAGAGTTTTACCCTAAAACATCACCAAACCAATTATAGGAGACAATTATAACAATAAAGCATAACCTAGCACATAAGGAGAGTTGAAAGCCAAACTGTAAATAATTAAGCATGAATTAGCTCCGTGAACTTAGGAAAATTCTCGAATTATCAACTTTCCCACACTTAATCCTTGCTTTCCCTCAAGCAAGAACTACACCACACACAAACTGAAATCTTACAGCGGGGAACTATCACCTTAGAACCATGCACAAGGAGATCTCATAATGAAAGACCGTCACGGAAAACAATGATCTACTCTGTAAGTTTTCGTAAATAGTGAATTGAGATATACTTTTCAAAGGCCTAAGACATACATCGCAACAACTAACTTAAAGCTCACTCAAGGCCACTATCCAATTAACTTTCTAAGTTTCATATACGACAAGGGGCACGAAGTAATATCATATTCCACATTACCTTTCATCGCCAGATACTTATGATCAACAAAGAGTTTGCGATTTGCATTTGCAATTAAGAGCTTTCTGTACACTTTCTAAACAAGCAGTATCTTTTTCATCCCTTACACTTTTCTCTCCATCTATTATTTGAACTTTATCCTATCCTGATCGAGTTAATTAGGATCTATTCAGCTTCTAGGTCCACTTATAACCTAAGCTTGACCACTATGTTATAAAAATATAATTATTAAAACTAGGGTCAGCCCACTAGAACCTAACAAAAGTCACCACCTAATTTTAACCTAGGATAAACAAGGAAAAGTAAGAGTTCGGGTTCAGGTTCGGGTTTGGGGGCTTGGTATGTAACACTGCTAACTCGTAATCTCATCTTAAGTTTCGTTCTTAGGATAATACAATGATCTATCGCAGCGGGAAATAAATACAATCGTTTAATCTCAAATACTAAGGTGTCACCGACGCCGTTACTCACCCATGTGAGCAACCAAGCTTCCAATTACAGTACACAATAACCACTGTGATGAACAAAAGATAGATATCATTCTACACAATACTAAATCCATCAACAAGTGAGCAGTCTAATTGTCCAAAATCTTATACAACATCCGTACATCCGAAATTATAACACAATAGTATAATCAAAGAGAAGTTTATAACTAACAAACTAAAAGTATCCCGTGCTCCGGCTTCGGTCTCGATCGAGCACCTGTAATATGTTTGCCATAAAGGCTCAGCACAACCGCTGAATAAGCTAAAGTGTAATATTCATGAACCCTTAAGCTCCTTATGTTAATTAGTCGAGTGGTCATGCGGTTCATTTACATGATATTCCATTTTAGTAGTAAATAATAAAGCTATCATGTGGTAATTTAAACAACCAATAAGCATCTATCATGCAAACACAATCCACACATAGTTTATGCATATAAGCAAAACAATAAATAAGTGAATATGATAACGATACAAGAGTTGTAACTTTTGAACGGTTCCCGTGTAATCGGCCTTCAAGGCCCCTTTCATTCGTTATCCATATTTACGAGCGTTATTGACGTCTCGTGCTAACTTGTAACTAGTGTGCGTTTACTCATTTATTTAGCCTTTAACTCGTTAATCCTTGACAGGCGTCAAGTTAGGACAACCCGACCATATGCTTATAATTATAATATACAATTCTTACAAAACGCATTCCTTGCCTCTGATAATTAGCGGATAGACACATCCAACGGGATCTCCTCCTGCATCAAATAGTTTGGGTAACTGCTGGACCAACGTGCTAAACGAACTCATTGGAAATTTATCTATGCCCTTTTAAGGTATCCTTTTCATCCGTAGCCATGCACCAATAGTAGTGCCCTACGTCCAACGATCAGATGTGGCTTGCTCGATTTCCATGAGTGGACCCGATTCCGTAGTCCACTCTAGTGATCACTCTACGCAACTAGGTAATCCGAGATTACCCTGGGTTTCTTCTCATATACCAACTTTCACCATATGGTTAAGTAACTTAATCATCTTACCTAAGATCTACTCTTAGGTTATAGTGAATATAATTTCATATAGTTGCCTTTTAGGCCTTACACATTCCATAGAGGTCATCTAGGTCACTTTTCCATGTTCGAGTACATATGCTCTGGAGATTGGTATTAACGAATCTCATCCTAAGTTATTTACTTAGGTTCACTTGGAATAATATGATGTATTACATTGATCTAACCAATCATCTATTTCCTCATCTTACTTATAACTCTATCGAGTTTACAATTGGTATTATCTTAGTCCGAAAGACGTTCGCGCAAAGTTAATAATGCGAGATAGTCGAGCAATTAAATGCATATAAACATATCAATATAATCCACACATATTGCTCTTAGTAATCATACACATAAATATGTTCAAACCCAAGGAAATCCTCAGGACACTCGGGCCACACAATAACATACCATACATCTGATGAAGAAAGAGGGCAGAAGTCCGAATCCCACGTCCGTCCTCTATATACTCAGCTCTAGAATAAACATACATATACACTAAGTATTAATATACTATAATTCAAATAACTTAGTATCCCGAGTAACTGTTAATCCCCCATATGTTCACCCCGTGATTGGTCAATCGTCGTTAGTCGGGTTATTAATCGGTTTCGGGATTAGTCATTTAATCCATTGAGCATGTTAGTAACTAACACGTTATATTATGTTACAACATAGGATTGAATTGTCACATTTCATCTCTTCTATCTTTGAGATATATTTATATGTATACATATTCATATAGTCTTTGTTACTATATAATATTCAATATAGTTGACCTATAAATTTGTGGACCTTGGCCATTAAAATTCCACTAAATTACAAGTGGGTCAACTTGACCCTCTTTGGTCAATGTGTTTGACTTAGTCAATGTATACTAGTCAACACTACTATATATTACATGATATACTTCTTTTAATTATATAATATCATTGTTTTTTTAATCCTTACATGTTATGACACTATGCCCTTATGCTTAGAGTTACACATTATGATTCCCCACCTTACAATAAACTGCACTTTTAACTTAATATGATTCTCCAACCATATTATATAATCCACCAAACTCCAAATATTCATACACTTCCATATGAATTATAGAATTCCTTTTATAAACCCTAACTCTCATTATTTCATGTAAAGCACTAATCTCCTTAATTGTGATAACTTTCACATTCTAACGTTAAGACCATATTCTTAATGCTATATCATGTAATATCCTACCTTATGCTAAAATACATTTCTAACTTCTCATAATTCCTAGCATACACCTTAATTTCCCAATGTTTCACTTTTTCCCATATTTGTTTTCTAACATTACAAACCATATATTTTGTTTGGAATGGGGTCGCACCCTAGATGGGCTGCCTACGTACTCAACTCCCAGTTGAGATTAGACCTTACGTAGTTCACGGTTTTTAGGTTTTAGAAGTTTTGATGGTTTTTGAGATGTTTGAAGTTTCGAGAAGTTTTGGGTTTGAGAGGTTAGTCTGTGAGACGCTCGGGTCTATGAGACATTTTGGATATTTAGGTGGTGGGAGAAATGAAATATTAAGGTCTGTGAGACGCTCGGGTCTATGAGACGTTTGGAATCTTAAAGGAGTGAAGAGACTGGGATGCATGAGTCTGTGAGGCGCTCGGGCCTGTGAGACATTAGAAGTTAAAGAGGAGTCGGAATTTGGGAGATGATTTGAGTATGGAGTTTTGGAAAATGATTGGATTGTGAAGTGATTTGAGGCTTGAATGATGACTTGAGTGAGGCAATTGAAGTTTAGGTTGGGATCCCAAGTTTTTTGGGTTTGAGATTCTAAAAGGGTTAAGGTTTTGGAATATTTTGGGATTTGAAGTGAGAAGATGATAGGTTGAATCATTTGAAGGAATGATTGTGAAAGTCGTTTCTCAAATTTTGTTTTATTTTAAAAGGGTGGGTGATCCTTCGGGATCACCCATGTATCCCCTCGAGCACGAAACTTGATTAATGGTAAGTGCCGATGCTCGAAAGATGGGGCAATGTATTTATGTCGAAAACTAAGGTTTAAAGAGAAACACCATGAATGAGATGTTTTCGGTCAAATCCTAATAATGTCTCTAACTCCCGAGTTTTATAACGTTACAAACCAAAACATTGAAATCGAGAGGAAGGGAGTTAAACGCTTCTGAAATCCCGACTGCAACTAGGAAGGTTGTTACTTCCCTAGCATCCCGCCTTGTAAAAATATAGGCTGCAATCAGGGGAGGTTTGTCACCCTAATGCCCCGCCTAAAGAAATCCAGACTGCGACAAGAGAGGTTACAACCCTAGTGCCCCACCTCGGATTTTTATTGGGAAGAAAGACAAGTGATGTCTAACTGGGATGAAAACATTTTTTCAAGGTGTTAGACATTCCATGTCCCCTGAAAACGGTTTTATTTTTAAGTTTGAAAACGAAATTGGAAAACTTTTGAAGTTGTTCGAAATTCTTGATGAAGAAACACTAATTTTGAGAAATGTTTTTAGGAGAAACTTTCTATTTATGTGAGAAGAACTTTCTGCGTTTGAGAAGAGTTTTCTGGGATGTAAGAAGAATTTTTCCTTTAAAATTCCTCAAAATAGTTTCTTGGAAAACTTGATGAAATTTGAATAAAAAGATTGTTTTAAACTTGAGAAAAGAGTTTTTTTTTTGGATTTTAGAGTTTGAACAGTGATGGGATCAAGGTGCTGACCGAGTAGGTCTGAGGTGTTAGTCTCAGACCAACTCTGCTTGAAGAATAAATGTGTGCAGAAAATAATAAAGCGGAAGCTTTTGTTTAAACTTAACTAGATAGGATTCTGCTTGTATTGAAATTCAACGTGAATTACAACCTAGCTTCCTATCTTGGGATTCGACAGAGGTACTCTGTCTCATCCAGCACTCGCTCTACTCTCGGCTTTGATCAATGTGTCACAAGGAGTAAAGGGGAGTGTTCTATGTGTGCTCTCTAGGTAATAAATACCTAAGCTGATTGACACTATCTCACTAAGATCTCTCAAAATACTTTCTCTCTCAAAGCGGTGTTTTTCTCTCTCTGAATAATCTAGAATACCCGCATAAATTAATTACAATCATATGCTCATATACTTGTTTAACTACTTCCTAAATGTTCGGTGGTGTCTTCATGTAGCGGCTCCTTGATTTCTTTCCGCAAGTATCGGAGTTGTGGAGTTGTTTGTACTTCACGTTCTCACGTTGCGCACGCTCCCATGCATCCAAGATTTCTGCAGCCACTTAGTAGTGTCGCGCCTCTTGGCAGATAGGGACAAGTGGACAGGTGCTTCTGCAGAGGTACTCGAACTGGTAAGTTGCGACGCCAAGTCTTTCTGCATCGCTACTTTGACTGAGGAGGCAATCATCTGCAAAACTTAAGTCTCCATCAAAATTCCCCCTTTTTGCTGATGATGGCAAACTCAGTGTATCCGGCGTAGACTTTGTAGTAATGAATGTACCTGCAGAAGGAATAGATAACAAGGCAGAGCAACTATCTCGGGAGAACAACTCATTGTTTGTTCCCCCTTAAACAAATATTCCCTCTTAAGCTAATGCAGTTGATAAGAGCAGATAAAACTATAGTACGAAAACTACTTCAAATACTACATAGCAGGAATAATGACCAATCCGAAACAGATGAGGCCTTCAGAGGCACTCAATATCCACACATAGTTACCCGTATAATCCAGCCTCGGGATACACCGCTTCCCCCGTTTGCCAACATCAGGGGAAACACACAAAATATCCAAAAACTCATAATCTAGAAAAGTCATAAAAACAATCCACCAGTGCAAATCCAAGAGTATTTAAGAAGTCTGTCAATCCTACGAGTTAGAGGGGGTGGGGAAAGGGTTAGTCATCTCCTCGATCCATTCACTGCTGGAAAAAAAAGAATAAACAACGCTCTTTTAAAAACGGTTATATTTGTAAATCATTTTTTAGCATATTAAAGAACGATTATAAAGTAAGGCGTTGTATTTATGGTTTAGGTCGGGCATTTTAAAAAACGCTTCACTTAAGAATCGTTCTTTATTGTATCGCGCCCAAAGACAAAAAAAAACGCTTGGGTAATAAGCGTTCTTTATATGAAACATATAAAGAACGCTTTATATAGAAATTGTTTTTTATGTCTCTGGGATGCTCCGCATAAAGAACGCTTCCTTTAAGAAGCGTTCTTTATGTTTTTTACTCTCAGCATAAAAAATGCTTCTTAAGTGAAGTGTTCCTTATGTTGACTGAATAAACACTCCACTTTCCCGAAAAAATTTAATCTCTTCCGCGCTCAACGTAAACCCTCTAGCTAGCTACCTCTCTCTCTCTCGACTGAGCTCACAAATACGTACCCCAGTACCGTCGGCAAGCTACTGCCATCGCCGCCCTTCCGTCGCCGCCACTCCCGTCGCCCTTCCGTGCCGTCGCCCGTCCGTGCCGCTGCCGCTTTCCGGCCGTCTCTCTCGCCCCTGATGATACGCGTTGGCTCCCGATATTTGCGTGCATGAGCTTCTTCTCTGATCATCGATCATCCAAATAGTTGCATGCCTGTCGCCCTCTGTTTCGGTAATTTCATCATCAAAATCTGCGAAACAGGAACATATATATATGTCTGCTCTTTCTCTTATTAATTTTGCAACCCGCGATCGAACAGGAATTAACATACATATGCCCGTCGCCACTACTACGTTATATTATTGATTCATCTGCAATAATTTTACAACCCAACTGGCGTAATCGATCCATGCTCTATCGCCTCTTTTCCTGATTCTGCTGAGGTAATTTTGCTAACCAAATTAACTGATCGATCAGAACATATAAAACATGCTGTGGTTGGGATTAATCACGTGATCATAAAATATTAGGATTAATTAAATGTCTGGGGAATATTAATTAATTTTGCAAACCAATTAAACTGTCGCCTGAGCTGATTTTTTTGGGTATATACTTGCTGGTTGTGTCCAAATGGACCTGAGATTAATGTGTTATTAGGCGGAAAATATAATGTGTTTGGGCATACAAATATATATAGCCACGTACCATAAATTTTGCAAAACCATGCAAACTGTCGATCATGAACATACATGCTTTGTTTGAGATTAATGTGTTTATTAGGATTAAGTGTGTAGGACTAATTTTGCAAACCTAACTGTCGCCTCTTGTACATGCTCTATTGTGGTGAAACCCTGTATTTTTAGGGGGGATATTGTTGGATTTCGCAGAAAATTTTGTCAAACTATTGAATTATTGGATTCTTAATGTAATTATTGTTGGGTACAAACTATCTCGTGCAGGCATTGTTAGTACGTACTTTTCATTGTCACACACCTGATACGGGCTGGTTGATTGAAGTCTAGGTTCTTCACATCAAGACAAAGCAGACTACTCATCAGATTAGGTTAGTACTTTATAATTTTTCTCTAATAACTTCTTAATTGTTTATATAGTGTTTCTCTGAATAGCTATTAATTATACTCGAACATAGTCACCCGTCTGAGATATACCTACTAGAGGTATATCTTGGATAGTCCCCGTCGGGACTGTCCAATCACGTTTGATCTCACCTTCTAGGTAGGGAACAAGTTTATAAAAAATAGTTCATTTAAAAATTCGGTAGCCTTTCCCTTTTGTTCTTCGAGTGTATACATTCATATATACACTAGAAGAACAGAAGGGAAATGCTGCCGAAACTTTCAATGAATTGTTTTTTATAAACTTATTCGCATGTGAGATTGAACGTGATTGGATGGGTTTAGGTTGTAAAACTTTTAAAAGTAACTGGAATAATATCTGCCAACATATGAACGTTAAAAGATGTACAATGACAGACTTGACAACGATTACCTTCAAGGGGTCGATAGTAACTGTAACATCCTAGTCAACAATCTTCAACTGAGGAATAAGGGGTATATTTTGTGTCCATGCATCGACTGTAAAAACGAATTCAAGTATAGAGATATTGAGAAAATTAAGGACCATTTGATTCGTCGTGGGTTTACAAAAGATTACGAAGACATAGCATTATGGCATGGTCAGCATGCAGTGGATGTGTTTGACTATGCAGAAGCTTCAGTAGAACAACCAGATTGGACGGCATTGAAAACTTTGGGGATGACACAGAAAACTTTGGGGATGATGACAACTGCACGTTTAATGACGAGATCACAGAAGATGCGTACCTTGACACACTATTGGAAGATGTAGAACAATACTTTACCAACAAACCGAGTACACATGAAAACTTTATGCAGTCATGTAAAGAACCACTGTATGCTAGATGTGATGCACTGGCACTGAAAAAATTAAGTGCGACGCTGAAACTATTTAATGTCAAATCGAAACACGGATGGAGCGATGTAAGTTTCACGGAACTATTGCAAATTATTAAGGAGATACTACCAGCACAATGTCATGCCTATAACTACTTATGAGGCGAAGAAGTTAATGTGTCCAATGGGTATGGAGTACAAGAAAATACATGCTTGCCCATCGGGGTGTATTTTGTTCTGGAAGGAGTATGAGCTACATGATTGTTGTCCTAAATGTGGTGAATCACGTTATGTAAAGAAAGATCATCAAGAAGACAACAAGCCAAAGGTTCGTTCCCCAGCGAAGGTGTTATGGTATTTGCCAATAATCCCAAGGTTTAGGCGGTTATTTGCAGTTCTGAAGGATGCTGAAAACCTTAGGTGGCATACAACACATAGGGTGGACGATGGTAAATTAAGACATCCTGCTGATTCACCGCAATGGAGAAACTTTGACAGAATATTTCCTGGGTTTGGTAAAGAATCAAGAAATTTAAGACTTGGCTTATGCACGGATGGAATGAACCCGTACGACACTTTGAGTAGTGTACACAGTACTTGGCCTGTTCTGTTGACTGTATACAACCTCTCACCATGGTTGTGCATGAAGCCTAGGCATATTATTCTATCAATGTTGATATCCGGTCCAAAGCAGCCGGGGAATAATATTGATGTGTTTCTGCAGCCGCTTATTGATGACTTGAAACTCTTATGGAATAAGGGAACAACAGTATATGATTCTTATGCAAAGGAAAACTTCACACTGCGTGCTATGCTATTTTGTACAATAAACGACTTTCCAGCATACGAAAACCTATCTGGATATACAATCAAAGGAGCATTAGCGTGTCCTGTTTGCGGTGATAACACTTGCGGTGATAACATGGGTCATCGAAAATTCCTTCCAAGACATCATAAGTACCGAAAGATGACAGATGAATTTGACGGGATGACTGATCATGCTGTAGCTCGGCAACCTTTATCAGGTGTCGATGTTAATAACCAGGTGAAAGATATTGTGAACAACTTTGGTCCTCCAACTAAAGCTATAGAGAAGAGTGTTTGGAAGAAAAGGTCGATATTTTTTGATCTTGAGTATTGACAACATTTGCAAGTAAGGCATTGTATTGATGCCATGCACATCGAGAAAAATTTGGGTGAAAGTCTTGGTGGAATGTTGCTAAACATTAAAGGGAAAACAAAAGATCATTTAAAGGGGAGAAAAGATTTAGTAGAGTTGGGCATACGAATAGAGCTCCAACCCTAACAAAGAGGAACACGTATCTTCCTGCCTCCCGCATGTCACACTCTATCCAAAGAGGAGAAAAAGAGTTTCTGCAGTGCCCTTTCTGACATCAAAGTACCATCAGGGTACTCTTCCAACGTAAGAAGTTGGGTGTCCATGTCTGAACTCAAGTTAGTAGGGATGAAATCTCATGACTACCATGTTTTGATGCAACATTTGCTCCCCATTACAATTCGTGGGATTCTCCCACATGATGTCAGGAAAACCATTACAAATTTGTCTGTGTTTTTCAATGGAGTTTCTGCCAAAGTTCTAGATGTGCAGACACTGGACAAGTTGCAGGCTGAACTAATTGTCACTATGTGCCAGTTGGAGATGTATTTTGCACCTTCATTTTGTGATATTATGGTGCATTTGCTTGTTCATTTAGTAAGGGAGATAAAGGAGTGTGGCCCCATTATATCTCAGGTATATGTATCCATTCGAAAGATACATGGGTGTGCTTAAAAAAAATGAAAAACCGCGGATGTCCAGAGGGAAGCATTGTTGAAGGATATGTAACTGAGGAAGTGATTGACTTTTGCACCCACTACTTAGAAGGTGTGGACCACATAGGACTTCCGAGATCAAGACATGAGGGCAAGTTACAGGGTGTAGCTACAATCGGGAAAAAATGGTAAGGCCTGATTTTGCTGCATTGTGTAAAGCACATCTAATCGTGTTGAGCCATGTTGAAGATGTTGAACCATACTTCGTGTCACACTTAAGCGCTCTCAGAACACAACATCCATCGATGAGTCAAGTGATATTAAAGAAGGAGCAGAATGCTACATTCGTTACATGGTTTAAAGAAAAAGTTATGCATGAAGATTCAGGCAATGTAACTGAAATCGTTAAGTTATTAGCGCTCGGTCCGAATCTTGATGTTTTATCATACGAGGGTTTCGATGTGAATGGGTTCTCTTTTTATACTGAACGCCAAGATCGTAAGTCAACAAATCAAAACAGTGGTGTTCATCTAACTGCTTCACAGGAAATATATCAAGACACAGGTAGTAAGGGAGTGACAATGAGGAAAGAGTATTATGGTGTGATTCAGGAGATTTGGATCCTTAACTACACCGGTTATGAAACTTGTGTCTTTAAATGCAAATGGGTAGACAACAGGCGCAGTTACCGTCAGGTGGAACACGGTATGAAGTTGGTTGACCTAAACGCATTGACATACACAGAAGAACCATTTATAGTTGCTTCTAAAGCTAGACAAGTGTTCTACTGCCGTGATCAATGTAATCCAAAATGGTCAGTTGTATTGCAAAGTAGGCAACGGATAGTTGGTGTTGATGGTGTTATGAACGAGGAAGATTATGACTGTGAAATGGACAATGTTCCCCTCCAAATGCCAATGGAAGTTGATCATGGAGAAGGGCTGTGGGTGGAAAGATGAACAAAAAGTAAGTCTTGCATAAAAGGGAATGATTAACACATGCGTGTACAATTTATGTTTGTTTATGACTCTATTTATGACACTGACTATATATATATATATATATATATATATATATATGTATATATATGTGCAGATTATGGATGCCGATCATGAGATGCTCATACAGTGTGATGAGGAGATGGAGATAGATTCAGAGATGCAGTTAGCGGAGCGTACACAGATGGTCGATGCCGCTGATGCTCCTATGACCTCTCAGGACCCTCCTACGACCTCTCATCTCCCCTCACGAAAGACACGAGGACCGTCACGTGGTCTAAATGAGAAGAAGGAGAGTGGCATGATTGATTTGGTGTGGGATAGGTATATGTTACACCTATATGTTATTTTGTTTTATTTTTTCACATATATACTGATATTTATACATTTATATGTAGTACTATATATATTTCGTACGTATGACTAACATATATACTGAATATATTACAGGTATCTTAGACACACTGGCAAGAAAAAGCAGAAGTTTGCCAGCACCATGGGTCGATTGGTTAAGACCCATTGCTGTATCAACAAAAACTGGAGGAACCAAGATCCGGAAATAAAGGAGATCATGTGGACGAGCTTGAAGAAGAAGTACCAGATTCCGGATGAAGCATATCATAAAGTATTGTCACTGCTTGCTTTACGTATGCGAGCGTTCAAAAATAGGCTGGTGGCTGGTCGGATCAATACGAACTGTAACGACCCCAAAACCGACCTAGGAGTTAGGGCCGTTACACGCCGCGAGTCTACTACCTAACGTCGCAAGGCTCTAAGCAAAACAATCTCCAAAACCAAATAATGAACTTGCATAAATACCAAAAGAGTTTACAAGATCCAAATACTTATAAGTCAAATACAATGAAAGGCCCGAAGGCTACACAAAAGCTCTAAGGCGTCCAACGCGCAACGCAAACAAAGTCAAAAGAAGCATAATGTAAACAAAGCTCCAGAAGGGGACAAGAGAGAAGATCCCACGAGCTCAATCTGCAACAAAGTAAAGGGGTGAGCTAAACAGCCCAGCAAGCAGAAGACTTCCTCAAGGAAGTCCATTCAAAGCAGAAGCAGAATAATAATTTATAAACAGAGGAGAAGGCGGAGTCATTATAAACAGACAGAACGGAAACACAAAACAGAGGCAGAGTAGAACATCACTTCAAATCACAGTTGGACTTTCCGAACAGATACAGAAGAGTGGGACACAAGAAACAAGCTAACACAACATAAGGACTCACATAAGGTCCTATGAATCCGAAGATCCCACAACAGAAGCCGTAGAGACAGCTAACAGACCCGTCGGTCAAATGACGTCCTAAGGGAGACCCTAAGGAGTGTAATCAGAAGGAATTCCTGCGCAACATGCTACAGGACAGCCCGACCCGACTATCCAAGGCTCAGAAGCAAAGTAAGTAGGTCCCAATACCAAAAGCTTACAAAACAGATCTTAAGTGCATGGAAATGCATATAAACAGCATAAGAAGCTTGTACACAAATAGGGGAATCCAACCCCGCAAATGGAACTCAAAACGGAGCCAAAACGAAGAAGTTATGCCAAAAACAGAGGCATGTCCGAACTTGCATCCGACCTTGCAAGTTCGGACAGATGCCGAGATACAGACCTCGCGGAAAATCCCAGTGTCCGAACTTTGATGTCCGGACCGAGGTTCGGACACATCGACGATTCGAAAAATAAAAACGCGTCGGAGCATGTCCGAACTTTTACATTTGGACGGAAGTTCGGACGACGCTACAGAGACGATTCCAGGGCACACAGACGCACAGAAACACAACAAAAATCAATACCAAACTCACACAAATGTTCCGAATTGCAAATCAGTTCCCCCGGGGATTTAGCCCTTCAATCAACAACACAAAACGAGAAGAAATCGAGCAAACACCACATAAAATCAGACATGGAAACAGAAATCCAAAACAGTCCCCGAGGGTGAGCAAACAACCCCGATTCCATCCCCTACTTACATCAATTCACAGAGGAGATTGCACCAGTCTGAAGCAGAGCGAAGACCCGACACACAGCAACCCCGAACAACACAATCAGCCACTGAATTCGCAAAGAACAGCCCCCAAAATCAGAAAACAAAATCAGAAACTGCTCCTCTCAAAACAACGATCACACTACCGAATTCACCAACGGAACTACCTGATTTGCAGAGGAGAAGAACCTGAACAGTAGCAGCAGCAGAAACCGACCAAAAACGCAGCAGAGATCCACACAAAACCAGAAGCACACCAATGGAGGAGAAGGAGAGAGAGCGCTCAAACTGTCACGAGGAAGAACAAGCGGTTTGCAAATTTGATCGTGAATTGTAAAAGAAAAATAAGTGACTTATCTTTCCTTAATAAGTCTTACCAAAAACAAAAGAGAGGGGAATGACCTCCTTGCCCCCGTCTTTTAATTCAATGACTCCGACGTCCCATCAACTAAGCAAAGCACCACATAGCATAACTTAATTAATAACATTAACCGAAACGTTATGTTATGAAATCTGAAAAACGAAAAAAAATACGGAGTATTACATCACTCCCCCCTTAAAAGGAATTTCGTCCTCGAAATTCAACATACCTCACTGCTCAAAGAGAGAAGGAAACTTGGCGCGCAACTCCTCCTCGAGTTCCCACGTCGCCTCACGCTCGGACTGATCAGACCACTGCACCTTAACCATCGGCAGTGTCTTGCTACGAAGCCGACGAACATCCCGCGCTAAAATACGAACCGGAGCTGCTTCATAAGTGAAATCATCTCGGAGTCGAAGCTGACCATAGTCAATCACGTGCTGTAACACCCCAACCCGAAATCCAATAACCTGAACGACGATCACTCCCAAATAAAATACAACTGCAGCGGAAATAAATACAACAACCGGGCGGTATTACAATGCCGTTGGCCACCCTTGTGACCAACAAGGCTAACTCCAAATACAATCTCCAAAAGTCACGGTCTGAATACGAATACAATCCGAGATACTAGGAATCAAACTCAAATGTAAAATACTTAAGTAAAAACAAATATCTAGAAGAAGACTCCCATAGCTTGAATCTACCCCACCTACACTCGGTGTGGTAATCTTCTCAACTTCAGGTACCTGAAAAATGGGGGTGCCCCCAAAGGGGCTCAGCAAACAATGCTGGTATGGAAAACGTGCAGCCCATCGTCTACCGGGCCACACCAACTACTTTGTCGAATACATGCAGTTCTTTTTTTTTGTAAAGCTATAAACAAGCATAGTATGATAATAACAAGCATCCATACAAGGACAACAATGTTACATAAAACAAGACTTCAGAAGGTCAAGTTAGATGAACTATAATCATTTGATAGTTGTCGGGTCCACACAGTGGGACTGACATGGTATATAAGAGTGTGTCAATATAATGAAGGTATAGTGACCTTGTTATAAGAGGTGGGTACCAGTTCCCTCAGAAGATAACGTAGGTTAACTCCTGTACTTCAAATGGTGGGTATCATACCCTCGAGAGAAATAGAGTCTTCCTCTCAACTTAAAATGTTCCGGTACGGTCCCGGTGAGTGACATAGTGCACCCAGAACTCCCGTCGCGACGTAAATTGAATAGGAGACGACCTGAGACAGGTACAACTCCTGTAGCATGCATGGCCAGATCCAACTGGGCTCCTCGTTCTCGTAGTATAAAATTGTTAGGTGTCAACCAAGTATGTTAAACAAGAATTCAATGTGCATTGTCAGTTGTCACGTTTAGGACAACGACGTTTGTTATAAAGTGAAGTTAGTGAGAGACTTGTTTACAAGTTCTCGGTATAATAAAGCGCATGAATTTAGTCCACTGGTATAGTAGTGTTTGTATGCGTGGGACATACACGTTGTAGTTAGCATCATTCACGCACATAAAATAATACCACAGTGCACAAGAATAAACAACATTTTACATTAATTATCTTGGTCATTCGTTCAAACAACAGATAGCACACAAGCCGGTGTAATCCGGTAGAAAACAGGTTGCAAGAATCCCATACCGTTCACCGTAGACTGTACTTGTTTTAATTCCCGGTCAACGTCTGGTCAAACAAAGTCCTAGAATAGGATTAACTGAGAGGGTTAATTTATGTTACCTTTATATAATAATTTTATTGGATCATTCAACAAATTTCGTTTTTGTTATTTCATGTGAGGTTTATTTCTTTTAATTACCTCACGATTTCATGTAACACTTATTTGTTATTCCTTTGATTTATTTACAAATCCTTTAATGTACATGGAAGTATTTATTTATTCATGTACTATATTTGTTGTTTATTTTGATTGTCTAGGTGACATAACAACTTATAATTTCTTAACTATATTTCTATGCCATACATGGACATAATATCCTTATAGTTTTTATCATTCCTCCTTTAACCATAAAATATAATTATTGGTTACCTTTAATTTCCTTATAACTATATAAGTCATAGTTTCATCTTCATAATTCCTTTAATCAAAATTCTTTCTTTCTAATTCCTCCAAAAATCCACATGGGACCTATATTTACTTAAATCTAAATTATTACCCTTATATTTCGGTTATTTACAAAACAACCACATTAATTCATAAACTTTACATTTAAATTCTAATCTCTTTATATAACATAGTTTTAATTCCTTATTTAATTAAATCACAAAGCTACCATTAATATTTTGGTATATACTTTTAAATATTGTAACTCTTGAAAATTACAACTTAGCCCCTCCAATTCTCGGCCTATATATATATTTCTTATAATTGCAATTTAGCCACAAAATCTTATAATCTTTACATAATGCCTTATAAAGTATAGTTTTAATTTTAATTCTCCATAATGCCGAATATATATATAAATTCTTAAATTACCAAACTAACCCCAAAGTAATTTGGCTTTGTCATTTATTTTTCCTTAATTACATTTTTATCCCAAAACTTTATAATAGTTTCTTCAAATCTCTTAATTATGAATTCGCCCACTAATAAGTTCCAAACTTCCATAACAACTTTTATAAATTACATAATAGCCCAAAACTTTATAAAATGTTATTTTAACACTTGTTTAAATTATCTAAAATTCATAAACTTAATTCCTAACCTTATATTATATTATAATTACACCAAACAGACCCTTAACTCTCGGTTTTCACATTAAACTCACCAAACTTTGTAAAAATTACATTTAAGCCACATAACTTAATTAATTAGCCATTTAAGCTCTAATAAAATATTTTTAACTCACCAAACTTTATAGTATAAGTTTATATACATAAGTAGCTCATGAAAATCTATTTTTCACTTAGACAATTCGGCCATAATTAAATAGCTACCATATAGTATATAAAAGTGGATTTATATGTCATAGTAATTATACATAAATTCATATGAGTCATATAACTCATGTAAAAATTATTGTAATGTCTTATATTGATTCTTAGCTCAAAATAAAGTATTTTTGCCCTTGACATTTTGGCTTGAATTTATATGTAACATAAATAAATTTTGTGACACAAAAATGTGTCTTAAGGTAAATATTTTCCATATATGTTATAGATTATATTTTTGGCATATAATACCATATAGTTTCGGTTTTAATTAACCTAGGAGATGTACATAATTTTTGTATAATTTTTAGAGGCTTAACAAAGCTTATAACATAAAGATTTACTTAGTAAACTTACTTCTTAACAAAGGTGGTTAAGTGCTTGAACTCTTCTTGAATCTCCAAGCTTTCTCCAATGAAATTTTGATGCTCCACTTCGGTTATATGCAAGTGGTGAAGGAGTTTAGGAGTTAGATCTTCTATAAAGACCTTAAGTAGATTTGTAAGTAGTTTTCCAAGAATTTACCTTAAGCTTTTCTCCTTATAATTTCGGCTCACTTAAGGTGGATGAAGAACAAGTTTTCCTTCATGAAAATGAAGAAGAAAAGAGCCTTAGAAGAGATAGAAATCGGTTACACAATAAAATGTGCTTTAACGATTTTCAAGCTTGAAAACTACCTTAAGATAACCTTGAGATGCTCCTCGGTTTAATGTTGGTTTGGACAACCTCCTTGGAACAATAGTTGATGCCGAAATGCTATGGTGTGCTAGGAAGAGTTTTGCTTCAAGGCTTGACAAGAAATGCTAGGAAATTACCTTAAAGATGAAGATTAGAAGTTACAACTCCATTATAGACTTAAGAGCTTCAAGGAAGAAGATGAAGCTAGAAGAGAGAGGAGACAGCCTTACCAATTCGTGAATGAAGTGTGCAAGGGGAAGAATGAGACTAAGCTCACGTAAGAAGAGAATGTAATTTGGAATTTGATTTTTGTTTTGTTAATTTTTAATGTCATTTGACCATTCTTTTCTTTAGTTTATTCCATGAGTTATTGGCTCAATAAATGCCCCTCTTTCCAGCATGTGTTCGGCCATAATGCAAGACAAGGCAAAGTGGAGGGAAATAATTGTGAGCTAAGAGACAAGGTAAGAAAAGTAAGGTTTATTCTTTTGATTTTTCTAAGTCTTGCTTGTCTTCTTCTTCTCTTGTAGGTGAACGATTTCAAGGGCTGAATGGAGCTTATCAATCGGCATTTAGGAGCTAAGAACAAGCTAGGAAGGTCACTTGAAGTTTAAGAAATGAAAAAGGTGGAATCTAGATCTACTTTTTGCCTTTTTCACTTTGTTTTTGTCTAGCCAACATGGCCTTGTTCCCTTGCATAATTTCGACAGATTGCTGGTCATATGAGACCTATATTACTTTGCCATTAAGTATTATAGCACATGGGAAGATGAGTCACCATGTTTTATGCCTTTTGTAAAATTTTAATGTAAGTTTTATACTAGTTTTTGCACATAAAATCGGCCCCTATAGAGCACCTTGTTTGACACTGTCATTAATTTATTTAGAGGTTCATTTTAACCCTATTTAAGATTATTAATTCGTGGCATGTCAAAAACTACAAGGTAATTGCGTAAAACGCGTTTTAGTGACACCCGAAGGTGTGTTTTTGTGCTCTAAGGAAATTTTGGGAAATAAATTGGTTTTATGAGTTCCAAGTGTTTATAAACACTTGTTATGGTAAATAAAAATATATTAAGATGTTACATTGAGTTATATGGGGTTACATTAACCCGTGACATAATTTACTGGCCATCGGGACACTCCCGGGCAAAAAGGAGCGCTAAGAAATCCTCCTGTGGTTTTTGTTGAATTTTGAGAAACCACTTCATGGGTTCTCTTTAGAATGGTTAATAATAATGTTAGGAACTCTAGGAATTAATTTTATAGGAGTTCGTGCCACCTCGGCACTCCTCCGGGCTTTTCGTGCTTTAAGGGGCGTGCGTGAGCACTCCCGAGCGTTTTGCGTTTTTGACTGGATATAGCCTAGGGAATATGTTTATATATACATATAATAAGTGTATGACCATTTGGTTTAAGTTTATAAGGTCATACAAGGTCATGCTTGACCATATGTTTCTAAGGCGTTTTAGCGTTTGTGGAGAAACGACTATTTTTACATAACGTTCTCATGCATGGGTTTGCATGCGTACGTGAAATGATTTATATTTGATTTATTTTCCATTAAATAATTGTTTTATAATGTTAATTAGAGTTGGGGTATTTCATGTGCGAAGGATCGTGCAGATACTTCCTAAGCATCGACACATGAAACACATCATGCACCCCTGCTAGAGCTGGTGGCAATGCCAATCTGTAAGCCACCAGCCCAACCCTTTCCAGCACCTCGAAAGGTCCTACGAACCGAAGACTCAGCTTGCCTCGCTTTCCAAAACGAACCACACCCCGAACTGGAGAAATCTTCAGATACACGTGGTCCCCAACCTGAAACTCAAGCGGACGGCGCCTCTGATCTGCATAACTCTTATGCCGGCTCTGGGCAACCAACAGACGCTCCCTGATAGTCTTGACTTTGTCCACAGCTCCCTACACCAACTCAGGGCCTACGATCGCCCTCTCTCGCAGATCATCCCAACAAATAGGAGATCTACAGCGCCTACCATACAACGCCTCAAATGGGGCCATCCCAATACTCGATTGGAAGCTATTATTGTAGGCAAATTCAATCAATGTCACATGCTGATCCCAGCTGCCTCCGAAGTCAAGCACACACGCCCTCAATATGTCCTCCAAAATCTGATTCGTCCTCTCCGTCTGTCCATCGGTCTGAGGATGATATGTTGAACTGAAAGCCAAATTCGTCCCTAGAGCCTTATGCAGGCTACGCCAGAAGCGAGATAAAAATCTCGGATCCCTGTCCGAAACGATCATCGCCGGCACACCATGCAACCTCATAATCTCATCAACATACACCCGAGCCAGGCGCTCAAGGCTGAAAGTCTTCCTCACAGGCAGGAAATGGGCTGACTTCGTCAACCGGTCCACAATCACCCACAGTGCGTCGTACCCAGAAGATGTCCTAGGAAGCCCCACAATAAAGTCCATACCAACACTCTCCCACTTCCACTCAGGAATGGGGAGGGGCTGCAGAATACCCGCAGGCCGCTGACGCTCAGCCTTCACCTGCTGGCAGGTTTGGCAACGAGCCACAAAATCAGAAATTTCCCTCTTCATATTCGCCCACCAGAAAGACTCTCTGAGGTCCCGGTACATCTTCACCCCTCCTGGGTGTACCGAATAAGGAGCTTCATGAGCCTCCTGCATAATCTCCCGCCTAAGATCGCCTCCACTAGGCACACAAAATCTGCCTCTAAAGCGTAGACAGTCGTCGCTGGACACAGAAAATTCTGACTCCTGATCATCTGACAACTTCTCCCGGATCTTACACAACTCAGCATCAGACTTCTGACCATCTCTAATCCGCTCAATCAGTGTAGACTGGACCCGAATAGAAGCAATCATCCCAGCACTGTCGGACCTGACAACCCAAATCCCCATGCGCTGAAGCTCAATAGCAGACCTCTGAACCCCTGACAAAGAACAAGCAAGCCCAGGAGCACCCCTACGGCTCAAGGCATCTGCCACCACATTCGCTCTACCCGGATGGTAGAGGATCTCCAGGTCGTAATCGTGCAGAAGCTCCAACCAACGCCGCTGTCTCAAATTCAATTCCTTCTGCGTGAACAAATATTTGAGACTCTTGTGATCCGTGTAGACCTTACACGTCACCCCATACAAATAGTGCCGCCAGATCTTCAAGGCGAAGACCACAGCAGCTAACTCCAAATGTGGGTAGGATAATTCTTCTCGTACGGCTTCAACTGTCGTGACCCATATGCTACCACTTTTTCCTGCTGCATCAGAACACAACCCAGCCCTCTGTGGGAAGCGTCACAGAACACCTCAAAGCCATCTGTCCCAGAAGGCAACGTCAAAATCGGAGCCGAAGTCAACCTCTTCTTCAGCTCCTGGAAACTCTCCTGACACGTCTCACTCCAATCAAACTTGACATCCTTCCTAAGAAGACGAGTCAAGGGGGATACGATCTTAGAGAAACCCTCCACGAACTTCCTATAATACCCAGTCAATCCTAGAAAACTGCGCACCTCAGACACACTGGTGGGCTTCGCCCACTCCATAACCGCCTTAGTCTTCTCTGGGTCCACTGAAATGCCATCCTTCGAAACCACGTGGCCAAGGAACACAACTCTATCCAACCAGAACTCACACTTCTTCAATTTAGCATACAACTCCTTCTCCTTCAATGTCTGCAGAACCACCCTCAGATGCTCCTCATGTTCCTCAGCACTCTTGGAGTACACCAAGATATCGTCAATAAAAACAACTACGAAAGAATCCAAGAAAGGTTTGAAAACTCTGTTCATCATATCCATGAAGAACGACGGGGCATTGGTCAGACCAAAAGGCATGACCAAGAACTCATAATGCCCATATCGGGTCCTAAAAGTAGACTTAGGCACATCCTCGGCCTTAATCTTCAGCTGATGATATCCAGAACGCAAGTCGATCTTCGAGAAGACTATTGCTCTCGCTAACTGGTCGAAGAGGTCATCAATGCGGGGAAGAGGATACCGGTTCTTGATGGTAACCTTATTCAATTCCCTATAGTCAATACACAATCTAAAGGAGCCATCCTTCTTCTTCACGAACAACACAGGTGCTCTCCATGGAGACACACTAGGGCGGATAAAGCCCTTATCCAGAAGATCCTGCAGCTGCACCTTCAGCTCCTTAAGCTCTGCCGGACTCATGCGATAGGGAGCCTTAGAGATAGGCTGAGTCCCTGGCGCTAACTCGATAGAAAACTCCACCTCACGATCAGGTGGCAGCCCTGGAACACCTCTGTAAACTCACACACAATGGGGATATCCTCCAACTGGGATCCCTCCTTAACCTCAGGTACAAAGCAGAGAAAACCCTGGCAGCCCTTCCTCAGGAAGCTAGCTGCCTGCATGGCAGACACCAACACAGGAACACAGGGAATGGAGTTCCCCACAAAAGCAAAATGGGTCTCACCCGGTCTATCAAACACAACCCTCCTAGCTGCACAATCTATATGGGCATGGTGCTCTGCTAGCCAGTCCATGCCCAAAATCACATCGAAGCAGGACATACTCATAGGAATCAAATTAGTAGGTAAGGTCCTATCCATGATCACTACTGGACTAGACTTGCATACAGAACTAAGCACACAAGCAGGCACCCCACTCAACGGGCTAGAAATACACAGATCCACATCATAGGGCACAGCAGACAACCCGAGACTACCCACTAAATCAGCAGACACAAAGGAGTGGGTAGCTCCTGAATCAAACAAACAGAATACCGGCTGAGAAGAGATCTGAAGAATACCTGACACTACTCTGTCTGAGTCATGGTCTTGCTCACCAGCTAGCGCATAAAAACGTGCCTGGGTCTGGGACTTCTTCTGGTCAGCCTTCTACCCGGACCCTGAACCAGCACCACGACTCTCAGAACCACCACTGATACCTCCACCTCTAGCCTGTGGACACTGGGCAATGCGATGGTCTAGTGAACCACACTTAAAGCATGCCTCAGACTTCCTGTAGCACTCTCGTCCTGGGTGGAAACGATCACACTCAGCACACTTCTACAGCAGGAGATGCTGATGAAGAAGAGCCCCAGTCTCCTCTGTACTTCTTCTTCTTAGAAGAAGGCTGCTCACGCCTCTCGGGCTCCTCCACACGACCCTTCCTCTTCTAGTCTTTGCCCTTATCGGGCCTCTGGTCCTTCTTCTCATACCGCTGCCTAGCCTGCAGCTCAACCTCTACAACCAACGCCACGTCAGCCACATCCCTGAAGGTCTTGTGGCGAAAAGGTGCCACAGCAGCTCGAATATCACCCCTCAAACCAGCCTCAAACTTCCTAGCCTTCCGGTTATCATCCGGCTCAGGCACGAACTTAGAAAGGGATATAAACTTACGCACGTACTCATCCACTCTCATATCCTTCGTCTGACGAAGCCTCCCATACTTAACTATCTTCTGATCCCTGAAGACATCAGGATAGAACTGCTGATTGAAGCAGCCCCTGAACTGCTCCCATGTCCATGGGTGGGGATACTTCCCTTCAACCGTCTTCCACCACTCCTTCGCCTCACTCTGGAACATAAAGGTAGCGAATCCAACCTTTTGATCCTCCTCACACCCCATGACCCGCAGAAGGTCCTCAATCGCAGTGATCCAGTGGCTCGCCTCCTATGGGTCGCCACTAGCATCAAAAGAAGGCGGCTTCAGCTTCAGGAACTCCTGAAGCGCCTTCACATTGCTGCCCCCCGCGTTACGGCTCCTGTCGCCTGGCCAGCAGTGGCCCCTACGGTCTGCAACACCTGGGTCACCACCTGCTACACAATCTCTGCAATGTCCCCCTAGGGAGTATCGCCTGAAGCTGCACCTCGTCCTGCACGTCGGGGAGGCATACTGAAGATACAAACACCAAGATTGATCAGAAACCATCAAGCATCAAACAGCAGACCTTTCGGACACCCACACATGCAGACAAACCCCACAAACACTAAAGAACGAGCAACCTGGCTCTGATACCACTAAATGTAACGACCCCAAAACCGGCCTAGGAGTTAGGGCCGTTACACGCCGCGAGTCTACTACCTAACGTCGCAAGGCTCTAAGCAAAACAATCTCCAAAACCAAATAATGAACTTGCATAAATACCAAAAGAGTTTACAAGATCCAAATACTTATAAGTCAAATACAATGAAAGGCCCGAAGGCTACACAAAAGCTCTAAGGCGTCCAACACGCAACGCAAACAAAGTCTAAAGAAGCATAATGTAAATGAAGCTCCAGAAGGGGACAAGAGAGAAGATCCCACGAGCTCAATCTGCAACAAAGTAAAGGGGTGAGATAAACAGCCCAGCAAGCAGAAGACTTCCTCAAGGAAGTCCACTCAAAGCAGAAGCAGAAGAATAATTTATAAACAGAGGAGAAGGCGGAGTCATTATAAACAGACAGAACGGAAACACAAAACAGATGCAGAGTAGAACATCACTTCAAATCACAGTCGGACTTTCAGAACAGATACAGAAGAGTGGGACACTAGAAACAAGCTAACACAACAGAAGGACTCACATAAGGTCCTATGGATACGAAGATCCCACAACAGAAGCCGTAGAGACAACTAACAGACCCGTCGGTCAAATGACGTCCTAAGGGAGACCCTAAGGAGTGTAATTAGAAGGAATTCCTGCGCAGCATGCTACGGGACAGCCCGACCCGACTATCCAAGGCTCAGAAGCAAAGTAACTAGGTCCCAAAACCAAAAGCTCACAAAACAGATCTTAAGTGCATGGAAATGCATATAAACAGCATAAGAAGCTTGTACAAAAATAGGGGAATCCAACCCCGCAAACGGAACTCAAAACGGAGCCAAAACGAAGAAGTTATGCCACAAACAGAGGCATGTCCGAACTTGCGTCCGACCTTGCAAGTTCGGACAGATGCCGAGATACAGACCTCGCGGAAAATCCCAGTGTCCGAACTTCGATGTCCGGACCGAGGTTCGGACACATCGACGATTCGAAAAAGAAAAAACGCGCCGGAGCATGTGTCCGAACTTCCACATTCGGACGGAAGTTCGGGACGGCGCTCGCTACAGAGACGATTCCGGGCGCACAGACAGTAGAAACACAACAAAAATCAATACCAAACTCACACAAATGTTCGAATTGCAAATCAGTTCCCCCGGGGATTTAGCCCTTCAATCAACAACACAAAACGAGAAGAAATCGAGCAAACACCACACAAAATCAGACATGGAAACAGAAATCCAAAACAGTCCCCGAGGTGAGCAAACAACCCCGATTCGACCCCCACTTACATCAATTCGCAGAGGAGATTGCACCAGTCTGAAGCAGAGCAAGAAGACCCGAACACAGCAACCCGACACAATCAGCACTGAATCATTCGCAAAGAACAGCCCCCAAAATCAGAAAACAAAATCAGAAATGCTCCTCTCAAAACAACGATCACACTACCGAATTCACCAACGGACCTACTCTGATTCACAGAGGAGAAGAACCGAACAGTAGACAGCAGCAGAAAAACCAACCAGAAACGACAAGAGCAGAGAGAGATCCACACGAAAACCAGAGCACACCAATGGAGGAGAAGGAGAAAGAGCGCTCAAATTGTCGTGTGGAAGACCGAGCGGTTTGCAAATTTGATCGTGAATTGTAAAAGAAAAATAAGTGACTTATCTTTCCTTAATAAGACTTACCAAAAATAAAATAGAGGGGAATGACCTCCTTGCCCCAGTTTTTAATTCAATGATCCGATCGTCCCTCAACTAAGCAAAGCACCACTAGCATAACTTAATTAATAACATTAACCGAAACGTTATGTGTATGAAATCTGAAAAATGAAAAAAAATACGGAGTATTACACGAACAACCCGAAGCAGGTGCCTCCCTATGAGCTGTACGTTGGCATGATCACTGAGGAGGATTGGAAGGAGTTCTATGAAGCACATATCACCCCTGAGTTCAGGGTAGTAATTATTTTCATAGATTAACTTTTAAGTTTATGTGTTAAATAAAACAGGATAAAGTTTATAAAATGAAATTTTATTAATTCTTTCCACAGACGTTCAGGAAAAAGCTCGAACAGAATCGTTTGAAAAATCTAGAACCCACATACATGGGCCGAGCTGGGTACGCGGGGCGTATACCAGGCTGGATTGAAACAGGGGTATTTGAAGCGTGTGCGTGAGGACGGCACAATTGATCCGATTCAAGTCCGGATGAGGCGCGAATCGGGCACAAGCATAAATCTTGGCCGCCAAGAGAGAAGGACGACGAAAAGGTATTATCCACAGAAGGAGACTGCAGACTTGCTGCAAAAATTATGAGTGCCCTGAGTAATATTAATAGTTTAAAATTTTTCTTACAATTGATGTATGTTTTATTTATTTGATCTAATTCATAATTTACATGTTTTTTTTGCGATTTTGTACAAGCTGCAGAGGGTTGTTGATTCTTTCTTGGCCAGCTTCATACTCAGGAGGATCCATTGAACAAAGCGCTGGCAAGAAGGATTACCTGGGAGAGTTCGAGGATTTGGGATCCGCAGTGTGTCAGAGAGATGTTTTTTCACGCTCTCCCAGCGGACGGATCAGGAGAAAGGAGAGAGGAAGAAATCAAGGAGATCGAAACGAAGTGTCACAACAATTCCAATCTGATTTGCAGTAACAGATGCCAACAATGGAAGCAAGATTGATGGAACAGCTGAGTCAGGGGCATCAATCTTCTAGCTCATCAGTGTATGCCGCCCCTGCACCCATTTCCACCCCTGCACCTGCTTCCATCCCAGCACCTGCTTCCACCCCTGCACCTACTTCTACCCCTGCACCTACTTCCACCCCTGTACCATCTCAGGTTTCGGTTACTTACACTGTACCTGCACCTTCTGATCCATTCCCATATGCCAAGCTTCAGGTATGCATGTGTGAATTTTATTGCTTTGTCGTTATTTATTTTTTCAATTAATCAAAAGCATGCATGTTGTAATATATGAATCTAATTGTTTGTGTTCGTTTATTAGGGAACCAAAAAGTGTCATCTTCTGCATATCAATGAACATGGCACCTTTGTGGTTGCAGTAGGCACAATTCTACAGACTGATTCGGCGTCACTGTGTCATTTTAAGCGGGTTCCGGCCTGGTACGTCCATGTGAAGGTCGACAGTGTCTGTCAAGGTCGTGATCAAATTCCACTACCGATAGAGTGGAATGATTGGAGCACTGTCATTGAAGCACGTGGCTCACAAGTACCATGGCCTTGCAATTTGGGGATTTATCTGATAGTACGGTAAGCAAAACAACTTATATAAATTTGTTTACTAATTACTATTTCATATAAATGCAGTTTTGGGAGAATAGTTTTCTAATGTATATATGCTAACTTGTCATTTCTTAGACACATGTTCCTATTGCTGGCAAAGGTAAGGCAGTCAGTGCGTCGAAAGGAAAGGGACCATCGGGTCAGCAGGATGATCACTACATCAGTCCTCTTCGACGCTATTTCATTCATATCCAAAATTTGGTGAAAACACTAGAAAAGCGTCAGCAGATCTGATATGACTTGATACTCGGGAAGGGTGATGATTTCATTGAGTTCATCCTTAGGGTTCCGCCGTCTTTGTTCCACAGCGGAGAACCACAGGAGTTGCTGATCAGTATTAGCGATGTCAAGGAGCTGCTGCTTGGTGATATGCTGAACATCTCGGTTTTCAATCCTACTGCTTGTAAGTATCACATTTTTTCACTTTCAAAGTTAATAGTAAGTTTTATGTATATATAATTTTAATTTAATGCATTTGTCATCAAAGGCCCTTACTATCGAGGCTGGTGGGAATGAAACTAGACAATATGATCACCTTCCTATGTCCACAAATCATGTCTTCTGAGGAAGCTATGAGAGACGGTGCTGCGTGTCAGATCCATATGCGCAATGGCATAATTACGGCGGTAAAGAGGAATAGCAAATTTGTGCTCATACCATATCATCAGATGTAAGCGTGCTTGACCACCTTATGTTTTTGTCTTGTTTTATGTTAACTCATATATATTTCAAAGGTGAAGTTGATTTGTTGTTGTTTCAAACTTGTAGCAATCATTGGTTGTTGTTAGTGGTGTGTACTTACTCATCATCCTGTATAGTGATTGACCCTATTGGTGGAATTAGGAGAAACATCGCCATTTCTGTTCTACTGACAAAGTAAGTAAATTGTGCATATTTTCATTTCAGAAAATAAAATTTTATACCTTTTTTGATGACTTGTCACTTAAATTAATGCTTGTTTTAATTAATTTCAGTGGTTTTAGAGAAGGTATGGTCAATGCCAATCAGATGAATTTTCCTTTGGAGATACAGTATATTAAAAAGGTAAAAAACATTCTATTTCATATGCATATATAGTTAAATATATTTTGTATATATTAGTGTGTATATATAATAATATAATTTTATTGAAAATAGTGTCACAGGCAACCGGATAGCAGCAGTTGTTGTAACACCCCATCCAACCCTTACATACTTAATAACAAACGGCGGCAGAAAACAAGCTTCATCACATTACTTAACTCGTTGGTGTTACACGCCGTTAACCACCCACGTGGCTAACAAGGCTATTACATATACAATGTATCGGTCTGATGGACTAGATTCCCGAGCGTCTACACGTTGTGTTGGGATAAAACCTAACGGCAAGTGTACCGGTCAATTCTAGCAAGTTTTAATAGAGAGAATTCCCTAAGTATCGAACCAGAGGAGGCGATGTGTCTAGTTTAAATCTTTATTAATGACAAATTAAAACAGGAAATTGGGGTTTGATTTGATGATAATTAGAAACTGTAAACAGAATGCAAACAATAACAAGCAGGAAAATAAATGTTGTGAAACTGATTTGGAAAGGACATCCCGGTTTACTACTGCACCCTAAATCTGTGATTCCTATCCCTAAGTGATTTATAAGACAATTCTGAGTAAAACCCTAGAACAAAGATAATTTACCTCCGGTCTCCCGCTTAGCAAATACTAGTTAGCAAAGACTGAATTTTAACTCTCGTTACAAACCCACTGTTTACTAACCGCCTTAAGAACAATCTAGTTTATTGGTCAATTAGCAATTTAGAGGAATTACCATCTCTAAACTAACCGGTTATTTTCCTGTATTCAATTGAAAGCCGTAGTCGTCACATATAAGCTAACAAAATACTAATCCCTATAATTGGCCAAATTATAAAGATTAAAGAAATTAAGCAAGGAAAATAACTTTACTCAATCAAATTGCATTAAATCACAAAGGAACAGGAATAGTCAATTTAGGGATACATAGCAAACCGAAATCTAAAGGAACTACTCAGCCATTGACATGTTTACATAAGCACATAGTAATAAAGAACAAGAAGAAACTCTGTTCTGAGACTTCTGGTGAAGTCTCCGTGATGAACTCCTTTGGTCTCTCCAAAGTCCCAATCAGAAACTCTCTCATAAGCTAATTCTCTCTGTGTTGTATCGTGACTAATTGTGGTCTCTCCAAGTGTGTCTTCTCACGTTGGCCAGACTCCCCTTTTATAACAAACATAAATCTATCTTTTAATCTATCTTTAATCTATCTCCAATATAATCTAAATAAGCGACTGCTAAAAGATATACTAAAAGATATAATAAGAGATATTAAAGATAGAACACAAATTCCGTTTATCTCCGTAACATCTGGCGCTCCGCTTATATTGGTCCGGGTTTGCAAACAAGTACACAAACCCGGACCACCACTAAAACTCGGCAGAAGGTTACGCTCAAGGATGGTCCGGGTTTGCAAACAAGTACGTAAACCCGGACCACGTCTGAAACTAGGCAGAAGACTCTACGAAGAGATGGTCCGGGTTTATAAACCCAGCTCCAAACCCGGACCCTCAATAAAACACAGCAGTGGTCAATGAAAATCTGCCTTTGACTCTGGTTTGACTTCCCATGTTGCTCCAACCTCTAAAATCTTCATTTAAGCACTTTGTTGAGCATTTTATCCTGAAAACATATGAAATCAATCATTGGAGACAAATATAACAATAAAGGGTAAATAAAGCATTACGGAGGGAAGTTAATGTCATAATGTAGAAAATTAAGCATGAATTAGTCAAGTAAACTTAGACAAATTCCTGACTTATCACGTTGCTATCCCTTTTCCATTAACAACAAAACATACACATACCTTCCAACTGTACCGAGTATTCACAAACTAATTCCGATAACAATTTTGGTCTTACTACACCTACTGTACATATACAACTTAAATGATTACCCATGTACCATGACTACCCCGTCCTACTCTCGAACGGCTTCCAGCTCCTTGTACCTGAAATAGGAAAAGAAGAGAAAGGGTGGCCCCCCAGGGGCTCAGCACCTTTGCTGGTATGGTAATCCCGCAGCCCGCATGCTACCGGGCCACGCACAACTAATTGTCGTCTTAGCATGCGGTTGATTATATTTGAATCATGCATGTAAACTATAAACACTCAACACATAACATTCCACCTCAATGGGCTCAACAAACAGATAACACATCCTTACTTGATAAGTCACTCATTGCGTTCATTAACCCTAGAGTGTTTCTCCTCTAATGGAGCTACTTCCTTAATAGACGACACTTACCCATTAATCGGGTTATCCTTAAACGCCTCTTATCACAAACTGGGATTCATATCCATGATCCACATACTCCACATTTCACAACATATAACATACACCACATAACAACACTTTTCACGTTTCAACGTGCACATAACAACATCGCAATGGGAATTGCAGTACAACAACAACACATAACATAACGGGAACGGTTCTCTTAGGAACCGACCCAAACATAGTTAATTCACTGGTGAGCCTAGAGAATGATGTCACCCTCATGATAAACTAGTTATACAACACTCATTACCGTCCTAATAGTCGGACGAGTAACTTAAGTTAAGATGGTTCGGGTTTAGTGACCCGAACACACCACACAAACACATGTTCCCCCTAAACCGATCATAAGTCAGAATAGTTAAGCTTTGGAGTAAGCTAATGGGAGATCATAACCCGTGAGGGAAACAACCATAACAGAGAGGAGGGTAAGGCTAAAAAGGATACCCACTCCCAAACAACGCGCGACCGGAACAACCGGATTCCTCACCCCCCATAATATATATATAAAACATAGTTAGGGGCTCCACTGTGGAACCTATCACATCCATACACCATACAGTATTACAACTGGATTAAACACACAAGGGAGGTCCATACATTCACACACAAACATCAAACAATTAACTCACGCATAGCCGTGGTTAGAACGTTCCCATGGTTTGGGTCGTTAAATCCGGATACTATTCTCTTATGTGATCCTAGATTTGGTTAGCTAAGGTATAACACTTTCGTGGATAAACGGTATCGAAATTGAACACGCCACATAAATGAATTACTATAAACTCATTACATGTTTTATCTTACAACGTGGCAAACATACAGAAAAACACATTGGCATACAAGCCGGTGTAATCCGGTAGGACACAGGTTGCTAGAAAACCATACCTGTCACCGGAATCCACTCTATCATGTCCACTTATGTTCCTCGAACAATTCACGAACAACTGGTAACATTAAAGTTGCCTTCATTAACATTGGGGGTAACATGTTTGCGTAACGTTGAACGACTATGGTTAACGTCGTTAACTAGTTAAGTAACTTAGCATTTTTAACTTGTTTTACTTCCACATTTTACTACAACTTTTCACCCACTTAATTGTCATTATAACTCACCTAACATGTCCTTAACAACTTTATAACACCATCACTTATCAATCCCCATCATTAAACACCATTATTCAACCTTAAACTCAACTTTTAAAGTGGTCCGGGACTTGGTCCCCAACTAAGGTCCCGGACCTTGTCATTGTAAAATCCTCGGGCTGTTTTCATGGGGTGGTCCGGGACTTCATACAAGTCCTAGGTCCCTGACCAACCTAGGCAAATTCTCTCGGGGGTAAATCAGGGGGTGGTCCGGGACTTCATACAAAACCTAAGTCCCGGACCAAGGTAATGTAAAAACTCTTGGCCCCTTTTTAATGCATGGTCCGGGACATTAATCCAAACCTAAGTCCCGAACCGCTACTACAGATCTTGCATTTTGACATTTTCTAAGTCTTGTTGTAATGGTTCTCCACATCCATTAAATGTATAAACTTCCCAAATGATCTTAGGCATATTCTAATACCAAAATCTCACTTTGATTCACCTTAAAACATTGTCCAACTTGTCACTCATTTTTCTTACAAATCTCTTAACACTTGTAACATTTCTCTTTTCGTTTTCTAAGTGGTATTTCACCTATAATGACCACTATACCAAGATGTTTCCTCTACACCTTAACATCATCTCCCAAGCATCTTTTGTTACTAACTAAATTTCCTTGTTCACACCTTCTTAAAATTCCTTTCTCAATCCTTACCTAAACATCATTCATTCCTTGTACATCAACATTACCTAAACCTAAAACAAACTTCTCCAAGACTTTATTACATCACAAAAACACTCATTGAATTCCTAGAACTTCCAAGACAATACCTAAGTCCTTGTAATACTCTAAATCACCTTAATACATGTTTTCTTCCCTAGTAAAACATTTATTCATTCCTCACATTTCCTAGTTCACCAAAACTCATTTAAGTACCTAAAACTTCTTATACATTACCCAAATTTTGCCATAGGTTCTCCTAGCACAATGCCATACCAAAACACATTGTTTTTCACCATTTAAACATTCAAGAACACCTAAATCCATCAAGAACTTTCTCACACACAACATCACACAATTTACACTACATCACAATATAGTGCATAAACTTAAATTGCTTGGCACTTAGGCCCTTAAATAACATGGCTCTTAGGCCCTTAAATTGCATAAACCTTAAACACTGAATTTCCCACATAATATATTGCCTTTAACCTGCAAATACACTCAACATCACATATGCCCTTTAATAATCTCCTTAAGAACAATTCACTAGCTCTTTTCCCATTGGCTCCTTAGGTATTTTATTAAGCAAATCAAGCTCATTTTTCCTAAGGCATTTAAACCACATTGAGATAGTTTGTTTACCTCGTTTCTTCAAGATTTTTACTTGAACACTATTGTTCTTCCTTGTTTGGAAATCGGCAAGAGGACTTGGTTACTTGTCAATGTTCTAATCAATACACAAGTAAAACCAATGAGCATTCAAGCTCCATGTTTAAACTCACTTACAAACCCTAGGTTATATATATATTGTCTTAACTCATTAGGTTAGTTGTTTTACCTTGGAAACAAAAGAGAGCTTGAATAAGTAACAAGAGAGGACTCCTCCTTGTCCTTTAAGGATGGAAATGGAGCTATGAAAGAACAAGAGAAGACACCATTAATGGTGAATTTTCGGACATGTAATAAAAATGAAGGAAATGTTGTTTTCTTTGGTTTTTCCTTACCTTGAAGCAATCGAGAATAACATGGCCTGAAAATATGAGCTCAAGCTCCTTCAATGGTGAATCTCCATGGCACCGAAATAGAGCTTTTGAAGATTTGAAAAGACAAGGTTGTAGAGCTTGCTCCAACTAGAAGAATGGTGGTCTTGAAATTGAATTTGGACCATGGAGTCATGAGTTACAAGCTATGGAAGTTAGAGAATTGCTACTTGCTGTAGCAAACCGATGGAGAAGGAAGGAGGAGGTTGGAGACGGTGGGAACCAAGGAGGAAAGAATAGAATGAGGTGAGAGAGTATACTTTGAAGATATTATAAGTTGTAAAGTAAATAGTGAATTTACTTGCTTTTTCATTACTTATTTACATATTAACTGAAATACCCCAAACCTTAATATGTTAATTAACTATGTAATTATAATTTTCTAAGGCTAATTAAGTCCTTAAGATTATTGGTGAAGAAATAAAAACCAAAAAGAATAAGAACATGTGTAAAAGTCACAAAACGTGAAACCGTGTATTTAATTATTTTAGGAGGTACATAACCTTCGTTAGAGTGATAAATGTATTTTTATACCTTAATTACACATTAATAACATGTGGGAAAATTCCGGAAGAAAACGGATTCAAACCATGCGTAAAAACGCTAACGGAGTCCTAAAACGCGTTTTCGAGAAAATCCGGAAACGTGATTTTAAACAGTTAAATGACCCCGTAAAAATAATAGTTGATTATGTAACAATAATTAAACATTAATGGGAGTATAATAACCATTAAATTTAAATAAACGAGAAAATTCCGGAAAACGGACCCGGTTAGTGAATAGTACTAAAACCGGGTAAATTAATGGGCGTTTTCTGTAAAAGACGAAAAACGACCCGGGCTATTATTTAATGTGGGCCGGTTTTAATTAATAAGTGTACACCCATTAATATCTTGCTAGCTATTAAGTAATAACAAGACAAATAAATAAATAAGTAAAGTAAATAGTATAAAGTAAAAAGTAAAATAAAATACTTACCTCTCACCTTCTATTCTCATTCACGATTTACTCCAGAGCTTTGCAACTTCTTCTTCTTCCTCTGTACGTGCGACACCAACAGCACCAAACCCTCTCCATGTTTCAACTCTATCTTGCTCGTTCCTCCACCGAATCACACGAAATTTGTACCGTTGAACTCCTCTCGGTGAGAGCTTCGATTTCCACCCAACAAAGTTTCGATTCCTCCATTTTCATCTCCATTGACGTTGGAGCTTTTGAAGTGTGAAGAGTTGATTTCAACCCTTCTTCTCTTCCTTAGTGCCTTAAGGTATTAATAAGTAAGTGTTTAGATCATTTCAAGCTCATTCTTGCCATTTGTGAGATTTTTCCCTCGCGTTGGGATTTCCCCTCATTTCAGTCGAGACCGTATGTTTTGTGGGTGTTGGAAAACTTCTCCAATTGATTGCCAAGCCACCCATTTGGGTTCTCTAAGGTAAAATCTAGATTAAACTTTGAAAACTAGCTCTTAAAATATATATTAGGTTTTGTGGAGGAAAAGTGAATTGATTGTTGTATGTGTGTGATGGGCTGCGGTTGTAGTTGGCAATCCAAAGCCCTTGTGTGTGGTGTGGAAAACAAGAGGAGAAAGAGGGAACAAGATAAAGAGGAAGAACAGGAGTGAAAACTGAAAGTAAAGCAAGGTAAAGAGCTTACCTTGTATTGGTTTTATTTCCTTGTGAAGTTGGTGTTGATGTTGAAAAAAAAAAAAATAACCTTGAGCTTGTGTAGCCTTGGGACTGTAATATTGTTATTTGAAACAGGATGTATTAATGTGTTAGAGTGTGTAAAATAAACCTAGAAGTTAAGCTAGTTTACATGTGTGAACAAGTGGGATTTTTATGTGTTGTTTGTGTTTAAACCAAACAGGTGGGAGTTGTGTGTTGTGAACTTTTGTAGTGTGGTGAAAATGCTTAGGGAATTAAATAGGTGCTGTCAAAATTCACCTAGGGTGGATGGTTTGAGTGTTCTGTTTAAAGGAAGAAACTAGGTTATTTAAGAAGGTTAAGTTAAGTGGTTTAAGTTTTGAGAGCCTAACTAAGAAGAGGAGTGTGCTGGGAGAAAAATAATGTCATTTGAGTGATAGTTATGGCATCAATAGGAGAGTTTGAATGGCTTAAAAGGGGAAACCAAAATCTGTTACAAGCCGATAGAAAACAAGTGAGGATAACTAGCTTTGTAAGCGAGAAGAATCTAAGTAAAATTAACTAGATTGGTGAGTGTACTTGGTGTTTGGTTTAAGGTGGTTTAGGTGGGTAATTAGGCACTAAAACATGAAGATTTTAGTTGGTGAAGGTTGGTTAATCAATGGGTAAAGAGAGAACCTGTAACAGAGGAAGAAACTGTCAAAATTGTGAAATCTATAGCAGGGTCCGGGACTTAGGTCCAGGACCAAGTCCCGGACCACCCCTAAAATTTCCCCTGAGAGTGCTCTGTTTGTTTGGTCCGGGACCTAACTCCCTGCCCAAGTCCCGGACCATATGCAATTTAAAGGCCGAGAGTACACTACCCTTCTGGTCCGGGACTTAAGTCCCGTATGAAGTCCCGGACCAGTGCAGAAATGAAAAAAAAAGAGTTTTAAGTGGGTTATAAGCTAGGGAATGGATTGGAAATGATGTTATAAGATGTTAAGGAGTTGTTTGGTGAATTATAAAGGTCCTGTGAAGTATAAACAAGTGTTGGAAGTGAGTGAGTAAGTTAGGAATTATGTACACTAAGTTAAACCGAACCAACGGGATAACGGGGTGAGTACGGGAATATTAGAAGTTAACATACCGTAAAACTTTGTTGTTAATAAAACATTTGCATTACTATCAGTGTTCAAAACTACCCGGGGAGCGTGAGATGACGCGTTGGAGTGAACCCTCGGGAACACGGTAGAGTAACCCACGGTGACAGGTATGGTTTTCTTGCAACCTGTGTCCTACCGGATTACACCGGCTTGTATGCCAAAGTGTTTTTCTGTGTGTTTTGCCACCTTGCAAGATAAAGCATGAAATGAGTTTACAGTAATTCATTATTGTGGCGTAATTAATTCCGATACCGCTTAACCTTAGTTATGTGTTAAATAATAGTTAACCGACTTTAGGTTCACATAAGAGATCGGTATTCGGAATAAACGTCCCAACCCATGGGAACGTTCTAACTACGACTATCCGTGCGTTAGTGTATGTTGTTATTATGAGTGGTGTATGTGACTTGTTGGATATGTTGTTGTTGTTATTGGATACAGTTATTCATGTTTGTTAAAAGGGGATATTACTCCCCATATGTGTCTAACCGAGTTAGTAACACTATGTGATGTATGTATGTGGTAAGTTCCATAAGGGAACCTCTAACTAATAAGTATATGTTATGTATGGAGAGGAATCCGGTTGTTCCGATCGCGCGTGTTGTTTGGGAGTTAATACATATATGAGAATTAACTCCCATCCTGGTATGTTAGGGTTGTTTTCCTTCATTGGATTTCGACCTCCCACTAGCTTAGCCAAAGCTTACCTACCCGACCTCCACATCGGGCTAGGAGGGAAATTATGTATAATGTTGGTAGGGTGTCGATGCCTAAGTTCGCTTCGACTCCCTCTTTGTTATGTTACGGTTGTTCTTCCTCCTGGAATTACAACCACCCACAAGCTTAACCAAGGCTTACCTACCTCATCACTATTGGAGTTAGGGGGAAACTATGTATGTTGTGATCGGTCCTATATGAGGCCGCCACTCAAGTAAAGGAAATGTATGTATGTTGTGCTCGGGCTTATATTACCCCGGCATTCCCTAAATAAAGTTATATCCTCTCAGAGGAGAGAAATTAAGTTGAGTATGTTATAAAGTGAAGTGTACTGTTATTGAGTGTGTGTGTTAATTTGTGTTTGTGCCCTATTAATGATTGTTTGCTTAAAGCATGATATGTATGTGAGTTTGTGCATGTTTGAAATAAATCAACCGCATGCTAAGATGACAAATAGTTGTGCGTGGCCCGGTAGCATGTGGGCTGCGGGATTACCATACCAGCAAAGGTGCTGACCCCCTTTGGGGGCTCCCATACTTTTCAGGAACAAGGTACTGGAAGCCGTTCGAGAGTAGGACGGGGTAGTGTTGTATGTGGTAGTCATGAGAATTGTGGATGTATTATAGGTGTAGTAAGACCGAAAATGTATCGGCGTTAGTTGGTAATTACTCGGTACAGCTGTAATGTAAGTGTATAATGACTGTTGGACATGGAACGGGATTTATGTGTAGTCGCTCGGAAATTTAGTCCATCAGACCGGTACAATGTATGTATGTTAGCCTTGTTAGCCACGTGGGTGGCTAACGGCGTGTAACACCAAAGAGTTAAGTGATGTTGTGAGTTATGAATTCCGCTGCGATATGTTATTAAGTGTGTTGTTAGTAGTTGGGGTGTTACATTAACTAACATGGTGGTGACTCACCTTGACAAAAACCGGCCCCCATCATCTACTTAGGGGTAGTTTGGTCTTTGTTGACCAATTAACTTACTTATATTGGCTTATGTCATAAACTAGCATATTTTGGTTACTATTCACAAAACAAGGCACATATTTGTGAAATTTTTGATTTCCCATTGATTTAGACTTCCTAATGTGATACTAAGTAGTACACATGTTAATTAAAGAGTAATGATGGACATTTAGCCATTCAAAACTCATTTACAAGACAATTTTTCAAAAATGTGCTTTAAGACTCCTTAAAGCACATTTTGTGTTTTAACTTGTTTTCAAGCTTGGTTTTCTTTGGTAATTGGTTTAATATGTTCATTAACATATTTATAAGGTATAGGTATGACCTTTAGGTCTTATACAAATTTATCCCAAGCTTAGAGCACATTTTTGCCCATATTGACTTTAAGGTATCTATTTATGTTTTGTTTGGTTTAATTGTCTACCAAGGTTTCCTAAGGACTTATTTAGCCTTATTAAATCATAATTGAATGTTATAAAGTCTTGGTAGGCTCTTTGGGTCCTAACCAAGTTCACTTCCAAGCTTAGAGCATGTTTTTGCTCAAACTGTGTCTTAGTGTTTTATTATGTTTTACTATGGTTTAAATTGTTCACTGATGTTTCTAAGGCACTTTTTAGCCTTTATATACCATAGTTTAACATTTAAACAACATAACAAGGTTTGGGGTATTTCAATCTACCCCACTTAAAAGAACTTCGTCCTCGAAGTTCACACTTCCCACACATCACTTGGATTAGAACACAGGGATTACTTGCAAATAAAACTTCCATAACCAAACATACTTTACATCATACCCTCGGACTTAATGGTCTGGGTAACATATACACATCCATACATAACATAACATACTTACATGATAACCTCGGACTCAACGGTCCGGGTATCTTAACAACATTGTACTTACATAACAACCCTTAGACTCTCAGGTCTGGGTAACATAACAACATTTAGAACTCATCCAAATTAGGACTCAAGATCAAAATAATATTTATTACACGTACCACACAACATGTCATAGCATGTATAACAACCAAAAATATCCTTTAATATACACTGTGATCCCGCAGAACCCGGTCGCGATGGACACCTTCTGGTCCCCGTCCCTTTGGGAGATCAAAACAATCACTTAATCATTAACATATATACTTCTCATGTCACCGGTCCGAAGACAAAGGCTCACGCGTCCTCGACTCGTGAGCAAGTACTACAAAAATATTCTTTACTAGGTTAAGTATAAGAGAATCCTTTATTTCAAATGTTAACCGACTGTTTTGAAAACACCAATTGAAAATCCTTTTGAAAACACATACAACTCCAAGTCCAACTTATGCTCTTTGCTTCTTTTTAGCGTGGTTATTTGTGACCACTTATAGGGAGCTTCAAGAATCATCCAACCCTGATGTGATCAGCATCAGTGTTGAACTATCCTTCCACCCCAATTTGTGTTCGGCTTCCCTTGATCTCATGAAAATCAAGTTTCACCTCCCACTTCAATTTCAAGCATCAGGTAAATCACTCATTTCCAATTTTCTATCTTTTAAGTCATTCTAGTCATAATCATACATCTCCAAGGGATAGAACTTCGTCTATCAGTTATTTCCATTCACTTTTAATCAAGTTACCTAGGGAATCTAATTCTCACTAGGTTCTATGTCGGTTTCTTACCTCTTCATAACTCACAATACTGTATATATACATACTTTTATCAAAATACAATACACGGTATTATATTTAGTATCATGTAAACATGTACTGTCGGGGTTTTAGTTCCCCAGGAGTTTCTTTACTCCCTTTCACTTGTACACACACACACAATTGTTAACAAAGTATACACACTTATCACAATGGCATTCGCATCTTTTGTGCGCAATTACCACAATTAAACCATGAATGAATGCATATGTTTATCTAACATGTGCACCAATCATCAAAACAAATTATCTTGTGCTATGCACACCACAGTTCACGTACACTTGTACGGTAAAACACACTAAGCGGTTTTACGCTCTACCCCCCTTAAAAGGGATTACGCCCACGTAATCAGTCACTGAACATTGGCTTAAAATGTTCCGCCATCGTGAAGTGTTTTAACTTCCACGCGGTCTATTATACAATGCGTTCTGGTTAGAGGATCTTAACCATATTAGCGGTTTAGTCCATAAACCAAGAATTCTCATAGGAGTTTATTTAACTCATAACCGATTTCGGTCCTGGCCTGTGAGGCTTCTAGGCATTGATAATTGGTCATTTATTCGTATTCACAATGCATATTCGGTATCTGAAGCATGGGTTCACTGTCGTCTACTACAGGACTCTGATAACTTAGAGTTTAGTTTGCCCCATTCGTTACTGTTACTGTATTGTACATCTCCCATTTGTTGTAATAATGGTTTCTCAACCGACGCATGGTACCTCTTACTGTGAGCGAATTTGGTGAGTTACAAGCTTTTTATCCACTTCTCTGACAATTACCGTATATACAGCTATGTATTTCACAATGATTGACTTGATTTCTTTCCGACTTACTGTCGGTTGAGGTTGAGCTACTACCTAATGTGTAGTGCTTCCTCGGTTATTTCCCACACTTGAGGTATAATCCATACCAGAGTTTGGTATTTAGTGTTACAGTAGTCACTTATTCTTAATCACGCCTCCACATTCAGTTTTGTACATGTATTCTTTCCTTTGTATGACCTTGCATTTCCTATGCATCGGTCATTATAGCGTTATAAGTCTCTTATTGTTCTACCACAATTAACATCTTCCCAACTTCCCCGCTATCTCACTCGATCATTACCGCGCAAGCGCAGTACCAAAACACTCAGTCATACATAGTGCAGAGGTGTAAACTCTTGGCAGTAAATCTCTTATGCGATTGCAATAGGAATTCACAATGTGTTTCACTGAGATTCTTATCTCATAATACTGGCTACTGGCTTACTGCCCAGTTTATTTGCTATACTTACCGTTGTATCTCCACTGAGTCTAACTCATAACTCTGCGCATTCACCATTTTATCATTTAATAATACTTATACAACGGTCGCTTATTGCGCACCGTATCCTCTTCCATGTTACAACATCAACTTACACTGCATCCGCTATTATATTAGCTTGCGCCATTACACTGGGTTTGGCCACTTATTTGGCTGATTTTTGAATATACTATTCTTCGAGCCTTTATGCTCCTTGAGCGTTGTTCACTATACATTTAGCATCACACACCTATGGTGGTTACTATCAGACTTATTACTCTTCCGGTCTCCACAAGTGGTACAAACCCCTTTTTTTTGCATTACTCTTATTCAAATCATCCTTCGGTAATAACCATATGGTCAACCCTTAACATATTTCCTGAACTTAGTTCACACAACTACCGCTCTGGCGGTTTCACAGTATCGAGAGGTATCCCCGTTCTTAAGACAGTGGTTCGTTCTCCGCTCTATTTACTTATACAACATAAACTTCTACAATTAACTCAAATTTACATAACATATCTTGCTTGTGGCTTATAAGCCTTATTGCCTTGAGCTTCGCTCATTGTAGGCTGTCCACACACATGTACTTCTCTGTACAACATTACATGGTTTGGATGCCATATTGGGCTCCATGACAAGGTCGTTGCATCACGTTTCCTTCCCTGGGATGCCCCTTAGGATTGTCAGTTCGTCTCCTGACAACTTATGTCTAAACTGGGTGTTAGTTTCAACCCTTGTGTTTCAGTCACGTTACTACGTTCCACTGTTGATGCGATCACCCTTCAAGGATTGCTCCTGGGCGTTGTTAAGTTATGCCTCACCTCTGGCTTGCACTTATTGGTACCTTTAGTTAATTACGCCGTTTTGCATTCTTGACTGGCTTATTATCTCCTACTATGAAGATCAACATTTCCTGGTAGTGTAGGTACTCATTCTGGGAGTTTCATCCCGTTCATTGCACACTAATGTGTCCACATTAGGCATCTGCCTTGCCATGCACAGGCTGGGTCCCCGTTCCAGCTATCATGTTTATCCCAGAGGATCCTTAAGACATATACGATGTCTTTACATTACAGTTAGTGCACTTCGCACCTCCTGACTCTTAAACGTTTCCTTGAAAGGAATTCACTAATTCCTTTAGTCTCGTTAACTTAACTGAGTTCCTTTACTTCAACCATTCATGGTAATCCTTAGCTCTTGTTTGACTTATACTGCTGACCGTAGTACGGAGTCGACTACTTCCCGTGTTTCGGACTCTACTCGTATACATATGTGGGGTACCATACTGATACATTGCTACTTACCCAACTAACCCATAAGTAGGTCTGTCAGGCCCACAAGCTCCTATCGGAGTGCGGTCGTCCCACATTACAGTTGGTACACTCGTAGTGTCCGTCACACGCCTAGGTGAAGTATTCTGTTGTCAACTCCCTTGTATTGTCTTGTGACAATATACATTCTGTGCTCCCCGAACTTAATCAAGGGAAAGTCTATCCACTGTTGTATTACCATGAACTCAATCCATTCCCTCGGGTTGTTACCCTTGGGTTTACCGGTTTCCTTTCCGGTTATTCAAAAGTAAACTGGGTATAACTTACCTACCGTGTGGCACTAAGGCCGGTGCAGGTCCTCTGGTTTGGTTTTTAAAAGAAGGTAGAAAATGAGTATGAGTTTGAAAGAAAATTTGGTTTTGAAAAGAAAATAGTTTGAATAAATCTGGGTTTGAAAGAAAAATTCTCGTGGTTCACAACGTCTTCTTGCCTTAACCAAATCTAGCTTCTTGCTGACTGGTGTTCTTCCAATTACAAAGGTTAGGCTGTTAAGCCCTTCCACAGTTATAATGATCACACTTAACTTCGTGGTACTTTACCAAGTACTTGTAGTTGTTAAAACTTCCCCGAACAGCCCTGTTATAGCAGCACTTGCCATGGCAAGTGCGCCATGCTAACTGGCTCTCGGTTATACACACACCGGTTGCGGTATTGTTCTCACCCGCACTGTCATCAGTGGCCTTGTTGGCCCTTACTTGATCTTACAGTCTTGACAATAAATCTTCTGGGTACTTCTCACTGTCTTTACATGATAATCATTAACTGGGGTGTTCCCTTTCCCCATAGTATTGTATCTCCTTCGTAGCCCGTCCCACGCATTTGTCGTGGTTACTGATACTTGTCCCTTATTTGGGTACTACGTTGTAGTTCCTTAGTCGGTTGGTATACCATTGGTGTATCATTTAACAACTGTGGTTCCGTAGACTCTCGTCCCGGGCTCCATTATTTCCCTTCTTGCCTGTTGCACGGTCGGTGCGTTGCAAGCTGGTTATTCTCGACTGCTCAGCATGTCGACCCTGGTTGCCGGAAATTCCATTCTTCTATACATAGATTCTTCACTCTTCGCTATGAAATGCGGTTAACATTGTTTAGATGGGAACCATCTCCAGGATTCCCAGTTTTCGGGATCTGCCGTATGACAGGTTCTCCGTACCTTTAGAGGTATTTAATAACAGCCAGATCGGGTATTCCCGAGTATGAGAGGACTTTCATCCCTCTGGCGTTGTTTCCCAAGTTATAAAATAGGGTTGTGGAGGGCGGGATGGATATTGTAGGTTTCCAGTATCCGCTGGTAATTCCTAACTAGCGTATCTCTCACGCTATCACTCAACCCTTAACCCAAAGTACGAAACTCCTAACTCGGTACTTCCTAAGCTCGGTAATTCAGTCATCGGAGCGATACTTCGCTCTGATACCACTTTTTGTAATACCCCATCCAACCCTTACACACTTAATAACAAACGGCAGCGGAAAACAAGCTTCATCACATTACTTAACTCGTTGGTGTTACACGCCGTTAACCACCCACGTGGCTAACAAGGCTATTACATATACAATGTATCGGTCTGATGGACTAGATTCCCGAGCGTCTACACGTTGCTATCCCTTTTCCATTAACAACAAAACATACACATACCTTCCAACTGTACCGAGTATTCACAAACTAATGCCGATAACAATTTCGGTCTTACTACACCTACTGTACATATACAACTTAAATGATTACCCATGTACCACGACTACCTCGTCCTACTCTCAAACGGCTTCCAGCTCCTTGTACCTAAAATAGGAAAAGAAGAGAAAGGGTGGCCCCCCAGGGGCTCAGCACCTTTACTGGTATGGTAATCTCGCAGCCCGCATGCTACCAGGTCACGCACAACTAATTGTCATCTTAGCATGCGGTTGATTATATTTGAATCATGCATGTAAACTATAAACACTCAACACATAACATTCCACCTCAATGGGCTCAACAAACAGATAACACATCCTTACTTGATAAGTCACTCATTGCGTTCATTAACCCTAGAGTGTTTCTCCTCTAATGTAGCTACTTCCTTAATAGACGACACTTACCCATTAATCGGGTTATCCTTAAACGCCTCTTATCACAAACTGGGATTCATATCCATGATCCATATACTCCACATTTCACAACATATAACATACACCACATAACAACACTTTTCACGTTTCAACGTGCACATAACAACATCGCAATGGGAATTGCAGTACAACAACAACACATAACATAACGGGAACGGTTCTCTTAGGAACCGACCCAAACATAGTTAATACACTGGTGAGCCTAGAGAATGATGTCACCCTCATGATAAACTCGTTATACAACACTCATTATCGTCCTAATAGTCGGACGAGTAACTTAAGTTAAGATGGTTCGGGTTTAGTGACCCGAACACACCACACAAACACATGTTCCCCCTAAACCGATCATAAGTCAGAATAGTTAAGCTTTGGAGTAAGCTAATGGGAGATCATAACCCGTGAGGGAAACAACCATAACAGAGAGGAGGGTAAGGCTAAAAAGGATACCCACTCCCAAACAACGTGCGACTGGAAGAGCCGGATTCCTCACCCCCCCATAATATATATATATATATAAAACATAGTTAGGGGCTCCACTGTGGAACCTATCACATCCATACACCATACAGTATTACAACTGGATGAAACACACAAGGGAGGTCCATACATTCACACACAAACATCAAACAATTAACTCACGCATAGACGTGGTTAGAACGTTCCCATGGTTTGGGTCGTTAAATCCGGATACCGTTCTCTTATGTGATCCTAGATTTGGTTAGCTAAGGTATAACACTTTCGTGGTTAAACGGTATCGGAATTGAACACGCCACATAAATGAATTACTATAAACTCATTACATGTTTTATCTTACAACGTGGCAAACATACAGAAAAACACATTGGCAGGCAAGCCGGTGTAATCCGGTAGGACACAGGTTGCAAGAAAACCATACCTGTCACCGGAATCCACTCTATCATGTCCACTTATGTTCCTCGAACAATTCACGAACAACTGGTAACATTAAAGTTGCCTTCATTAACATTGGGGGGTAACATGTTTGCGTAACGTTGAAAGACTATGGTTAACACCGTTAACTAGTTAAGTAACTTAACATTTTTAACTTGTTTTACTTCCACATTTTACTACAACTTTTCACCCACTTAAATGTCATTATAACTCACCTAACATGTCCTTAACAACTTTATAACACCATCACTTATCAATCCCCATCATTAAACACCATTATTCAACCTTAAACTCAACTTTTAAAGTGGTCCGGGACTTGGTCCCCAACTAAGGTCCCGGACCTTGTCATTGTAAAATCCTCGGGTTGTTTTCATGGGGTGGTCCGGGACTTCATACAAGTCCTAGGTCCTGGACCAACCTAGGCAAATTCTCTCGAAGGTAAATCAGGGGGTGGTCCGGGACTTCATACAAAACCTAAGTCCCGGACCAAGGTAATGTAAAAACTCTCGGCCCCTTTTTAATGCATTGTCCGGGACATTAATCCAAACCTAAGTCCCGGACCACTGCTATAGATCTTGCATTTTGACATTTTCTAAGTCTTGTTGCAATGGTTCTCCACATCCATTAAATGTATAAACTTCCCAAATGATCTTAGGCATATTCTAATACCAATATCTCACTTTGATTCACCTTAAAACATTGTCCAACTTGTCACTCATTTTTCTTACAAATCTCTTAACACTTGTAACATTTCTCTTTTGGTTTTCTAAGTGGTATTTCACCTATAATGACCACTATACCAAGATGTTTCCTCTATACCTTAACATCATCTCCCAAGCATCTTTTCTTACTAACTAAATTTCCTTGTTCACACCTTCTTAAAATTCCTTTCTCAATCCTTACCTAAACATCATTCATTCCTTGTACATCAACATTACCTAAACCTAAAACAAACTTCTCCAAGACTTTATTACATCACAAAAACACTCATTGAATTCCTAGAACTTCCAAGACAATACCTAAGTCCTTGTAATACTCTAAATCACCTTAATACATGTTTTCTTCCCTAGTAAAACATTTATTCATTCCTCACATTTCCTAGTTCACCAAAACTCATTTAAGCACCTAAAATTTCTTATACATTACCCAAATTTTGCCATAGGTTCTCCTAGCACAATGCCATACCAAAACACATTGTTTTTCACCATTTAAACATTCAAGAACACCTAAATCCATAAAGAACTTTCTCACACACAACATCACACAATTTACACTACATCACAATATAGTGCATAAACTTAAATTGCTTGGCACTTAGGCCCTTAAATAACATGGCTCTTAGGCCCTTAAATTGCATAAACCTTAAACACTGAATTTCCCACATAATATATTGCCTTTAACCTACAAATACACTCAACATCACATATGCCCTTTAATAATCTCCTTAAGAACAATTCACTAGCTCTTTTCCCATTGGCTCCTTAGGTATTTTACTAAGCAAATCAAGCTCATTTTTCCTAAGGCATTTAAACCACATTGAGATAGTTTGTTTACCTCTTTTCTTCAAGATTTTTACTTGAACACTCTTGTTCTTCCTTGTTTGGAAATCGGCAAGTGGACTTGGTTACTTGTCAATGTTCTAATCAATACACAAGTAAAACCAATGAGCATTCAAGCTCCATGTTTAAACTCACTTACAAACCCTAGGTTATATATATATTGTCTTAACACATTAGGTTAGTTGTTTTACCTTGGAAACAAAAGAGAGCTTGAATAAGTAACAAGAGAGGACTCCTCCTTGTCCTTTAAGGATGGAAATGGAGCTATGAAAGAACAAGAGAAGACACCATTAATGGTGAATTTTCGGACATGTAATAAAAATGAAGGAAATGATGTTTTTTTTTGTTTTTCCTTACCTTGAAGCAAAGGAGAATAACATGGCATGAAAATATGAGCTCAAGCTCCTTCAATGGTGAATCTCCATGGCACCGAAATGGAGCTTTTGAAGATTTGAAAAGACAAGGTTGTAGAGCTTGCTCCAACTAGAAGAATGGTGGTCTTGAAATTGAATTTGGACCATGGAGCCATGAGTTACAAGCTATGGAAGTTGGAGAATGGCTACTTGCTGTAGCAAACCGATGGAGAAGGATGGAGGAGGTTGGAGACGGTGGGAACCAAGGAGGAAAGAAGAGAATGAGGTGAGAGAGTATACTTTGAAGATATTATAAGTTGTAAAGTAAATAGTGAATTTACTTGCTTTTTCATTACTTATTTACTTATTAACTAACATGGTGGTGACTCACCTTGATAAAAACCGGCCCCCATCATCTACTTAGGGGTAGTTTGGTCTTTGTTGACCAATTAACTTACTTATATTGGCTTATGTCATAAACTAGCATATTTTGGTTACTATTCACAAAACAAGGCACATATTTGTGAAATTTTTGATTTCCCATTGATTTAGACTTCCTAATGTGATACTAAGTAGTACACATGTTAATTAAAGAGTAATGATGGACATTTAGCCATTCAAAACTCATTTACAAGACAATTTTTCAAAAATGTGCTTTAAGACTCTTTAAAGCACATTTTGTGTTTTAACTTGTTTTCAAGCTTGGTTTTCTTTGGTAATTGGTTTAATATGTTCATTAAAATATTTATAAGGTATAGGTATGACCTTTAGGTCTTATACAAATTTATCCCAAGCTTAGAGCACATTTTTGCCCATATTGACTTTAAGGTATCTATTTATGTTTTGTTTGGTTTAATTGTCTACCAAGGTTTCCTAAGGACTTATTTAGCCTTATTAAATCATAATTGAATGTTATAAAGTCTTGGTAGGCTCTTTGGGTCCTAACCAAGTTCATTTCCAAGCTTATAGCATGTTTTTGCTCAAACTGTGTCTTAGTGTTTTATTGTGTTTTACTATGGTTTAAATTGTTCACTGATGTTTCTAAGGCACTTTTTAGCCTTTATATACCATAGTTTAACATTTAAACAACATATCAAGGTTTAGGGTATTTCAGTTGCGGTTATTTTGTGATGCGATACATGTTGGACATCGTGTCCCACATCGACAAAATCAGTAATGAATTTGGAGTATGTGTTATAAGTTTTGTGTTTGAATTTGTAATTTAACTGTTTCTGCATGGTTGGATAAGTTTAAATGGTGTGTACTTAATTGCTTTTATAATTCTTGCGTGCAGCTTATTTAGTTCTTTGAAAAACAAGGGGGTACTTATTCAGCTGGTGATCTAGATTTTGTCAAGGAGCACATGTGCGCTTACTGGACGAAAGCAATACTGGAAGATGTCTGACTGATCAACCAATTTGCATCTACAAAAATGTAGTCTGTTGTGCCCATTATATATGTCAAGTACACGTTTCCTGCATTATCAAAGTTCTACAGATTGCTTTAATTACAACATAAGTACTTAGTAGCTTCCATCTGTGTTTGGATTTAATTGTAATTAAATTTTGCCTGCATGTGTTTATGGTACTAATACTGGCATTCTCTGTTAATACTGGCTGATTTGTTGCATGCAATTGGCCTGCCTGGAATGCTGTAAATTTAATATTGGTAGAGATTTCTGCTGTGTTGAAAATGCAACAATGCATTAATTGATCTGTGATGTGATGATATCGATCTGTAGCATTTGTTGGAACGTACAGATCAGATTTCTGAAAAAAAACAAAAAAAAATATATAAAGAACGCTTATCCATATAAGCGTTCTTTTAAACTCTCCCGCCAACCATCATAAGAAACGCTTAGATGTGATAAGCGTTGTTTTTGACTGAGCATAAAGAACTCTTGTTAGGATAAAGCTTTTTTATGTTCCCATCTTCTCGCATTATAAAGAACGCTTTGCAAAAAGATTCTTTAAAGATAGTATAAGGAACTCTTTGAAAGCGTCATTTAAAATGTTTTAGCATTTGCATCGCTCGAATAAACAACGCTAAATAAGCGTTCTTAAATGCCAAATTTAAGCGTTGTTTATTCTTTTTTTTCGAGCAGTGATTCCTGTGTCCTCATCCCATGCTCCATCTTCCCTTGAAGTCCCAACGCCATCCATTGCCTTAGCCGCTTCCAGGGTTTCAGTAAAAGTTTCCATAAACTCCTCCGCCAGCTTCTGGACTCCTCCTGCAAAGATGTTCATCGCCTGTTTGTGGTTTTTGTTGAGGACGTCGATGAGCATGTCGATCTTCGTGGATAGAGTGGTGAGGTTGTTCTCGATCGCTGCTACCCTTTCAGACACAGATGTTATGTCAGGAGGTGATGCGGTTTTTAGAGGGGCTTGCTTTTTGGAGGGAGGATTTGGCTTGGACACCGACTTGATCTGGAATGATGGGGTTTTGTTGTACAGTATCTGACCAAGGATGTTAGTTTCTATGATGCGACTAGCTTTGGAGGGATCAAGGACAACGTCACAGTGGGTGAGGAATTTTGGGAGCCAGAAGATATACCCCAGGGAGTGTCGGGGTGAGGAGATGGTTGAGGCTATGTGGTTGAGGATGAGTTTTGGGAGGTTTATCTTTTGTTGATGGATCAGACAGTACATGATTACAAGATCTAGCGGGCGGACAAACTGGTTTCCTTCCTTTCTAGGGACTAAGTTTTTTATCACCAAGGTCTGAAGCATTTGGTGTGTATTTGACAGAGCGGGTCGGTCTAAAGAGTGACCCACTCTGCTATTTGGTAATAAGAAGTCGTAAACTTGTTTAGCAGATATGAACCCTATATCAGGAAAACCAGCCCTATCATAGAACTCTAGTCCTCTAGTTGGAATTGCTAGATGAGTTGCAATGGAGTTTGAATCAAGGATGATAGCTTTGTCATGTACCTCTGTCATTATTTTGCCCTTGCGGATGACGCAATGCTGGTAGAACTGATAGGCCTCTGCTTCTTGGTAGGTCTGAATGTCGTGGAAGAGGTGAATCCAATTTTGAAAGCGAAACATTTCCTCGAATATGTCGAACTCCATCGAGTGGAGCCACTCTAGGTCGAGTAGCTTTCCTTTCACCAAGTTGCGGGACTCGGCGGAGTCGTCGGGTGGAAGGGAATAGATAACAGAGTGAGTGTCGATCAGTCCTAGCCTTGGAGCAGAAGACGGTGGGACAGACTCAGAGCAAGGACAGAGTCGCTTTCGAGTAGAAGTGGTTGCTGTGTTGGAGTCCGCCGGGGTTGAAGAGTTGGTGGTGCTGCGCGGCTTGTCTTCAGCTGCTGTTGCCGTGACTACAGGAGATGGTGTAGGAACAGGAGCTTCAGAAGTGGGTTTCGAAGATGACTTAGCCCTAGATCGATGGGTTCTTGTGGCTGGATGTCTGGGGACATTAGATTTAGCACGGCGGGCTTTCTTTGGAGGAGGTGAGTTTTCAGGGGCAGCATGTTGGATTTCGAGGTCATGTACCTATGTAGGTTCTTTAGCAGGGGAGTTGGGTTGTAGGTTTTGATTTTCTTGATCCGTGGGTGGAAGGGAGCCAAACTGGAGTTTAGTAGGGGATTTTATTATTGTGTCTAGGGTGGGGATGATCGGGGTTGTAGGTGGTGACGTTTATTTGGTGGGAGAGGGTGTGGACGGGTCGTTTGGGGGTGGGATGTTAACGATAAGGGTGGGGTCAGTGGAGATGGCGGGAAAAGCTGTGGTGATGGGTTGGGTGTCAATGGACATGGCAAGGGCTACGGCGGTGGAGTCGGAGGTGGAGGTGGGTGTTTGTTTGGCTTGGAGAATGGTGTGTTTGTTGATGAGAGCTTGGAGAAGTTGTGGGTCATTTGGTAATTCAGCGTCGGAAAACATGGAGGTTTGCTTAGGGTTAGGGTTTGAAGCCATGGCAATCGGAGTTGATGGTAGTGGGCAAAGGTTGGAGAAGGCGAAGAGAGGCAATGAAATTGGGATGGGTAGGATTGGACGTAGGGAGTGAAAGATATTCACGTCGGAATATAGGCAGACGTGTTGTGTCAGGGTAGGTGTGGGCTGATTGGTTGAGCTGGGTTGTTGCAGATTACTGGGCGAAAATTTTGTGGGTGGTTTTTCAGAAGACAAAGACTCTTGTTTTTACGCCGGTGTTATGTTTATGTGACAGACGGACTAGGTCATTAGACGTATTCATGCATTTCACTCAGGTATTGAAAAAAACAGGAGAAGGAGATACAACCTTAGCTAAGTCGTACGAGTCATACCTAGTTGTGAACGTAGAGTTTCAAAAGGACCTCGTTGCAACGGTTTGGTGAATATGTCTACAAGTTGATCTGAAGTAGGAACATATTCTAGTTGTATCTGCCCATTTTCAACGCAATCCCTTAAGAAGTGGTGACGAATCTCAATGTGCTTTGTCCTGGAATGATGAACAGGATTCTTAGATAAATCAATAGCACTATTGTTGTCACAAAAAATTGTAGTACAAGTAGGAGGAATGAGATAATCCTGTAATTGTTGTTGTATCCAGAGTATCTGTGCACAGCAAGCAGCTGCGGAGACATATTCGGCCTCGGCGGATGACAGGGCTACTGTGTTTTGCTTCTTTGAACTCCAGACGACAAGACAAAGTCCCAAAAATTGTGCAGTACCAGACGTGCTTTTTCTGTCTAATAAGGAGCTTGCAAAATCAGAATCACTATAACCCATTAGAGTGAAATCAGGAGTACTTAGGTACCAGAGGTACATGTCCTGGGTGTTTTTCAAATAGCGAAAGATTCGCTTTACGCTTTGTAGGTGTGATTCTTTTGGGTTGGCCTGAAATCTTGCACAGAGACTTACTGAAATACCCCTAACCTTTAAAATATAATTAAATGATCTATTAATGATCTAAGATGATTATTAAACATCTAAATATTATTGGGGAACAATCTAAAAGATCTCAACAAGGCAAAACGCGCCTTAAGATCGGTAAAGCCAAAAATGTGCTTTAAAACACCATAAAGATTGTGTGACCTCAAATAGGATCCAAAGTGGATTCCTAAGTATTATAATGAATCAAGGGACACAATAAAACCATTCTCAAGGAGAACTAAGCTCAGGAACATCCTGTGACACAAAAATGTGCGCTAAAACTCCTTAAAGCACGTTTTTGTGAGATTGCCTTTTAAATTGATTTTTAATGGGCTTAAAAATTATAATTATCCTTAAATATGATATTTAATCATATAATATCATATTAAGAATTTAATTCCAGAAATTTACGAATTTTTACAAATTTAATATTAAAATATTAATAAAACCCTAAAGTGGGGCCCGCATGAGTCAATATTGACCAAGCATCGTCAATGGTCAATAAATTGACCCACTTGGACCATGGCAGCCGGCTGGCTACAGGAGAGGAGGCTGGATAATTCCTTGATTGACAATAATGCTACCTAATGCAAGACTTTTCCAAAAATAATGTTACTTTTACACTATTTCAAATTTTATCAATCATTCCCACTTCCTCCTTCCTTCCTTGTCCGATTTCTCTCATCCCAGCCGAGCTCCTCCTTCCTCTCAAGCTCCCAAAGCTTGCTCTTGAACATGGAAGGCAAACCTAGCTCCTAAGTCATTAATGTAAGTGATTTAATGTCATTTTTAGCTCTTTTTCTTCATCTCTTCACCACCAACACCTAAAATTCGTGGCTCATCTATTCCTATGGCTTATCTCAGTGTTCTAAGGTTAGAACAAGAGCTAAACTCGGTTAGACCAGTAGAGGGACCAAGGTTGTTCAAATCTACATTTTAAGGTAAAAATGTGCTTTAAGCTCATAACTTTTGATTCCTTTCGAGTTTGGCTGTGAAATTTTGGTCATAGACTCATCTTCTTCCCCTTTTCACGTGGGATCTGTTGGTTAGCCATTTGGAGCAAGGGTGACCGAGATCCAAGAGAAATACTCTTTTTAAGGCATTTTTCCAAGGTAAACCCTAATAACAAGGTAGGATTTCGAGATCTAACTATTTCCTATGTCAATATAGTAGATCTAACACCTTGTGGTGTGTTTGGTTCAGGTCGAAAATACCTAGAACTTCCCTTGCATTTTTAAGGTGATTTTTGCCTTAAATCTTACATTAATTATTCCTTATGGTTAAGCTCATGCTTGGAGTGTAACCATATCTTGTTTTTGTGTATTAAACATGTCTAAATCAAGTGGTGAATTTTCCTACAAGTGACCGAGCCCATACAAGGATAAATCAAGGTATAAACACCTTAAACTTATGATTTTTTAATTTTTAAGTATATATGTACATGGCCGAGAGTGAAACTTCAAATATAGGTCATATTGACCTAAAAATGGAAAAAAATGGCTAAGATAAATTAAGCTAGTCATTTAAGAGATTTAATTAACATAATGGTCAAATTATGACATTATGTGGAAAAATAATTAAATGGAAGTGAGGCCGTGAGTATATATATTTTGAGACATTTATTGTGTAATTTATTTTTCAAGTTCAAGGTTGTAATAAGGCCATGTTATTAGGCCATTTTAATTTAAGTTTATAAGCTTATTTAGTTTTATTTATGCTTATAATTAAAATTGGGGCCAATTCGTAATTATTGAGAAAATAAAAAGCCGTGGGCTTAATTTAGAGAAATTTAGGATTTTTAAATGAATTTAATAAAATTATAACATTTTATAAAGTTTTGGGTCAAAATTGTAAAAATAGAAAAGTATAGGCTATTATTGTAATTACCGAAAAGTTGGTTCCCATTTGGTATTAGGAGTCAAAGTTGACTATATAGGAGACTTTGACCAAGTTTAGAAAATTTAAGAAATTAAAATACTACCTTATAATAAGATACTTATTAAATTGTAAAAGATTTATAAGTCTTGGGGTAGTAATGTAATTACCGAAACTTAAGGGTGCTAAATGGAGTTTAGTAAAGTCCTTAGGTTATTAGGAATTTTTAGAAGTTGATTTGGGTAAATTTGGAGTTTATATGAATTATCTAGGTATATTATAAGATATTTCATAACATTGTTACACATGGGTAACATATGTGGTAAAACCGAGATTTAGAGAAAGTATAAGGTTAATAATGATATTTATAACCTTTTGGTATGGTTTGGTAATTTTTGGAATTATATAAAGGTTTTGTGAAGATATATGTATAATATATGGTTTTGGTGATATTAGAAACTATAAGTTATAAGATGGGTAAATTGGTGAATATAGAAAGTTAAGTGGTGGAAATTAAATTCAAATAGACCATGGGGTCTGTTCGGTATTTTGGAGAAAATATAACCATAGGTTATAATTATATGGAATAAGGATTATAATATAAGGTATATATTATAAGTGTAACAATGGATTATATTTTGGGGTTGATTTATAAGTTATGGAAATATAGTGGAGAATAGTTAATACCGAAAGTTTTAAGGGCTATTTGGTATTTTATAACAATATATAACTATAGGTTATAATTGTTTTAATGACTTAAATGTCATAATTTTTATAACCATAATATAACATTATATAAATTATGTGGTGGATTTTGTAAATATTTGAGAATTATAGGTGCTGTTCGAAAATATTAATATTTTTGAATGAAATTTATAATATGGTTTTAATGTTATAAGAATTATAACATTTATAATATAAGAGGTATTCATTAAAAAGAATGAATATATGTTATAATGACTTACCATATAATGAATAGTCCTATAATGCATATATATAAATAAATATATTATGGTGTGGAAAGTATAATATAGTTCAATAACTATATATTACCACAATTAAAATGATATGAGATGAAGGGAAAAGAATTGTAAACATTAGATATGGAATTCTAATGTTAGGAGTATACATGAAATAATAAGAACTTATATAGTTCATGGCATTTTATATATGAATTATACTCCTTTAAACTTGGGAAAACAAACCTTAGAAAAATAAATACTAAGGTGAGATGTATAATACATGGTAAAGAATTATACATGCAATATCGAAACAAACTATACAATATACAAGGTATATTAAGTTACATGCGATAACAAGTTCAAACGTTAAGTATATTAATATACGAGAGGAAACTACGCATGTAATGTAATGTCTTTCCTAATCCTGAATTAAACTGAAAACCCGTCAAACATTGACAGTTAATATACGGGGGATTAATAGGGATAGGTTAATAACGGTACGGGGTGCCGTAGGGTATTGTTAATATGAGATGCTGATGCATAGTGTGATGCATATTGCTAGATTGTTAGAGGCGTCTCGAGGATCTCCAGAGAATTAGCTGATTCATACTCCACCGTAATACTTCCAGGGTGAACGGTATGTTATTTATGTGGCTTGATTGTCTCTGAGGATTTCCTCAGTTCAGACATTGTGTGAAAATCTGTGATAAGATTGAATGTCTGCTTGTGTGAATTAATATGCCTGGGTTGTGTATTAATGCTGCTTTATTATTATTACTGTTGTACGATAACAGTATTGTTCGTATATATGAACATATTATAAAACGAACTAGCGGCAATGATGCTATCTTATATGTGTAATATAAGGAACGTAAGTAAAACGTTGTAGCATTAAGATAATAAGATATATATAATATCTGGAAATTGTATACGGAGCACTGGCCTCTCTAACGCCGCTCTCGTATCTAGCACTGGATCCCGAGTCGACATACTCAGGATTAGACTGTGACCTTAGTCTGCTGTGCTAGGAAAAATATATGGTAAAGCGATGCGATGGTATAAATAAAGTTATCAAAAGAATGTGGTTCTTACTGTAAATTGTGATCCATTAATGATACTAGGATACCGTGTGGTAACCGAAAGTATCTGGATAAATTTCCAACGGACTACAGATGGTCCGTCGGTCGGAGACTCTACCGCTGGAGTGGCTACTGCCATGGGTGACCCGCCATAGGTGATGGGTAATTTAAAGACACGTCCTTCTAACGAGACGTTGTCATTAGACATAACTGAACAATACGAACGACTGTGTTAGCTCGTACATTAGGCGAACATTGTTTGGGCTTGCATGCCGAAGACGAGAGTTTATTCTCATTTATAATTCTCATTGTTTCGCCTTGTTGTTCATTGGTTGTGCTTTGTGGTTATGTGTGGTATGTTGGTGGATTTGTTTGAACGAGCCATTGTGCTCATATTGTGTGTTGTGAACTGGTTGTGGCGAGTCGCTGTACTCACGTGTGGTTTATGGTGGATTGTTTGGTCGAGTGAGTCGCTGTACTCAATTATGAACTATTAAGTGTTGGTTGGAATGGAGTCTCTGTACTCATATAGGCGTTGTAACGCTTTCAGTGATTATTACGATGCGATGTGTGAAGCCGAGGGCTTGTTTGTTATTTGAGTTTACTGCACTATATATATTGTTGCTTTACAGTTTATCAATAAACTACTTGCATGAAAAAGAACTGCATGCTCTCGACCAAATAACTGAGGGTCCGAGGGGGCATGACGGTCATGTAGTAACATACTCAGCAGGGGCTGATTCCATACCACAACAACCATTTTTGCAGGTATGCAGCTTCCGGTGTCAGCAAAGAGAGGGACGCGCTGGGTAGTTTAATTACAGTTGTTTAAATATGCACTGTTGCATTTGATACGAACTTAGAAACGTGTATAGGATTGGGATACTTAGAATGCTCACTGTGAATGTATTTTGTAATGGTTTTGGAAAGTTAGATCTATCTCTTGTTGTCACTGCGAGAAAATGTTTCGTATGTAAGAATATATCAGGAAGCACGTTATTACTCGTATGGGCGAGTAAGAACGGTGACACCAGTAATTGATTCGTTGAGATTACCGCTGCGATTATATTGTTAAGTAAGATGTTTAGGAGCCTTTTAGAGTAGGGGTGTTACAAAAGTGGTATCAGAGCGGAGTACCGCTCTGATGATAAGAGATAGTAGGATTTATACAGTGAGCATAGGTTATGGGAATATGGGAAACGTTGTGAGGATACGTGACCTTGCGGGGTTGTTGCAATGATTAAGACTTGCACACCATAACCGTAGAGGCACTTCAATATTAAAAGACCAAGACTACGGTATTAGACCGAGTAAAGGTCTAACCCGTCCTCTTGACATCTGTCAGGAAGAGGTCAGGGTTATAGTACTAAGGAAGAACACGGAGCAGCGGAAGGCGGTGAAGGTCCAGCAACCCCAAGTAACGCGAGGACAGTATGAACCGCTCGCACTTGATGGGGGAACATCCCGGGAAATTTGCAATGGTACCCCACCCGCCGCAGCCCGTACCTCGAGTACTACCTAGTGAGACAAAATGAAATGGGAAGCACCACGGAGATAACTCTCTTGATCGGGAAGGCCCGATGTGGACGCTATGGAAATTATGTTAAATATTGAGAATAAAACTTTAAGTTATGATGAGTTGTTTAGGACCGGGGGTCCTGGTAATGGCATAACGCCTACCATATGAGTATTAGGAAATATTAAAATAAGGTTGAGGAGATAATTCCCATAGGACTAATGGGGTTCGCTTGCTATAAGCAAAGCAACCCTGTCCTATATCCAAGAAAACACTGGACAGTGCGCTTGGGGGAAAAGGAAGTGGAAACGATGAGTAACGATTAGTTTAAAAGTTGTGTAACAGATGGAAAGAATTACCTTTTGAAGTCTCACCCGAAGCGAGTAACTCTAAAACCATGCAACACTGAAGGTTTAAGATGGCCCGACGTGCATGAGGAGAAACCTTAAGAACTGTAGGAACAAGAACTCGTTAAATTGCTATTATGCAACGCCTCGTGAGGAAAGTAAGACCTTACTACCATGACAAGCTTGTGGGAACGAGTGCGGGAGTGAGACTATATAAACTTGAATAAGAACTTTTGGCTAGAACAGGAACCCGATTTGGGAATAGCACTGCACTGACACACCGTACCGGTGGCGCAGGCTGCATGGCGCACTTGCCACTGCAAGTGCCACACTAACCAAAGTGCTAAATTTCAACCTACCTTGCGCACTTGCTACAGCAAGTGCAGCGACAATAAACTAACTCTAAAGGACCGAGTGGTCCAGGTGGTTACCAATAAACACTAAACTTTTATGCGAGCCCATATGCAATAAAGCAGAAAATAGCCTTTTAAAGGCAGGGGTACAAACCTTTGGGTTAGAGGTCGATTGAACCTCGGGAAAACCTAGCCGGTCTGACCATTAAACCTAAAAAGAATATACCGTCTAGTTGAATACAAAAGGGAGTAAGTGAGAATAACGGTAATTAGTGCCTACAAGCCTAACCCCAGTGCCGGTATGGACACTAAACGTCGAGTATTACTGGTGGGGAGTGTCGAGTCCTTAGGACCAGCATAACCATATTTAGGAAGTGCGTGACATTAGTGGTTAAACCACCACCGTTGAACATTGCCAGAGGGCAAGAAGTGAGCTAAACAAGCCAAGACTTTAAAAAAAAACTTACCCGACTGAATAGATGCAAATATTAGACAAATACCGTTATGGCAAAGTGTTTTGATGTTGTAAGAAAAGATCGGGCAGGTGAAAACGTGCAATAAAAGGGCCGATTTATGCCGCACCACACACACCGGAGGTGTTGTTGACCCATTATGCTGCTAGACTCCCGTATGGAGGGCAGTGGATATAAACTAAAAAGTGAAAGTTGCCTAATGACGGAAGATACCGTTACCTCGAAAAGGATGGAGGAAATATGAGTTGAATAAGAGCAAGGACTATACAATGAAAAGGAATGACTAACGGAAACCACTAAGTTGTGGGCATCCAATTGTAACCCCAGGAGAAAATATTAGAACCAACTAGGAATAAATTAAAGACTAACAATCATCTAAACTATCAGAATAAGTATTGAGTCTGAATATCGTATGGCATAGGCCTACGAAAGGATACATTTAGTACCACCAGAATGACCCAAAACTAGGAGAACAGAGGTGATGTATCGCAAGTACTGATTAATATCAGACTAAAGGGACTACCATAGGGCAGGAGAAACACGAGGTGTCAACCTTTATCATGGAGTCCGAACTACACCATAGGGTATAATCCAATGGATTGGGTGGAGTACTAGAACTGAAAACTCATACCTGAGGGCGTTAACAGCCTAGGAGTGAACGGGAGAGGTAATAAGTAGTTACTGATCCCCACTCATAGATACCAGATGACGAGCATGTGGAAACCAAAATTAGGGCGATAAGTCGCAAACACCTATCTTGGAGAAGGTAAAGGAAATACACACTAATAAAGGAGACCATGGAACCTAATATTAGGGCCATTCTGACGTAAAGGTTGGCAGCATAGTTATTTAAACATAAGTTACCGGGACTAAGAGTACAATAATCACCGGGTACGAACGCTACGAGTGTACTAAACGAGACATGGGACGACCGCACTCCTAGGAGCTTGTGGGCCTGACAAAACGTATATTGAGTTAGTTGGGTAAGTAGTAATGTATCAGTATGGTACCCCATGCATGTAAACGAGTAGTGTAAGAACCCAGGAGGTAATCAACTCTGTGTCTAAGTCAGCGAATGGAACCCTGACTAGGTAAACCATGTAATGACGAGAGATCTCAGTCAAATTGGCAGGTTAGGATAATCAAGGATAGCTTGATAATTAAGTGACATAAGGTCACAACTCCACAGTGGAGGAGTTAAAAATAAGTTTTGGGGATTTTAGTAAACAAGAAAACTAAGGCCTAATTATGGTAAAGGCAAATTGAACCCACGAATGAGTAGAGGAATTGTGGTATTTAAGGAAGTTATATGAGGGAAACCTTTGTAATATTAGATGCTGCCCCAAAAGGGGGGGCACATAAAGAATTATATCATGCGCTGAGGGCGCTGCGATGATGTCGCATTAAACAATAATAACCACGTGCTCAAGCCATAAAACGTTAATATGATAGTACCAATTGGAGTTGAACAGAAAATGGATACCAAGCTAAAACCTATAGTCGTATTGGATGTTTACAACAGACGAAGGGCAAAAGCGACCGTTACAAGAGATACTCTTGGTTGGAGATTAGAAACTCCATACAAACCGTAATAGCAGATAACCGACCAAACGACTGATGCATGGTGCGCAACAAAGCGACCATTATAATAATTGTTAACCGAATAATATTAGAGAAAAGTAGAAAGTAGAAGAGCAAATAAACCAATTGATTTCCCCTGACGGAGTATAGGGATGAACCGTATGTGTGGACAATAAATACCAACACACGAGGGATACGAGTTCACACCAGTAATAGGGAACCTGTATGGTACCAATGGAAGGAACTCATCCCGGTTAGAAATAACTTGGAGTCTTGAAGCGCCAGTTAGTTGCGCATATCAGACACGTTTTGACATTTAAAGGAAATTACTACAAACACTAGGTGCAAGAGCATAGCTCGACAACCATTAAACCGAAGGTTAATTCGGTAGGGTGACATGAACCCTTGGGGGTATACCATGAACATGTATAGAAAACAGGAAGAATATATAAATAACTAATTGAAATAATAAAAGTGTGTAACAAACAATACCACGCAGTGAATAACCTACTCCATTCCCATAATTATGGAAGACCGTGTAGAAAACACCGTCACTTGGAGTTGAAACCGACATAAAACTACTACCCAAAAGAGGTAAACTAACCATAAAGCAGTTGGGCATACTACTTGCGGAGCGAGTGGGCCCATATATTGCATAGGTTTGACATACCTAGCAGGTTTGGGGAAAACAAATGATGTGTTTACATCTCCCGATCAAACCATATATAAATAGACATATATCTAACCGAGATAGGCTGTATAGCCAGATGGACTAAAGCCGACCCTAGAAAAAAAAGGGGTAATGAAATATGTAACACATTAGTGCACGAATAGATCCACATGAATGGAACATCTTGAACTTATTACTTCAAGATGATATATATTCACAGATTACGTGGGCGTAATCCTTTTAAGGGGGGTAGAACGCCTTAAACATACCGTACGTTGGAGTACGTAGCGCATGGTACACATGCTGCAAACACTATTATTGTACGTAGAGTACCAGTGTCATGATTGTGTTATATTACTTGAAGTAATATTGTGATGTATTATGTGTATGAACATAAATATATTCTAATTCGCATTAGTTATGGCAAATAGGAAAGGGAGTACAGATAGATTGTTCTTACCCTATTTCCGACTATTTACGCAAACATTGCGAACAATAGTCACATCACACCTGACTTGTTATCTCTTATGTGAGAATTCAAGTAGGACTTTCTGTAGCTCTGATGAGAGATTTCGAATAGATGGAGTAGCGAGCTCCGTATTATGTGATGTGTGACTAGGTATAAAACCGACTGTTTGAATGCGATGAATGGATCGGCATGAGACCGATGTGTAATCTACTAGAAGAGAATACTCTAGGTGTTGTATGAATAATAATAAGTCAAAGAGGAAACAAGATTAGAAATGAATAAACAAGTGATTGATTGAATTTGACGTGGGAAGTTGAACTTGATCCTGGTCCGATCAAGGGAAACCAAACACAAATTGAGGTGAGAGATAGTTCAACACTGACGCTGACCACGTCAGGGTTGAATGATTCTCGAAACTTCCTACAAGTGGACACAGATATGAATGGAAATTGGAATTTAAGCGTCACTCGAAGAGCCGTGGACCGTGGAGTCCTTCGTTCTGATCAAACCGGTGTGTCTGCGAGTGACATCACCCAGAGAGCCGTGGACCGCAGAGCCCTTTTGTCATTAGACCGGCGTGTCTGTGGGTGACTAAGGAAATAAGGTGACTGCCCGAGGAGCCGTGGACCGCAGTGTCCTTCGTTGTGATCAAACCGGTGTGTCCGTGGGTAGTAGACGTTGGCTGGGGTTGGGGATCGTCAAGTCCTGGTCTTTAAGACTGCTTCCCTGTGAACTGTCAACGTTAACTATATGTGCACACATACATGTGGAATAATGTGTGGGTATCCTCGCGAGATACCAACATGTAGATAGGGATGCGTGGAGTATCCCTTGCGAACACCTTTGAGTACTTTATGAGATTTGCACCTTGTCTAGTGCTGTGTACCATGAGATTTGCACCTTGTCTAGTGCTGTGTACCATGAGATTTGCACCTTGTCTAGTGCTGTGTACCATGAGATTTGCACCTTGTCTAGTGCTGTGTACCATGAGATTTGCACCTTGTCTAGTGCTGTGTACCTTGAGTTTTGCACCTTGTCTAGTGCTGTGTACAATGAGGTTGTACCTGGTTGAATATTTATATAGTACCGCGGAGTACTTTTGGTTGATGAGTTAGATGTGCACCTTGTTTAGTGCTGTGATATGAATGACTTTTACCATGAGTTTGGTTATTTGGTATATGCTGTATGTATAGACAAGGTTTGAACCTGGTGGGAGTTACTCCCTAGCAATGGACTGTTTGGTTACTTAGTGGAACTTGATTCCTTAGGTGAACTGTAGAGGATTAAGGACTTCGGGACGAAGCCTTTTTAAGGGGGGTAGACTGAAATACCCCTAACCTTTAAAATTAATTAAATGATCTATTAATGATCTAAGATGATTATTAAACATCTAAATATTATTGGGGAACAATCTAAAAGATCTCAACAAGGCAAAACGCGCCTTAAGATCGGTAAAGCCAAAAATGTGCTTTAAAACACCATAAAGATTGTGTGACCTCAAATAGGATCCAAAGTGGATTCCTAAGTATTATAATGAATCAAGGAACACAATAAAACCATTCTCAAGGAGAACTAAGCTCAGGAACATCCTGTGACACAAAAATGTGCGCTAAAACTCCTTAAAGCACGTTTTTGTGAGATTGCCTTTTAAATTGATTTTTAATGGGCTTAAAAATTATAATTATCCTTAAATATGATATTTAATCATATAATATCATATTAAGAATTTAATTCCAGAAATTTACGAATTTTTACAAATTTAATATTAAAATATTAATAAAACCCTAAAGTGGGGCCCGCATGAGTCAATATTGACCAAGCATGGTCAATGGTCAATAAATTGACCCACTTGGACCATGGCAGCCGGCTGGCTACAGGAGAGGAGGCTGCATAATTCCTTGATTGACAATAATGCTACCTAATGCAAGACTTTTCCAAAAATAATGTTACTTTTACATTATTTCAAATTTTATCAATCATTCCCACTTCCTCCTTCCTTCCTTGTCCGATTTCTCTCATCCCAGCCGAGCTCCTCCTTCCTCTCAAGCTCCCAAAGCTTGCTCTTGAACATGGAAGGCAAACCTAGCTCCTAAGTCATTAATGTAAGTGATTTAATGTCATTTTTAGCTCTTTTTCTTCATCTCTTCACCACCAACACCTAAAATTCGTGGCTCATCTATTCCTATGGCTTATTCTCAGTGTTCTAAGGTTAGAACAAGAGCTAAACTCGGTTGAGACCAGTAGAGGGACCAAGGTTGTTCAAATCTACATTTTAAGGTAAAAATGTGCTTTAAGCTCATAACTTTTGATTCCTTTCGAGTTTGGCTGTGAAATTTTGGTCATAGACTCATCTTCTTCCCCTTTTCACGTGGGATCTGTTGGTTAGCCATTTGGAGCAAGGGTGACCGAGATCCAAGAGAAATACTCTCTTTTAAGGCATTTTTCCAAGGTAAAACCTAATAACAAGGTAGGATTTCGAGATCTAACTATTTCCTATGTCAATATAGTAGATCTAACACCTTGTGGTGTGTTTGGTTCAGGTCGAAAATACCTAGAACTTCCCTTGCATTTTTAAGGTGATTTTTGCCTTAAATCTTACATTAATTATTCCTTATGGTTAAGCTCATGCTTGGAGTGTAACCATATCTTGTTTTTGTGTATTAAACATGTCTAAATCAAGTGGTGAATTTTCCTACAAGTGACCGAGCCCATACAAGGATAAATCAAGGTATAAACACCTTAAACTTATGATTTTTGTAATTTTTAAGTATATATATGTACATGGCCGAGAGTGAAACTTCAAATATAGGTCATATTGACCTAAAAATGGAAAAAAATGGCTAAGATAAATTAAGCTAGTCATTTAAGAGATTTAATTAACATAATGGTCAAATTATGACATTATGTGGAAAAATAATTAAATGGAAGTGAGGCCGTGAGTATATATGATATTTTGAGACATTTATTGTGTAATTTATTTTTCAAGTTCAAGGTTGTAATAAGGCCATGTTATTAGGCCATTTTAATTTAAGTTTATAAGCTTATTTAGTTTTATTTATGCTTATAATTAAAATTGGGGCCAATTCGTAATTATTGAGAAAATAAAAAGCCGTGGGCTTAATTTAGAGAAATTTAGGATTTTTAAATGAATTTAATAAAATTATAACATTTTATAAAGTTTTGGGTCAAAATTGTAAAAATAGAAAAGTATAGGCTATTATTTGTAATTACCGAAAAGTTGGTTCCCATTTGGTATTAGGAGTCAAAGTTGACTATATAGGAGACTTTGACCAAGTTTAGAAAATTTAAGAAATTAAAATACTACCTTATAATAAGATACTTATTAAATTGTAAAAGATTTATAAGTCTTGGGGTAGTAATGTAATTACCGAAACTTAAGGGTGCTAAATGGAGTTTAGTAAAGTCCTTAGGTTATTAGGAATTTTTAGAAGTTGATTTGGGTAAATTTGGAGTTTATATGAATTATCTAGGTATATTATAAGATATTTCATAACATTGTTACACGTGGGTAACATATGTGGTAAAACCGAGATTTAGAGAAAGTATAAGGTTAATAATGATATTTATAACCTTTTGGTATGGTTTGGTAATTTTTGGAATTATATATAAGGTTTTGTGAAGATATATGTATAATATATGGTTTTGGTGATATTAGAAACTATAAGTTATAAGATGGGTAAATTGGTGAATATAGAAAGTTAAGTGGTGGAAATTAAATTCAAATAGACCATGGGGTCTGTTCGGTATTTTGGAGAAAATATAACCATAGGTTATAATTATATTAAGGAATAAGGATTATAATATAAGGTATATATTATAAGTGTAACAATGGATTATATTTTGGGGTTGATTTATAAGTTATGGAAATATAGTGGAGAATAGTTAATACCGAAAGTTTTAAGGGCTATTTGGTATTTTATAACAATATAACTATAGGTTAATTGTTTTAATGACTTAAATGTCATAATTGTTATATAACCATAATATAACATTATATAAATTATGTGGTGGATTTTGTAAATATTTGAGAATTATAGGTGCTGTTCGAAAATATTAATATTTTTGAATGAAATTTATATGGTTTTAATGTTATAAGAATTATAACATTTATAATATAAGAGGTATTCATTAAAAAGAATGAATATATGTTATAATACTTACCATATAATGAATAGTCCTATAATGCATATATTAAAAATATATGTTATGGTGTGGAAAGTATAATATAGTTCAATAACTATATATTACCACAATTAAAATGATATGAGATGAAGGGAAAAGAATTGTAAACATTAGATATGGAATTCTAATGTTAGGAGTATACATGAAATAATAAGAACTTATATAGTTCATGGCATTTTATATATGAATTATACTCCTTTAAACTTGGGAAAACAAACCTTAGAAAAATAAATACTAAGGTGAGATGTATAATACATGGTAAAGAATTATACATGCAATATCGAAACAAACTATACAATATACAAGGTATATTAAGTTACATGCGATAACAAGTTCAAACGTTAAGTATATTAATATACGAGAGGAAACTACGCATGTAATGTAATGTCTTTCCTAATCCTGAATTAAACTGAAAACCCGTCAAACATTGACAGTTAATATACGGGGGATTAATAGGGATAGGTTAATAACGGTACGGGGTGCCGTAGGGTATTGTTAATATGAGATGCTGATGCATAGTGTGATGCATATTGCTAGATTGTTAGAGGCGTCTCGAGGATCTCCAGAGAATTAGCTGATTCATACTCCACCGTAATACTTCCAGGGTGAACGGTATGTTACTTATGTGGCTTGATTGTCTCTGAGGATTTCCTCAGTTCAGACATTGTGTGAAAATCTGTGATAAGATTGAATGTCTGCTTGTGTGAATTAATATGCCTGGGTTGTGTATTAATGCTGCTTTATTATTATTACTGTTGTACGATAACAGTATTGTTCGTATATATGAACATATTATAAAACGAACTAGCGGCAATGATGCTATCTTATATGTGTAATATAAGGAACGTAAGTAAAACGTTGTAGCATTAAGATAATAAGATATATATATAATATCTGGAAATTGTATACGGAGCACTGGCCTCTCTAACGCCGCTCTCGTATCTAGCACTGGATCCCGAGTCGACATACTCAGGATTAGACTGTGACCTTAGTCTGCTGTGCTAGGAAAAATATATGGTAAAGCGATGCGATGGTATAAATAAAGTTACCAAAAGAATGTGGTTCTTACTGTAAATTGTGATCCATTAATGATACTAGGATACCGTGTGTAACCGAAAGTATCTGGATAAATTTCCAACGGACTACAGATGGTCCGTCGGTCGGAGACTCTACCGCTGGAGTGGCTACTGCCATGGGTGACCCGCCATAGGTGATGGGTAATTTAAAGACACGTCCTTCTAACGAGACGTTGTCATTAGACATAACTGAACAATACGAACGACTGTGTTAGCTCGTACATTAGGCGAACATTGTTTGGGCTTGCATGCCGAAGACGAAGTTTATTCTCATTTATAATTCTCATTGTTTCGCCTTGTTGTTCATTGGTTGTGCTTTGTGGTTATGTGTGGTATGTTGGTGGATTTGTTTGAACGAGCCATTGTGCTCATATTGTGTGTTGTGAACTGGTTGTGGCGAGTCGCTGTACTCACGTGTGGTTTATGGTGGATTGTTTGGTCGAGTGAGTCGCTGTACTCAATTATGAACTATTAAGTGTTGGTTGGAATGGAGTCTCTGTACTCATATAGGCGTTGTAACGCTTTCAGTGATTATTACGATGCGATGTGTGAAGCCGAGGGCTTGTTTGTCATTTGAGTTTACTGCACTATATATATTGTTGCTTTACAGTTTATCAATAAACTACTTGCATGAAAAAGAACTGCATGCTCCCGACCAAATAACTGAGGGTCCGAGGGGGCATGACGGTCATGTAGTAACATACTCAGCAGGGGCTGATTCCATACCACAACAACCATTTTTGCAGGTATGCAGCTTCCGGTGTCAGCAAAGAGAGGGACGCGCTGGGTAGTTTAATTACAGTTGTTTAAATATGCACTGTTGCATTTGATACGAACTTAGAAACGTGTATAGGATTGGGATACTTAGAGTGCTCACTGTGAATGTATTCTGTAATGGTTTTGGAAAGTTAGATCTATCTCTTGTTGTCACTGCGAGAAAATGTTTCGTATGTAAGAATATATCAGGAAGCACGTTATTACTCGTATGGGCGAGTAAGAACGGTGACACCAGTAATTGATTCGTTGAGATTACCGCTGCGATTATATTGTTAAGTAAGATGTTTAGGAGCCTTTTAGAGTAGGGGTGTTACACTTACAGCATAGAGAATATCAGGCCTACTTACTATTAAATAAAGGAGAGAACCTATCATACCTCTGTATAGTGTAGCATCAACGGCCATTCCTTTCTCATCCAGATGTAGTTTCTCTGTTGCGGACATTGGAGTAGGTGTGGCTTTCGAATCCTACATCTTGTATTTGAGTAAGAGCTCATTAATGTATTTCTGTTGATGAATTTGAGTCCCGTTTTCATGCTGAATGATTTGAAGACCTAAAAAGAATTTTAATTCTCCAAGAGCACTCATTTCAAACTCTTTACTCTTGAGATCAGAAAAGAATGAGCATAATTCAGGAATAGTGGATCCATAAATTATATCGTCCACGTAGATTTGCACAATGAGTATGTCTTCACCTTTGGTGAGAGTGAAAAGAGTTTTGTCAACCTTACCTCGAATGAATTCATGGGACAATAAGTAAGATGAAAGACGCTCATACCATGCCCGTGGTGCCTGCTTCAGGCCATATAACGTTTTATCTAACTTGTAGACATACTCCGGGTGGTGTGGATCCTCGAAACCCGGTGGTTGTGCAACATAAACATCTCTGTCGATGTATCCATGTAGAAATGCAGTTTTTACATCCATTTGGTAGAGCTTCATACCTCGATGAGCTGCGTAGGCCACAAGTATTCGAATTGCCTCGATTCGAGCTACTGGAGCATAAGTCTCATCATAATAAATTCCTTCAGCTTGAGCATATCCCTGAACTACTAGTCTAGCTTTGTTGCGAGAGATATTCCCTTGATCATCTAACTTGTTACGAAACTCCCATTTGGTACCAATTGGTTTATGGTTGGTTGGAGAGGGAACAAGTCGCCAGACGGAATGTCTTTGCAGAGAATGTAGTTCTTCTTGCATGGCGAGTATCCAGTCATGATCCTGTAGAGCTTGTTGGACATTCTTAGGTTCGATTGTGGATAGGAAGGCATTGAAGGCACGGAGATTCTGATGGATCTCACTTCGTGTTTGAACGCCTTTAGAGGGATCACTTATGATTTGAGTAATTGGGTGAGCGGAGGCTTGTTGAAATTTTCTTGCAGAGGTTGATGGAAGACTGGTGGAGGGATCTGGTGTTTGGTGATTGTTAGGTGTGGTTGTGGTTGTGGTTTGTAGAGGAGGTGGTGGATCATGTGTGGGGGTAGGTGAGGCATCCTTGAATGAGTCATTAGGGTCATCGTCGCTGTCGGAGGATGAGTCTGTCGTAAGAGGTATTTGTGGTGCAGGGATGGTAGCTACTGGTATTTCAATGAAGGTAGTATCTGAGGCATCTTCTTGGGGTTCATTTGGATTGTGCTCGCAGTCGCTAGAGTTAGAAAGTTCTTTAAAACGGATATGAGGACTTTCTTCAAGACATGATGTGCGTATATTGAGTACTCTATAAGCTCGACTATGGGATGAGTATCCAAGGAAGATTCCTTCATCACTTTTTGAAGCAAACTTGCCTAGATTATCTTTTCCATTATTGTGTATGAAACACTTGCATCCAAAGCGCCGTAGATGAGTTACTGAAGGAGGGAGACCTTTGATAATTTCATATGGGGTTTTGCTGATGAAGGGATGAATTAACGCTCGATTTAAGATGTATGCTGCAGTGTTGATAGCTTCCGCCCAGTATGAAGCTGAGAGGTTACTGTCAATGAGCATTGTTCTTGCCATTTCTACCAAGGTGCGATTCTTTCGTTCTACTACTCCATTTTGTTGTGGAGTACGAGCAGCTGATGTTTGATGCATGATTCCCTATGTCCAGCAAAATTCTGAAAACTGGAAATTGCAAAATTCTGTACCGTTGTCAGAACGAATTGTCTTGACAATGGTGGACAGTTTGTTGGTAATCATTTTGAACCGAGTTTCGAATTCAGAAAAATGTCTCCAACTTGTTTTTAAGAAAGAGTACCCATGTCCAGCGTGAATAGTCATCGACGATGACTAGAGCATACTTCTTACCACTCTTGCTTTGAAGACGCATTGGTCCACATAGATCCATGTGCAGCATGTCCAGCGGAGATGATGTAGACATTTCTGTTTTACCTGGAAAACTTGCTCTCGAATGTTTCCCTTGTACGCACGCAGGACAGAGGGTGTAGGTCTGAAAGAAGTTTGTCTGAGGAAGTCCTACTACAAGATTTTTGTTTTTGATTTTGTTGAGGAGTTTGCCGTGTGCATGACCTAAACGAAAGTGCCATAAGGAGATATTTTTGTCCTGTACACTGAGACAGAGAGTACCATCTAGGTTAGGGTTTTCAAGAAATAACTTGTAAAGATTGTTTACCTTCACACTAGTGGCTTTTAGAAGACCTGTTTGCTCATCAAAGATTTTGCAGTCAGAGGCCGAAAAGAGAACAACATTAGAGAGATCACATATTTGAGAGATACTTAGAAGGCTGTGTCCAAGTCCATCTACTAAATTAACATTTTCAATCTTAAAGAGAGAGGGATTACCGACGGTTCCAATACCAATGATTTCACCATGAGCATTGTCGCCGAAAGTGACCTTTCCCCCATGGTGTTGAGAGAGAGTCGTGAACTTTTCAGGGTCTCCTGTCATATGTCGTGAGCATCCACTATCTAGAAACCGAGATTCATTGTCCATGGCCTCTCCCTACAAGACAATCAGAGGTCAGACTTGGGAACCCAGGAGAACTTGGGTTCCCTTTTTGAAGCAAAAGAGCTGTGAAGATGTCGTGCTTTAGACAGAGTATGTAAACGTTGCATATTGAAGGATAAATCTCTGCCAAGCTTATGGCATGATGAATGAATGTGCCCGTCGTAGCCACAGTAGCCACAAACTAATAAAGAAGGTAGATGAACATACTTCTTTTGCCAACGAAATTTGTTTTCAAATTTTTCTTTTTGGAATTTTCTTCTTTGAAGATCGTTGGGTTTTGAGGCCATTTTTGGCAGATTAACTTTGCCTTTGTTTTTCAGCCAGTGAGGGGGACTCGATGATGAGACTGATTCCATCTGAGCCTTTTTAAGAGCGATATTTAGGGAATCGACCTCTTTCTCGAGTTGAACTTGTCTTTATTTTGACTCACGGAGTTTGTTTTCAAAGAATTTTGGTTTTTGCATGGCAGCAACCTCACGAACGGAGGTAATTGGTTTGAAGAATTTTTGAGGGATTTTGAAACGATTTTTCTGCAGGGAAGAAACTTGGGTTTTTAAGGAGCTGATGAGACTGTGAGCATCTCTTAACTCACTTTCAAGTTTTTCGGCCTTTTCTTCAGACTTTTGCAACTTAAGTCGATCATTGTTGACATGACCCTTTAGCACATGAATTTCTTCGTAAAGAGAAGCTATCCTTTCTTGTTCTTCAGTTAATTCAAATTCAGGATGATTGGGATCTATGTAGTAAGTAGATAAATCTAAAGAAGGAATAGCACATGAGTCTGAGAAATATTCAGTTACCTCTGAAGAGGGACTCTTGCATACCTGACTTTTATGAGCCATAAGGTAGATTAAGCTTGATGTTCCAATCTCAGGTTCTTCTGAGTCAGAGTCTCCCCATGCTGAATTTGCCATCAGTGATGATTGCTCACGATCATCTTTTTTCTTGAGTGGACAGTTGTTGGCGTAGTGCCCTGGCTTTAGGCATTTGAAGCATACTCAGTCTACAGTTCCAGTATTGCCATGCTGATTACGGTTGTAGGATTGATATTGTCGGTTTTGGTTTTGGCTGAACCTATTTGGACTGTTCCTTTCTGATCGATCTCGCATGAATTTCTTAAAGTTCTTGACCAGCATGGCCATATCTTCGAAGGTGTTCGCTGATCCTTCCTCTATTATGCCGTCAATCAGAGTGTCCCGAAGCTGCTGGATTAAATCCTGATTTGGAGAGGTAGTCTCATAATGGAATGACTCGTTCTGGTGGGCTGATGTCTGACTGGGTGTAGTCTTCACCTGCAAAGCTTGATTCACGTTGGAATAAAAGACAGTATGGTTTGGGTGAGAAGCGTTACCTCTGTTTTTGATATTCATCTTGTATTTGTTGATGGACTGAAGATAGGACCCCAAGTCAGTCAAAGTCCATTTTTCTAGGCTTTTGGAAGCCTTCATAGAGATAACACTCTCGGTCCATTCTTCGCCTAGACTATCAAGAAATTGTTTGTTGATATTTTCATTTGACTCTCCAATCTGCAGCTCTTCCATAGTAGCAGTGAGTTCAGTGAATCGTGCAAGCATGTCGCTGAGGGATTCTCTAGGCTTTCCCACGAAGTTTTCATAGTCCATCTTTAGTTCTTGTATCTTTGACTTTCGAAGATCAGTATTTCCTTCGTGAACAGCTCGAAGGTGATCCCAGATGTCTTTCGCTACCTTGATGTGATACACTCTTCTTCTTTCGGGTGGAGAGAGACTAGTGTAGATGACTCGTACGGCTTGGGCATTTAGCTCAACACATCTGCGCTCCTCAGCAGTATAGAAGCCTGGATCTTTCCCTTCAGGTACTGGGAAATTACCTTTTGTCACTACCGTCCAGAGTTGTTGATTGAGTGACTGGAGGTGTGACTCCATCTCGTTTTTCCATATGTTGTAGTTTGTGGAAGTTAGTTTTGGGTTCTCCACTTGCATTCTGTTGTTGTTGTTGGTATTTGAGATTTTCGCCATTTTGAGAGATTTGTCAGCCAACGCAGGCTCTGATACCACTTGATGGGATCGAGGTGCTGACCGAGTAGGTCTGAGGTGTTAGTCTCAGACCAACTCTGCTTGAAGAATAAATGTGTGCAAAAAATAATAACGCGGAAGCTTTTGTTTAAACTTAACAGGATAGGATTCTGCTTGTATTGAAATTCAACGTGAATTACAACCTAGCTTCCTATCTTGGGATTCGATAGAGGTACTCTGTCTCATCCAACACTCGCTCCACTCTCGGCTTTGATCAATGCGTCACAAGGAGTAAAGGGGAGTGTTCTATGTGTGCTCTCTAGGTAATAAATACCTAAGATGATTGACACTATCTTACTAAGATCTCTCAAAATACTTTCTCTCTCAAAGCGGTGTTTTTCTCTCTCTGAATATTCTAGAATAACCGCATAAACTAATTACAATCATATGCTTATATACTTGTTTAACTGCTTCCTAAATCTTCGGTGGAGTCTTCATGTAGCGGCTTCTTGATTTGTTTCCGCAAGTATCGGAGTTGTGGAGTTGTTTGTGGTTCATGTTCTCACGTTGCGCACGCTCCCATGCATCCGAGATTTCTGCAGCCACTCAGTAGTGTCGCGCCTCTTGGCATATAGAGACAAGTGGACAGGTGCTTCTGTAGAGGTACTCGAACTGGTAAGTTGCGACGCCAAGTCTTTCTGCATCGCTACTTTGACTGAGGAGGCAATCATCTGCAAAACTTAAGTCTCCAACAAACGGTATTTACAAGTTGAGTTTGAATGGGATTTACAAGTTGAGTTTGAATTGGATGAGTTGAAATTGGATTTGAATTGAATGGAATTGGACTAAATTTGAAATGAATTGGGTTTGAATTCAAAAGGATTGGATTGAATTGAATTTGGTTGGAATTGGATTTGGGCCAACATTAGAAAATTGGGCCGAGTCAAAATTTTGGGTTGGTCAAAGTTGGACCGGGTCAAGGTTAGGTTAAGGTCAAAGTTGGGTTGGTCAAAGTTTGACCGGGTCAAAGTTGGACCAGGTCAAAGTTGGGTTGGAAAGTTCAGGTTAAAGTTGGATTGGTCAAAGTTGGACTTGTGGGCTTAATGGGCCGAGTGGGTTGGACCGAGTTTTGAGGATTCTGGACCGGTTTCATGGATTCTGGGCTGGTTTTGTGGGCTCTGGACCAAAGTTAGGTCAATTTGGGGATTGGGTCAAATTTTTGAATTAGGCTTGGATCTGATTTTTGATTTTGGGCCAAGTTGACTTATGAAGTTTTGGGCCTGATTTTGGAAATGGGCTTCATGCAGGTTATTGGGCCAGGTTGGCTTTGGGCTCAAGATGGGCTTCGATTTTGAAGTGATCTTGGACTCGAAATTTTTGAATTGGATTGCTTTTCTCTTTTTTTATTATTATTAACATAATAAGATGAGGTTTGGGTTTAGGGATCACCCAATTTGTTAGGTGGGACCATGGCTCACCTAAATCTTTGGGTTCACCCACTATCATAAGGCTTGGTCCTAAGGTCTAATAACTAGGGCTTAGTAATAATCACTAAACAAAGTAATGAATTGAAGATTACAATAAAAGTATATGTAACACATGTGTACGTACAAGGAAGAAATAAATCCCCCAAATCAAGGTGAACAGACGGTTGGTTGATACAAACAGATGAAGTTTTATAAAAAACATTTCTAATTTTTTTCTCCCTTTTGGTGCGTGAGCTTAAGCTTCCAATGCAAAACATGGGCATAGACTAGAACCAAAGACCAGACCAAGACAAAAAGACCAAGACGCAAATTGCTTTTCATTCTGCATAATTTTTTTTTTACTCAAAAAGTCAAAGGCTGGTAATTATCCACACGCCGATGAGAACAAAAAAAATGTCTGTTTGATCGAATTCGATTGACAATACATAGACATCTATGAAGTAGGCTGTTGGAAAAGCATCATAGTCCATAACACATGTACATTTGACATAAATCAGTAAAAGGTTGTACAAATTAGGATGAATACCGACAGAGGAGGGTTAAATGTCTCATGTGAAGAGCCAAAGAACACAAACCAAACAACAGAGTGTAAGTTAGTTCGTAAATATAATCAAATCAACAACAAGGGATATGAAAGGGTTGACAGAATGCAGGTGGAATCTAAAAAATAGGAATGAACAGGCCCCGATTCCATCACTGGTCAGGTCTACGATTTGAGCACACTCGACGTCACAGGCCTTTGCGAGCTTGATTGGAATCAGAAACGCAAGCCTAATCAAGCTCTGCCTTGAGTCATCGTGAACTAGACACCAGATCCATCAATGATAATATTTTGAAACTACATTCACTACTAGCGAAAATATTCCAGAATCAGGAGCCAGTAATAAAATGAGTATACGAGAAAACGTTGACAACACAGAGACTGTCCATGGATCTGCTTCGAACAAAAATCAGTGAGCAAAAGTAAAGTAAACGAGGTTACCAACAAATATCGAATACACAGTTCCATCGTAACTTAGAACCCATTCTGGGTTCAAGTAAACTCAAAAAAAAACTTCACACATCCATAAGTAAAATAAGCCAGTACAGGGTTCAAATAGATTCAAACCCAGAAGTAGCAAACAGAAGATAGTACATATATTAAAGAAGAGAAAATCAACGATTTGGCCGGATAAACTATCAAGCCCCCGAAGTCGGATTTGCTCTAAGGGAGGACAAGGATCTGCTAAATATAGAAATCAGCGACATAATACCAAGGCATTCGTTTAGGCAGCTAGAAATCGATCGAAGAGTGAGGGATTCCCGGGGCGGTGCGTGTGAGAGGGAGATTGACCATGTTTTCATGGGAGGTGAAGATCAATTGACAAATGTTTTGACAAAATTTTGGTTTTATGGACGAAGATACATTAGGGATTGAAGATCGACGGAGGAACCAAAAGGGATGGAGTGTGGGCATATGATTTTCCGATGTGGATTTGAAGATCGAGGCGTGCATGAGAGTGATGATGAAGAGATTGAGGCACAGATTTCTGTTCGTCGGTTGAGAGAATGAAGAAAACGCTTAAGTTGTGCACTCCTTGTTTCGTTGTTTTTTTTTTGGTGTTAGGAATGGATGAGAGAAGAAGATGGTTGAGCCAGGGGAGGGAGGTGGTTGCCGATGAAGAAGAGAAGGTTCAGGCCCCCTGGGTACTATTTAGGGTTTTAGGGATTGCTGTTGTTTTATAATAGAGGGGTGGGGAGCATACATGTGTCCTGATTAGAAAAGTGAATTAGGTTTATTTAAAAATGGGCTTATTGAAAAACGAATGGGCTTTGATTGGGGTATATTATGTTATTAAAATCGGTCCAAACACGGGGAGGGCCGCCTTTGGTATGCGGTCCGTGAAAAGAGAAGAAACAAAGAAAAATAAAAGGACAGAATGTCCAGACCAAGTTAAGTCTTCCTCCCTAACTAACTAACCAACTAAGCTATAATAGAATTTAATCTTAAAATGTGAGAAATAATAATAGAGTTCTAGCTCAAAATGAACAATTCCTTAAAAACGCAAGTGTTCTGAATGAAGATGTACAGTAAGACGAGACGGTTTTATCTAAAGAAATGTTTTCTCCTCACAAGTCATGAAATAATAGAATATAGATAACAAAATACAAAACATGATGAAATATAAAATGACTAACATACTATAATAATGGATACATGAAATAATGAAATCGTACTAGTATGATAAAATAAAAATACAGGTGAATATCCTAAAATGGAAATCGAATCAAATATGTACAAATAACAGTAAATAAGATAGAAAAAGAAAGTATCAAAATGAAATGTGATGAGAGAGAGTTTAATCGAATTAGCGAGAATGTACATAAAATGATGAGAATGATTCTAAAAATAATAATGGTACAGACAAAATAAAACAAGCACTAGCAAACAAATTACAAGTAAAAGTATCTGTGAAATGAAATGAGATAAAATAAACAAGTAATAAAATAGCATGAACCGAGATAAAACAAATAGGAAAAATAAAATAAGTGAATAAAACAGAACCGACTAACATGAAATAAATTGAAAATAAAAAGGTAAAATAAGTAAGTAACGCAAAGGGACGGGTTCGAAAACGAAATCTTTGAAAATTGATTTAGAAAAATTTGTCATAAAATGACAGCTTCATTTTGGTATGCACATGAACAAATTTTTGAAAAGAAAGGTGATCACCCTTTTATTTATTTATCTGAATTTTGCGTTTTATGGGGTGAGGATTTTTGGTGTCTACAGGTGGTAGTAAGTTACATCTTACAAGAGATCTAATTAGCTAACTAGAATCTTGCTTAAAACATACATTCACTCATTCATGCGTGAAATGCGGTAAGCATGCAGTTTTGTCACTAATAGGTTGTAGTGGTACCTGGTCTCGATGAGGGTTCAGCCTCATCCTCCCGGTCCACCATATGTAGTGCAGGCGGCCCTGATCTCTGGACAACTCGGGGTTCCTTGCTAATAGCAGGTTGTGACGCCTTCGGACCGTCGGATCCAGTCTTCCGAGCGGCCTTGCCCTTGCCTTTCCAAACGGGTTTGTAGTTCATGCTCTTGGGGTTCTTGAAGCACTCGTAAACTCGGTGTCCCCACACCTCACAATGGTGGCACTTAACCTTGTTGTCATCACAGTCGAGTCTGGGGTGGTCCTTATGGCACTTGCCACAGATGTAACGGCGCTGGTACTGGCCACCCGATCCGGTGCCGGTCTCAGAACCTAATCGTTTACAAGGTTAATAGTTGTGTCTCGAAATTGATAACTGATTGCTAATCCAATTTAAGGAGTAATTCATTACCCTTAGGCGCATGCGAGCGTAGAGGCTTCGCTGCTATGCCATAAGTCAGCTTCAGAGGCTCTTCAGTAGCCTTGCCCTTGTCACTTTTTGGGCTCTTCCGGGACTGGTGCTGGTACTTCCCTTTCTTGTACCCACCCTGCCCTTGGTTGTCGGCGCCCTTACCAGCGGCCTTTCTCTTCAGAGCACGGTCTTCGTCCCTCGGCTGGACGGTAATCTAAACTCTAGCAGCGGCATGATTGCACTCCTGCATTCAAAGTATTAGTCACATATTCGTTCTCGTGTAACGTTTATTTACTTGCAAGTAGTTTTAACTTTCTTTACATGTAGAGTAGTGTAGCTAGCTGGCCCCATGCCATAGGGTAGTCGGTGGCTCAGCCCGTCATAGAAATGGTCTACCAAGATTTGGTCTGAGTAACCCAGTCCCGGCAGTAGACGAATAAGAGCGGTGAACTCTGAGTAGTAGTCATCCATTGTCATCTTGTCGGTCTGCTTCAACACATCCAACTGTAGTCGCTTCTTGGTCTGAACATGGGCAGGATAGTACTTAACTCGCAGCAAGGCCACATAATGCTCCCAGCCGAAGTCGGGGTTGGCCACATGCTGGGCCCTGACCAACTTCCTCCAGTCGATCGCTGCACCCTTCAGATAGAATGCATCAAGTCGAACCTTGGCTCCAGTAGGAACGCCAAGGGTCTCGAAGGTGGTCTCCATCTCGGAGATGTACGCCTCAAGCTTGGTGGGATCGGTCTCCCCTCTGAGTGCTGGGGGTCGAAGATCAGCAAGATTCTTCTCCCAGTTTGGTTCTCGAGGCTGCGGTGGTGGTGGAGCAGGCGGTGGTGCGGCTGGCTGGTAACCCATGTGCGCTAGGGCGGCAGCTACGATCTCACCTATCGTCTGCCCACCCGGGATCTCAGTAGCCTTTTCACCTCGGCCACAGTCTCGGCTTCCTCTTCTTCTTGACATCTAAACAAGTATAAACTCACATTAGGCTCGTGATTACAAGGTCTCAGTTTAAGAATTTATAACGTCTTTTAGACGGTAAAGATAATCCACACTTGTTAGTGGTTATCTCACTTATCTCACACTACTATGTCACACCCTTAACTCATGACTCAAACTCAATCTCGGTATTATCCAAGTTTGGTAATTCAAGTCATCAGAGCGTAACTACGCTCTGATACCACTTTTTGTAACACCTCAACTGCTAAAACCAGGATTATCTCATAAACCTTCATATAATAACCGTACTGTCGCAGCGGAAAATTCTACTAAGTTGGTGTTACCGCCGCTAGTCACCCACGTGACTAACTAGGCATACTACATTCTCCAGTTTCAAGCTACGGTCTAATGGACCCGAATATACCGAACTTATAGACTTACAATACTTACACCAAAATACATACCGAGTATCAAGTATCTCATACACTAGCACGGTTCACTACAACCGCCTACTCATTTACAATACGAGCGTACATGCACAACTCGTATGACAAAAGTAAAACCCAAAGTACGTCTACCCGCTCCTACACTCAGGGTGGGTCGTCTTTTGTCGCTTACCTGAAAAATAATATGGATGCTCCTAGGGGCTCAGTACCATTGCTGGTATGATAAACGTGCAGCCCACAAGCTAACGGGGCTACACACGACTAATTGATCATATACATGCAATTGATTTTACACATACAATAATGATACGAAGTAGAATAACATACAACATATTAACCACTAAACAACATAACTCCATAGATTGAACGTCGTAATGGAAGTTCATAGCGTGAGTTAGTTTCTTTTCGTTCGTAGACCCGAGAGATGCTCATTTCCCAAATCTAATAATACTCATCTTATTTTAACCGTTCTTTAAATAGAACCGTTGATACCTTAATCCATTGTTTACCTTGTCGGGTTTGTGATTAACCCTAACCAGTGGCATGAAAACTCACTGGTGTAAACAATAATTCTTAACTTAGCAGGGATGTAGGCTTGATCCCCCCCACGCCATACTTAATCTTGCCTCCCACCTCGAACCGTATTCCGAGGCGGTCGAGTCTGTTTGTCTACTCTAGGCGATAAGTCTAAAGACGAGTCTCAAATGGAAGATGGATCTGATTCAGCTACCGACCTCCTAACTAAAACATGCATGATCGGAGTTCGTCCCGGATTCCTCTCCCCCCAAGTTACCCATTGGTTAGAAACAGTGTTGTACAACAATCTTTGTTAGTTAAAACTCTCTCGGTTTTAAACCAACCAACATTAGGGAGTCATCTCATATTCTTACACATTCACTTATTAACTAAAATTAATACGTAACTCAAAGATAGGTCGTGTTAGCACAATTTTAATTCCCAAATATCATTTTAACTCCCAAATATCATTTTAATTCCCAATTTTCTTTATTTACCAAACTCACCACTGAAGTCTCGGCTTATTTATTTTTGTTGGAACCCAAGGTTTTGCTGATTATGGCAACAGAGTAAGTCTGGTGACAGAAGAAATATCACTGGTAATAGCATCAGAGCAAGTCTGGGCGATGAACGAGTCTGACTGCGGAAGGAGTCATTCTGCGACATAATATTCTACTGCAATGTACTAGAAGTTATAAAGCGTGCCTTTACTGTTAGAACGTGGAGAAAAACATGGAAAAAACTGTCACACACGTTCACATATGATCAGGCCCGAAAATCAAGGCGGTCAAGGGTATAGAGCGCCAGAACGAGTCCCTCTACAGAGTAGTTGCGACAATTTCGGAGTATGCTTGACCAAGAGGACGTGGAGCACCATCCTAAACGTTATGGCTACTAAATAGGAGCAGTTACTTCGGGTATTATCACTATTTAAGCACCTAGAAGTCATTTGTAATCGTTGGAGCTCTTCACTTCCATATTTCTAGAGAGAGAGAGAGTCATATTGAGAGAGAAAGCATTTTCGAGAGATCTTAGTGATACATTGTCAATTAGCTTAGGTATTTATTACCTAGAGAGCACACATAGAACACTCCCATTTACTCCTTGTTACACATTGATCTAAGCCAAGAGTAGAGCGAGTGTTGGATGAGACAGAGTACCTCTGTCGAATCCCAAGATAGGAAGCTAGGTTGTAATTCACATTGAATTTCAATACAAGCAGAATCCTATCTTGACAATTTACACAAAAATATTCCGCATTATCTCCTTGGCAAATACTTGTCTCCAAGCAGGGTTGGTTTGAGACTAACACCTCAGACCTACTCGGTCAGCACCCCGATCCCATCAAGTGGTATCAGAGCCTGTGTTGGCTGACAAATCTCTCAAGATGGAAGATCTTATCGACTTAGAGGAGCCCGAGTCATGCACCACCAGTATGACATGCTTGATGGCTCACAATGGTAAGAAAACCGCTCATGATCAGGTAAGTGAGACTCCCTCTGCAATGAAAATTTGCGGATATTTTGGTTATGATGGTCATACGGACTATTCTTGTAATAAACTTCGTGATTTATCATTTAATATATCTCGTGTGTCTGCGATTATCAAAGCTCGTGATCTTTACTATAATAGTTCTTCATCATTGTCGAAAAGGGGACCCAAGTATACCTGGGTTCCCAAAACTAACTTGTAGCTTTTGCAGACAGAGTGGCTCGGAACAATGACTCTTGGTTTCTAGACAGTGGTTGTTCAAGATATATGACAGGAAACCAAGTTGAGTTTATGACTCACTCTGACCATCAAGGGCGGAAGGTTACTTTTAGAGACAACATGCACATAAAAATCATAAGAATTGACTCCATTGGTAACCCCTCCTTATTTAAAGTTCATAATGTTTACTTAATTATTATTTTTGGACATAGTTTCTCTAGTGTCTCTCAAATTTGTGATTTCTCCAATCTTATGTTATTATCTACGGACAATATGGTTTATGACTCTAACAATGGTGATCTTAAGGCTATATGGCAGTATGATGATAAGGATTTTCGCTATATATATGAGAATCATGTGCAGAACGCAAGCAGACTCCGTCTGTGAATCATGTGCCGAAGCAGGCAGACTCTCTCTGCAAATCTTGTGCAGAAAGCAAGCAGACTCGCTCCAGCTTCAATTACTTTGAAGACTACGGTATTTCTGATCAAAATGTTACCATTATGTATGATAATACCAGCTAAGGTCGTCAAGTTCTCTAAATTCCATGCTTGCACTAAATTTATATACTTGAGTTCTCATTTGTTACGAGATCATGTGGAGATGAACTTAATCTAATTAAACTAAGTTTCCACAGACCCTAGCTTGCTGATATCATCACCAAGGCATCACACATGGTTGCATTTGAGATTTTTTCGTACACACCAAGGCATGACTCGTTCTAACTGAGGGTGGTTGTATCTCCTCTCCCTCTTGGAGACAGAGTCTGGGTACTCAGGTATAGTCTCTCTGGCACCATACTCTCCTTGGTTAACTAGTTCAACTAAACTTTGTCTATAAAAGTTTATTGAAAACCCGCCAAGTTTTTCTTTACCAATTCGACCAAAGCTCCCACATCAACCATCCCACGACCCCAAATCATATATTCTCCTAACCCTCAAACCACTCCTACTCACTCTCCCACTCAAAGCCGAAACCCTCCAAACAAGACATTATTGTTATCACATCTCCTGAAACCATCACTAAGTCTCCCATGGCCGTCTCACCATACAAAAATCGCATCCACTTTGGATCCATCATTACTAATGCCCAACTCACCCTACAGCCCTAGTCGCTTACCCAATCTACCTTGCCCAAGCTCCACTACTGTCTCTGTTGAAGCCCTTACCACTCCTACCAAACCCACTACCACTACCACTGAAGCAAAACCCACTACCTCTTACTACCTAAATCCATCACAACCCCTTCCATTCATTCGACCAAGAAATACTGCTAGAGTCAATCTGCAGACATAATCGGTCTGGCAAAAATACCCACGTAGCTGAAGTGAATTTCCAAAAAAAAGGGAAAGAAAAGAAAAATAAATAAAGACAAAAATCCCATGAGAAGGCTAAAACAAAGCAAATTACAATCGTCTCTTCAACTTATATTCATTGAAGAAGACCTACTCTTGCTCCAACCACCACTTCCAAGAGTGGAACTTGCGTGACTCTGGTTTGCGCTTTACAGCAACGCTAGCTTGCATATATGGGTATGAATACTTTGGCTAATACGCTTCACTACAACGGTTAGCCACATCTAGCACTCTCTTGAGATTCAAAATGAATGAAATACAAGATGTAGACCAAGTCCTTCACCTCATTTCCTAGCCTACACCCCTGACCATACTTCTAACCTATCTCAAACTTTGTTTATATTGGCAGTGTTTTTATCAAACTTTGGCAGACTTTGTCGGTTGACTATTTAGCCATGTGATTGCTTCTGGATGTCAGACATACTCACCCTGTTTTGCCTAATGATGTCAAAAAGGGGGAAAGCGGTGAATCCCATTTTCAGTAAGACGTGTTAATGTTTTTGGTGGTCGGAAGACTTAAATTGCACTTATGGATTTTGCCCTGCTTGATGGTTAAGCAGACTATTTCTGTTTAAGCTTAGTTTAATTCTATTACGCACTTTTCTCATTGATCTTGTCTTAAATGACGTGCTCAAACTTAGGGGGAATATTGGACTAAGGGGGAATCAGTCAATGACGCTGGTTCTTCCAAGCTTGTTTGCTTGTATGTCTTTTTTATAGGTTAACTCTTGCTACGGGATTCACCCGAGTGATTTTTGGTATCATCAGCAAAAAGGGGGAAAATGTGTGAAAATATTAGAGTTTTGCTGAAGATTGCCAAAGCCTAGCCGCCATCAAGAGTCGGTCTGAGAATTGAAGCAACGAAAAGAGACCAAGTCAAAGACAGTATGAGTTTAGCGAATAGTAACTCCCACTGCAGAACAAGTCATCCAAAGCCTGCCCACAGACAAAGAGTCTCGACAGACGTAGTTTGGTTGTCAACCAACTCGATCTGTCAAGCGGTTTGCATTCATATCATCTTATAAATGATGCTCAACTTAAGGGGGAACTTTATCTCATCTTGACTGAGTCGGTTCCCTTTGCCATCATCAGTAAAAAGGGGGAATTTGTTGGAACCCAAGGTTTTGCTGATTATGGCAACAGAGTAAGTCAGGTGACAGAAGAAATATCACTGATAATAGCATTAGAGCAAGTCTGGGCGATGAACGAGTCTGACTGCGGAAGGAGTCATTCTGCGACATAATATTCTATTGGAATGTTCTAGAAGTTATAAGGCGCGCCTTTACTGTTAGAACATGGAGAAAAACATGGAAAAAACTGTCACACACGTTCACATATGATCAGGCCCGAAAATCAAGGTGGTCAAGGGTATAGAGCGCCAGAACAAGTCCCTCTACAGAGTAGTTGCGACAATTTCAGAGTATGCTTGACCAAGAGGACGTGGAGCACCATCCTAAACGTTATGGCTACTAAATAGGAGCAGTTACTTCGGGTATTATCACTATTTAAGCACCTAGAAGTCATTTGTAATCGTTGGAGCTCTTCACTTCCATATTTCTAGAGAGAGAGTCATATTGAGAGAGAAAGCATTTTCGAGAGATCTTAGTGAGACATTGTCAATTAGCTTAGGTATTTATTACCTTGAGAGCACACATAGAACACTCCCATTTACTCCTTGTTACACATTGATCTAAGCCGAGAGTAGAGCGAGTGTTGGATGAGACAGAGTACCTCTGTCGAATCCCAAGATAGGAAGCTAGGTTGTAATTCACATTGAATTTCAATACAAGCAGAATCCTATCTTGACAATTTTACACATAAATCTTCCGCATTATCTCCTTGGCAAATACTTGTCTCCAAGCAGGGTTGGTTTGAGACTAACACCTCAGACCTACTCAGTCAGCACCCCGATCCCATCAATTTTGTACCCCTTATAAATTTATTTTCTTACCGTATTATACATATCCCTTTAGCCATAACATTACTAACATATTATAAATGCTTTTAAGCACTTAAATGTTACCAAATTAATTCCTTAATGTTCCTAAATTTGTAATAACATTTCTACCCAGTTTTAAAGGTCTCTAAAATTCCTAAAGTGTCAAATACACTTCTGATTTTTATACCAAAACATATACTATATTATATAAAGCATATAAAAGCATAAAAATGAATAAAACACTTAAATCAAATAACTCTTGGTGGTGGCCAGAATAAAAGCCCTTAATATCCAAAACAAAGCATTAAAACAAGGCTTAATTAAGCACTAAATCAAGCTAATCACCTGCACACAACAATAGTCCCACGACAATATTTAATTTTTCTTATAATTAATTTTATAAGCGTTTTTCTAACTCATATGTCGTTAGCTCTTTAGTCACAAGTTGTAAACTAACTTATATAATTTTCTAGGTTTAAAATGACCAATCTTATAACCTATAGTCTCGGCTATTTTATATATATACATTAAATGCTTAAAAACCTTATATTATGTCATAAATAAGAGTATTAACCTTAGAAGATTAATATGTTGGTTTCCCTCTACTTATAATCTCGGCCTATATTACCAAGATGAGAAAAATTCAGTCTAAGAACATAAACAAAGGTATAACCTATGATTCAAGGATTTATGATTTAATATAAGCTTACCCTTGTAATCACATGTAAGGTGATACTTCGGGGGGTTTGGGCTGATCAAATGAAGCTAAAATATCCTTCATTTCATGCATGAAAAGATGTAGAAAGGTTAGTTTAGGAATCTGTTCCAAACTGGCCAAAATGGAAGAAGTGAAGAAATTGACTTTAAAGCTTCTTTTTGTACCTTAAGCCTTGCTAAGGACTTTCCTTGCTCCTTATATTCCTAATGCCAAAAAATTTCCTTCAAGAGAGCTTGAGGACAGCCTTAATTGAAAGAAATTGATGGATAGAAATACTCTTTAGGTGATTTGGAAGTGAAAGATGGTGTTGTGGTTTCTTGGTATTGATCTACCATGGATGAGCTTTGTGTTCTTGGTGTTCTTGCTCGAGAACAAGGGAGGAAGATGGTGTTTAAGATGATGAATGGGGACGACAGCAAGGACAGAGGAGGGAGTAAAGTGAAGTGAGATATTTTGTTACTTAAGTGTAAAATAAGTTAAATGGTTACTTTTCCTTTACCCCTTCATATCTTGTGAATGCTGGCACATTAGGTAGTGACTCATCCATCCCTTTTCCGCCTCTTTAGATATTTTAGGGGGGTCATTTGACTATTGATTAAGCAAGGAAGACTTAACACTTATGTATTATTCATAATTAGTGCCAAATTTGTGATTTTTTTGTAAATTTTTTGAATTAGGCTTCTTAATGTGATAATAAGTATTAAACATGATGATTAAGGTGTATACTAGGTCAATTAGCCACTCAAAACTCATTTCTAAGACAATTTTTCAAAAATGTGCTTTAAGGAGTTTTAAAGCACAATTTGTGTTTTAACTTGTTTTTCAGCTTGGTTTTCTTTGGTAATTGTTTTAACATGTTCTTTAGTATTTTATAAAGATCTAGGGATGCACTTTGGGTCCTAATAAAGGTTACATAAAGTCTTGGGCCAATATTTGCATAAATTGTCATTATGGTGTATTTTTGAGTTTTCTATGGTTTAACTTGCTCACCAATGCTTCTAAGGCATGTTTTAGCCTTATTATGTCATATTTTAATATTTAATTACCATAGATAGATTTGGGGTATTTCAGATACAATGTTCTTCCAGTTTGAAGAGTACCCTGATGGTACTTTTACCGAGTGCTGACATTTGTAGAAACTAATCTTTTCATTCTTTGAGAGCGTATAGCATGCAGGAGGTAGGTATATTTTGTTTCCCCTTCTCTTGTGGGTGTAACTCCTTTTGTTACCCATGGCTTGCATGTCTTTTCTAACTTTCAATCCGTATTTTGTTTTGCTGGGTACGTTGAGCAAAGTCCCACTCACTGCCTCACCAACGTTCTTCACAATGTGCATGATATCTTAACAGTGTCTCATAGGCAGATGACGCCAATAAGGTAGATCCCAAAAGATAGAACACTTTTTCAAATGTTCTTTTCCGGTTTTGATGTGTTTCCAAATACATGTACAATGTCCTTAACCTTTTCATACACTTCCTCAGAGCTCAGAGGTAGATGGGTCACACGAATCTTGGCCTCACCATTGAATAGCTTTCTCTTGGTTACTTGATAAGGGTGATCTTCAGGCAGAAGGTGTCGATGACGCATATAAACATTCTTCCCACAATGTCTTAAACCGTCCGAACAAGTGTCTTCCTCGCATACGGGACATGCAAATGTTCCTTTCACCATGTAACTGGACAGGTTCCCATATGTAGGGAAGTCGTTGATAGTATAGAACAACAAAGCCTTGAGCGTGAAATGTTCTCTAGCATAAGCGTCATACACCACGGTCCCCTCATTCCACAGTAGTTTCAGATGATCAGTTAGTGGGGCGAGATACACATCGATGTTATTACCTGGCTACTTGGGAACAGATATTAGGAGCGATAACATGATGTACTTTTGTTTTATACACAACCATGAGGGCAAATTGTAGATCACTAGCAAAACAGGTCATGTACTGTGTTGACTACTCAACGTGCTGTACATGTTCATTACATCAGTACATAACCTAAGCCTCTAATTCCTATCTTCATGTCCGAAATGTTCTTTGTACCGTCTGTTGATGTTTCTCCATTGAGGCCCATCTGCTGGATGTCTTAGTTTCGCATCACTTTTTCTACCCTTTACGTGCCACTGTAAGTTCTTTGCATCTTTCGGATTGGCAAACAACCTTTTGAACCTAGGTATGACTGGTAAATACCACAAAATTTTAGCCGGAGGACTTTTTTTTCTGAGCGGATGAGGAGTCACCATCCTTGAGCTTGTATCGAGACAATGAGCATTTCGGACAATTGTCTAGGTGTTCGTAATCACTCCTATACAACACACAATTATTGGGACATGCATGTATTTTCTTATACTCATTCCCTATTGAACACATCCATTTCTTCACCTCATAAGTGGTTGTAGGGAGACCGTTCCCATCTAGATGCATATCATAAAGCAGCTCGAGAAGTGCCATGAAACTCTTGTCATCCCATCCATATCACCCCTTCAAGTTGAACAAATTCAGAATAGCCATCAAGTTTGTGTACTTAATGCACGTAGGATACAAGGTTGTCTTGGACGCTTCCAACAACATTTGATACTCATCCGGCCTGTTGACTAAATTGTCCTCGACGTTATCAAGCATCTCGTCCATTCTCTCATCAAGGTAAGCCATCTCACTATCAACATTGACTCCTAATTACTTGGGACTCGATCCGACTCGTTGACAGTATCAAAGGTCTGCTCGGTTCTTGAGTGACACCGATCATGATTGTAGGTAGTTGAAGCATTATCTTGAACTGATTCTTCATGAAAAGTCCATCTTCTATAATGTGGCATGTAACCACAGGTCTTCAGATGGTATTCTATGACACCGATGCTTGAATATTTCCTTACCACACCACAGCCAACACAAGGACATGGAGTTTTCACCATCTTTGTCTCGTCCTTGTGTTGCACTGCCGCTTTGCAAAACTCTTTCAACATCTTGTCAAAGTGATCCCCTCGATCACCATACATCTAGTCACGCTCTATATTATAGGTGCAACAGATCACGGGTGTGAGAATTATCCTACGTAAAGGTACAATGTTTATATAATATGGTTTATATTTGCGTGGACATGTTTATTGAAATACCCCAAAGATTTATTACCTTAATTAATAAGGATTAAATTAAATCATGAGCAAAAATTGCTATTAATATTATTGTATAAACATATAGTCCAAATCGGACATTAAACTATACACTAAATCTCAAATCAGAGAGGAAATATCATTAAGGAGAAATTAACTCCTAATTTTAATTTCACATGTAACATATAGTCCAAAATGGACATTAAACATATAGCACTCATTTAGTTATATATATATATATATATATATTTATATATTTATTTAGTATAAACAAATCATATATATACTGAAACAGTGCATCAATCCTAGTAACCTTCGATCTGATCTTCTATCCTATATTACCTGGTCTCAGTCACAGAGCCTCACACGAGTAGAGAGAGAGAGAGAGAAAGAGAGCCTCTATTGGGATTGAATGTAAGTTCAACTGCCAAATGTTGCGTATCTTATTTCATGGGGGCACACCCCTATTTATAGTATTTTGGGCCTGGTTTTTATGGTGCCCGCCTGTATTTTACATGTATAAGTACGGTTCTACCCTCTCCTAGTATCTTTGACTGACCACAGACGGTCAGTCGTACAATACTTTGCTTTGCCAAAGTCCTATCCTCATCCGGCTGGAGATGGCCGGATGCCCTATGCGCTTCCACTTCCATCCAGCTAAAGCGGTCGGATGCTCTATGTAACCCGTTTTGGCTTGACACCATTTCTTCCCTTCTCATCAGTCCCACAAGTTCTATCTTTCTGAATTTTGGTGAAGAAAATAAAACTTTTGTGTCTTGTACTTTGATGAAAAATTTTGCGACTGAGGCTTTTTGGTTCGTCTGTGCTTCGTCTTTTCCTTATCCCAGTCCCACAAGTTCTTTTTCTTCATACTTGGAGAAAAGGAACTTCTTATCGGTCACGTGCATAGGTCGTGGTTCGAACCTGCTTCGTACTCCCTTTTTGAATTTGCTCCGCCTTTTCTCGGTGTAGAATACGCAGGGTCTTTCTTTTGACTAAAACATCGGAAGCGTCTTTAGGAAGTGTGTGGCTCTTTCTCTTCCCCTGCAAAGAAAGGATATTTTCTGCTCGCACATGTATATATATATTATTTATTTGAGCGGGAAAAAACTTTCCTTAAAGCCCAATTTTTGAGCTTCCTCTTCTTTCTTCTACTGCCCTTTTGCTTCGACTATTCTTCTTCTCTCGCCTCCCTGTCGTCGTGTGCTACCTCGTCTTTCATTGCCGTCGCCGCCCTCTGATCCTTCGTCAAGCTTGACAATGTCTTCTTCCTCCGCAAAACAGAGTAAACTTGCTGCCAAATTTCCGCCCGCCATCGAGGCAATTCAGGGCTCTCGCTCTTCTAACGGCTTTCGCCCCTCGTATCTGAAGTCCACAAGACCCTTCCTATCTGGGTGTCAACCTTCTCCTTCCTCTCTCAATTACTCCTCCCTTTGCAATTGTCTCAGGGATGTCGAAGCCCCGCTTGGCACGCAGATTTTCCAACCATCCTCCGACTCTCACCCTAACGACGACTTTGGCCGTGGGTACGTAGTTTTCGCTGATTTTTTCCGCTCCGGTCTGACCATTCCCCCGCACCCTTTTGTGCTGGGCTTCCTCCTTCGCCGCTGCTTCACTCTCGCTCACCTTCACCCAAAGGCCATTTCTCACCTCCACGCCTTTGTTTCTCTTTGCGAAGGAAGCAAAATCCGGCTGGAGGGTACCGATTTCGTCCGATTCTTCACAGTTAGGGTTGACCCGGATAGCTTAACCCTCATTGCGAAGGCCGGATACACCCTCTTTGACTACAAGAAGGCTCACGAGTGGGGGTCACGGTGGTTCGTCATTGTTCCTCCATCCGGCAAAGAATTGGGCGTCCCATACTGTGCTGAGGTTATCAAAGGTCAGCTAATCAGCCCCCAAACCCCTCCGGCTGAGCTGCCCATTTCAAAGGTTCTGAGGGCATTTAGCAAGGAACCGCCGACTGTCGAGGCGTTTTTTACAAAGGCACGTTTGTCTTCTCTAAAGACATATCACAGTAAGCGTCTTCAACCCTTAGTACAAATTCTGTCATTCCTATCGGTCTTCTTATTGTTTGACATGTTGTATGTAGATTTCTTCCAGAAGGGGGACAAGATCGGCCCCTTTCATAGCTGGAACTTCGTCACCTTCAAGAGTGGGGACGGAAAAATCACAATTACTACGCCACGTGGATGCGGCTACTGATGCGGCCGAGCAGCTTTTGGAGAGTGCTCCTCCGGCAAAGCGCTCCAGGCAAGAAGTCGGAGATGACCAAGCCAGTCTGTCAAAGAAAAAGAAGAGGCTAGAATCTCCTGAACGTGCTGACGCCGGGGTGTCAGGTACATGGCACGTGAGCCCCAAGTCTGGGCGTCGTGTCTTCCTTCCCCTCACCCCTGGTTCGGGTTTAGATCTTGGTTCTCGCCTGGGGCGGGAGTCCGGTCATCCGACTCCTATTTGCGAGCAATTTCCTGATTTGACAAGTTACTTTTCCTCAGATCTCGCTCAGGAAAATACCCTGGAGGCCACAGGCTTCTGCGCTGGTCCTTCGGCTGAAGAAGGTTTTGGTTGCTCCGTCTCTTTTCTTGTTCTTTACTTCTCTTCCCTTTTTTAGTATCCTTCCATTTCTAGTTTCATCCTTCTGGTCCTAATTGTTTTTATTATTGCGGCAGTCCCTGCTCCTGCCAAGAAAAGACTAAAAAAGAAAACCACATCAAAGCCGAAGGCCACAGAGCCAGAGGTATCAGGGCAAACCTCTGGTGATCCCGAAGTTTCAGGATCATTCTTCATTGATGTTGCTGCGGCCACGGACGCGGCAAGGGATAGAGCAACAGAGTATCGTCAGGTGCCGGAGGATCCTGAGCTCCGGAGTAAGCAGAGGGAGGACTACATAGCTTCTTCCTCTTCCTCCCCTCCTCCTCCTGCTCAGGAGTCCTATACTGGACCCTCCCAAAAGGAAGGGTGGTTCTACCATTGCGGGCGCCCTCTTCCTTTAATATCCTGTGACGCTGCCAAGTACTCCTCCGTCTGGAAGGAGGCAATAAAGAGATCTGGTCATCCAGACGGGATCTTTGCTCCTCCAGCCACCTTTACTGCTACCAAAAAAAGGCTGCGGCTCTGAGATGGGGGGGCAGATGCTATCATGCGGCATTCCCTCCCAGCAAACGAAGTGTTTGACATGATGTGGGGGGGAATTTTTCAGGTTGGCATGCGTACTTCTTTTGCGTTTCTCTTTTGTTTTGGCTTGGCTTTTTTCTTGATTTTATGAATTGTGTTGTTTTTTAGGTGATGTCCATGGCCCAAAGTGCTGAGGTTCACTTTGGCAACCTCCAATCCAGGCTTCGCTACGAGGAAAGCCGAGCCAATAATGTTGAAGAGGAACTGAAGCTGTCCCGCTCTTCTCATGACGCTTACATTGACCAGGTCGAGTATGAGATCGACCGTAAGGCAAAGGAGAGAACTGAGGCAATAAACAAAGACCTGCAGTTGTCCCGGCGGGAATGCGAGCGTCAGCGTGATGAGTATGAGCTGCAGCTGAAGAAACTCCGGGAAGAGAACTTTTCTCTAAGAGGCCGGATCAAGGAAGCTGACAATACTTTGATAGAGGTATAAAACCATCTCCTTTTTTCTTGTTAAAGATAAGCTGGTTCGGTCCTTCTCTGACCTAGATATCATGCTGGACCAGGTGCGCTCCATGCACCGGGACGAAGTGAACAATCTTCAGGCTGAGAAGACCTTTTTCTATCAGGAGAGGAACTCTTTCAAGCAGGAGGCTGAAACGCTCGAGCTGGAGAAGCAAACTCTTCAACGGGAGAATGAAGCCCTTGTGAAGGAAAAAGGAAAGCTTATGCAGGAGCTTGATCGCTTGTCGGAAGAAAAGGCCGCGCTGGAAGAGCAGTCGAGGTCTTCCTTTGATCAAGAGAAGCAGTCTCTACTCCGAGATTGCTCTCTTTTGGAAGAGGAGAAGAAAACTCTTACTGCGGACAAAGCTTCCCTGATAGAAGAGAGGACCAGACTGGAGGAGAAAGTAAAAGAGCTGGAGGAAGCCAAGTCTCGCCCTAAAGCCGAGAATACTGAGCCATCGGGCCATAGTAAACTTTCAGGCCTTCAATTTTTGTTTCTCCTTTCGCCCTTTCTTTTTCTTATTCTTTTTTGTTCCGGCTAGGCTTGAGTTCTGCCAACTTACTGAAGCACGTCACTCAGTTGAGTGGTCGGATAGCCCGTGCTAAGGAGGAGCTGTCATCTGCCAACTCTGAACATGACAAGTATCGAGCCCAAGTCCTGACCCTTGAATCTCAGGTGGTCAGGCTCAAGTCATTCTCCCGGCAATCCCAGGAGGAAATACAAAAGCAAGGCACCATCAACGCCCATCTAAAGGAGTCCTTTGCTTCTCAATGTCGCCGGATAGTTGACATTTGCCAGCAGATTGTCTCGGATCACTCTCTCGAAAAAGGAGAGTTACTGGACGATGACCTGTACAACAAGCTGGAATTCAAGGCTGTTGCCCAGAAATCCAACTTCTTCTTGGAGCTCGAGAGGTTCTGCCGCAGTCCTAGAGAGACGTGCTTTGGCGCCGGTGAAGCCTCATTCCTTCCAGCTGAAAGCAACATTTTGCCGTCTGCCGGAGGGATGCAGCGTCTTTCCAGGAGGTCCAAGTCTTCTGAGAGTGTGGCTGGCAGCGGCGATAGATTATTAACTGCCGAAAAAGAAGCCGTAGAAAAAGAAGCTGCAAAGAAAGTAGAATAGAAGTTTTTTTTATCTTTAGAAGAGTTTTTGTGTCTGCCGAATGATCATATTTTGTAACTATTGTTATTCCACACCTTGGGAGAAATATAAGCTATATTTTTCACCATCTTTAGTTTTTTATTGCCGTGATATTTCCCTTTTTTTTAATGGTGCACATATGGTTATCTTATGCGAGTTATGCCAGTGTAGTATTCATTTTTTATAACACAAGGGGCTTGCGGTTTTGGACTTTTGTCCCAGCCGGACCTTTTTCCTTTTAAAGTATTGTCATCTATGGCTTTTTGCTGGATTTTTAGGATATGGAGTGTAGGAATCTGTGACCTGTTGTCCGACACCTATTTTCAAGGCGAGATAGCCCGCGGCTCATTGGCCGGATGTTTCTTTCAAGACGTGATAGCCTGCGGATCGTTGGCCGGATGTTTCTTTCAAGGCATGATAGCCTGCGGCTCATTGGCCGGATGTTTCTTTCAAGGCATGATAGCCTGCGGCTTGTTGGCCGGATGTTTCTTTCAAGGCATGATAGCCTGCGGCTTGTTGGCCGGATGTTTCTTTCAAGGCATGATAGCCTGCGGCTTGTTGGCCGGATGCTTCTTTCAAGGCATGATAGCCTGCAACTCGTTGGCCGGTGCTCTCTTTTTCTTTCAAGGCATGATAGCCTATGGCTCATTGGCCGGATGTTTTTTTCAAGGCATGATAGCCTGCGGCTCGTTGGCCGCTGCTTACTTTCAAGGCATGATAGCCTGCGGCTCGTTGGCCAGTGCTTACTTTCAAGGCATGATAGCCTGCGGCTCGTTGGTCGGTGCTTACTTTCAAGGCATGATAGCCTGCGGCTCATTGGCCAGTGCTTACTTTCAAGGCATGATAGCCTGTGGCTCGTTGGCCGGTGCTTACTTTCAAGGCATGATAGCCTACGGCTCGTTGGCCGGTGCTTACTTTCAAGGCATGATAGCCTGCGGCTCGTTGGCCGGTGCTTACTTTTTCTTTCACTTTTCCAAAAATATTGCCTTTTATTGAAGGGTTATAAATTTTACACATAGAACTTTTTTAGACATTCTCCATGCCAAGAATGCGGCAATTCATACCCTTCACTATTTTTCAAGCGGTATGAAGCTCGTCCCGTCTTCTGCTGTAAGATGTATGGTCCTTCCATTGGGGTTCCAGCTTCTTGGGTTGCTTAACCTCTCGGAGGACTAATTCTCCTGGGGCAAAACTTCGTTCTTTTATCCTTTTGTTGAAATATCTTTCTACCTTGGATTTATCTTTCGCCATCCTTACTGCGGCGGCCATCCTGGTTTCTTCAAGGAGGTCTAGGTGATCCTGTACCCCCTGATTGTTGACCTTTCCGCCATATGATTTCCATCTTATGGATGGCACCATAATTTCCGCCGGAATGACGGCTTCCAAACCATATGTCAATCTGTAAGGCGTTTCTCCCGTCGACCCCCTTTCTGTCATTCTGTACGACCAAAGGACTTGAGGTAACAATTCTGCCCACTTTTCTTTTTTCTCATCGAGTTTCCTCTTTATCGCCCTTACTATTTGCCCATTCGCATTCTCAACCTGCCCATTCGCCTAAGGATAAGGGCTTCGTATTTGGCTTCATTATTAGTAACATCAAAGTCCAGTCGGAAGGCATAATTCAAGCTTTGCCCATCCGGTGCCTGTACCACTATCCCAGCACCTGCCCCACTTTTGCATCGAGCTCCATCAACCAAGATGATATATGGACTCTGAGTGTGCTTCTTTTCTTTTGCAAAGCTTGTTTCCGTTATGAAGTCTGCTAAGGCCTGAGCCTTAATCGCCGTTCTGGGCAAGAAGTGAATTTCATATTGTGTCAGCTCTACTGTCCAGCTTACCATCCGGCCGGAGGCATTCGGATTGTTTGCAATTTGTTTGAGTGGCCAATTGGTCCTGACAAAGATTCGATGTGACTGGAAGTAAGGTCGTAGCTTTCTTGACGCCACCACCAGTGCAAACAAGATTTTCTCTATGTTAGTGTACCGTCCTTCTGTCGGGCTTAAGATTTTGCCCGTATAGTAAACTGGTATCTCCCTTTTCTCTTCCATGATTAAGACAGTTGCAACCGCCCAATCTGTTGCGGACAAGTAAAGATATAGATCCTGTCCTGGGGCAGGTACACCCAATTTAGGTAGATCCCGAAGCATCTCCTTGATCTTTTCAAATGCGTCTATGCACTCTTGTCCCCACTGGAACTTGCTGTTCTTCCTTAGAATATTGAAGAATGGGATTGATTTTTCATGAAGCTTAGAACAAAACCTACTTAATGCTGTGAGTCTTCCGTTCAAAGCTTGGACATCTTTGATATTTCTTGGAGGAGAAAGGTCGAGGATTGCCTGACTTTTTTCCGGATCGACCTCAATACCTCGCTGCCCAACAATGAAACCAAGAAACCTCCCTTTGGTTACACCAAACACACACTTTTCTGGATTTAGTTTGATTTGGTATTTATCCAGAGTGTCGAATGTTTCTTCTAAATCCTTCATGTGTTGTTCCTTTGATGGACTTTTTACAACTATATCATCAACGTAAGCCTCCACATTTCGTGCAATTTGCTGACAAAATACTTTGTCAATCATTCGTTGAAAAGTGGCCCCTGCATTCTTTAGGCCGAAGGGCATTACCTTGTAACAGAATGTTCCGGCTGATAAAGAATGTCTTTTCCGAATCGTCTTCTTTCATTTTTATTTGATTATAACCGGAGAAAGCATCCAGAAAACTTAACACAGAACTCTGGGCAGTTGAAACCACCAATCTATCTATTGATGGTAGGGGATAGAAATCTTTAGGACACGCCTTATTTAAGTCTGTGAAATCCACACACATTCTCCATTTTCCATTTGCTTTTTTCACCATGACAACATTAGCCAACCATCGCGGGTACGCAACCTCCCTGATGAATCCGGCCTTGAGGAGTTTTTGGACCTCAGTTCTTGCGGCTAAATCTCTTTCTTCCCCTATTACCCTTTTCCTTTGCCTGACCGCCGGATGTTTAGGGTCCACCCTGAGTTCATGCCGGATAACGCTTGGGTCTATACCAGGCATCTCGTCCGTGCTCCAAGCGAATGTTGCCCTTCTTTTTTCCAGGAACCTCATTAAGTGAGTTTGCTCTCCACTGTTAAACGCAGTTCCTATTTTAAAAAATTTAGAAGGGTCAGATTTTAAATGTACCTCTCTGGGGGGATCTTGGGCTGCTCGACATCCTTCCTTTTCTTGACTCGGCCCTGGGGAAGAAGGCAATTTTCCCTTGAACTCTTTGTCCGATCCCACAGTTTTGACCACCTCCTCACTAGGAAGGCTGTCCATAATGCGGACTTCACACATTCGGGCCATCTTTTGGCTTCCTCTTATTGTAACCACCTTCCCGTGTGAGGTTAAATATTTCATTTTTAAGTGATGAGTGCTGTGGATGGCTTTGAAAGCATTGATTCCTGGCCTTCCAAGGTACATGTTATATCCAGAAAGACCTGGCACAATAAAAGCCGTGAGTCTTTCTGTCCTTCTTTCTTCTCCTTGGCCCAGGGTCATTGTGAAATCTATACTGCCGGAAGACGTGGTAGAGACGCCTCCTACAAATCCTCCCAGAACCGCTGAATAGGGCTTGATCCGGTCCTCAGGCACCTCCAACTTCCTAACCGCTTTGGCTGATATAACATTTGCTCCGGCCCCACTATCGATTAAAATTCCCTCCATCATTCGATCGTTTACCTGTGCACGAATGACAAGTGGATCGTTGTGTGGGTATAGCACTCCATCTTCATCCTCGTCAGAGAAGAAAATTGGAGGAAAACTTTCTTTTTTGGCGATTTTCTTCTCTGGGAGTTCTTGATGCACTTGATGAATGTGCCTTTTTCTTTCATTAGGGGTTAGTGGTCCTACCTCTGAAAAAAGTCCTGTGAGTTTCCTTAGAGAAAGTTTTGTTAGCCTTCCCTTTGGGAAAAGAAGGGGGTTGCTAAAAGTAAAAATGTAAAAAGAATGGGAATTTTATTTCTCCTTTTGGTAACATGATTTTTGACAATCTATGTGATGTAAAATTTTTATCTTAAAGCAGGCTACAAATTGTAACTCCGAATGTTGTCCTGAATGAAAGGAGAAAAAACTTTACTCTTCTTCTTCACAAACCAGTTATCATTCCCACTGATTTGCTGGGATCAAGCCTGGGGTGAACCTCTTCCTCTTGCCGCCCTCGAGATGCATTCCTCGATGATTCGAAGTTCTTTGGCCAAGGTAGCACAGTTTACAGTCCGGTGGCTGCGGTTCCCGTGGTACTCACAGAATGCAACCGGAATTTCCCCCTGCGGCGGCTTTCTCGGCTGAGGGAGGTATCCTTCTCTTACTGCAGCAGCATATTTTCCTGGGTCAATGTAGACAACGGTTCTTGCCCCCTGGTGCTGCGCCCCCTAAGAGGAAGATCCAGCGGTTGCCCTGCCATAATACGGCTTGTACCTTGACCCCCCCTTCCGGCATTTCTTCCATGCCCCTCCTTCTTTTCCGGCACCCCTGCGGTTTTGAAGCTGTCAGCTAGCTCTTTAGCCTTGTTTTCCGCTATCTCAGATTTCAAAAAATCATGGATCATTTCAGCTAATTCTCCATGAATTTTCGGCGCCTTCGTTGCAATCTTTCCAGCTAGTCGAGGCTGAGCTAGGCCGTTACCAAAGGCCTTAATCAAGATTTTCTCATCGACATCATCAATCTCCGCGACCTTCTTATGGAAGCGCTCGCTGTACTCCTTCACAGTCTCCCCTTTTCGCTGCTTAACGTCCATCAATTCTATTGTTTCTTTTTTGACCCTCTTACTCACAGCAAAGTATTGCTGGAAATCCTCGGTCAGCTGTTTGAAGCTCATGATGGACTGTGGATGTCTCGTAGAGATCCATCCCAACGCTCTCTTCGAAAGCGTTCCAGGGAACAGATTGCAGAGGGCGAGGGAGTTGATCCCCTGAGTGTTCATGGCAAACATGAAATTCTTAATGTGTTGGGCGGGATCTCCAGTCCCATCATATTTCTCAATCGCCAGGGCGACGAAGTGCGGCGGGAGTTTTGCTTTTCTTATCCGCTCCGAGAAGGGGTACAACCTCATGTCTATCTGGTCATCTTCTTCCATCTCCTCTTCGCTAATGATTGAATTGCGCTTCCTATCCTAGCTTTCCTCGCCATTACTGCCTTTGGAATCTCTGTTTCTCAGCTGTTCAATGGCCTCAGTCATTTCGTCCCATTTTCTCTGATACTCCTCGTCCCTTTGCATTAGTTCCTGCTGTAAAGTCTCATTTCCTTCTACAATTTTTTCGTCGATGGATCTGACTAGCCCCTTTAGCATGTCCTCGAGATCTTTTTTGGAAATGGCTTCTGGCATCTCCGAACTCATTCCTTCTTCAGAGCGATTGTTATCTTCGGGAGCGTTCTTCAGTGTTTTCTTTGATCTTGGAGCCATCTTTCGTGTTCCGATCCTACAAAAAATGTCATTAGTTATTTCAGAACTTTCGCTACAAATCGTCGCAGATTACACCCCTGTTTCTAGGTGGTCTCGTGGTTGCTTCTTGCTGTTCGTTTCCCACGGACGGCGCCAAATGAAACAGTGCATCAATCCTAGTAACCTTCGATCTGATCTTCTATCCTATATTACCTGGTCTCAGTCACAGAGCCTCACACGAGTAGAGAGAGAGAGAAAGAGAGCCTCTATTGGGATTGAATGTAAGTTCGACTGCCAAATGTTGCGTATCTTATTTCATGGGGGCACACCCCTATTTATAGTATTTTGGGCCTGGTTTTTATGGTGCCAGCCTGTATTTTACATGTATAAGTACGGTTCTACCCTCTCCTAGTATCTTTGACTGGCCACAGACGGTCAGTCGTACAATACTTTGCTTTGCCTAAGTCCTATCCTCATCCGGCTGGAGACGACCGGATGCCCTATGCGCTTCCACTTCCATCCGGCTAAAGCGGCCGGATGCTCTATGTAACCCGTTTTGGCTTGACACCATTTCTTCCCTTCTCATATACAATATACATAAATCCATAAATGTATATGTATTTAAAACAAAATATCATAAGTCACCATTTAATAAATAAATCTAATCATTTATTTTTATAACTTGAATGTTACATTAATGACTAATGAAAATTCAAATTTCCCTCCCCATTCTCTCCTTGGCCAGTTATATGTGCTAGAAAGAAGGAACCAAAAAGCGTGTTAACAAATAAACAATACTTCAAGTACAAACCAAGTACCATCCTAACACTACCTTTCTCTTTTCCCCATACCTACCCCCTTACTGTCACGATTACCTTTACTGTCTACATACCCCCATCACCTCAGTTTCCTTTCTTCCCTACACCCTCTCAGACAAAGAAAAGAAAAAGGGAAATTTCACGAGATACCCTCGAGGTTTGAGTGAATTTTACGAGATATCCCCGAGGTTTCATTTTTTTTACGATATACCCCCGAGGTTTCATTTTCTTTACAATATACCCCAGAGGTTTCATTTTCATTATGATATACCCCTGAAGTTTCAATTTTATTACGAGATGCCCCTCTATTCAAATTCTGATATATTATGTTTTTCATATCCTCACTTTTACCCTCACACCATATGCCCGCAATAACCTTAGGGGTTTATGGTCAAATTTTTTAAAAAAATTAAAATTATGAACAAAATGCACATAAAAATTAAAGTTCATGTAAATTTGAAATCAATTAAAAAATGAATATAATTAAATAAATTATAAAATTAAATAAATGAAAAATTGAAAATTAAAAAATAAACATAAATTGTTAACGTATTACATAGAGACGACTTAAAATTTTAAAATAAAATTATGACAATAATATGAAGAATATTAAAATTAACAATTTCATATAGTACAAAGAAAAATCATTATTTTAATTTATAAAAATAAAATATAAAAACCATAAAATATTATCATTTCTATTGTGATTATTGATATCAAAGAATATATTTGCAAATAAAATTTTACTATAATTCATAAACTTATTTAACAATTTCTTATATTTAATGTAATTATTATAAAGTTTTTACGATTTTAAGTCACCTCTATAATAGTTTTTATATTATGTAATAATCTATGTTTTTTAAACAAATTAATTTTTTGTTATTTAGTCATTTCTATTTATTTTAAATTTTTATGATTCTAATTATTTAGGTGTTGTTTTTAAAATTGTATTTATGTTTTTTTAAATTGAATTCAAATTTTAATTGATCTTTAATTTTTATGTGCATTTTGTTCATAATTTTAGGTTTTTTAAAAAAATGGACCATAAACCCTGCGATTATTACGGGGCATATGGTGCAAGGTAAGGTGGGGATATGAAAAATATAATATATCATAATTTAAACAGAGGGGCATCTCATAGAGAAATTAAAACCTCAGGGGTATATTGTAATGGAAAGGAAACCTCGGGGGTATATCGTAAAGAAAATGAAACCTCAAGAGTATATCGTAAAGAAAATGAAACCTCGGGAGTATCTCGTAAAATTCACTTAAACCTCGAGAGTATCTTATGAAATTTCCCAAAGAAAAAAAACACACCCACAGCAAGCAACCGGTAAAAGAAACTCCAGTTTTTTTTTTCTCTACGGTTCTAATCTTTCTTCTCCTCCAAACCAACAGAAGCAGCAAGCCTCTTCCCTTCTCATTTCCTTGGCTAAAGTGACGGGAGCAGCAAAGTAAAATAGCCATCTTTTTTTCCCTCACGGTTGAAACTTCAAAGGGAGGACAAGTGCAACTGCTTTCCTTCTCCATGACACAGCAATCTCATGGTTGAAACCCCCTCCATTATCGGTACAAACAACAATACAAAACCAAGGTAAACAAGCTCCTTCTCCCTTGCAGCTTCTCACGTTTCCCCTTCCATCTATTCCCGCTTCATTCCAGCCTTTCCCCCTTCTCTTTTTGCAGTAAAAACAGCACATAAACCCCATCTCCTCCTTGGTATCAAACGGATGAATCAACAAAAAAAAAAAAGAGCAAGGTAACTCACTTTCTCCTTCCTCTTTCTTTCTCGGTTCCCAGTCTATCTTCCCAACTAATTTTCTTCCATGGTTGCAAAGCATGGAACCCCATCTTTAAGCTCCAAAACTGGATGAAAAGGTCCAAGCACAAGAGCCAACTTGAATCTCTAAAGGTAAGGAAATCCACTTCAAGACATCACCTTCACCTTCCATGTTAGTTTGTCCGGAAATGCTGTGTTCTTAACTCTTTTCTTTACTCCTTCATGCTCACGTACGAGGGCACTCCCAGCCCTTTTCTTGAATTGAAAACATACCCAAGAACATGCCATGCAAAGGCTAGGAGCAAGGTAAAACCGAACAAAAAAAAAATGGCTGTTAAGCCTTCATTTCTGTTCTATTTCCATACAAAAAAAAATGAAGTTTTCTCCTTGGTTTAAGCTGACCGAGAAAATCTTTAAACCAAGCAAACACAAGGTGAGAAAGCTCTCTATTTAATTCCTAAAAATAATGCATAAACAATTAAACATCTCCTTAAGCTAATTACTTAATAGAGTAATTAACCCACTTTGTATTCCTTGTCATAATGCCACGGAATGGGTACACTCCAAAGGAAAAACCAAGAGCTGTGGAGTTTGATTTCAAGAAGAAAATCAAGTATTGGGAGGTAAATATCTTATTAAGTGCTTAAGAGCCTTATTAATGATTTAAGAGAATGTTGGAATACAAAAATCTAATTAATGCTATGTATATATATTTAGCCGTGAAGTATGGTGTGGCTGGTGAGAGATTAATGGAATCTCCTTGGTAATTAAATTCAAGTAAGTACTCTTAAACTCCTAATAATGATTTTAAGCTAATTAGTTGGGAAAATATATGTGACAGAGAGTATATGTGTATATGGGTGTAGTTTAATTCCTAAAAATGTGTGAATAATTATGGTAATATGTTTAGTTGGTATACTTAAGTATAAATGACTTATAAAAAAATTATATTTAAAAATTAAAAGTGGAAGAAAAATAAATTTAAGTAGTGAAATGCAAATTATGAGCAAACCGTGAACTAGCAGCTCATTTTGGGAATATTTGATGTCAATTAATGGTTAATGGTATGCTATGTTTAAGCCATGTATTTAGGTGTTTTTATTTTGTTTTTTTCAGCTCTAAATAATTATTATTGAATTTTAGAGTAAATTGAAAACAACTAAGTGAATCTTGATGCAATACGTGATGTTAGTGAACAAAAATCACTTAGGAATATTTTAGATGGATACTAGTAATTTTAGGTGTTGCTTGAATTAAGAATAGGGTTATAAGGTGTTTTAAATAATTCATAAACTTTATAAACATAAGAATTAATTATGGGGTCAAAACATGATTAAATAAAATATAGAGCACCAAATAGAATTAAATACTGTGAGGAAACATTTCTAGGAATTTTAAAACATATAATATGAATTTTATAAAATTAAGGTGTAAAATGTAAAACTAGAGAAAAGATTGGGGTATTTTCGAAAATAATACCAATGTGGTCAAAGAAATAAATTTAGGTGGTCAACCTTGACCACATGAGAGGGTTGACCCAATTAGGATGATTAAAATAATCATTTTGGGCATTTAAAGAAATAATAAGTTAAAAATAACATTTATAAAAAAATGGGGTGTTTATGTAAATATTGAAAAACACAAGGCCAGAATATGATTAATAAGACCCTAGGGGTTTATTGGAATTAATTGAGAAATTTTGGGGTAGATTCGACAATTTAATAAACCAAAGTATAATATATAGTCTAGGTGTTAACACGTAACAACTGTAAAATTATTGGAGTCAAAGTGGAATTAAATGAAGTGTGGGTGCCCCAAATTAATATTAGGGCCGATTTGGAGTTTAAAAATAATTTATAATGTAAGATACTAATTCTATGAGATTTTATAAAGTGAAAATACATTAATATGAATTAAAGATAAAAAATGGGTCATTTCGTAAATATAACAAAGTATGGGTCAATGGGGATATGTGAGTGGTCAACCATGACCATGAGTGAGATTTGACTAAGTTTAAAAGATAAGATTAATTAATTTGGTAATTAAATGGAGTCTTAAGTTAAAACGAAAGTTTATAAAAAAAATTTATGTGGTAACTTTGTAATTACCAAAAATCTTGGAGATTGGAATCGATTTATTAAAGCTTAAGGGCCGTGGCGTAAATAAACGATTGGGTAGGTTTTATGAATTAGTAAGTTAAGAGATATAATATATGGTTCAAATGATTAAAATGTAATATTTATAAAACCTATGGGGTTAATTTGTAATTAACCAAAGATTGGGGTGAAAACCAAAATTAAGAAAGTTTATGGGGCTGTTCGGGATTTATTAAAGTCATTGGTTTAATTTAGTATTTAAAATAATGGAATTGTATAAAATAAAGTTTAAAGTATTAATTGGTGAGTTTACAAAACAAAGGGGGATAATATGCAAATAAAAGGAATGTTATGGCTAGTGGTATAATCCCGGAAAAGAAATGGTATACATGTTGTTCGCATGCATAATATACATATGAGTATATAGTAAGGTTGGAAACTTAGGTTATAACCAAATTGGAGTGAAAATGTAACAAGGATAACATATGGGTTAGTTTTGTAAATAATTAAAACATCTGAGGGAAATATAGTAATTTCCAAAAATGTTGGGGGCTGCACGGAACTATAAACTCTATATATACATACATATATATATATATATAGGGGTATAATAATGTTTGAAGACCTTAGGATATTAAATAATAAGGTTAGGGATGTAGTTAAGGTAGTATATGGGTTAACGTTGTAAGTAATCCAAAACGAATGAGTGTATCTTGGAATTACCGAAAACATGTGGGCTGATTTGGGCAAACCCGAAATGCCTCAAGGAAATCCAAATGACAAAAAAGAGGAGAAATGGTGTAAAGGATGACTTCAGAATTCCAGGTCCAGAAGCTCGAAAACAACGTCAACATGAAGCAGCTAGACGAATTCAGGACAAGGAAGATGAATCTGAGAGAAGACGCAAGGTGCAGCTTTGGTCACCCACTTAAGCTCCACATACCTCAAATATCCCTCCATTGTCCTGTTGTCCTTCATCACACCCCATGGCCACGTTATAAGCTTTAAAGACTTCCGACTTGATAGTTGTGTGTCCAATCACGTGAAAGTAACAGATCAAATGCGTAAATCCATCAAATATCAAATTCAATGGTCTAGAAGTTGTGACCGTAGGCGAGGAACGAGTGCAAGCACCAAACACGCCGAGTGTAGGTTAGGAAGCACCACACAAGAACATAAGCCTTGACCCTGTGAGGACGAGACTCGTTCGCACGTTTAATAAAAGAAAATACTGGGGGCAATCGATCATTCCGATCGATTGCCATGAACTCTGGCTCAGATTGTCTTAAGGGAAAAAATACTGGGAGCAATTGTTGGTTCCAACAATTGCTATGGCAACACCAATTGGAACCCAGAGCTCAAACATCACCACCACCATCCCACCACAAGCACACATAAGCCCTTACCAGCACATCAAACACCACAGGTCCACATAAGCCCTTACCTTCACATCATACACCATACCCCACCGGTGGCATGTTCATCTCATAGGAGATAAACTACAAGTCCAAAGTCTATAGTTAGGAAATGATAATTTCACTTTCCTTTTCACTAAACAGAATTTTCTTCAAACACTGCCATGTTTGGCACCTCTTTCAACAATTTCTTGTTTTGAACAAATTTCCTTCAAACACTTCGGTTTCATAAACCTCATCATGGCCACATTTGGCACACTTTCTAGCAATGTCTTGCCCTGGACAATTTTCAATCCTTAGCATTGCCATGTTTGGCTTGTTTTCCGATGGTTTCTTGTTTTGAACAAGTATCTTTCATACATTTTGGTTGCATACACCTTATCATCATTGCCATGTTCGACACTCCGGCAATCAGTTTTCATCACTATCGTTTATATGAGACCGTTATCATTCCATAACCCGAAGACACAAATTCTTCAGAGATACAGATTCTCAGCCAAAGATACATATTCTTCAGAGATACAGATTCTCACCCGAAGATACAGATTCTTCAGAGATACAGATTCTCAGCCAAAGATACAGATTCTTCAGAGATACAGATTCTCAGCCGAAGATACAGATTCTTCAGAGATACAGATTCTCAGCCAAAGATACAGATTCTTCAGAGATACAGATTCTCAGCCAAAGATACAGATTCTTCAAAGATACAGATTCTCAGCCAAAGATAAAGATTCTTCAGAGATACAGATTCTCAGCCAAAGATACAGATTCTTCAAAGATACAGATTCTCAGCCAAAGATACAGGGATACAGATTCTCAGCCAAAGATTCAGATTCACCAGAGTAGCAGAACTCACCAGAGCAGTAGAGCTCACCAGAGTAGAAGAACTCACCCGAATAGAATAACTCGACCCAACACCAATTTTCAATGACTGATAGGTAGTCAACGCCTTAGAATAGCTTGACATCACTTCATTCATTATAGGTAGTCAGCGCCTTAGAATAGCTTGACATCATATCATCCATATAGGTAGTCGGCGCCTCAGAATAGTCCGACATTACTTCATTATTACCTTTAGGTGGTCGACGCCTTATAACCGCTCGACACCCTTTCACTTTACTCATAGGTAGTCAGCGCCTTATAATAGCTCGACACAACTTGTCGGATTTCAATTGCACGTGGGGTCTTTTAAGATCCAAAATTTTAGGTTATCACTCAAGCATCAACTAGACTTTTCATTTCCATTACAAAAACTAGTTGACGGGGGGCAATCTGTTATACCCAAAATTTCAACCCCCCCGGAAGAGGGTCTCTACTAATAGGCTAGTAGCGAGGGTTCCCAGTTCGATCGGTACATTTTAGAGTACTAGGGACAGCTTAGTCATCTCCAGGGGCATTTTTGTAATTTTTCAAGGCTCCTAAGCCCCCTATAGGCTTTCACTCTCCTCCAAATAAGGGTCAAATCAATTCAAAATGCTTTGAAATTTTAACCCATGATAGAGGATGACATTTGAAGCATAATGGCGTTGGAATTTTGATTTTTCGAATTTCCAATAATATTCTAGCAATTTCTGATTGAATCTGGCGAGAAATTGAATTTAAAAATATCCCAATATCCAAAAAATTCGATTCCACTTTAGAAAAATCAGAAATATCATCCTTTACCCATGTGTAAAATTTTATAATCAAATTCCTTTTGGAAGCCCTTGAGCTACAACGTCGGTAAATCTCGGTTTTTACCGGATTTTTTTATCTTTAAGGAAGCCTATATAAGGAACCTTATCCCATGATCAAATCAGAACAAAAATAACCCTAAGCAACCAGAAAACCTATCCGTCACAAGTCCCCCACGTTTTTACACATCCAAGCACCAAAATCACATCAAAAATCCCCCGAAATCACCACCTAAACACACTTTTCAACTCCCAACACATCAACAATCATCAAACATCAACCAAACCACCTCCAAAATGTGAAGAACATCATCAACAATCAACAACCAGAAGCTCGGGTCGAACTCAATCCGGAACTGGCATCATCGGAGCCTCCAAAGAATCCCAACGTGAAGAATCATCTTGAATTCGAAGGTAAAACGGGTTACAATTCTACTTTTCTAACTCTCCACGACCTTATTAACTCTCTGTCAAATTTTGGGCTCAAACTAACCTTTTTACACTGCCGTATTGCTAATTGCTTTTGTTTATGCCTTGTTACTTGTTTGTCAAGTTTCGTGCATAATTAAACTTCAAACTGTGATCTTTCAATTACTAACGTATTGTATACCTTTCAGGCTACACGCCTATAAAATTTGAGCTCAAAACACCGTCAGGAACCATCAAAAACCCACTGTCCGTGGGTGGTCCGTGACCTCGGACGCATGGTCCGGGACCACGGACGGTTTGTCCGTGACCACGGACACCCACAGACGGCGGCGAGATTTTAAATTTTCAAAATTTAGGTTTTCTATTTAATTTGACTTTTATGTTCACATAGGTTTACTAGGGTCCGTGGGTTCGGACATTAGGTCCGTAGCCACGGACGGTAACAAAATTTGACCTAATTCTGCCTCTGGAACCCTAGTTTAGGTTGTCTCAATTTCCACTTTTATTTTCTGTCAAAAAATGCTTAAAAACATAAAAAACAGAAGCCCGCGCACTTAGGTTAAAACAACTTTGTAGTAAGCCGTAAATAGACAAAGTAGAGGAAAAGCGACCTAGGAGGGGTAATGAAAGTAATTGAACCCTAAATAAGTCGTATACCAAGCCCCCGAACCCGAACTCTCCTTTCTTAATTTAATCTAGGTCAAAATTAGGTGGCGACTCATAATAGGTTCCAGTGAGCTAACCTAGGGTTTAATAATTAGTGTTATATGACATAGTTATTAACCTTAGGTTATAAGTGGACCTAGAACCTGATCAGATCCTAATCAATCTAATCAACATAGGATACGGTTCAAAAGTCGAGGCTCACAGAATGAAAACCACTAATGTTGCTAACTCCAGAAAGGAGGGCAAAGAAGAGAAGCCCTAGCAGTAACCTACTAAGGCACCGAGAGATATGATGACCACGCCAAAGGAAATACTTGATGCATTATACCGCAACGCGGATACTACCTTAAAAAATTGCAACAACAACGTGAATCGACGTCGAATGTTTAACCAACTAACATCCAATGTACTACCTTTAGAAAGGGGTACCACACCAACCAAACACGAAGAAGACACCAAGTCAAATCGCTGTAAGGCATGAGCTTAGCTGAATATAACCAACGTGCCGCTACAAGAACATGAGCCCCGGAGAGCGAAGTAGCGCCTCCAATCAGCTTTCAAACCCATACCACTAGGACAACCGAGCCTACGACAAGATAACCGATAATACGAATTGACCGACATCAGACTACTATAAGGACATCCATTAGGGAAGGAGATTGATAGTAGAATACTTCACTAACCGTGTGACGGACACTACGAGTGTATAAAATGAGGCGTGGGACGACCGCACTCCGATAGGAGCATGTGGGTCTGACATGTTTAATTATGAGCTAGTCGGGTAAGTAGTAATGTATCAGTAGGGTACCCCATGCAAGTAGATGAGTAGTGTAAGGAACACGAGAAGTAGTCAACTCCATACCAAGGTCAGTGAAGACAATCCAGACCAGTACAACGAGTTACCTAGAATGATGGATGAGAAGAACCCAGTTAAACCAACGTGATTAGAGAAGCCAAGGACTGTGAATACAGTACGACCAAGTCGTAACTCCACAAAGGAGTGGTTAATACGGAATTAAGCCAAAGGGAAACCTCTCGAATATAAGAAAGCCAAAGGTCAACCTGATGACAGAAGCGTGAAAACCCATTGAATGGGCGAGTAATATGTTAAACCCTGATAAGGATCAAACCAATCCTTGCTATCCAAAAGGAACCCACCGAATAATGTGAATGTAAACATATGGTTATACACTAAAGAAAGGCCGAGCTAGTATACTGGCGGATATCTTGAGTTGGAAGTAAACGTCATGATAACCAACAACCGTCGAATCGACTAGGGCATGGTGCGCACAGAAGCGACCATCCTAAACAGCCATTAGTAATAAATACTTTTACAAAAACAAACGAGCAAGCTTGCACAGAACATAAAGATGTGGAATTAAAATTGAAGGTGGACTATACAATGGATAAGACCATTCAAGGAAACACTCCAAGTATATACAGCATACGACACTATACACTCACTGAAATACCCCAAACCTTAACATATTAATGAACTATCTAATTAGGATATACTAAGGCTAGAAAGTGCCTTAGAAACATTAGAAGAAGTGTTAAACAACAATTTACACCAAAACATGCTTTAAGAACAATTAGAGAAAAAAAAGGTGTTTTAAAGAGCACAAATAAATTAGGGAACTACCAATAAGTTCCCAAGAGATTTCAAATGTGAAATACCTCTAATATTAGTAATACGCATTAAGTAGAATTAGCGTTTAAACCGAAAACGCACCTTAGAGCACAAAGATGTGCTTTAAAGAAAAAATGTGCTTTAAGCATGTATACATGGAACGAAAAGGCTAATTAGCCTAAATACCATAAATAAATAAGGGAACAACAATTAAATGGTCATATGAGCCATTGCGTATACACACAAATTAAGTATACAAAGTCCACAGTAAACAGGTACTAAACTGACGAAAGTCAAGAAGAAACCACTAAACGACTTGGTTTAAATTGGAATGAGCAACATGATATTTCATGAACAAAGTTTCTAAAGGTTGTAAATATACTAAGGACACATTTAAACTAGCCAAAACAATTTGCATAATCAATGTGAACCCAGAAACACATAAAATGGTGTTTTAAGGCATTTTTGGCTATGTAACATACCTAACACATGGTATAAGTCCTTATGAACGAGTTTAATGCATAAAATATTACATAAATACAATGGATAAACAAAAAAAATCGGGTCAAACAAGGACCATAGGCTGCCGACATGTGGTGAGTCATTAGGCTCCAAAAATGCTTTAAATTCACTATTTCACCCACCATGACTTCTTTGATTGCCTTATCACCTTGTCCCCTTAGTAATTCATTAATCAGACACTTACCTGTCATTATGAGAGCTCCAAAATTTGTAGCTCTTCCTCTCTTTGAAGAAACAACACGAAAACCCCATTGTTCTTAGATTAGTTCCTTAAAGAACACCTTGTCTTGCACAGATCATAACTTTCTCATCTTAAGTCCAAATTCTAATCTTGATAGCTCGTTGTAATCCTATTTCGAAGAGCTTTACAACCATAGCTCATGAGCCCCCAGATTCTCAGGAAAAACCACAAAGAAGTGCCTTTGATTCTCGAGGTAAAACATTGCCTTCTTGGAAACTCTTCCTTCTTTGATTTTCATCAAGGCCGAGTGCCTAGGGTTACTAACCCTTCTTATTCTTCATCTTATTATATGGTTTTGGAGCCAATTTCTCTAGCAAATTGCTGTCAAAATTTCTAAGGAAAACAAGCTTAATATTAAGCTAAAGGTTAATATACAAGGTAAATCCTACAACTACCTATTTCAAGGTTCTAATTGTTGATCTATATATGATCTAACCTATTGTTTACCTTGTTTATTATTGCCGAATTTATTAGGTGTTAGATTTAATTTTTGACACCTTAAATATTATTATCTTATAAATCTAAAGTTAGATTTATAACCCTTAAGATATAAGCTTCAATACAAGCTATCATAATATGCAAGAAAAATTCATATACTATAATTTATATGGTGGCCAGAAATTAGAAGGTTATATGAGTTAGAAAAATTATCTAACTAAGTTAAATTGAAGGAATTAGTATAATTAAGAGTAATATGTAAAATTTGAGAAGTTTTGGTTACATAATATTAAGGCCGAAAATATATATGAGTTAATATGTATTTTTGAGAGTTTAAGTGATGAGAAAATAATTGTAAAATTAAGTTTACAATTTATAAAAAGTTTATAAGTGTTATAAGGAATTTATAAGGTTTTTGGTTTTTTTTGAGGATAATAAAAGATGGTATTTATATACTATAACATTAGATAATTAAATCTGGTGGTTTAGAGATGTTTAAAACAATTTTTGATGTTCAAAAATCTGTAGGAAAATTAATTACGAAAATTAGAAATTAGTTGGAGTTAAATTGGTTAATAAGTGAAAGAATAGACCACAAGGGTAAAATGGTAATTTTACTAGTCAAATGTGGTCAAACGAGGTCAAACATGGTCAATGACAGTTTATAAAATATTTAGATGAGTTAGAATAAAAATTATAGCAAAAGATTAGGTAATAAAATGTTTAAGGAATAAAAAGTTAAGATAAATTAACTTTAGGGGTAATATTGTAAATTTGGGAAAGTTAGGGGGTTTGACCATAAAAGGCTGGTCAAACTTGGGTATATTTTGGTAACTGACCAAAAGTATAAAAGAAATTAATTAAGAAAGACTTAGGAAGAAATTAGAAATAAAAAGAAGGGCAAGTAATGTAAACAACACATTTTTATGTGTTTAGAAGGTTAAGGAAATTAAATAAAGAATTTAGAAACAAGTTGTAAAAGAAACAGAGTTAACACGGGGTTAAACGAGACCCGTATATAACTTGGGGTATACAAGAGGTATACCCGTAATTTAAGAAAAATAGAAGAAATCAATACTTAAAGTATTTTAAAGAAAATACAAGTTATATTGGGAAAAAGAAATAAATACGTATGATACGGAGTATCATACGGACGTATACAAAAAATATTGGTATACATGAATAGTACTTGTATACGTGAATAGTACCCGTATACATGAATAGTACTCGTATACGTGAATAGTATCCGTACACGCGAACAGTATAATACGAGACGTATACATGAACAGTAAAATACGAGACATATACGTGAATAGTAAAATATGGTGAATAGTAAAATACGATACCATATAAATGAATAGTAGAATACGAGACCTTATACAAAAATAATGAAATACGGGTGAATAGTGAAAAATACTAAAACTCAATACAAGGTCCGTATAAGTTTAAAGTTGCTAACGGTGCAACTAAATAACTGTTAACGACGATAGTATGTTAATGAATTAGAATTGAGCTTGAAAACGCTCCAAAAATGAACGAACCCGTTTAACGGTAAACTATTATACCCGGGTTAACCTAGAAAGAGGTTTAAGTTGAAAAGAGAACCAAATTTGTTCTAAGATACAGGATACTAATACTAGTTTTGGTTACAGATCTAGATAGTCGGAGGCGTTCGGCGGATTAGGCGAATGTGGTATTAAGAGCTAGCCAAACTCCGGTGTACGGTATGGGATTCTTGTAGCTTGCTTGCTAATGGGGTCTACCTCGGTTTGTGTGCTATGTGTTATTGTGATACGACCAAACAAGATTAAGCATGAAACGGATCTACTATATTGTTATTGTGTGTCCATTGCACCCTAACACGACTTGATTTAGAGCTTGTTCATTAACTATGTTTAGTAACAATTGTATAAGGTTATAAATACTCCCCTGTTAGTTGGTTAATACCGAGAGAGGTTTAACTAAAAAATTGTCATTGAGACATCAACTAACTGGAACTTGGGGGGAGAGGAATCTGGGACTGACTCCGGTCATGCATGTTTAGGTTTGGAGGTCGACATCTGTATCTGATCCGTCTTCTGCATATGGCTCGTCTACGACTTGTCGCCTAGGGTCGACAAACAGACCCGACCATCTCGAGTGAACAGTTGGAGGTGGGAGGCAAATTCAGGAGGCGCGGGAGGGTCAAGCCTACATCCCTCATAACTTAAGAATTAATGTTTATTAACCCAATGGAGCTAATAACTCATTGGCTAGGGTTACCTTGACCCGACAAAAATAAACAATTCAGTTAGAGAACAACCAGTTCCATTAAGAGAACGGTTGACACTTATAAGGAATGGTCAAACACGAAAACTAAGCAATTCTCAGGCCTCAGGAGTTAGGAATCTAACTTACTCATTAATGGGCGTCCATTACGACGTTCGATTTATTTGAGCTGTGAATGTTTCACATAAATGTGTTGTTTGTTATCGTACTTCTTATTATTATTTGTATGAATAATCAACTGCATGTATACGACAAAGTAGTCGTGTGTAGCCCTGTTAGCTTGTGGGCTGCACGTTTTCTGTACCAGCAATGTGCTGAGCCCCTTGGGGCCTGTGATTTAAACTTTGCAGGTAGGTGCCAGACGAGGACTCAACCTGAGAGTAGGAGCGGGTAGAGTACTTCGGGTTGCTTTTACATTTGTTACACGAGGTGTGCATGTACAATCGTTTAGTAAATGGATGAGATGTTAGAATGATGTATTAGGATATGAGATACTCGGTATAAGTTGTGGTTTATGGATTGTAATGTATAGGTGCTCGAGTAATTATCCGGTTAGTCAGACCGTGACTTGTAAGAGAATAGGCCTAGTTAGTCACGTGGGTGACTAACGGCAGTAACACCAATTTAGTAGAACTTTTATGCTGCGTTGTTAATGAACGAGATGGACTTAGGACGACGATCACTGTATTTGAAGATGGGGTAATACACTCACACTGAGACACACGAATGTACGAGTACACTTCTGGAGAATCAACAATGGGAAGGGGTATACAGAATACATCTGGGGGCAAATGCCTTAATTTCCAAAGAAGCACACCATACCGAATGCCAAAGACGTAGAACCCAAAGACGAGCACAACAGATGGATTTCCCTGGCAGAAAGCAAGGCGAACCATACGAACGTTGTTGTTAACCCGACACATAGGAAGATATAATGTACATCAATAAGAAACACGTAGCAAAGACTACAAAAAATTATTTACTCTGGAACAAAACCACCTGGAGACACGAATGACAAGTATCATCCCCGTAGACATAAAGGCTAGTACGTCTCAGTATTACAGAGACAAAGTGCGAAGAGCACTAAGTATTAACTACAGCCAATGTCATACTTCACCGCAACTAGAAACCAAATAAGTGAGGATAATAACCGTCCAAATATTCCACGCTAGTAACCTAGAACACCTGGATACAATTTAGACCCAATCGTGTGCATGTACAATTAATGATACCGCATCGATTGAGATACCTCTGTTTCCAAATTAAGAAAAGACCGTGAATGACACTGTCATATTGGAACGAGGCCAGCAATAAATCGCTGCCAATAAATCATCTATAAAATATCTTTAGGAACAAAAGGGCAAACTAAGCCCTATGTACGTGGGTCTACAACTCGTTATAAAGTGAGTGGGCTCATTAACTTACAGGTTATAATTACCTGCTGGGTTAGGGAGAGTGCACGACGTATTCCACGTATGTCGGCCAAGCAGTGCATGTGTGCCTCATCCTTGCATAATTCCTCTTAGAGCCGAATGACTAGAGATCGACCCGTCTCTCAGATAAGAGACGACTTCACTTTCATCCTCGATACGAGAATGAAGGAGACCAAGTATCCAGCACTCTTCTTATAGCGACTGGGTGATACCTTGGTGTCATGGGGCGTAACCCTTTTTAAGGGGGGTAGAGCCCTTGGCACATGTGTTGTTTTGTGGTGTGTTTGTGCTTTATGCACTTGTGTGTGGTTGTTGTGTATATGTGCTTTAAAGCACTTGTTGTGTATTTTGACTATGTGTATGCGCGTTAAGCTCTTGAGATGTGTACTATGTTATGTTTGTGCCTAGAGCACTTGAACAATTACGTATTGATGTCCTTCGGGACTTGTGACATACATGTATTGGTTGGATTGGAAAACTAGTGGTTGAATGGAATGGATTACACTTCAGGAAAGTGTTGAAACTTTAGAATTGATAGGACTAGATGGATTGATACCTTGAGGTTGCATTGGGTAGCAATGTACATATTCGATTTAGACGACTTCAGGATGAAATCCTTTTAAGGGGGGTAGACTGAATGTAACACCCCAACCGCTAATTCTTCCATTATCCTCTAATCAATCCCATACTTACCCTTATCGCAGCGGAATACCTACTTACTCCCGGCGGGTGATACACGCCGTTAACCCTCCAAGGTTAACAAGGCTACTACTACTTACCGTTCTGTCTGATGATTAGAATGAAATGCATACATACTACTTACTTTACAATACCAAATACTTACTTACATTTGATTACCGAGTATACTGAATATATGAATTACATTTCATGACTACTTCCCAAAAATGGAGAGTTTATACATCCTCTCCTTACTATCCAATCAAGATTTCAATATCCAAAAAGGTGTACCACATGGTACACCGGCTACTCAAAATGGCCTAGCCGTGTACAACTCGGTACACTATTCCAGTCCTACTGCTACATCCCAAAAAGAATCACATCACGTCCTTACCCTACCGTCACGCCTCGCGGGTACCTGTGGAGTAAAAACATTCCCCCTAGGGGTCAGCTTACGCTGCATATGATAACCGCATACCCCGCGTACTAGCGAGGGTACGCCAACTATTTGGTCGAGTACATGCGGTTCGTTTCATTCATACATACATACATGCTTTATACAATACAATTCAATACATTCATTTCACAAGCATACATACATACGATATATACAAGGAAGACAATGCAAGTCAACCGTCCATTCTTACCATACTCACCTCATTACGGAGATACAATTCTCCAATACATACAAGGTCTTGTTAGCCTCATTACACACCCGGGTTAATCGGGTGTTCAATACTTTTTACTCCGGGTCAATGAATTACAATAGTCAAGACCAATACAAATACAATACTTACTTCTTACATACTTTACTTCCAGTTAAGTCGGTATGACCTCCGGGCAGGGATTACTACATCCCACCACCGGGCTTTAGGGTGGCCTACTAATCCAGGATGCTACCCATTCAAGGGGTTTGGTCCAAGGAAAAGATTATAGCCAGGATTCGGATCCAACCTCTTGTGTCTCCTTATCCTCACGCGTGGCCGAAACTATATCGGGCTTCTACTCATTCCATTTTACTCATTACTCATGTTAGTGCAGAGTGGAATATTCGTGAGTGGTTAAACTGGTGTAAAATTAAAAGAAAAGAAATTAAAACTCAAAATAAACGTCGGGCTGCAAACAAATCCCGGTCGCAGTAGTATAGTGAAAATGTAAGCGACCGGATATCGAACCACGGGACTAATATACATATTATAGTACCTAAGCGTGTCACAAAGAGGGGGGATTAATTGACTTGTTACATATTAATAAAAACAGTTAATAAAATTAACTAAGTAAGCAAATAAACTAAACGGGACTCTGGTTCAGATTAATATTATCTGCTCTTTCATGCTATTCCTACTGGTTTAACTATAATTGTCTGGCAAAATTCCTTTAATTATCTTAAGGACTAAGTCATAGCCTCATAAGAACTCGTTTACCAGAAATGCTCGGTCTAATCAAGGTTCGAGCACTCTTATGTAAACGCACATTAGGTTCCAGGAAATATAATTGCATCTGAAAATACTAACTTATTAAATCATAATAAGCTTTCTCCAGATTTACGGCTTAATTAACCTATCCATTTATCACCTGGTCTGATCAAAATAGACTTAGCAAGCAATTTAATAAACTCATGACATTTATTAAAAAGGCAAGAGATAAGCTTTAATCGTAACAAACTTCATTAAATTAAAACCAGTAAAAACATTGCATAATTAATACATAACATAATAATCATTCGCAAAGTATACGAACTCTAGCCTAACATATTAAATAGTTTGGTCTTCTATTTAAATACGTGAGACTAGAGGTGAAATTAATGAGATGAAAAGAAAACAAATGGAGAAGCGGGAGATTAGAGATGAAAATGAACGAGTGAATGAAGGTGTAGTGGTACGAAGATGGAATGATGGTGTGAATTAGAACTCCAGGAGGAACCACGGACGGAACCTCTGGAAGGACAATTAAGAAGGTAAGCTGAGCGTTGTATTTATAGAGGAAGAAGAATCAGCAGAGGAGCAGCTCATTGATTGAGCTCGTTGATTGAAGCTTCACTGATTGCAGGAGACAGGAACAACGGGCGAGTGATTTCTGGTAGGCGCCGACTGCTAATTGATATAGGAATCAAGTTGCAGAGCGAGTGGGCGAAGAAGATAACCCGTTGATTTCCTGCACATTTACACGTGTCCGCTAGATAAGTGGCGGTCTCCTTTGTATCTCAACCGCACGGTAATAGGCGGCCTCCTCTGTCTATTGTTCGCCTGGTGTTTCTATGTGTTGTCTGCCTCGTATGAGGCGGTCTCCTCTGTCTCTATTTCCTTCTCTTTTCCGCGTGTTAACAGGCGGTTTCCTCCTTAGAGCTATCCGCCTATAATGAGGCGGTCGCCTCTTGTTTGTGTCGTCCGCCTGCTTGCATGCGGTACAGAGGCGGTTATCATATGTTACATGCACGTGTTCCTTTAATCCTTATGTGTTAGTTTGTCATTTTTCCTACATTTTAACACTATAATACATCAGTTAATATAACAACATAAATATAGGAAAAACCCAAGATAAGTGAGAAACATTACTAAAAATGATGCAATTAATAAGGTGATTAAACCTTAATAAGTCTATATGTTTTGCACTTATCAAACTTCCTCACACTTGACTTTTGCTTGTCCTCAAGCAAATAAGGAATATAATTATCTCTAAGCCATAATAATAAAACAAGATTAAATTAGTGTAGAAGGGAATTTAGACAAAGTGACAACTTGAAAGAATAATTCTGCTCTTAGAAGTAGGTTTTTATAAACAGTGAAGAAGAACAATTTAATAAAAGCATAGAAAAACTAGACTGCAGAAAACAAGTTAGATTAACCTGGGATTTTCAACCAATTACAATTCTCTAACCCGGGATGACAAGGGGTGTGAAGTAATGCCTTATTCCGTAATACCTTTCAACACCACGTACTCATGTTTAAAAATATAAATTGCAATTTATTATTTACATTTTTTTTTGAAATGTGCAAATTGTATATACAATGCACATATTATTTTTATATATATATTTTTTTGAATTGCATTATTTTTCTGTACCCCAGACTTTTCTCTCTATCCTTGTAGCGGTGTTGGGTCTTCTATCCCAGATCACAAGACCTTAGGTAGATAGGTGTTAAAGCACCCCGAAGAACTTAATAACCGGATAGACGAGGCCTGTTTTTGGTTAGAAAAATTCATAAACAGCGGAGTACCTTGTCTTTATCCTTTTCTTTCCTTGACTTTTGAAATACCCCGAACTTAAATATAGGGATTAAAATAAATCTAATACGTATTTAAGGGCCTAATGGTACCTAATTAATATTGTAAGGAAAAATAAATCCAAAAGAAATAAAGTAACGCTTAAAGGCGAAAAACGCTAAATAAGCGTTAAATAACCATAGGAGGTATGAGACCCTCGGTTAGCGTGTTATAAGGATTTTAAAGGCTTAATGAGTCTAAATAATATATGGGAACAACTCCCGAAGAAAACGGATCCAAATAATGTATTAAAACGCTAATAGTGCTGAGTGCACGTTTTTCGAGAAACACGAAAGCGTGACCTTAAGTGGTCAAACGAGCCCGTAAAAATTATAAGTCTTAAATAAATATTATTAAGCATCTATGAAAGCTTAATAACCAACAAAAATAAAGGAACGAGAAAATTCCGGAAAACGGGCCCGGTTAGTGAACAGTACCTAAACCGGGTAAAATAACGAGCGTTTTCTGTAAAAGACGAAAAACGCTCCAGCTAGTATACTATATGGGGGCCGGTTTTTACTAGCTAAATAACCCCGCACACACACACATGTAACTAGCTAATAAATAAGAGAGCTAAAAGCAAAAAGCAATAAAGTAAACATTACTTATTTCCCTCCCTCTCACCTCACTCTCACATTCACTCACCTCTCTCTTTCCTCTTCCCCCTCTCCATCGTACTCTCCCTCTTCCTCCTCCCTTGGGCTGCGATTTTGAGCTCCCCCTCTACAACCATGGAAGCTCCATCTTCTCCCTCCTTGCTCCATCCTCATGTAAGCTCCAAATCGAAAATAATTACATATTTGAACTCCCCTCATTCTCCTCTACATTTCCCTCTTTTCAAAATTCGAAAAGGAAGAGTTTCATCTCCATGGGTTTTCCCCATTTGAAGAGAAACACACCATTGGGGTTGGAGTCTCCTCTTTCCAACAGGTATAAATCTCCACAAAATTCAGTTTTCTCCATTTTTCTTGGTAGCCGATTTTGGCTTGTTGTAATGCCTTGTTTTCCTCTCTCTTTGAGCCAAATATCAACCCTCCAATGGTGGTGAGAACACCTTCTTGAATCAAGGGCTAAAACCCTCCTAAAAGCTTCAAGAGGTAAACCCTAGAAAATTTGTTTAAAACATCTCAATGAACTAGCATTAATTAAGGGTTAGAATATTAATTATGTTGTTTTTGTTCATTGGGTGATGGGAATGGAGTTTGGCAACTCCATTCCCCCATGGCCGATTTGGGCAATGAAGAAAAGAGGAGAAATTGAGAAAGAATTGAAGGAGATACAAGCTCAAGTAAGAGCTCTTTACTAATGTTAATTTCGATGCATTGAGTAATGGAATGGGTAACGAGTAAAAGAAACCAAACTAATGTATTAGATATGAAGTTTATGAAGTTTTGAGTATTTGAGAGTAAGTTTGAGTATTTGTGAAATTAGTAAGTGATCGTAGGCCTTGGAGCCAAATGATTTGGGTATGAGTATTAGTATTGTAGTTGAAGAAGTGTGGTGAATGCATATTGTATTGATTGCTGGTAGGACCCTTGTAAGGGTGTGGCTAGAATAGGTATGAACTTGGTGAGAAAATGTGTGTATGGATAAGTAAAATGTAGAGGGACTATGGCAAAATCTTGATAGGATATGTATATGTATTGATGACTTGGTGAATGGGAGAACCAAGGTATGTATTGAGGATAGTAGAGATGTTTAATGACCATGGTATGGTAGTAGTAGTATGAGAAGTAACAAGTGCAAAATCTGTAACAAAATATAGAAATGTATTGGAGAAGATAGGAAAGATTATTGTGCAAGGATTGGTAAGAAGAGTGTTGGACTTGGGTGTAGGTAATGTAATGACTTGGAGATGTATTTGGGATGCTAGGAGTAACATTGGTGGAGGAAATATTGAAGGGAAGGAGTTGTAGAAAAATCTGTAGCATTAGAGAAGGAAAAACTGTTGTAGGTGTTGAAAGGAAGTGAGGAAATTGTGTAAATTGTCTCATGGATTTAGTAATGGATTTGGTGGATGAAATAAGGTATTTTAGGAAGCCTAAATGGCATTATATCATGTGGGATTACATGTAGGAACAATGGGGAAGTAATGGGTGAAAGAGAGGACTGAAAATAGAATTTAAAATGCAAATACTGGGCCGGACCGAACTTGCGACCGGACTTGCAAGTTCGGTCGAGCCCAGACTTACAAAGACGGGTGAGCTACTGGAATCGACCGGACTTGCGACCGGACATGCAAGTTCGGTCGGACCAGAAATTTTCCCCGTCTGTAACCTACTGGAATCGACCGAACTTGCGACCGGACTTGCAAGTTCGGTCGGCCCAGAAAAATTTCCCGAGGATAGCTACTGGAATCGACCGAACTTGCGACCGGACTTGCAAGTTCGGTCGGGCCAGAAATTTCCGGTATAGATAGCTACTGGAATGGACCGGACTTGCAAGGTCGGTCGCAAGTCCGGTCCTGACAAAAAAAAAAAAAAAAAAAAAAGAAAAAAAAAATATATTTTAAATAAGAATGACATATATATATATATATATATATATTATATATATGTATATAATGTATTATATGTATATGTATGTATATCCACACATACATGTACATGTAAGAAAGTAAACCTAAGTTAAGTAAGAAAGTAAGACTTTAGGTAAAGAAAAGTAAATAAGTAATGTGTAAGTATAAGAAGTGTGAGGACATAGTAAGTACGAATTAAGTAATAATAGTTAGATTAATCATTTGAATGTATGTATATCATAGGTTTGAATTGTGAATACCGGAGGAACGTTGGGATACAAGTACAACGGTGAAAGGTATGATTTCTTCATGCCCTGTATCCTAATCTGGTTACCCCGATTTGTGTGCTTATTTGACCACCTAATAAGATAAATGCACGAACCGGATTATATTGCACTTACCTGTGCTTGTTTATATTGTTCTTGGTACATTTCCCTTGAACAATAGTTTGTATAACACATGAAATGTATGGAGGATGATATGGTGTAAATGAATCTTGTATTGTACTTCTGTATTGTATTACATTTCGTATGAATGTATATTGGGCCTTGTATTTGTAAATGTGGCTTGAATGTTGACTTGTGCTAATTCCTAACTAGCTAACTCCTAACTTAAGTGAGTAAATTGGAATGAGTACAAGTCCGATATAGCTTCGGCCACGCGTGAGGATGAGGTGACACAAGAGGTTGGATCCGATTCCTGGTTCTTAAGCTGGTCCATGGCCCAAATCCCTTAAATGGGTAGCATCCTGGATTAGTGAACCAAGTAAATCCCGGTGGTGGGACCGAGTAGTTCCCCGGGCCGGAGGTCCCGACGACTTAACATGAGTAAGAGAAAGTAAACAAGTATGTATGAGTATGAGTACGAGTATGAGTATGAGTATGTATGCGTATGTATGGAGTAACGAGTACAAGAGTAATCTCCACCCGATTAACCCGGGTGGACCAACGAAGCTAACAAGAACTGTACCTTGTGTATGTAATGAGTATGTGTATTCGGAAGAAGGTAAGTATGTATTGGATGGTTGCATTGTATTCCTTGTACGAAATGAAGTGTACGTATGAATGCTTGTGTAAGTATTATTGTATTGTGTATAAGAGCATGTATGCATGTATGTATGAATAAATGAACCGCATGTATTCGACCAAGTAGTCGGCGTACCCTCACTAGTACGCGGGGTATGCGGTTATCATGCTCGGCGAAAGCTGACCCCTTCGGGGGACATTTTTTAGTGTGCAGGTACCCGAAGCGAATATGGTCAAGGAAGAGACCGGAGGCACGCCCTTGTAATTAGAAAGTAAGGTAGTAGTGAGGAATGGGTAGTAAGTAGTCTCTTAGTGAGTATGTAGGAACTTGGAAGAGGTATTGTACTTGTATAAGGATCCTAGTAAACTCGGTGTGTAGATTATATTGTATTGTATTTGGAGTATTGTATTGAATGGAGATTGTAGCAGTATTTGGTAAATGGAGAATGTATTGTAGATTTGTAGTACTCGGGATTCCGGTCCATCAGACCGATGCTGTAAGTAGAAGTAGTAGCCTTGTTAGTCACGTGGGTGACTAACGGCATTGTATCACCCAATGTATGTAAGATATATCCGCTGCGTGTATCTGGTATGTAAGGAGATTGGACGGTATATTGTATTAATGGTAGGGGTGTTACAAAAAGTGGTATCAGAGCGAAGTATCGCTCTGATGACTGGAAATACCGAGTTTAGGAATACCGAGTTAGGAAGTAGAAGCTTAGGGCTAAGGGCTGAGTGTTAGCATTAGAGATATGCTAGTTAGGAACTACCGGTGAGTACCGGATACCTACAATACCAGTCCCGCCCGCCGCAACCACCCCATCGTATAACTTGGGAAAGGACGCCAGAGAGAGGAAAAGCCCTCTCATGCTCGGGAAAACCCGATCTGGCAGTAATGAGATACTCCTACAAGAGGAAAGAACCTGACATATGGTAGATTCCAAGAAATGGAAGACCCGGAGATGGATCCCGGTTAAACAACAATACCCGCACTCAACAGCGGTGGGATAGGCACTCCAACCACAAGGAGGCTACAACTTACAACAGCGTGGGGCGACGTGCTCAGCAGTCGCGAAACCTAGCTGGTCAACAAACAGCAGGAAAGAAGCACTAACCGTGCAAGGGAATGAAAAAGGAAGCAGTAACGGAACCCTAGTCACAAGTTTACGGGATAGTAATACTTGAGTGATACCACCAACGGTATGCTAGCTGACTAAGGACATAGTCGGAAGTGGTTAACTCCAAACCCACAACGCCGGTAAGGTTGCAATACCTGGCCAATATGGCTCAGACAACTACAAGAACAACCTTGAGACATAACCCGACAGGACTACAAGAGTAGTGCCTAAACAAGGTAGGCTCAGTAACCACCACAAATGTGTGGGAACGAGCCACAAGGAACGACGCAAAACCAAATGGAATGGGAGTCTCCAAGGATTGGAGAAACATCCCGATTATCAACAATCACGTCAAGATCATTAAGAAGCTACCTAAAGGAGCGAGTATACCAATTGCAGATCAACAAGATCAAGGGAAAGGTCAACAAGACTACTAAATACAAGCAGAAACCATACCAAGATTGGTATAGGATTATCCAAAAACCACCGATACCGCGCACTTGCCAAGGCAAGTGCAGTAAAGACAGAGATATGTAAAGGAAGACTAAATACGTCACAAGTACATAGTAATGTACGGTAACAGTAACGAAACAACCACAGGATCAAACATCCTAAAACTGAAGGAATGGAACCTTGGAAAGGCCTAATGGCCCGACCACTGTACTTAGAGCATACCAGTCAGCGGGAGGCTAGACTTGGTCAAGACCTCAAACATGGCTATGCCATGAGAGATTTCTTTTAACACTGGACCATTATTTTAAAACCCAAAATTTTCTTTTCAAAACCACAACCCTCTTTTAAAAACCTTGGATTTTAAAACCAGACCAACAACATTACGGTGAGTATCATAGAGTGATACAAGAGGAGTAGACAATAGAATACTTCACCTAGGCGTGTGACGAACACTACAAGTGTACCCATTACGGGATGTGGGACAACCGCACTCCGAAGGAGCTTGCGGGCCTGACACGTAGTCGGGTAAGTGGTAACGTATCAACATGGTACCCCACGTATGTATACATGTAGTGTACGACACACGGGAAGTAGTCGACTCCGTTCTACGGACCGTCAGTAAGTTCAAACCAAAACAGCTAGACACCTCAGACGATCAAGTATAAAGGAACTCAGAGAACCCATCTGAAGATAAGGAATAAGAACTGGAAAGTGCAAAGAGCACAGACTAGCAAGTATAGACATTGGATATGTCCCAGAAACATCAAGCTAATATATGACAGCTGGAGTATACCCAGCCTGACACAGTAAGGCGAATGCCTAATGTGAACTTAACAATGCTCAACAAACGGGGCGGAGTCCCCAAGAGCGATCACAAGATTACCACAAAGTATAATCTATCATTGAAGAGGATATTAAACCCAGTCTTAAACACTAGGAACAAGTATAAACAGACTACCCAAGAACGGGAGACGTTATAACCCAAAAAGGGATAACTCAAAATCTAATACCACAAGGCGGTATAGTAGGCACAGCATACCATAAACACTAGCCGGATGTAACGGCATAACCTAACAACACCCAGGAGCAATCCTTGAAGGGTGTCTGAGTTGACAACAGTCGAACAATAGCGACGTGATAAAAGCACAGAAGCTAGAACGAACACTCGGTTAGGACACCGAAGGGATTTCGCTTAATAGGAAATACCCTAAAATACCAAAAGGCACTGATTAACATCAGAATGCTAGAAAGGGCCTCCTATGAACGGAAGCGTGATGGCACGACTTGCCATGGAGCCCAGTAATACCTCCAACCTATGGTGTACACAAGGAGTGGAAACAGATGTAAGCAGCTTGCAAAGAGCATAGCTCGCAACAATACGGCTTAAAAGCCATCAACCAACTACGTTATGTAAACCTTAAAGGTTGCATAACCCACACCATTCGATAACAAGACTTGCAAGAGATATTGTCTCATACGACAAGAAATCAACAACTGGACCATCAGTTCAAACCCAACATCCTGAGTGGCTTGGAGTAATGGCCATCTCAGTGTCACCGTCACTAGAACACCAGTCTAGAATACAGTTGACGAGATCTAATTACCCTTCATGCCTACTGTAGCTAATAACACAGAGGCATAAGAATCATGATAATGCCAACATTGGCCTAGTCCACACTTGGACACTACGAGAAACCCAAGGGAAGGTACCCCTCGTTAGCTAAAGACCACCAATATGGTGAAGATGTGAACCCTTAGAAAGACTTCCATCTATTATGACAGAAAATCCTACGCATATAGATATTGCCAAAAGACAATCGAATAAGAAAATGGGATTTTCCAAACCACTACGCCAACAAGAGGTTGTGGACTGTAAAAGCATAACGCTTAAAGAGCATAAAGACTCGAAGGAGTAAGTATACTCCATATGCACCTAAGCATGTGTGAACCACTGTATAAACACCAACATGGTAAACCTCGTCACGAGACTTATGAGTGGAAGCATACCCCTCAACAAGAACCTTCACTTGTCAGCGATAAAATACCCTTCAGTTGGAGAACGGGACCAGAAAACCCTGGAAGTTTCTTGGGATGTCCCGGTGACGTACATACAAGGATAAAACTGCACAGCTAGAGCCTGTAACCAATGCTCAGCTTAGAGAGGACAGTCATTGTCAAAACAATCAATGTGAGTGCACATCGCACACCATGAAGGATCAACGCTCAAGAGAGCTTGTAACCCGATAAATTACTTCACCCTTTGTCAACCAAGACACTTGGTAAAATGGTGTCGTAAATGAGCAAATAATGTGAGGTAGGCTAACCTACACATGAAACCCGAGTTGAGATAAGGCATCTCTACAATGGGAAGATAATACCATTACGGTATGCAACAACAATCATCATACATATGAACTAGGAAACTCCTAGTGTACTTACACCATAAGGAAATGGTGCCAATGACGATGGCAATGAGTAAAGAGAAAACTATCACAATAACAGAAACAGTAAGAACAATGTTGTACAATGAGTAAAATACGGTGCGCAACAAGCGACCGCTATGAGGAAGTAGTTAGATAACGACACGGAGTATAAGTATGGAAGACAGGCGAAATATTCTTTTCTATCACATAAGTGACTTACTGTCAAGCGTTTACGCCTCTGCACTCTGTATGACTGAGTGTTTTGGTATTGCACTTGCGCAGTTGATGATCTAATGGGATGGTTAGGGATATGGCAAATGTAAACCGTAGTAGCCCCTCCTTTCCACCAACAACTATGGCATGAGCCAGCTAAGGAAGCTTAGCAACAAATCGTGCGGCCTAAGGCCAAAGAAGCACGAAGAGTGTAAACCCGCTAACAATCACAAGATGTGAATTCCATTGGAATAAAAGGGGAAAGGAGACGTAACAAAGTCACAAGGACCGACGCATAGAAAATGCAAGGTCATACAAGTAAAGGACACTTGCACTGAACTAGAAGAACTGGTATAATGCAGAAGCTATTGACAACAAAGGAAGCACTATAACTAAGTAGTGGCTTAACCTCGCCCGACAATAAGTCGGAGGAACTTAGTAAATAATCGTGGGAGTACGAATAGCAGGTGCAGTAGATTACCAGAGAGCTGGTTACAACCTAAAACTCATCGAGTTCGAACACGGTAAAAGAATACCGAATTTGTTTAGTAAACCTTATTCCCATAATAGACGGATAAAAGGTTATGTATAGCACATTGAGGATAACAAGAAGGGTGAGTAACCCAAGTTATCAGGGTCGCGCAGCAGAAGCTAGTGGGCCCTAGCTAGGAGATATATACCTAGTAAGTATAGTAGAAGGGCTATTAATGCCTTGAAGCCTAATAGGCTAGAACCAAATTGTTTATGAGTTAAATAACTCATATAGAAATCCTTGGTGCAAAGACTAAACCATTGGTATGGTTGAGACCCTTTGACCAGAGGATATTGTATAATGTACCGTAGTGAAGCTAAACGCTTCAGATTGCCCAAATTGATTAAACCAATGTTTAATAATAATAACACATGGTAGATTACGTGGGCGTAATCCCTTTTAAGGGGGGTAGAGCGAAAACCGCTTAATGCAAGTTTTATGAATAAAACACTTAAACCGTAAGGTGCATAGCACAAATGAGAATCAAATTGATGATTGGTACTATGTCAAATAAACATAAGTACTCATTCATATTGAATTGTGGTAACTAAGCATTAGACATGCAAATACCATAGGGTGAATATACCCATCTTGTAACACCAGTGTAAGAGTATTAGTAAAAGAAAGTAATGAGTAGTGGACGGAGCTCCACAAGTATTGTAACCCTTGAAGAAGCAGTACGAAATGAATGAGGATAGTAGATGAATGAATTCTAAAGAGTAGTGTATTCGTAAGAAAAATTATCGGAAGTAAATGAGAACAATTAAACTCTACAAGTATGATAATTCCTAATTAAAATATTTGAAACAATTGAGGGTAATGTATGGAAGTAGTGAAGGTTGATGAAATGAGCACTTAGGTATTGAACCATGGAGTAAAGCATTTTGGAAATAGAGTGAGGATGATTGATGGATCGAATCCATCCTTTGGAGATGTATGAATGACTAGGGAGAATTAAAGATAAACATGGAAATAATTGAATTAATTGCTTGTTGAAACTGACGTGGGAAGTCGAACTTGATCCTGATCAGATCAGGGGAAACCGAACACAAATTGGGGTGGAAAGATAGTTCAACACTGATGCTGATCACATCAGGGTCGAATGATTCTTGAAGCTCCCCTTAAGTGGTCACAAGAATCACACTTAGGATAGAAGTAATGAATATAAATTGGAACTTGGAGTTGTATGCTTTAGAAAGATTTCTAACTAGTAGTTGTAAAAGATATTTCTTAGACTGGAGAGTAAGTAATTGTGGGAAGTTACACCGGAAAGGATGGTAGTGTAGCATATTATATTATTCCAAGGGCAACAGGACATAGATGAGTCCTGTGTCGAAAAGATCTGAGTGCCTACGGGATTGTGATGTGTATTGCATTGCTTTGGGAATAGCTTTGCACTGTATGTATGTATGAACCGTGTAATGAGGAACCGGATGATTGGTAGGAATGCGGATTGGAGTAATTATTGTACATGGGTATGGTATGGTATGTAGGAACCTTGAAGAATAGATTGAGAATCATAGGAAGGAAGGATGTATGACTTTGGCACTAGACAAGTATAAAGGAGTAAATATAGTAATCCCATAACCTCGAACAACTTTGAGGACAAAGTTCTTAAGGGGGGTAGATTGAAATACCCCGAACTTAAATATAGGGATTAAAATAAATCTAATACGTATTTAAGGGCCTAATGGTACCTAATTAATATTGTAAGGAAAAATAAATCCAAAAGAAATAAAGTAACGCTTAAAAGGCGAAAAACGCTAAATAAGCGTTAAATAACCATAGGAGGTATGAGACCTCGGTTAGCGTGTTATAAGGATTTTAAAGGCTTAATTGAGTCTAAATAATATATGGGAACAACTCCCGAAGAAAACGGATCCAAATAATGTATTAAAACGCTAATAGTGCTGAGTGCACGTTTTTCGAGAAAACACGAAAGCGTGACCTTAAGTGGTCAAACGAGCCCGTAAAAATTATAAGTCATTAAATAAATATTATTAAGCATCTATGAAAGCTTAATAACCAAAAAATAAAGGAACGAGAAAATTCCGGAAAACGGGCCCGGTTAGTGAACAGTACCTAAACCGGGTAAAATAACGAGCGTTTTCTGTAAAAGACGAAAAACGCTCCAGCTAGTATACTATATGGGGGCCGGTTTTTACTAGCTAAATAACCCCGCACACACACACATGTAACTAGCTAATTAAATAAGAGAGCTAAAAGCAAAAAGCAATAAAGTAAACATTACTTTATTTCCCTCCCTCTCACCTCACTCTCACATTCACTCACCTCTCTCTTTCCTCTTCCCCCTCTCCATCGTACTCTCCCTCTTCCTCCTCCCTTGGGCTGCGATTTTGAGCTCCCCCTCTACAACCATGGAAGCTCCATCTTCTCCTCCTTGCTCCATCCTCATGTAAGCTCCAAATCGAAAATAAATTACATATTTGAACTCCCCTCATTCTCCTCTACATTTCCCTCTTTTCAAAATTCGAAAAGGAAGAGTTTCATCTCCATGGGTTTTCCCCATTTGAAGAGAAAAGCACACCATTGGGGAGCTTGGAGTCTCCTCTTTCCAACAAGGTATAAATCTCCACAAAAGATTCAAGTTTTCTCCATTTTTCTTGGTAGCCGATTTTGGCTTGTTGTAATGCCTTGTTTTTCCTCTCTCTTTTGAGCAAATATCAACCCTCCAATGGTGGTGAGAACACCTTCTCGAATCAAGGGCTAAAACCCCTCCTAAAAGCTTCAAAGGTAAACCCTAGAAATTTGTTAAAACATCTCAATGAACTAGCATTAAATTAAGGGTTATATTAATTATGTTGCTTTGTGTTCATTGGGTGATGGGAATGGAGTTTGGCAACTCCATTCCCCACATGGCCGATTTGGGCAATGAAGAAAGAGGAGGAGAATTGAAAAAATGGAAGGATACAAGCTCAAGGTAAGAGCTCTTTACTAATGTTAATTTCGGTGCATTAGAGTAATGGAATGGGTAAACGAATAAAAGAAACCAAACTAATGTATTAGTATTGAAGTTTATGAAGTTTTGGGTATTTGAGAGTAAGTTTGAGTATTTGTGAAATTAGTAAGTGAATCGTAGGCCTTGGAGCCAAATGATTGGGTATGAGTATTAGTATTGGTAGTTGAAGAAGTATTGGTGAATGCATATTGTATTGATTGCTGGTAGGACCCTTGTAAGGGTGTGGCTAGAATAGGTATGAACTTGGTGAGAAAATGTGTGTATGGATAAGTAAGAAATGTAGAGGGACTATGGCAAATCTTGATAGGATATGTATATGTATTGATGACTTGGTGAATGGGAGAACCAAGGTATGTATTGAGGATAGTAGAGATGTTTAATGACCATGGTATGGTAGTAGTATGAGAAGTAACAAGTGCAAAATCTGTAACAAAGTATATAGAAATGTATTGGAGAAGATAGAAAGATTATTGTGCAAGGATTGGTAAGAAGAGTGTTGGACTTGGGTGTAGGTAATGTAATGACTTGGAGATGTATTTGGGATGCTAGGAGTAACATTGGTGGAGGAAATATTGAAGGGAAGGAGTTGTAGAAAAATCTGTAGCATTAGAGAAGGAAAAACTGTTGTAGGTGTTGAAAGGAAGTGAGGAAATTGTGTAAATTGTCTCATGGATTTAGTAATGGATTTGGTGGATGAATAAGGTATTTTAGGAAGCCTAAATGGCATTATATCATGTGGGATTACATGTAGGAACAATGGGGAAGTAATGGGTGAAAGAGAGGACTGAAAATAGAATTTAAAATGCAAATACTGGGCCGGACCGAACTTGCGACCGGACTTGCAAGTTCGGTCGAGCCCAGACTTACAAGACGGGTGAGCTACTGGAATCGACCGGACTTGCGACCGGACATGCAAGTTCGGTCGGACCAGAAATTTTCCCCGTCTGTAACCTACTGGAATCGACCGAACTTGCGACCGGACTTGCAAGTTCGGTCGGCCCAGAAAAATTTCCCGAGGATAGCTACTGGAATCGACCGAACTTGCGACCGGACTTGCAAGTTCGGTCGGGCCAGAAATTTCCGGTATAGATAGCTACTGGAATGGACCGGACTTGCAAGGTCGGTCGCAAGTCCGGTCCTGACAAAAAAAAAAAAAAAAAAAAAGAAAAAAAATAATTTTAAATAAGAATGACATATATATATATATCTATATATATATATATGTATGTATATATGTATATGTATGTATATCCACACATACATGTACATGTAAGAAAGTAAACCTAAGTTAAGTAAGAAAGTAAGACTTTAGGTAAAGAAAAGTAAATAAGTAATGTGTAAGTATAAGAAGTGTGAGGACATAGTAAGTACGAATTAAGTAATAATAGTTAGATTAATCATTTGAATGTATGTATATCATAGGATTTGAATTGTGAATACCGGAGGAACGTTGGGATACAAGTACAACGGTGAAAGGTATGATTTCTTCATGCCCTGTATCCTAATCTGGTTACCCCGATTTGTGTGCTTATTTGACCACCTAATAAGATAAATGCACGAACCGGATTATATTGCACTTACCTGTGCTTGTTTATATTGTTCTTGGTACATTTCCCTTGAACAATAGTTTGTATAACACATGAAATGTATGGAGGATGATATGGTGTAAATGAATCTTGTATTGTACTTCTGTATTGTATTACATTTCGTATGAATGTATATTGGGCCTTGTATTTGTAAATGTGGCTTGAATGTTGACTTGTGCTAATTCCTAACTAGCTAACTCCTAACTTAAGTGAGTAAATTGGAATGAGTACAAGTCCGATATAGCTTCGGCCACGCGTGAGGATGAGGTGACACAAGAGGTTGGATCCGATTCCTGGTTCTTAAGCTGGTCCATGGCCCAAATCCCTTAAATGGGTAGCATCCTGGATTAGTGAACCAAGTAAATCCCGGTGGTGGGACCGAGTAGTTCCCCGGCCGGAGGTCCCGACGACTTAACATGAGTAAGAGAAAGTAAACAAGTATGTATGAGTATGAGTACGTATGAGTATGAGTATGTATGCGTATGTATGGAGTAACGAGTACAAGAGTAATCTCCACCCGATTAACCCGGGTGGACCAACGAAGCTAACAAGAACTGTACCTTGTGTATGTAATGAGTATGTGTATTTGGAAGAAGGTAAGTATGTATTGGATGGTTGCATTGTATTCCTTGTACGAAATGAAGTGTACGTATGAATGCTTGTGTAAGTATTATTGTATTGTGTATAAGAGCATGTATGCATGTATGTATGAATAAAATGAACCGCATGTATTCGACCAAGTAGTCGGCGTACCCTCACTAGTACGCGGGGTATGCGGTTATCATGCTCGGCGAAAGCTGACCCCTTCGGGGGACATTTTTTAGTGTGCAGGTACCCGAAGCGAATATGGTCAAGGAAGAGACCGGAGGCACGCCCTTGTAATTAGAAAGTAAGGTAGTAGTGAGGAATGGGTAGTAAGTAGTCTCTTAGTGAGTATGTAGGAACTTGGAAGAGGTATTGTACTTGTATAAGGATCCTAGTAAACTCGGTGTGTAGATTATATTGTATTGTATTTGGAGTATTGTATTGAATGGAGATTGTAGCAGTATTTGGTAAATGGAGAATGTATTGTAGATTTGTAGTACTCGGGATTCCGGTCCATCAGACCGATGCTGTAAGTAGAAGTAGTAGCCTTGTTAGTCACGTGGGTGACTAACGGCATTGTATCACCCAATGTATGTAAGAATATATCCGCTGCGTGTATCTGGTATGTAAGGAGATTGGACGGTAAGTATTGTATTAATGGTAGGGGTGTTACAACTTTCCACATATTCCATAATCCCAAGCTAAACTAAATTGGTTTTTACAGTAGCAGATCTATCATATTTTGAGTGGAAATAGAGTATTTTGATGGAAAATAATTTTATACAAACTTCTTTAAATAAAACCATCTTTCAGTTGTCACTTGACATAATTTCAGACACTTCTACAATTATTTTATCTCATTTTTACAATTTTTTTTATAGGCAGTTTAGAGTAGCAGAAAGCGAGTGTGGCTTTATCGAACTACTGTCATAATTTCAGGGAAAGGTCTCTCCTTCCTCACACTTAAGAGAAGCAATGTCCTCATTGTTCAGAATTAAAATCAAGAAAATGACCTTTCAAATTATGACAGACTCATAAAGGATTAAATAAATACGGGTTGAACATTAATAAAATAAAGGAAGAACTGAAACTCCCCTTGTATCGTAGATTGAGGAAGGTATCCTTCCTCACACTTAGAGCTTTGGTAGGGGTGAGACGTTCCTCACACTTAAGTTCGCGCAAGTGTTCAACCAAAGGTATCGAATTTCCTAGAGCAACTGAGGTTGCTCCCATAGGCGAGTTCAGCTATATGTTGGATATAGAAGTTATTCTGAAAAGAAAACCATATATAGCCAGCAAAACTCAAATGACACCAAAAGAAAATAATAATATGAAAAACATAAATAATAATATACCAAAAAGAAACATAAAGTAAACCAAACTGTTACCTTCCTGTATGTAACAAAAGTTGACAAGGTTAAAACAGTATTAGTCTTACAAAATATTAGTAAACAACAGAGTAATAATAAATAAAAATAAAGATAACAAAAATAAAAATCACTGCGGTGGTGGTGGAGGCTGTGCTGGTCCCTGGCCTATCTGAGCGAGGAGACGCTCTAGGAGCTGAGCGGTCTGCGCATTCTGCTGCGCTGTCTGTGCATGCAACTCCTCACTCTGGTCCAAGCGCTGCATCACCCGTGCCTGCTCAGCCAGAATCCTCTGTTGTGTCTGCTCAAAGCTCTCAAACCTCTGATGGAAGGTCTGAAACTGAGTCTGGAGATCTGTCGGGATAGGTACAGGAGCAGGGATCTGCATCATGGCAGTAGTCGGCACATAGGGCTCCTCTCCCTGTGCAGTGTCAGCGGACGGTGGGTCAGGATCAGCTGAGTGTGTAGCTCCCGTAGAGGGACCCGCTGCTGTGGAAGATGCAGTGGAAGACCGAGCAGCGGTACCTCTGACCCAAGTACCGTCATCTGAGCGCGTAAATCCCCAGCTCCGCACAGTCAGCAGTGTGACTGGGCGCTTTCCTGTACGGAGCTCTAAAGCGTGCTTGACCTTTGCTGAGAGTGGGACGGAACCGATAAGGTGGAGCCCGAGGAAGAAGGGAAAAATGGGAGTGATCTTCTTCTTCTTCGTCCTCAGGTAGGAGACCACCTTATGGAGCTGGCCGAACATGATGTGGCTGAAGGAGATGCGCTGAGCGGGTGGAAATGGACCTAGGAAGTAGTCTAGTAAGGCACAATCCTCATCAGTAGCATCATGCGCCCCAGATGGGCGAATCTGATGACTGAGGATCTCCAGGAGAAGCCTCTGCTGCAGCGTGGGGAAGCTAGCGAACGGGAGGACATCCTTCTCCTCCTCCCCTCTATGCCGGATCCTCCGACCTACAACCTGAAGCCACCTGGACTTCGACCTCTGCAAGTACTCCTCTGTGAATCCTCGGATATCGTTAGGACCATCCGGGATGTGTAGGAGAAAAGTGAATGACGAGGGTGTGACCTCCACAGGGTGATGGCGTACATAAGAGGTGATGCTCATATTGCCCGCCCGGGCATTAGCATAAAATTCCCTAACTAGCTCCGGACAAAAGACTCCCTGCCCTAACCTTAGGACCATCGAAAGTCCTAGCCTGGCAAATAGAGTATCCTCCCCTGTAGCCTCTAGCACTGCAGGCTCAAATTTCCTCTCCATAATAAAGTCCTTGCCTAGATCGAACCAAGCACGAGCCTCTGCTGAGATAAAGCTGTCGTCCCGAAGACAAGGTGCAGAAGATGATGCACCGGGACAGTCGCCACCATGAATACGAGGCATACTAATATATATTTAAAATTAAAAGCAAACAACATTAACAGCATAACAATAAAATATTAAATATTAAACAGAGTAATAATAACATGAAAATTAATAGACAATAACAACATAAAAATTAATAAACAAAAACAGCATAAAAATTAAATAGAAAATAACATCATAAAAATTAACAAATAATAACAACAAAAACGTTAATAAATAACATAGAAATTAATATTAACTAAACATTAATATTTAACATAAACAACTGAGCAAAATAAGATGAACAAAGAATGTGAAATATAAACAGAATAATTATACAACATAAATTCTATCGAAAATTCGACAGAGTCTCCCCTAAAATTCTTCGTTTCTCCACAATTAAATCAGTCAGATTCAAGGTATTTTAATACCGTCATCAAACAAATCCATAAATAACAAACTATAATCATAAAATTCATTCGTTTAACTAACAAGGCAAAATAAAATTGGAAAATGCTAGTTTCAACATAGAACTTTCGTAACTACCATTCACCAATTTTAGAATTCATCAAAAACACCCAATCTAAGTGTAATGAGTGAAGATTTAACCTTGTATATGTATATTATGATTGATAGAGGACATATTCGAGACAAATCTAGCAAATAGAATTTGAAATTTTCGAATTTAAGGAATTAGGGATTCGAAACTTCAATCCTTAATTTATCCTAATGTAGTTCATCATTTACAGATTTGAAGCTATAGAAACGTAGAGAATTGAAAAACGAAGATTTCGGTACTAACCTTGTATGATTTGGTGGAGAAACGAGGAAGAAATGTTGAATTGAGGGGGAGGGCGATTCGCGCGGCTGGGCTGTGTTCTTCGCTTCTGTCGGGTTCGAACTCTCTGAATTGGGGAAGAACAACTGGAGTGAAACGCGGCGCTTCAGTTCGGTTTTTTTTTTTTTAATGTCGAGTCTCGTCCGCCCGTTACGAGGCGGTCTCGGGTATGTGTGGCGTCCGCCCGTTTTGAGGCGGTAACGAGGCGGAGCGGCTGTGTGTGGTCCGCTTGTAAAGTGGCGGACAAGAGGCGGTAGGCCTCTGCTTCTCTTCTTTTTTTTTTTTGATTTTCATTAAGCTGTACCAAACATCAACAAAATAAAAACGTGAAGAATTTATAAGTTAGTAGAAAAATGTCAGTAGTTAATTTACAGAAAATTTAATGTTAGGGACAATGGAAATTTAATGTTAGAGACAATGGAAATTAAAATGTTAGAGACAATGGAAATTAAATGTTAAGGACAATGGAAATTAAATGTTAAGGACAATGGAAATTAAATGACAATAATATAAGAGTTAGTAATTAGATGTCAGAAGTTAGATGTCCGAAGTTAGATGGCCGAAGTCAGGTGTCCAATGTCCAATGTCCAATTAATATTAACAGATTATTAAATAATTATTATTAACAAAAATATAGTAGATAATTAATATTAACAATAAACAAAATATTATAGACATAATATTAACAGAAATAAGAGAACAAAATATTTATAATTAAACAGGTGAATAATCCGGGGCTTAGGAACTAGAATAAATCTAGTCCCGGCAACGGCGCCATTTTGCAGAGTGGAATATTCGTGAGTGGTTAAACTGGTGTAAAATTAAAAGAAAAGAAATTAAAACTCAAAATAAACGTCGGGCTGCAAACAAATCCCGGTCGCAGTAGTATAGTGAAAATGTAAGCGACCGGATATCGAACCACGGGACTAATATACATATTATAGTACCTAAGCGTGTCACAAAGAGGGGGGATTAATTGACTTGTTACATATAAATAAAAACAGTTAATAAAATTAACTAAGTAAGCAAATAAACTAAACGGGACTCTGGTTCAGATTAATATTATCTGCTCTTTCATGCTATTCCTACTGGTTTAACTATAATTGTCTGGCAAAATTCCTTTAATTATCTTAAGGACTAAGTCATAGCCTCATAAGAACTCGTTTACCAGAAATGCTCGGTCTAATCAAGGTTCGAGCGCTCTTATGTAAACGGACATTAGGTTCCAGGAAATATAATTGCATCTGAAAATACTAACTTATTAAATCATAATAAGCTTTCTCCAGATTTACGGCTTAATTAACCTATCTATTTATCACCTGGTCTGATCAAAATAGACTTAGCAAGCAATTTAATAAACTCATGACATTTATTAAAAAGGCGAGAGATAAGCTTTAATCGTAACAAACTTCATTAAATTAAAACCAGTAAAAACATTGCATAATTAATACAGAACATAATAATCATTCGCAAAGTATACGAACTCTAGCCTAACATATTAAATAGTTTGGTCTTCTATTTAAATACGTGAGACTAGAGGTGAAATTAATGAGATGAAAAGAAAACAAATGGAGAAGCGGGAGATTAGAGATGAAAATGAACGAGTGAATGAAGGTGTAGTGGTACGAAGATGGAATGATGGTGTGAATTGGAACTCCAGCAGGAACCACGGACGGAACCTCTGGAATGACAATTAAGAAGGTAAGCTGAGCGTTGTATTTATAGAGGAAGAAGAATCAGCAGAGGAGCAGCTCATTGATTGAGCTCGTTGATTGAAGCTTCACTGATTGCAGGAGACAGGAACAACGGGCGAGTGATTTCTGGTAGGCGCCGACTGCTAATTGATATAGGAATCAAGTTGCAGAGCGAGTGGGCGAAGAAGATAACCCGTTGATTTCCTGCACATTTACACGTGTCCGCTAGATAAGTGGCGGTCTCCTTTGTATCTCAACCGCACGGTAATAGGCGGCCTCCTCTGTCTATTGTCCGCCTGGTGTTTCTATGTGTTGTCCGCCTCGTATGAGGCGGTCTCCTCTGTCTCTATTTCCTTCTCTTGTCCGCGTGTTAACAGGCGGTTTCCTCCTTAGAGCTATCCGCCTATAATGAGGCGGTCGCCTCTTGTTTGTGTCGTGCGCCTGCTTGCATGCGGTACAGAGGCGGTTATCATATGTTACATGCACGTGTTCCTTTAATCCTTATGTGTTAGTTTGTCATTTTTCCTACATTTTAACACATATAATACATTAGTTAATATAACAACATAAATATAGGAAAAACCCAAGATAAGTGAGAAACATTACTAAAAATGATGCAATTAATAAGGTGATTAAACATTAATAAGTCTATATGTTTTGCACTTATCAGTTAGGAGTTAGATCGTTAGGAATTAGTAGAAGTCCATACTTATTTTCCATACATACATACAATACACAAGTACTCATACTTACACATACACTTCATTTCCATTCATACATTTCATGAATTATACAAACTAAATGTTCAAGAAGATTCAACAAGAACGAAATAGTTCAAACACAGTTAAGTGCAATATAAGTCCGATTCGTGCATTTATCTTATTGGTGATCACATAAGCACACAAATCGGGGTAACCAAGTTAGGATACAGGGCATGAAGAAATCATACCGTTCACCGTCGTAAGGTACTACCGGTTCCTTTGGAGCTCAACTATTGGATTCCTATACATTCATGAAGTAGTATGATCAATGATCTATTATTGATCTACTTACTCCTTCATTGATACTTTCAATGTATACTTGCTACTTCATTACTTTCTTACTTGGTTATAAAACCATCTTTTTCCTTACTATTTCTTACACTTGCTTCCTTATTCATTTACTTACTTTCTTACCATTATTACCTCATTAATGGTGTATTACTACATATATATGCATATATGTATATAGGCATATATATATATATATTTATATGTATATGATTACTATAATCATATAATTAAAACATTTTTTTTTTGACTCGACCTGTAACACCCCAACTCAATCCAAATGTGGTCTCGCAACTTAACAGCTTATACATATACATGTCACAGCGGAATTCTTTACACTCCAGGACCTTGCCACGGTCTGACTACAGAATATACCGAACATTAATACAACAACTTTAACCAATTACATTTCCTTCTTACAATCCCCTCATATCCTATACATCTTACTAACTCAATTGCCATACGAGAGTACATGCACAACTCGTAGGCCACACTTAACCCTTCACACTTGTACCCCTTCATACTCTCGTGACGGCCGCCTCCTGATGTTCACCTGTGTAGTAAAAACAGCCCCCAAAGGGGGTCAGCACGAATGCTGGTACGATCCTCTCATGGCCCCCAAGCTAACGTGGCTACGACGACTAATTGTCGATAGCATGGAGGTTGATTAGATGCACAACATAATAGAAAGTGCAGTAAACAACAACTCAGATATGAACAATCAAAGTTCACACACAATGAACGACTTAAATGCGTTCCCTTAATTAGAGAGTTAATTATTTAACTCCTTAAGTAATGTTCCCTCTTAATCTTAGTCCATCCTTATCTCACCTCAATCTTAGTCTATCTTAATCTTAGAAACAACCATCCTTTAATAAGGAGTGGATGTAGCTTATCTTAATCTTAATAATACAAACCATCCTTTAAAAAGGAATGGTTGCAACTTATCTTAACCTTACCTTAATCTTAATCTTAACTTATTCTCAGTATACAAACCATTCCTGGAGGGAAATGGTTGTATCCTAAGTCCAAACCTGGGATTTAGGTGATCCCACCGCACCATCTTAATGCCACCTACCCTGGACGGGAGTCCAGTGTAGCTGAGCCGGCAACCGGCCCTAGGCTACAAGTCCGAAGACAAGTCCTTAAGCGGAAGTCGAATCTGCTATAGATACCGACCCCCTTTCCTTAGCATGCATGACCGGAGTCAGTCCCGGATTTCCTCACTCAAGTTCCAGTTAGTAGTAGTCTCAAGACCATGTTCGTTGGTTAACCTCTTTCGGTTTATATCAAACCCATATTAGGGAGTGTTCCTTAGTCTCACTCAATTCCTTACTCAACGTTGGTTAGTAAGTTCTCACGGTATGTTGTGTTAGTTTTCAAACATCACACAACAATACAATAAACATAATATTCCGGTTGCATGCTTTATCTTGTTTAGTGAACACACAAAAACAAATAGCACACAAGCCGAGGGACACCTCGTTAGCAAGCAGGTCACAAGAAGAACTGTACCGTACACCTGGAGATTGGCTAGCTCTCAAAACGATGCTCGCCCAATCCGTCGAACACCTCCGACTATCTAGATCCTATAACATAGTAGCTGGGTAGGTTAATGACTTAGTTATCTCCTAAACATTCTGTTACCATACGTAACTCTCTTAATTAAACTTCCAACTATATACACATGTATATTTATATATAACTCCTCACAAGTCTAAGTATATTTTTATAGATATATATATATATATATATTTACAACATCGTATCAACTCAACAAATACGTTCCAACTTTAATAATTGCATTAACTGTATCATTACAACCTCTAATTAATTGTTGCAGAGTTCCGATCCTTCAATTATATACTTATTCGAATTAAATGTCACGCTTTATGCCCTTTATCTACTTAACCTTGGTGTGTCTATATAGGCACACTTGTTCTTATAATTGTTATTGATATTATAACATTATATCAATCCTCCAATAATTCCAACTTATAATTTAATCCCAACTATATATATATATATGTCCATACATAAGTGTTTTTCCATTATTCTAAGGTTACACTAATATACACATTCATATCCTCGTAAATTTCTAAGTTCCTTATATTTTAACCTCTAACTACATATACGTACTTATACCCACATATATATATATATAGCCTCGTAAACTCTAATATTAACCCATAATACATACATATACAGTAATCTTAATATTTACACATTAATACCAATTTAATAAAAACAATTCCTTTATTATTTTAATCCATCTATTGACCCCTTACTAATAATTTATTAATCTATTTACAACTTACCAGTTTAATACTTAGTTGACCCAATTCATTGTTTCAATTTTTATCTCTCCTAATTTGGTTAATTGATTGAATTTCATTAAGACTAATTTTGAACCAAATCTGGTTTGCTAATCTAGTGGACTACTTCTAAGTACAGTCTCATCTATCATCCCATTTTCTATCTTAATCCTACATTGGTCTAAACCCAAATCAACTTCCTTTTGACCAGTTTTCAAAGCTGGCCCATTTCCAGTTTGACCATTTAATTTTTACTAAATTATAGTTTGACTGATTCCTATTGTGACCAATTCGCTTACTAATTTTCCAGATTTAAACAACCACTTAAATTTGCCTATATTACACTTTAGTCCCAAATTTGCTATAATATACCATTTCGCCCCCAATTTTTTTCCAATTGCCAATTCAAATCCAGAAACCTTAATTTGACTAGAATTTTTATTTGACCAGAAACTCAAATCCTGAAATTTCCCATTTTTAAACAGTAATTCCGAAAGCAGAATCCTACCAAAAATTTAATTTTTGAAATCCTCAAATCATACCAATATATACCAAATTATCGGTCTTCTAACAACTTCAAAATTTACCAATTCCAAACATTTCAAATTACCAAACATGAATTTGGCTTGCGCATATACAAATGTCCAGTAACAACTAAAATTTTCGAAACCTCAACCATACACCAATACCCCTATTTTGGATTCAAACATAAACACTCAACTCTCATCTAACTTCTAGATTTTCGCATACGAAAATCGTCACCACCCACACAACATTAGAAGTCCGATTTTTGGACATACAGAAACCGAAAAAATTTTGGTAGGCTATAATCTTAATACATAATGGTTAAATCTTTAACCTTTATGTTCATGGGGTGGAATTTGGGCTCCCAGATTTTCGGCCTTTCAGTTTGTTGCAGGTTTGCTCACGATTTCTCCCCAGATTCGGTCGAACAGGGGGACGTCCAGCTTCTTAAGGATTTCGGTTTGAATCGAACCTGAGTTTCACCTCCATTTTTCTTCTGTAGATCTCGGGTTTTTTTTTGACACCATGTCGAGTCCGAATCTGGCATGGAAGCATGTAATCCTTGATCGCTGGAGAGGAACGCGAAAGAAGGATGAAGAGGTGTGATGTTACTTGCTCCAGTTTAGGGTGACAAATCGAGAGTGAATTAGAGGATGAGGAGGCATGTTCGTGAGCAGGAACAAGAAGAGAGGAGAGCAGCGTGAAAGTGTTTGCTAAGGTTCGCAAGTACGTGAGTGAGGAGAATGTGAATGAAGAAAGTTAGGTCTGTAACTTACCGTGAGAGTAAGAATTGAATGAGTTGGGCTTTTTTTTTTTGAGTAGATAAACTAACGAGAGTGAAGGGATACTGGGGCCGGCCCAGTCCCTTGGCTGGTCGGTCCAATTTTTTTTATAATGTTACTTATAATGTCGTTTTTAGCTCGTTTTAAGTCCGTTTTTTTTATGCCGCCTGAAACACGATGTCTCGTTTAACGAGATGAACCATTTTATGATTCCAAATTTATATTTTCAAACAATAACAATTATTGTTATTTATAAATTTAATTAATTATAATTTAATCCCTAATTGGTTTGTGTTTCGCCATTTTTAGGCGAAAACACGACATCTTTTATTCTGACTGTTTAACCAATTTTTCCAATGCCTCTAAAATTACCCAAATAATATTATAAGGTGTCCACGACCTCGTTTTCACTTATAAAATATTTGTGACACATTTTTCAAGGTAAAACGATTAGTTTTATTTTCGTTTGTATTTCTTTTTCCTAAATCTCCTTAACGTCGTTTTAGGTTTCGTTTATGTTTCCTAACGAGTTTTAGGGTTTAGTTAAATATTATATTATTCCCTTTTACTTATTTAAGGGTATTTAATTCCTTAATCTCTCATTAATTACTTTTATTTAATTAATTCATGATTAATTAAAGTAACTAAGGTTTGGGATATTTCACGACCGGACTTGCGACCGACCTTGCAAGTCCGGTCCATTCCAGTAGGCTACATCGTGTGAAAATTCCAGGGCCGACCGACCTTGCAAGTCCGGTCCCAAGGTCAGTCCATTCCAGTAAGTTTCGCAGTTGAAAATTTTAGCCCGACCGACCTTGCAAGTCCGGTCGCAAGGTCGGTCCAATCCAGTAGCTTGCATTACGGGAATTTTTCTGGCCGACCGAACTTGCAAGTCCAGTCGCAAGTTCGGTCTATTCCAGAAGCTCTCATCTGCGGAATTTTTCTGGCCGACCGAACTTGCAAGTCCGGTCGCAAGTTCGGTCCATTCCAGAAGGTTTCGGACGGGAGAATTTTCTGGTCCGACCGAACTTGCATGTCCGGTCGCAAGTCCGGTCGATTCCAGAAGGTTTTCCCGTCTTTGTAAATCTGGGCTCGACCGAACTTGCAAGTTCGCAAGGTCCGGCCCAGTACTTCAGTTTTAAAATCTGTTTTTGGGTGTTTTCTTTACCCATTGTTTCCCCAATCTTTACCAATACTTCCCTACATATTTACCACTCATTTAGATGCTCTAACTCACCTTAATTCATTCTCCAAACTTACTACTCAATTCCTACACAACTTACACCAAATTTCCTCATTTCTTCCCAACGCTTGCATCAGTTTTCATTCTCCCTTTGCTACAGATTTTGTTTCCTCTTCTTATGCTACGGATTTTTATTCAAACTTCTATCCTCCATTGCTCCCTCAACTAATGCTACTCCTAGCATTCCAAAATACATTATCTTACACTCTAGTTTCATCCCATTTACAAACTCATTCAAAATCTGTTTCAAGACACTAAACACTCCCACTACTCTTCTCCCAATACACCTAGTTATTACCTAGGTTACTTCCTCTTCTTAAACACTTAAGTCCTCTCATTTCCTACACAAAATTTGACATAGTCTCCCCTATATTTTTAACATTCTCCACACATTATTTCAGCTCACATTTTCTCATTCTCATAACCTGTTTATGCAATACATTATACTCACAATTCAACACTACTACAACAACATAAAATTCCTGCACATACTCAATCAATACCCAATGTTTTCCCAAGCTTTTAAACTTCATTTAAAAACTTCAAAACTGTTACATTCTCTTCTCCGGGGGGGTTGAAATTTTGGGTATAACAGATTGCCCCCCGTCAACTAGGCTTTGTAATGAAGATGAAAAGACTAGTTGATGCCTGAGTGATACCCCAAAATTTTGGATCTTAAAAGGCCCTATATGCAGATTGCGTCGAGCTATTCTAAGGCGCCGACTACCTATGAGTGAGAATGAGAAGATGTCAAGTGATTCTAAGGCGTTGACTACCTATAAGATGAAGTAATGTCAAGCAATTCTAAGGTGTTGACTACCTATAAGATGAAGTAATGTCAAGCGATTCTAAGGCGTTGACTACCGAAACGATGAAAATGATGTCAAGCTATTCTAAGGCGCTGACTACCTATAATGAGTGAAATGTGCTTAATGTGATGATGAATTGTATGACCTAGGTGCATCTAGGGACCGGAACCTATTCCGAAGTGTGTGTAAAAGGTTAAGGACTGAGAGTGCCAAACGTGGCAGGTGCTAAGGAAGTGGGTAAGACTTATGACAAGCTTGAGGGTGAGTTCTTCTACTCAAGTGAGAATTTGTATCTGTAAAGAATCTGCATCTTCGTGGTGAGAATCTGTATCTGAATCTACGGGTGAGAATCTGTATCTCTGAAGAGTCTATATCTATGGATGAGAATCTGTATCTCTGAAGAATCTGTATCTTCGTGGTGAGAATCTGTATCTCTGAAGAATCTGTATCTCCGGGGCGAGAATCTGTATCTCTGAAGAATCTGTATCTTCGGGGCGAGAATCTGTATCTCTGAAGAATCTGTATCTCCGGGGTGAGAATCTGTATCTCTGAAGAATCTGTATCTCCGGGGTGAGAATCTGTATCTCTGAAGAATCTGTATCTTCGGGGTGAGAATCTGTATCTCTGAAGAATCTGTATCTCGGGGTGAGAATCTGTATCTCTGAAGAATCTGTATCTCCGGGGCGAGAATCTGTATCTCTGAAGAATCTGTATCTTCGGGGTGAGAATCTGTATCTCTAGTCTATGATGAGGAGTTTCATGCAGACGGATGCAAGGTAAACTTTATGCAAATGATCATGATGAAAGTTGATTATGAAAGTGCCAAACGTGGCTATGATGATGTGCATGTCAAATTACAATCAAAGTGTATGTAGGAAACTTGTCCAAAACAAGAAATCGTTGGAAAATGTGCCAAACATGGCAATGTTAAGGATCAAAAATTGTCCAAAGCAAGACATTGCTAGAAAGTGTGCCAAATGTGGCCATGATGAGGTTTATGAAACCGAAGTGTTTAAAGGAAAGTTGTTCAAGACAAGAAATCGTTGAAAGAGGTGCCAAACGTGGTAGTGTTTGAAGAAAATTCTGTTTAGTGAAAAGGAAAGTGAAATTATCATCTCCTAACTATAGACTTCGGACTTGTAATTTATCTCCTACGAGATGAACATGCCGCCGGTGGGGTATGGTGTATGATGTGAAGGTAAGGGCTTATGTGGGCCTGTGGTGTTTGATGTGCAGGTAAGGGCTTATGTGGGCCTGTGTAGTGGAGGTGTGGAGGTAAGGGCTTATGTGGGCCTGTGTGGTGTATGAAGTGAAGGTAAGGGCTTATGTGGGCCTGTGGTGTTTGATGTGGTGGTAAGGGCTTATGCCTGTGGTGGGATGGTGGTGCTCAAGCTTTAGGTTTCAATTGGTGTTGTCATGGCAATTGTTGGAACCAACAATTGCCCCCAGTATTTTTCCTTAGGACAATCTGAGCTAGAGTTCATGGCAATTGATCGTTCCGATCAATTGCCCCCAGTATTTTCTTTGATTAAACGTGTGAACAAGTCTCATCCTCACAGGGTCGAGGCTTATGCTTTGATGTGGTGCTTCCTATCCTACACTCAACGTGGTTGGTGTTTGCACTCATTTCTCGCTCATGGTCATAACCTCTAGACCATTGAATTCGATATTTGATGGATTTACGCATTTGATCTGTTACTTTCACGTGATTGGACACACAACTATCAAGTCGGAAGTCTTCAGAGCTTATAACGTGGCCATAGGGTGTGATGAAAGACGACGGGATCATGGAGGGATATTTGAGGTATGTGGAGCCTAAATGGGTGACCAAAGCTGCAACTTGCGTCTTCTCTCGGATTCATCTTCCTTGTCTTGAAGTCGTCTGGCTGCTTCATGTTGACGTTGTTTTCGAGCTTCTGGACTTGGACTTTTGAAGTTGTCCTTTACACCATTTCTCTTTTCGTCATTTGGATTTCTTCGAGGCACTTCGGGTTTGCCTTTTTGTTTTATCCTTTATTGACTTTGCCTTCGGGGTTCTTGTGTTTCCCGGTTTTGAGTTATGAGAGTTGTTTTGATGTGAGCTCTCTGGATCCTGTGCCACTTTGGGACCATTTACGGATCACTTCGTCATGCTGATAGCGGCATCGCTTCTTTGGACTGATTAGATTGTTATCTGAGAGTCGGGCTCCTCGCTTCCTTTGGTCACCGGGTCGGTAATTCATCATTGGCTGGGTGATTCTGTGGAGTTCATAATATCGAAAAGGGATATATGAAAGGCTCAGCGGGGGTGCCTAGGGTTTAATGACAGGGTTTACAAGCTTTTGGCTATGTGGTGCTGTACCTAGGTGCTTCGTCATTCCTGATAGTTGTGTATCCGTTCTTTGTTACTTTTCGCAGGTCTAAGAGTAAATTTACAAATTATCTCCTTCGGTCGGAGTTATGCCATTTACATTTTCCTTTGTATGTGGTCCCACCGGAGTCGTGTAAAAATGACACGCTCGTTCACTCATGGTTTTTCCGCTCAAGACACTCTCGTGAATTTCACTTAGAGACTAGTTCACACGCTTAAACGAAAGATTAAAGATGACGATCCTGAACTCAGATTGCCCCCAGTATTGACCTGGGGTTTATGACAACACTTAAATAGATGCGGATTTTGGAATGCTTCGTGGATATTATGGGATAGTCTATGGTGTGAGGACGGACATGTTCACCCTTTTAGAAACAAAAGACAAGTCATTTTATTCCATAGTCGGGAAATGATTACTCTGTGATCCCTTAAAAAGAAAACAAATTTTTGTGTTTTTGTTTTGTTGAATGAATGCACAAAAAATTACGAAAATCGAACTATGCTCTTATTCACGAATGGAAAGATAACATCAAAAGTTGTAATCTAAAATGATAAAGGAAGCTAACTACCATAAAAGTTAGAAGAATGATTGAGAAAAGAAAACTACTAAATCGAGAAAACTTCTGAAATAGTGATGTTGAACAGTCTGATGCCAACGTGTTGAAGACTGGAGCTGTTGACCGTCGGGGCGCCATTGACCATGATTGTCTTCCTTCCAAGCTTCGAGTGGGCCCTGTAAAATGCCCATGGGTTATGTAGGAAGTAACTGGGCCTGAGTCTTCGCCAAACTGAGAGTGAAGTGCATAGATTAGAGTGATTCCTAGACTAGAACGGACATGTAGGCCTGAATCCAGAAATTGAGCAAACAAGCTGAAAGAAATCACATGGACCGTGAATGGGCCACTGGGCCGAGGGATAAGCCTTGAAGTCTAGATTCGTTTGATGCTCTTGTTGGGCCTTGAAGCCGGAAACTGGAATGAATTATGCAAACTATCTTGGATTCAAATGTTTTATGGGCCGAAATTCTGATTGAGAGCGAAGCTCATGGGCCAAAACTATGAATTGGTCTATGGGCTCAAATGGAATGAGTTATGAGTGTGGTACTTGGGCCAGAATGATTGCTCTATATGTGAACTGGAATTTGGGCCGAGTGATTTTGGTTTGGCCTAACAGATGACACCTAGATCTAAGGTTTTGGGTTAGGGTCATGATAAGAAGTCTACCTAGACTAGAATGAGCCCTTGGGCCGGAATGTGTTTGGGCCTGAAGTAAAGCACATGAGCTGGAATGGTCCCTAAATCACAAATGGGCCTAACTTTCTTCGGGCCAGAGAAGATGGTTGCTAAGCCGAAAAAGATTTTGTTTTCAGGACTTGTGAGTTATTTCAAGTTCAGATGGATTTCCTTTTTATGGGCCTAGAACTAATTGGATAATTCAAAATGGGCCAGAAGAGAAATCACCTAAGTCTAGGCTTTTGGGCCGAAGCCCGAACGACTCACATGTTAAACCAAACAGGGCCTCTGGGCCGCAAACAAATAGAGCTGCCAATTCGTTTTGGGCTAGGTTGATGTAGGAGAAGTTCCTATCAATCTCTAGGCTGGGTAGTGGGCCGATCATACAAGCAAACAAGGCCCACACAAATTCAACATGTCCTCACTAGACGTTTAAATCAAACCGGGTATGGATCGATCCGGAGAGGTGCTTGGGGCGTGGGCCCAGGTCACCACAAAGGAATAGGGCTTGCACGCTATTCTCTTTGGGCTTCCCCACTCTTTTCACATCACCTGAAGGTGTGCGTCTACGGTCGGGTCTTTGACTGACCAAACAAAGGGCTAGGTAAGGGCACTGCCAGGAAAACGCTTGGGGCTAAGGCCCAGGTATTAAGGGGGTGTGGTTAGACGACACCTCCTCTTTTCCCCCGCTTATTCACATCACCTAAAAGGTGTGAGTCCCTGACAGGGGACCCTAATGGGTCCCGGGGTGAAACTGGTTTGTGTGGACCCTCGCTCTCATATGATGCAAGGGTGCAAAAATTTAAAGTGCGCACGAAAGTAAACAAACAAAGTAATAAAGCCATAAATAAACAATTTTTCGAGTTAAGCCCTCTTTCTTAAAATTAAACAAGTTAAAATTAAGAATTTTCCCCAGCAGAGTCGCCAGTCTGTGAGCCTCGATTTTAAACCCTATCCTATGTGGATTAAGTTGATTAGGATCTAATCGGGTTTTAGGTCCACTTATAACCTAAGATTAATAACTATGTCATATAACAATAATTATTAAAACCTAAGCTAGCTCACTGGAACCTATTATGAGTCGCCACCTAATTTTAACCTAGAGTAAATTAGGAAAGGTAGAGTTCGGGTTCGGGGGCTTGGTATTCGACTTATTTAGGGTTCAATTACTTTCATTACCCTTCCTAGGTCGTTTTTCCTCTACTTGGTTTATTTACGGCTTATTACGAGTCGTTTTAACCTAAGTGCGCGAGCTTCTGTTTTTTTTTTTGTTTTTAGCATTTTTTGACAGAAAATAAAGTGAAATTGAAAGATACCTAAACTAGGGTTTCAGGCAGAATTAGGTCGAATTTTGATTCCGTCCGTGGCCACGGACCTAATGTCCGAACCCACGGACCCTAATACATACAAAAATCAAATTTAAACAGAAACGAGATTTTGAAAAGTCCGGGGCCACGGACAGGACCCGTGGGCCCGGACATGTTTTATAAAACCCTAAATTTTGAAAATAAAAATATCCCGCCACCGTCCGGGGGCGTCCGGCTTTCGGACAGAGCGTCCGGGACCCCGGACATAGCGTCCGTGGGTGCGGACCGACCTCGGACGGCGGCGTTGAGGCTGTTCCCGGGTGTTTTTGGCTCAAAATTTATGGGTACGTAGCCTGAAAGATTCTAAACATGTTAGTGATCAAAAGTTTTCAATTTGACTACGAATTAAGGACGAAACTTATTGAACAAGTTAGTGGACAGAAACGCAAACAAACCTTAATTCAGAAGCAAAGAAAAGTTAGTTCGAATAGGAATTTCAACCAGAAGCGTATTGTGATCAGTGGAGTTAAAGAATTCGAATTCTAACCTGTTTTGGCTTCGGGATTTGGTTGTTCCTTCACGTCGGGAAACTTCGAACGCGTCGTTGGTAGCCGATCCGGTTCAACTTTGACCCGAGTTTCTGATTTCTTCTTCCTTGTATGTTTAAGGACGGTTTGCTTCTGCTTTTGTGGTGTTTTGGTGCTTGGAAGTTCAATAGGAAAAAAGGATGAGTTTTTGGTGATTTTGGGGTGATTTCTGCAGTGTTTCGGTATTGATTTGAGGCTTGGAAGTGTAAAAACGTGGGAAGAAGGTTTGTGGCTGTGTTCTCTGACTTTGGAGGTGTTCTCCTTTGCCCTAGTTCGTTCTTGGGGGGTCCTTTTATAGAAAGAGCATGGTCAAATTGATAGAGCAAGATCTTTATCTAAAAGACTGATTTTGTGCTCTAAGGGAATCTGATTTTTTAGAATATGTTGCAAGCCGATAAAAATTATGAAAATTTAACTGAAGGTAAAGAATGATTTTTAGGAATTTTGAGAGTTGGAATCGGATTAGTTTGATAAATAATCGATTAGATAAAAATCGCACAATATGGAATCTCCCATAATTCGAAATAACGAAATTCCAATGGCATTAGTCTCTAAATATCATCCTCTATCTTGTGTTAAAATTGCATGACATTTTGTTTTGATTTCGGTATTTTCCGGAGGAGAGAAAAATTGCAAAAATGATTGAATTTCTCTTTTAAATTTTGGGATAAGGTTCCCAATAAAATAATTTCAGGTTTATGACTGTATGTAGTCATGGTAACCATGTGAAAATTTTATTTTGATTTTGGAAACCTTTTAATTTCTATTTTAAGGCTATTTCATGTGTTAATTATTAAAGAAATTAGCTTATAATATGAATTAAAAGCTAAATTTCCAGAATATATATTATCAGAGAATCATGAATTACCTTTCATAATGACCATGATATTTGGAAGTGTTTGGAGATAATGAACAAGTCATATGAAAAATAGAAAATCCCGAGAATGTCCTTGGAAAATCCTGCATTGGTGCATTTTGACCACTTTGCCCTTTGTAACATGTATGCCTTAGAGACCACTCCGGGGGGGTTGAAATTTTGGGTATAACAGGTATACGGCCCTACAAATTTCGGGCTCAGTTTGCCCTTTTGGCCAAATCGAAAGACGCCCTTCATAGGTGAGACACGCAAGAACACTTGGTCACCCACGGCGAACTCAAGGTCGCGTCATCGCACATCCGCATAGGATTTCTGTCTATCTTGGGCTGCTTTCATATTTGCTCGGATTTGTTGTACTTCCTCTTGTACTTGTTCCAAATACTCCGGTCCTATGATGACCGCTTCGCTTGACTCATCCCAACACAACGGGGTACGGCAAGGTCTACCATACAAAGCTTGGAACGGCGACATCTTAATCAAAGCATGGTAGCTATTGTTATACGAAAACTCGATAAGATGAAGCTTCTCAATCCAGCTCCCCTGGAAGTCTAATGCACATGCCCTTAGCATATCCTCTAGTGTTTGGATGGTCCTTTCTGTCTGACCGTCTGTGGATGGAAGGCGGTGCTAAGCTTCAACTCAGTACCAAGCGCTTCCCGTGTTGCTCTCCAGTATCTCAAAAGAAATCTGGTGTCGCGGTCAGATACAATGGTTTTCGGGACTCCGTGGTGTCGGATGATATCCTTGTCGAATAGCTCCACGAGCTTCGCCACCTTCCAGGTGTCCTTCATCGGTATGAATCGGGCAACCTTGGTGAGACGATCGACTACTACCCAGATCATGTTGAGTCCTCCCCTAGCAGGTGGGAGTCCAACAACAAAATCCATAGAGATATCGTGGAATTTCGACTCCGGAATGGGCATGGATTGCACCATTCCTCCCGGTCTTCGGTGCTCGAACTTCACCTTCTGGCATGTGAGACACCTCAGAACATACTCAGTCACGTCTGATTTCATTCCTGACCACCAGAAGTACCTCTTCATGTCTTTGTACATTTTAGAGGCTCCCGGATGGACATGCAATGTCGAACAATGTGACTCTCGCAGAATGCGATCCCTTAGCTCAGCATTGCTTCGGGGGATGCATAATCTGCCATTCAAACGGATCAGACCATCTTCATGCAGTTTGAAGTCGTACTTTCGGCGCTCGAAGGTACCATCTGTGATTTTCTGTCTGATCTCTGTGAAGTAAGGGTCGCTCAACTGAGCATCTCGCACCTCGTCAACCAAGCTAGAAGAAGCGAGTAGCGAATGGAGCGAGTGTGCTCGACGACTCAGGGCGTCGGCTACTACGTTTGCCTTCCCTTCTTTATACTGGAGGTTGATGTTGTAATCCGAGAGGAACTCCATCCACCTCCTCTGTCTTAGATTCAGTTCTTTCTGGGTAAATACATACTGCAAACTTTTGTGGTCGGAGTAGATGGTGATGCTTACCCCATAGAGATAGTGTCGCCATATCTTCAAGGCGAAGACAATGGCTCCTAACTCTAGATCATGTGTCGGGTAATTCTCCTCATGCTTTTTCAGCTAGCGAGAAGCATAGGCTACTACCTTGCCATGCTGCATGAGTACGCATCCCATGCCCTTGCCCGATGCATCACAATACACCTCAAATCCCTCTGTGCCCTCTGGAAGTGTGAGAATTGGCGCTGAGGTCAATGAGTCTTTTAGTTTCTGGAAGGATGCCTCGCACTCGCTTGTCCATACAAACGGTGCATCTTTCTTCATCAATGACGTCATGAGCTTAGCGACTTTTGAGAAGTCCTTTACAAACCTCCGGTAATAACCCGCTAAACCAAGAAAGCTCCGGATGTCGGTAACAGTCTTAGGTCTAGGCCATGATCGCACTGCTTCAATTTCGGATGGATCTACTGAAATGCCCGCGCTCGAGATGACATGACCGAGGAATGATACCTAATCTAGTCAAAACTCGCATTTGGAGAACTTCGCATACAGCTGGTTCTCGCGTAGTGTCTCAAGTACTCTTCTCAAATGGTTTTCATATTCTTCTGCTGACTTTGAATACTCAAGGATGTCGTCGATGAATACTACTACTGAAGTGTCCAGCTGATCACTGAATAACCGATTCATTAGGTCCATGAATTTGGCTGGTGCGTTAGACAAACCGAATGGCATCACCGTGAATTCGTAGTGGCCATATCTTGTTCGGAATGCTGTTTTCTCAATGTCTTGCTCTTTGATAGCAATTTGGTGATATCCGGATCGGAGATCAATCTTAGAAAAGACGGATGCTCCCTTCAACTAATCGAACAGGTCGTCGATGCGTGGCAATGGATATTTGTTCTTTACTGTGACCGCATTCAATTCGCGGTAGTCGATGCAGAGGCGGAGACTACCGTCCTTCTTCTTCACGAAGAGGACCGGTGCTCCCCAGGGTGATACGCTCGGGCGTATAAACCCTTTGTCGAGTAATTCATGTAGTTGCTCTTTGAGTTCTGCCATTTCTGCCGGTGCCATACGGTATGGTGCCCTAGCAATGGGACCGGTACCCGGTATGAGGTCGATTTCGAATTCTACTGCTCTCTGTGGTGGCATGCCAGGCAGCTCTTTCGGAAACACATCAGGAAATTCTGAGACTACTGCTACATCATCACTGAACTCTGGATCTCTCTCCAGGTCTTGCACGTGACATAAATACACTTCATGTCCTTTTCTGAGCTCCCGATACATTGCCATAGCGGAGATGACTGTAGTTGAAGGCTCTCTCGGTCTCTGGCGATATGAAACAGTGACCCCAGATGGACTCTTGAGCAGCAATCGGTGCTCGGCGCATAGGATCCGTCCTTTGTGCCGCTCCAACCAGTTCATTCCAATTATCAAGTCGAATCCCAATACGTTGAATTCAATGAAGGAAATGGGAAACGCTTCACCTTTGATTTGAATGGTGGCGGTGTGGTAATACTTAGTACACTTTACCCGCTCCTTCGACGGGAGAGTAACCAAGAAATTTGGTAGCTCATCTGCGTCTAGCCCCAACCTCGTAGCGAATGATGGCGATACAAAGGTGTGAGAGGCGCCGGAGTCGAATAATACTGAGGCTTCGATACCGTTTACTGGGAATGTTCCCGTTAGAATGGTGCCGCTCTTGCCGGCTTGTTTTTCGGTGAGTATGCTCAGGTTACCTTCGGTACCAAGTCCACAACCTATTGATTCATGAGATTATAAGTAAAGATGGTGGAACGCAAGTGGAATTTAATAACCAACACTACTTTTATTGAATAACCAACCATCATACATACTGTGTCTCTAATACACGTTACTACTGGATTACATGCTACTACAAGATTAATACTTTCTAAGGGTAAGGTTCAGGCGTCCTGGTTTCATGTGTGTGGCATTGATTATTGGCCGGTGGTTCCGTATTCAGCTTGATCTTCTGGATCCCGTGATACAGCAACCTTGATTTTCCACCCATGATTAGAACATCTCCTGATCTCAATACCAATTTCTCTGCGAGGTCCACACGCTTCTGCTCGCTATACAAGAATACGGCGTCATCACCAATGGACCAAGACACTACGGGCACTCCTAGTTCAAGAGATTCCGCTGTCTCGTCCTTGTCTTGGTGTAGGCCAAGTCGTCCTTCTTTCTCATAGAAGTTGACGATACATAAGTCTGCTTCAAGTGCAGGGATTGGTTCATCTTCACATTGTTGTGCAATTACTACAGCTTGTGTGACAAGCGTTTGGAATTCTGGGGGTATTGCTGGAGGTGTTGCTCCGTCTCCTGCTCGCGTTGTTTGGTATGTCTTGGTATAAGGGTTCCAATCCTTTCCCAAGCACATCATTTTCAGCTTCATTGTTGCTCCACCGGGGAATTCGGGTGTATAAAATCCTCCTGGACCCATTCCTAACTCGTTGCATCGTCGGATGATTGAAATTTGTGCTTCGGGTGTCAGGTATCCTTTTAATAAGATCATACCTGGGCGGATGACCTGACACTATTCGTTGTTGAAGTGGTGAGTGGCGATGTCGGTCTCTTCATGAGGTGGGTTTGAAGGTATTGGGTAACAGATAAGGAATTTTCCTAAGGTGGTAAATTATATCTAGAGTGAGTTCTAGGCTTACTAATTCATTCATACTCAATACATACTTCCATGTTACTTACTCATGCTCAATTTCATACTTCCAGTACTTACGCATTCATGCTTTCATTCATACAATTACTTTAATACTTAGTCATGCTCTTCAAGGATTAAAGGTTACAGTGGTTACCTGGGCCGGACTTAGTCCTGGTCCCATCACGGTCTATGATGTGTAAGGCCAGCTGCCTCTGTGGTGCGCCCTTCTACGGACCTCGGGACCCCTGTCCCTGCGAGGTGTGCTGGGCATGAGCATCGCCAGATGCATCCTCCTTGCCTCCACGCTGCTTGTAGCCCTGGTAGTTGCCCTTGGGCTTAGAGTTCTCCGGGCATGCATTGGCACGGTGGCCCGGTTTCTGACAAGTGAAGCAGCGGATCTCCCTTCCTTGGCAATCTGTGCCGGGATGATCCTTGTTGCAGTTACGACAGGTGTAGCTGCGGCCATCAGATTGGTTCTTTCCTTGGCCAAATCCGGAACCTATAGCTTCCAAGTTAGCAAGGTTCGGTATACTTACAATACTCCACATACATACTAATTCACAAGTGTACTGATTCGGTTTCGGTTTCTTACCCCTGTAGGGCTGAGACCTCAGTGGCTTCGCTGCCACTGGTGTGGTGTAGGCAATCTGTAATGGCTCAGCTGCCTTGCCCTTCTCAGCATGGGCACCGTCGTCTCCGGAAGTGTTCTTCTGATGGGAATGCTTCCCCTTCCTCTTCTTCCAAGGTTTGGATTGGTTTTGATCATCGGAGGGGTTACCTTTGCCGCTCACCTTGCGCTTCAGCGCTTGCTCCTCATCTCTTAGCTGGCAGGTGATCTCAACTCGAGATGCGGCGTGGTAACACTCCTGAATTACTTAGGCATTAGGTTACACTTACATATGGGAATACTAATTCACATTACTCATGGCTTTTAAGGGTTCAACTTGTTTACCTGAAGGGAGGTTAACCGTGTGAAGCCCATGCCATACTGGAGTCGATGGCTCAATCCGCCGTAGAAGCGGTCGACCAAGACTTGGCCGGTATACCCAAGGTCGGGTAGAAGTCTGAGAAGAGAGGTGAAGGTGCGGTAATATTCATCAACCGTCATCTTCTCGGTCATTTTCAGTGCATCGAGCTCAAGCCTTTTCTTTGTCTTGACATGCTCGGGGTAATACTTAGATCGGAGGAGAGAGGTGAATGCTTCCCATCCGAATGCGGGATCAGCTATGTGCTCGGCCTTAATGAGCTTCCACCAGTCCATAGCCGCGTCCTTGAGGTAGTACGCAGCTATCCTCACTCGAACTCCAGTGGGAGTCTCAAGTGTCTCGAATGCCGTCTCCATCTCGGAGAGATAGGCCTCGAGTTTGGCAGGGTCGCTCTCGCCTCTAAAGCATGGAGGTCGAAGGTCGGAAACCGCTTTTACCCAATTCGTTTCTCGGGGTTGAGGCGGGTCGGGCTGCTGCTGTTGCTGCTGCTGTTGCTAGTTCTGCTGTGTTTGTTGTACAGCGGTGATTACATCCGGTAGCATCTGTGCTACTGTGGCGGCGACGATTTCAGCTATCGTCTGCGCGCTTGGTCCGTCATTGGTCCCTCCTCTTGGACGACCTGGACCTCGTCCTGACATCTGAACAAGTGTGGATTACATTAGATGTCGTGATACTATGACCTCATGGTCTTGATTCAAGCAATGGTGTCGTCTGTGCAGACGTTAAGGGTATCCGTTGTTAACAACGGTAGTTCCTAGTTAGGTTTCTACATATCCGTCTTAAGACGGTTGAAATCCTAACTCGGTAATCACTACTCTTAAGATTCTAATCATCAGAGCGAGACTTTGCTCTGATACCACTTTTTGTAACACCCCAACCGCTAATTCTTCCATTATCCTCTAATCAATCCCATACTTACCCTTATCGCAGCGGAATACCTACTTACTCCCGGCGGGTGATACACGCCGTTAACCCTCCAAGGTTAACAAGGCTACTACTACTTACCGTTCGGTCTGATGATTAGAATGAAATGCATAGATACTACTTACTTTACAATACCAAATACTTACTTACATTTGATTACCGTGTATACTGAATATATGAATTACATTTCATGACTACTTCCCAAAAATGGAGAGTTTATACATCCTCTCCTTACTATCCAATCAAGATTTCAATATCCAAAAAGGTGTACCACATGGTACACCGGCTACTCAAAATGGCCTAGCCGTGTACAACTCGGTACACTATTCTAGTCCTACTGCTACATCCCAAAAAGAATCACATCACGTCCTTACCCTACCATCACGCCTCGCGAGTACCTGTGGAGTAAAAACATTCCCCCTAGGGGGTCAGCTTACGCTGCATATGATAACCGCATACCCCGCGTACTAGCGAGGGTACGCCAACTATTTGGTCGAGTACATGCGGTTCATTTCATTCATACATACATACATGCTTTATACAATACAATTCAATACATTCATTTCACAAGCATACATACATATGATATATACAAGGAAGACAATGCAAGTCAACCGTCCATACTTACCATACTCACCGCATTACGGAGATACAATTTTCCAATACATACAAGGTCTTGTTAGCCTCATTACACACCCGGGTTAATCGGGTGTTCAATACTTTTTACTCCGGGTCAATGACTTACAATAGTCAAGACCAATAAAAATACAATACTTACTTCTTACATACTTTACTTCCAGTTAAGTCGGTATGACCTCCGGGCAGGGATTACTACATCCCACCATCGGGCTTTAGGGTGGCCCACTAATCCAGGATGCTACCCATTCAAGGGGTTTGGTCCAAGGAAAAGATTATAGCCAGGATTCGGATCCAACCTCTTGTGTCTCCTTATCCTCACGCATGGCCGAAACTATATCGGGCTTCTACTCATTCCATTTTACTCATTACTCATGTTAGGAGTTAGATCGTTAGGAATTAGTAGAAGTCCATACTTATTTTCCATACATACATACAATACACAAGTACTCATACTTGCACATACACTTCATTTCCATTCATACATTTCATGAATTATACAAACTAAATGTTCAAGAAGATTCAACAAGAACGAAATAGTTCAAACACAGTTAAGTGCAATATAAGTCTGATTCGTGCATTTATCTTATTGGTGATCACATAAGCACACAAATCGGGGTAACCAAGTTAGGATACAGGGCATGAAGAAATCATACCGTTCACCGTCGTAAGGTACTACAAGTTCCTTTGGAGCTCAACTATTGGATTCCTATACATTCATGAAGTAGTATGATCAATGATCTATTATTGATCTACTTACTCCTTCATTGATACTTTCAATGTATACTTGCTACTTCATTACTTTCTTACTTGGTTATAAAACCATCCTTTTCCTTACTATTTCTTACACTTGCTTCCTTATTCATTTACTTACTTTCTTACCATTATTACCTCATTAATGGTGTATTACTACATATATATGCATATATGTATATAGGCATATATATATATATATATGATTACTATAATATAATTAAAACATTTTTTTTACTCGACCGGACTTGCGACCGACCTTGCAAGTCCGGTCCATTCCAGTAGGCTACATCGTGTGAAAATTCCAGGGCCGACCGACCTTGCAAGTCCGGTCCCAAGGTCGGTCCATTCCAGTAAGTTTCGTAGTTGAAAATTTTAGCCCGACCGACCTTGCAAGTCCGGTCGCAAGGTCGGTCCATTCCAGTAGCTTGCATTACGGGAATTTTTCTGGCCGACCGAACTTGCAAGTCCGGTCGCAAGTTCGGTCTATTCTAGAAGCTCTCATCTGCGGAATTTTTCTGCCGCCGACGAACTTGCAAGTCCGGTCGCAAGTTCGGTCCATTCCAGAAGGTTTCAGACGGGAGAATTTTCTGGTCCGACCGAACTTGCATGTCCGGTCGCAAGTCCGGTCGATTCCAGAAGGTTTTCCCGTCTTTGTAAATCTGGGCTCGACCGAACTTGCAAGTCCGGTCGCAAGTCCGGTCCGGCCCAGTACTTTAGTTTTAAAATCTGTTTTTGGGTGTTTTCTTTACCCATTGTTTTCCCAATCTTTACCAATACTTCCCTACATGTTTACCACTCATTTAGATGCTCTAACTCACCTTAATTCATTTTCCAAACTTACTACTCAATTCCTACACAACTTACACCAATTTTCATTTCTTCCCAACGCTTGCGTCAGTTTTCATTCTCCCTTTGCTACAGATTTTGTTTCCTCTTCTTATGCTACAGATTTTTATTCAAACTTCTATCCTCCATTGCTCCCTCAACTAATGCTACTCCTAGCATTCCAAAATACATTATCTTACACTCTAGTTTCATCCCATTTACAAACTCATTCAAAATCTGTTTCAAGACACTAAACACTCCCACTATCTTCCCAATACACTAGTTATACCTAGGTTACTTCCTCTTCTTAAACACTTAAGTCCTCTCATTTCCTACACAAATTTGACATAGTATCCCTATATTTTTAAGCATTCTCCACACATTATTTCAGCTCACATTTTCTCATTCTCATAACCTGTTTATGCAAAATTATACTCATAATTCAACACTACTACAACAACATAAAATTCCTGCACATACTCAATCAATACCCAATGTTTTCCCAAGCTTTTAAACTTCATTTAAAAACTTCAAAACTGTTACATTCTCTTCTCCAATACATTACTACATACTCATTACTCATTACCATACACATTACTTGTTTTTATACACAAAAACTGTTACAACCAATATACAAAACTAATTCAAGGTAAGGGTATTTACCTTGTCTTGTTAGTTTTTTTCTTTCTTTCCTTTCCTCTTCCTTCCTTCTTTCCTCTTCTTTGTTCTTCCTCACACAATGCACAATACTACAACCACCATACCCATACACATTACCATTTAACATTATTTTTGCACTAACCCTAGAATTTAATGTTTTAGGGTTTAGAAAAGAGCATTACCTTCCAATGGATGAATGAAGTTCTTGACTAGTAAGAGAACAATATTCCTAGCCCAAGAAAGAGTCAAAATCGGCTGAAGCAACAAGGAACAAGACATTCAAAACCGAAAATCTTTATAATGCCAATGAGAGCTAGGAATGAAGGGTTTTCGAATTTCTTTTTACCTCAAGATTAAGGAGGTGAAGGGCTTCTAATGGTGGCCTCAAATCTTCAAATGTGAATACCCATAAAATCGAAAATGAAGCTTTTGGATTTTTAGGAAGGGAAATGTTCTCCTTTGCAACGAGGATTTCAATGTACGCTTTTTGTTGAGTTTGGAGAAGATTTGAGTGTTCAAAGAGAGGAGAGAGGTGAGAGCTATAGGGGACTCACAAAATCGCCATTTGAAGGGAGGAAGAAGAAGAGAAAAGGAGTAGAGAGAGTACGTGAGAGAGAGGAGTGGGGATAGGAGAGAGAATTTGTTTTTGCTTTTTTCTTTATTTATTCTCTTGTCCTTTTGTTACTAAAGGCAAATAAAGAAGGGAAATTAAGAGAGTGTGAGAGAGTGAGCTGGCCGCCCCCCTTACACACACACAATCAAATTTTGCTTTTTATTAGCAAAAGTGGACACATTAATTTTTCTTATTTGCATTCTCACCCCACAACTTCCCGGTTGTTGCGGTTCTTACTATCCGGTACCCGTTTTCCGGAATTTTCTCGTTTAATTAATTTTATTGGTTCTAAAGCTTCACTAATATTTATTGGTGACTATTTAGTTGACCAAAACTGTTACGAGTCTATTTGACCCGCTTAAAGTCACGTTTTCCCGGTTTCCTCGGAAAACGCGCTTTAAGGTCCGTTTATGCTTTTAACCCATTTTAAAGGTCCGTTTTCTTCGGGATTTGTTCCCTCGTATATATTTAAGTGTAATTAAGCCTTTAAAAATATAATTATCCTAATTAATCACTGTTTTTAATTACGGGGTATTTCACTGAAATACCCCAAAGATTTATTACCTTAATTAATAAGGATTAAATTAAATCATGAGCAATAATTGCTATAAATATTATTGTATAAACATATAGTCCAAATCGGACATTAAACTATACACTAAATCTCTAGCTATATATATATATATTATTTATTTAGTCTAAACAAATCATATATATACAATATACATACATATTTATTTAGTCTAAACATATCATATATAAACAATATACATACATCCATAAATATATATGTATTTAAAACAAAATATCATAAGTCACCATTTAACAAATAAATCTAGTCATATATATTTATAACTTGAATGTTACATTAAAGACTAATGAAAATTCAAATTTCCGTCCCCATTCTCTCCTTGGCCGGTTATGTGTGCTAGAAAGAAGGAACCAAAAAGTGTTAACAAATGCTTGTTGGCATTGTTCATTCCATACTTTAGGCTGTCCTTTTTTCAACAGTTTAAAGATTGGCTCACATGTGATTGTTAGTTGAGATATAAAACGGCTGATGAATTGAACTTTTCCTAGGAAACTTCTGATCTCTTTCTCGGTTTTTGGAGGAGGCATGTTTGATATTGCTTTAATCTTTTCTGGATCTGCCTCAATGCCCCTTTTGGTAATCATGAAACCTAACAACTTTCCCCCAGATACACCAAAAGTACACTTTTCGGGATTCAATTTTAATTTGTATCTTCTTATACGCTCAAAAAACTTCTGAAGGTTACTTATGTGATCTTTTCTATCTTTGGCCTTTACAATCATGTCATCAACGTACACTTCAACTTCTTGATGAATCATATCATGTAGAAGAGTGGTAGCTGCACGTTGGTAGGTTGCACCAGCATTCTTCAAGCCAAAAGGCATGACCATCCAGTAGTATGTTCCCCATGGCGTAATGAAAGAGATTTTCTCTTGATCCTGTTCTGCCATTTGAATTTGGTTATACCCTAAGAATCCATCCATGAATGAAAGGAGGGCATGTTGAGCTGTGTTGTCAACCAGTATATCAATATGGGGTAAAGGAAAATCATCTTTCGGACTGGTTTCATTCATATTTCGAAAATCAATGCACTCCCGAACTTTCATGTTTTTCTTCTTTAACGGGACAACATTAGCTAACCATTCAGGATATCTTACTACCTTGATGAAACCTACCCGGTGTAGCTTTTCAATCTCCTCCTTTACTTTAAGGACTACTTCTGGGTTCATTTTCCTCAACTTATGCTTTTTTGGTTTTGCGTCTGGATGCAATGGTATGGTGTGTTGTGCAACTTTTGGGTCAACTCCGGGCATGTCAGTGTAACTCCATGCAAACGCATCACTATACTCTCTTAAAAGATCGAGAATTTATGTTCTTTCTGGCTCTGATACGCAACTCCCAATTTTCAATTCTTTTGGCTTTTCTGCATTCCCGACATTGATGGTGATGGTATCTTCAATTATTTGTGCATTGGTGGGGTGGTAATCAAACGATATAAGAGTATCTCTTTCATTTTCATTGCCATTTTCAATCACATTTTCATTAGGGGCATGAGTATCATCCATGTTAACACACATCACCGAGTAATCAAAAATACGCATTTCATTAATTGAATCAGATGAGAACACAACATCAACGTCTTCCCCATCCTCACATAAGTTTAAGGATGGTTCCGAGCTAAGAAAGACAGGGGAGCAAGTAAACTTTGAAACATCAAATGGGGTAAAAACTGGGGGAGCTAAAATAGTATCAAGAGGTGGAAAATTCATGTCTCCTTGTGATCTTGTCTCTCAAGACACTTCATCATTTGGTTCAGCGACAAATTGCCTCCCTATGGTAACCCCTTTTCCAGCCAGTAGTTCATCCTCTTTGGTCTCGTAAATGCAAGCGTGGTTGACAATAAACAAATCTTCTTCACGTTCTCTGTCAAGAAATAGCATAGCGAGACCTTCTTGCAAATCTACAGACTGTATTACCTCGACTTTGGGTGTACTCTCAATTTCCTCAAAGAAGATGCTCGAAACCTGGTGTCACTATTGCCTTCAGTTAAGTCACAAAAAACCATTGTATCTGATCCTTTTGCTTCTTTTTTACCACTGGAGTCAGTGAGATGACTGCCTTCTAAGGATGAGGGTTTAAAATGTTGTCCTGATCGGGTCCAATGATGAATATGGTCCCCAAACACATTGTTATATTCATCTGCCCCTAACACATACGGAACTTGCTGAGTATGTCTCTGTTCGTGGTTATCCTCCACACTATATGTCAAGATAACCACTAGACATTCTGCCACTTTTCCCATTTTTTCGCTAAACAATCCACACCTTTCATAAATTGCACCCTCCAATTCTATTCCGCCACAAGCATATGTAGGAATAAAATCAGGCTGGTACGATATCGGATTCGTGAAATCTTTCAAACTTTCCTCACACAAGTTCATCATAGCCACCTCTTTTCCAGCTCCGTGGTTTGGGATTGGGTTACTGTTAATGTTTGGTGAGCTTTCAGGAGTAAACTTTACTTGGCCTTGATCTATCAAATCCTGAATGACACTCCTTAAAGTTCGACATTCATCGGTAAAGTGCCCCGGGACTTGGTGGTAGGCACAAAACCTATCATTGAACGGACCAAGCTGAGAAATTTCTGATCTTGGTGGAGAGGGCTGAAGAATGTCATCTTTATTTAACTTGGTAAAGGCTGAACATAAAGTCTTGTGAAGATCTGTGTATGGTCGTGGCGGGACCCTTTGCCTGTTCTGATAGGAATTTGTGTGTAGTTGAATGAGTTTTGACCCTGATTCCTGAATGGCTGAGTCGAACCCCTCTGGCCTAGATTTTGTAAACCACTATTCAGATAATTGACTGGTGTAATCTTTTCTTGCTGGTTTTTGTTACTTCCCTAATCAAATTTCTGGAACTTGTTACTTGACACAAAATTATTTCCTTTGAAGTTTGAGTTCCCTTGAGTTGATTGAGACTTGATTTTTTCGGCTAGAACATCATCTTCTACGTATGAGGCCGTTTTGGTGATGTTTGCAAGGCTACCAAAGGGCAGATATTTAAGCTTTTCTGAATATACAGGTAACATATTGTTCATGAACATCCTGTTTTTCTCCTCATCAGTCGGCCTGTTTGTCATCACTGCTACCTTATCTCTGAACCTTTTCATAAATTCAGTGACAGTCTCATTTTGACATTGACGAGTGGTTTCGAGATCTCTTCTAGTTACATCAAGTTGAGTGTTGTAAGCATAGTGGTCTACAAAGAGTTGGCAGATATCTCTATAGCTTTTGTTTCGAAGGTCTTGTTTCAAGAACCACTTTAGAGCATGATCTGTGAGGTAACACGAGAAAGCTTGAATTTTCATCTCCTCAGTAAGCCCTATCAATGTCATCCTTCTCTCAAACATGACTACGTGCAAAGTGGGATCACCTCGGCCATCATACTTATCCATGGTTGGGAGTTTGACCTGGTCTGGTAACCTGGCCTGTGGATAGGGTTTAGAAGTTTGAAATTTAAAGTACTTGACCTTGCACCGTTGAGAGACAAGTCATCCATTTTCTCTTGCATTTCCTTGATTTGAGTTACGAGCTGCAAAACAGATGGGTCATATGTGTGGGGGTTCACTCTAGTTTGGGTGGGTTGAAAAGTAGTGGTGTTTGTGGAGTTTTGTGGAGGGATTAATGTTTGATTGAAGGATGAGGTGGGGATAGTAACAGGGATGGTTGGTTGTGGTATGTGGTGGTTTAACATGAAAGGTGGTATGGGTAAGGTTTGATATGGGTGTGGAAATGGTTGTTGGCTAGCAATTTGCCCTGTTGAAGGAATGCCAGTTTGGTGAGCTTGGCTTGTGGGTAGATAAGTGGGGTTTGGGTGAACAGTAAAAGTTTGGGTTGGCTTAGTGAGTGGTGGGGTAAAGCCCGGAGGGTACTGATCATCCTCAAAGCTCAGGTCATTATTTGGGTTGTGCTGATGGGCTTGGACCACTGGCTTAGTACGTCCTTGCAATAGCTGGGTTAAAGCTTGTAATTTTTCTTCATTAGCCTTTGCACGTTCTTCACTAGCCTCCAAGCGCTCCTCACTTTGTTGCATGTATTCTTCCATCTTCATGATTAAAGATGAGAAATCAATGGAGGGTGAGGCATGATTTGCCGGATTATTGGGTGCTACTCCTTCGTCCATGGCTGTGAAAATTTCACTTTGTGTTGCACAAACTGGTGAGGAGGGGGAAGGTTCTCTACAAAGTCTACCTCCTCATCTTAACCACGTAATGATGACTCGTTGCTTGTGAACCTCCTATGACAATGGAACAACATCTTTTCAGGAAGTGGGGGAATGATTATTTTTTTACCAAAGATTCACATGTAAAACAAGAAGGGAAATAAATTTTTTTTAAAAAAATGTCGGATGGACAAAACTCGAATATCTAAAGTAACATACTTCTTTATTAAACTAAATTATTTCAATACAAATAAGAACAAGGAAACAACAAAAAATAAAAAATAATGAAAGCTAGCAAAACAAAAGAATAAAATAAAATAAAAATGTAAGCTTCTTGCATTCTGTCTTTCTTAAGACTAGCGCTTCTTCTTGCTTCGTTTCCTCTTTCTTTGGTTGACACGGGTCAAACTCACTGTATTCGGACGAGTGGGATCTCGAGCTAGAGGATGAGCTTGATCATCATAAGGGTGGTATGAGTCATCTGCCATTTGTCGTATTCCCGCTAAATTCAGGGCTAACCAACACATATAGTCATCACTAAGCTCTAGCCCACAATCAGGTAAAGGCCTTATTGCCCACCTGGTTCCTCTTTCAGGTAGACCTACCAACTCTTTGATGACTCCTTTGGTATACTCCTTCCTAGGGTATCCGGGCAATTTAGTTCCTAGGATGGACTGTGGATTTCCATATTGCCGAATTGCTCGCAAAGGATATATGAAGTAGTAATCATCAAAATCAAATAAGATAACTTCACAGTACTCAGTAGAATGGACAATGACACCTTTGACCTCCCAGTGTGGTAGTACCCATCGGATTTGGATGCCTGTCTTGATATTGCCAAAGAAGTCATCCCATCCTTTCTCTGGATTTGGGATCTTTTGTTGTGTGGACAGATTTTTCAAAGTGAACTTCCCATGCTTATATTCTCTAAAAATTTGAAGATGTTCGAATAGCCAAACCTGTAAGAGTAGTATGCTTCTAGTGCAGAAGAAAGGTTCATCCTTTTTTGTTGTTCGCTTAATGGACTCCACCCAATTGTCTAGGGATTTTAGAATTTCTACCACAATTAATGTTCCGATGCTTGCACCTTCATTCAATTGTCCTAGGATTGCCAACAAGCGGGGGTCGATGCGGAACTTTGGATGTCGAAATAAGAAGAGAGCCATCAGACAAAGAGTGATTATAAGTGACTCCTTTTTCTTATCTCTGTCAAGCTTGGAAAAAATCTCATAATGTTCAATAGCCTCCCACATTCTGTATGAACCGTCAAAATGCCTCCAGAACCGCATGAGATCTATATGAATGCCTAGGACTTGACTTAAATACTCTTTTCCTCCCTTATCCGGCTTCGGCCTAGCTGGAGGAGCTTGTGGATAACGCCTGAGTAATGCATCAAATTCTTCAGGCAACATAACTATTTCCTGATGTCCGAATCGAAATAGATGTTCTTTGGGGCACCAAAAAGGAAGAACTACTCAGACAAGGTCTTCTTCTACTCGAAAGCCATCCAAATATAGTAGAATTTTCAGTGAGAAATCACAAGATAACTGTTGGGCTCAATCCTTCAATTTGCTAAACAAATAGTTGAACTCTTCAGAGCTTCCGGTATCATGCCAGCGAAGGGCTTCATCATGCAAAAAGAGCTCCATTTCTGTTAAAACAAAGAAAAAATAATTTAAAGCGTATTTTGGTCATTTGTTTAAAAAGATTCAAGATTTTCCAATCCGACGGTTTTTTTTAAAAGAAAAGGAATAAAAGGGGGCAAGTCAAAAGGATTTTTTCTTAAATAAAATAAAAACAGATCAAATCAAATCAAAATAAAAAGAAGTCAAAATTTGAAATCAAGTGGAAATTTGCATCTAGACAGAATGTAGATTTATGCACAAACAAGTATACATGTGAATGTGTTATGAATGGGTGTATGCGGGAAATCTAAGCTGGATAGGTGATTAGGGACGGATCACATAGCGAGGGTAGGAAATGAGAGAAACGGAAGCCATACGCAACCACTCATCATTCCAGCCTTTTAGACTCTGAGTGGACATTGAGTGTGAGGTCATCAATCCCCACTACTCAAGTCACGACCTAAGGGATTTTTTTTATATATGCATATGGAATAATAAAGTGAATGCAATGCGTATATATACAAACCAATAAAATGTAAAGAAAAAGAGCCATAAATAAATAAAACAAATAAATAAATGAGTAAAACATAACACACAAAAAAATCCGATGATAATTTCAAGTTTAGCCCACTAAATAAATTCGACATCCCCAGCAGAGTTGCCAGTTTATGAGAGCAATAACCCGTCTTTCCTTAAATTAAAAGGCCCCACGCGGGTTTACTAATTATTTGAATTTTATTGAGTCGCCATCTCATTTAACCATCCAATTAGAAAGGAACATCATATGGACATGAAATTGAAATACCCCAAACCTTGATATATTATTTAAACATTAAAATATGGTATAGTAAGGCTAAAAAGTACCTGAGAAACACTATTGAACAATTTAAACCATAGTAAAAACACAATAAACACTAAGACACAGTTTGAGCAAAAACATGCTCTAAGCTTGGAAGTGAACTTGGTTAGGACCCAAAGAGCCTACCAAGACTTAATAATATTCAATTATGATTTAATAAGGCTAAATAAGTCCTTAGGGAATGTTGGTGGACAATTAAACCAAACAAAACACAAGAAACACCTTAAAGTCAATTTATGCAAATACTTGCTCTAGACTTGGTGTAACCTTGTATAATACCTAAAGGTCATTCTTAGACATTATAAACATTCTGATGAACATGTTAAATCAATTACTAAAGAAAACCAAGCTTGAAAACAAGTTAAAACACAAAATGTGCTTTAAGGAGTCTTAAAGCACATTGTTGAAAAATTGTCTTGTAAATGAGTTTTGAGTGGCTAAATGACCATCATTACTCTTTAATTAATATGTGTACTACTTAGTATCACATTAGGAAGTCTAAATCAATGGGAAATCAAAAATTTCACAAATACGTGCCTTGTTTTGTGAATAGTGCTCAAATAGTGCTAGTTTAAGTTATAAGTCAACATAAGTTGTTTAATTGGTCAACAAAGGCCATATATATGTTATATATCGAAGGGGCCACGGTTTTTAAAGTGGGGAGTCACCAACCTAGTCATCCAACTAAAGAAAAGAAAAAGAAATAAAGTAAAGTTACTATTTGCTTTTAAGCCTAAATATCTTGCAAAAGTGAGACCTCTCACCTCTCCTCTTCATTTCCTTGCCTTCCCACCGTGTTCTTCCTCTATTCTCCCAACCAGAACCGAGCTTGCTACAGCCCCTCTCTTCTCTAACTTCAATTGCTCACCAAATGTTCATTAATGCTCCAAATCAAATTCTAAGACCATATTTGTTTTAGGTAGACCAAGCTCTTCACTTCTATATTTTCAAATCATCAAAAGCTTCATTTCAGTGCCATGGAGATTCACCATTGAAGGAGCTTGAGCTCATATTTGCATGCCTTGTCATTCTCCTTTGCTTCAAGGTAAGGAAAACCAAAGAAAATCTAAGTTTCCTCTCATTTTTGTATGTGTCCAAAAATTCACCTCACAATGGTGTTTTGTCTTGCTCTCTTCATAGTTTAATTCAAACTTCAAAGGACTAGGAGGAGTCCTATCTTGCTACTTAACCAAGCTCTCTTTCGAATTCCAAAGGTAATCATCAAATTTTGGTGTTTTAAGACACATATGTAAACCTAGGGTTTGACTATGAGTTTGGGTATTAAACTTAATGCTCAATACCCTTATATGTGTAATGGTTAGAAGGTTGACAAGTGATACAAGCTCCTTACCGATTTTCAATCAAGAAAAACAAGAGAAAACAAGTGAGAAAGCTTGGAAAACAAAGAGGTAAATGACCTCTCTTAATGTGGTTTTATGTACTAGGGAATTGAGCTATATTTGCTTAAAATTAACCTAAAGAGCCAACGGGAAATGAGATAGAAAACTATCCGCAAGGTGGACTAAAAGGACATGGGAGCATTGTTGTGTGTATTTACAGGTTGAAGGCATTATTATGTGGGAAATTCAGCGTTTAAGGTTTATGCAATTTAAGGGCCTAAGTGCCAAGCAATTTAAGTTTATGCACTATATTGTGATGTAGTGTAGTTTAAGGTTTAGTTTGTGTAAAGAACATCTCTTGTGAAGGTGAATGTGTTTGATGGTTAAAGGATGAAAAACCATATGTTTGTGTATAAGAGTGTGTATTAAGAGATTGAATGTTCTTTGATTGTATAAAGGTGAAAACAATGTGTTTTGGTGTAAGGTGATACAAGAGAAGCTATGGCAAAATTTAGTTGATAAACAAAAGAGTTTTATGTGTTGTAATGAGATTTTATGACCTAGAAGGTACTAGGAATTGTTAAGTGTTAAGATGGTGAAAGAAAGTGAATTAAGGTGTTCTTAAGTGTTAAGATGCCTTGGGCATAGTCTTGGAGATTTAGAGAACTAATGGATGAATTTTGGATACACCCAGGTCATGGTGGAGATGTGGTAAAGTCTTGTGCAAAGTTTGGTGAACAATGGAAGTGTAATGCCTTGTGAAGGTTTAATGAGGAACTTGTGGGAAAGACTTGAGGAGTGTGTATAAAGGGGATGAGTGTGATACAAAATGATGCTATAGGAGTGGTTATCTTGTGGTCGAAGAACACTTTGGTTAGTGGAAGTTTTAAGCAAAAACTACAAGTTACAAGTGTAAGTAAAATGTTCTGAGTGTTAAGGATTTAGTAAAAGTTTGAGTAAAAGTTTAAGGAGTTTTTGGGATGATTATAGAGGGTTTTAGTGTGCCAAAAAGATGTTAAAACATGTGGGAAAACATGTGTAATGCATCGGAAAAGATTGAGGTGAATTTAGAGTTCAAAATGAGGAGAAAAATGGTTTTTAAAATGGGGTCTGTTCTGGACCGCCCCTAGGGACCGCCCCTGTGGGAAGGTCCAGTGCAGAGAAGTGAAAAAAAAAAGAAACATGTAGTTTCTGTTGTGGACCGCCCCTGGGACTGCCCCAGAGGCGCGGTCCAGACCAGAGATGAAGAAAAAAATTGTTTAAGGCTCCTAATGATGGGGGATTGAATGGTAATGGTTTTAGATGATGTTTAGGCCTTGTTTGGAGACTTTTAAAGGCCATTGGAAGTATAAACAAGTGTGAGAGTGAATGTGTAAGTTGTGAACTTAAGATCACATAAAAATATTAAGTACAACGGGATGGCGGGGTTAACTATGGGCATTAGATATTAAACAATCATGTCACCCCGATGTTAATGAAAGTAATTGTGATGTTACCAGTTGTACGGGATTTGTTCGAGGAACCTAGGAGGACACAATATAGTGGACCGTGGTGAAAGGTATGGTTTTCTTGCAACCTGTGTCCTACCGGATTACACCGGCTTGTATGCCAATGTGTTTTTCTGTGTGTTTGCCACCTTGCAAGATAAAACATGTAATGAGTTTATAGTAATTCATTTATGTGGCGTGTTCAATTCCGATACCATTTAACCTCGAAAGTGTTAAACCATAGCTAACTGAGTCTAGGATCACATGAGAGATCGGTATTCGGATTTAACGACCCGAACCATGGGACATTCTAACCACGGCTATGCGTGAGTTAATTGTGTGATGTTGTGTGTGAATGTATGGACCTCCCTCGTGTGTCTAACCCAGTTGAATTACCTTTTGGTGTGTGGAAGTGATAGATTCCACAGTGGGGCTCTAACTATTTATCTATAAGTAAATATGTACTAACGGGGATGAGGAATCTGGATGTTCCAGTCGCGCGTTGTTTGGGAGTGGGTATCCTTCTTAGCCTTACCCTCCTCTCTGTTGTGGTTGTTTCCCTCACGGGTTACGATATCCCATTAGCTTACTCCAAGCTAGTATTCTGACTTATGATCGGTTTAGGGGGAACATGTGTTTGTGTGGTGTGTTCGGGTCACTAAATCCGATCCATCTTAAGTTAAGTTACTCGTCCGACTATTAGGACGGTAACGAGTGTTATGTAACGAGCTTATCATGAGTTGGCGACATTCTCTAGGCTCTACAGTGAACTAATTATGTTTGGGGTCGGTTCCTTAAGAGAACCGTACCCGTTGTGTTATGTGTTATTGTTGTGTCGTAATTCTTATAGCGGTGTGATGTTATATGTTGTAGAATGTGGAGTATGTGGATCACGGATATGAATCCCAGTTTATGATAAGAGGTGTTTAAGGATAACCAGATTAATGGGTAAGTATCGTCTATTAAGGAAGTAGCTCCGTTAGAGGAGAAACGCTCTAGGGCTACGAAAAACAAGGAGTGATTTGTTAAGTGTAGATGCGTTTGCTGTTTTGTTCAGCCCATCATGGTGGAATGTTATGTGTTGTGTGTTGATAGTTTACATGCATGATTCAAATATAATCAACCGCATGCTAAGACGACAATTAGTTGTGCGTGGCCCGGTAGCATGCGGGCTGCGGGATTACCATACCAGCAAAGGTGCTGAGCCCCTTGGGGGCCACCCTTTCTTCTTTTTCTTATTTCAGGTACAAGGAGCTGGAAGCCGTTCGAGAGTAGGACGGGGTAGTCGTTGGTACATGGGTAGTCATTTAAGTTGTATATGTACAGTAAGTGTAGTAAGACCGAAATTGTTATCGGCATTAGTTTGTAAATACTCGGTACAGTTGGAATGTATATGTATAATGGTTGTTGTTAATGGAAAGGGATAGTAGTGTGTAGCTGCTCGGGAATCTAGTCCATCAGACCGATACAATGTATATGTATTAGCCTTGTTAGCCACGGGGGTGGCTAACGGCGTGTAACACCATTGAATTAAGTAATGTGTTGAGTTAAGTTTTCCGCTGCAGTTTGATGTTAAGTGTACGGTTATATTTGGGGTGTTACAAAAAGTGGTATCAGAGCGAAGTATCGCTCTGATGACTGAATTACCGAGCTTAGGAAGTACCGAGTTAGGATTTTAGTGCTTTGGGTTAAGGGTTGAGTGACAGCGTGAGAGATACGCTAGTTAGGAACTACCAGTGAATACTGGAAACCTACTACATCCTTCCCGCCCTCCACAATCCCTATTTATAACCTTGGAAAGAACGCCAGAGAGATGAAAGTCCTCTCTTACTCGGGAATACCCGATCTGGCTGTTATTAAGTATCTTTATAAGTACGGGGAACCTGTCATACGGTATATCCCGAAAAGTGGGAATCCCGGAGACGGTTTCCATCTGAACAATGTTAACCGCATTTAATAGCGAAGAATGAAGAATCTTGTGTATAGAAGAATAGAATTTCCGGCAACCTGGGTCGACATGCCGAGCAGTCGAGAACAACCAGCTTGCAACACACCAACCGTGCAATAGGCAAGAAGTGAAGTAATGGAACCCGAGACGAGTATCTACGGGACCACAAATGTTAAATAATGTCGCCAACGGTATACCAACCGACTAATGAACTACAACGTAGTACCCAAACAAGAGACAGATCTCAGAAACCATGACAAATGCGTGGAATGGGCTACGAAGAGGATACAATACTAAGTAAAAGGGGACTCCAAGAATGGGGAACACCCCAGTTAATGATTATCATGGGAAGATAGTGAGAAGTCACCCAGAGGAATTATTATCAAGACTGTAAGATCAAGTGAGGGCCAACAGGGCCACTGATGACAGTGCAGGTAAAAATGATACTGCAACCGGTGTGTGTGTTGAACCGATAGCCAGTTAGCATGGCGCACTTGCCATGGCAAGTGCTGCTATAACAGGGCTGTCGGGAAAGTTTTAACAACTACAAAGTACTTGGTAAAGTACCACGAAGTTAAGTGAGATCATCATAACCGTGGAAGGACTTGATAGCCTAACCTCTGTAATTGGAAGTACACCAGTCAGCAAGAAGCTAGACTTGGTTAAGACAAGAAGACGTTGTGAAACCATGAAATTTTTCTCTCAAACTCAGATTTATTTCAAACTCTTTTCTTTCAAAACCAGATTTTCTTTCAAACCAATACTTCTTTCTAACCTTATTTTAAACCAAACCAGTAAACCCAAGGGTAGTTGATAAAGATACAACAGTGGATAAACTTTCCCTCGATTAAGTTCGGGAAGCACGGAATGCATGTTGTCATAGGACAATATAAGGGAGTTGGCAACAGAATACTTCACTAGGCGTGTGACGGACACTACGAGTGTACCAACTGAAATGTGGGACGACCGCACTCCGATAGGAGCTTGTGGGCCTGACAGACCTACTGATGGGTTAGTTGGGTAAGTAGCAATGTATCAGTATGGTACCCCATATATGTATACGAGTAGAGTCCAGAGCACGGAAAGTAGTCGACTCCATACTACGGTCAGCAGTAAAAGTCAAGCAAGAGCAAAGGATTACCAAGAATGGTTAAAGTAAAGGAACTCAGTTAAGTTAACGAAACTAAAGGAATTAGTGAATTCATTTCAAGGAAATGTATAAGAGTCAAGAAGTGCAAAGTGCACGGACTGTTATGTAAAGACATTGCATGTGTCTTAAGGATCCTCAGGGATGAACATAATAGCTGGAACGGTGACCCAGCCTATATATGGTAAGGCAGATTCCTGTTGTGGACACATTAATGTGCAATGAACGGGATGAAACTCCCAGAATGAGTACCTACGCTACCAGGAAATGTTGATCTTCACAGAAGAAGATAATAAGCCAGTTAAGAACGTGAAGCGACGTGGCTAACTAAATATACCAACAAGCACGAGCCAGATGTAATAGCATAACTTAGCAACACCCAGGAGCAATCCTTGAAGGGTGTTCGCATCAACGATAGTTGAACGAAATAATGAGACTGAAACACAAGGGTTGAAACTAACACCCGGTTTAGACATAAGTTGTCAGGAGACGGACTGACAATCCTAAGGGGCATCCCATGAAAGGAAGCGTGATGCAACGACCTTGTCATGGAGCCCAATATGATGTCCAAACCATGTAATGTTGTACGGAGAAGTAAATGTGTGGACAACTTACAATGAGCAGAGCTCGAGGCAATAAGGCTTATAAGCCACAAACAAAATGTGTTATGTAAATTTGATTGATTGCAGAAGTTTATGTTGTATAAGTGAATAGAGTGGAGAAAGAACCACTGCATTAAGAGTGGGGATACCTCTCGATATTGTGAGACCGTAGGAGCGGTAGTTATGTGAACCAAGTTCAAGAAATATGTTAGGGATTGACCATGTTGTTGTTACCCAAGAGTGATTTGAATAAGAAAAATACGAAAAGAAGTGTTGTACCAATTGTGGAGACTGGAAGAGTAATAAGTTTAATAGCAACCACCATAGGTGTGTGATGCTAAATGTGTAGTGAACAACGCTCAAGGAGCATAAAGACTCGAAGAATAGCGTATCCAGCAAACAGCCAAATAAGTGGCGAAACACAGTGTAATGGTGGAAGCTAATATAATAGCGGATGCAGTGTAAGTTGATGTTGTATAATGAGTAAGGATACGGTGCGCAATAAGCGACCGTTGTATAAGTATTGTTAAATGATAAAATGGCGAATGAGCACAGTTATGAGTTAAACCCAGTGGAGATACAACAGAAAGTGGTAGCAAATAAACTAGGCAGTAAGCCAGTAGCCAGTATTACGAGATAAGAATCTCAGTGAAACACAGTGTGAATTCCTATTGCAATCGCATAAGAGATTTACTGTCAAGAGTTTACGCCTCTGCACTCTGTATGACTGAGTGTTTTGGTATTGCACTTACGCAGTAATGATCAAGTGGGATAGCTGGGATTCAAGAAAAGTTAATTGTGGAGGAAACAGCAAATGGCTTATAACGCCATAGTGACTGATGCATGATAAATGCAAGAGAGCACTACAATGAAAGAGTACTAGTACAGAACCAAATGTGGAGGCATGGCTAGCATTAAGTGACTGCAGTAACACAGAATACCAAATATCGGTATGGAATATACCTCAAGTGTGGGAAATAGCCAAGAGAGCACTACACACTAGGTAGTAGCTCAACCTCAACCGACAGTAAGTCGGAAGGAATCGAGTCAGTCATCGTGAAATACGTAGCAGTTTACGCAGTAAGTTATTGGAGAAGGGGATGGAAAGTTTTGAAACTCACCGAATTCGCTCACGGTCAGAAATACCACGCATCGGTTGAGAAACCGTTGTTACCAAGATAAAGGTGATAATTGGGGATGTACAATGCAGTAAGAATAACGAATGGGGCAAACTAAGCCCTACAGTTATTAGAGTTTCGCAGTAGAAACTAGTGAGCCAGTGATTCAAGTGTTGAATGTGCATGGTGAACATGAGTGAACGGCTAATTATTAATGCCTAGAAGCCGCACAGGCCAGAACCGAAACCAGTTAAGAGTTAAAGCAAACTCCAATGAGAATTCTTGGTTTAGGGACTAAACCGCCAATATGGTCAAGATCCTCTAACCAGAACACATTGTATAACAGACCGCGTGGAAGTTAAAGTACTTCACGACGGCAGAAATTTGTAAACCAATGATTAAGTGATTGATTACGTGGGCGTAATCCCTTTTAAGGGGGGTAGAGCGCAAAACCGCTTAGTGTATTTTACCGTACAAGTGTACGTGAACTATGTTGTGCATAGCACAAAATAATTTGTTTTGATGATTGGTGTGTGTGTGTTACGTAAACATACGCATACATTCATGGTTTAATTGTGGTAATTGTGCACAGAAGATGCGAATACCATTGTGATAAGTGTGTTTATTTGTTAACAGTTGTGTGTGATAGTACAAGTGTGGGGAGTAGAGAAACTCCCGGGGAACAAAACCCCGACAGTGTATAAATGTGAAACTGTGTTGTATTTTGATAAAATATGTGTATATATACAATATAGTGATTCATGAGAGGGTATGAAACCGACATAGAACCTAGTGAGAATAAGATTCCCTAGGTAGCTGGATTTAAGTGAATGGAGATAACTGATAGACGGAGTTCTATCCCTTGGAGATGTATGATTATGACTAGAATACTTAAAAGATAGAAAATTGGAAATGAGTGATTTACTTGATGCTTGAAATTGAAGTGGGAGGTGAAACTTGATTATCATGAGATCAAGGGAAGCCGAACACAAATTGGGGGTGGAAGGATAGTTCAACACTGATGCTGATCACATCAGGGCTGGATGACTCTTGAAGCTCCCTGTAAGTGGTCACAAATAACCACGCTAAGAAAGATGCAAAGACCATAAATTGGACATGGAGTTGTGTTGCGTTTTCAAAAAGGATTTTCAATTGGTATTTCCAAAAAAGTCGATTAATATTTTGAATAAAGGATTCTCTTATATACTTAACCTAGTAAAGAATATTTTTGGAGTACTTGCTCACGAGCCGAGGACGTATGAGCCTTTGTCTTCGGACCGGTGACATGAGAAGTATATATGTTAAAAATTAAGTGATTGTTTTGATCTCCCAAAGGAACGGGGACCAGAAGGTGTCCATCGCGACCGGGTTCTGCGGGATCACAGTGTATATAAAAGGTATTTTTGGTTGATATACATGCTAAGACATGTTGTGTGGTATGTGTAATAAATATTATTTTTGACCTTGAGTCCTAATGTGGTTGAGTTCTGAAAGTGTTATGTTATCCAGACCCATGAGTCTAACTGTTGTTATGTCACCCAGACCTGAGAGTTTGAGGGTTGTTATGCAAGTACAATGTTGCTAAGATACCCGAACGGTTGAGTCTGAGGTTATCATGTAAGTATGTTATGTTATGTATGGATGTGTATATGTTACTCGGACCGTTAAGTCCGAGGGTGTGATGTAAAGTATGTTTGGTTATGGAAGTTTTATTTGCAAGTAATCCCTGTGTTCTAATCCAAATGATGTGTGGGAAGTGTGAACTTCGAGGACGAAGTTCTTTTAAGTGGGGTAGATTGAAATACCCCAAACCTTGATATATTGTTTAAAAATTAAACTATGGTATAGTAAGGCTAAAAAGTACCTGAGAAACATTAGTGAACAATTTAAACCATAGTAAAAACACAATAAACACTAAGACACAGTTTGAGCAAAAACATGCTCTAAGCTTGGAAGTGAACTGAGTTAGGACCCAAAGAGCCTACCAAGACTTAATAATATTCAATCCATAAAGTCATAATTGAAAAAATCTTTCCTTACTTGTTCTTCTAAGTGAATTGGCGGATTTAATAAGGCTAAATAAGTCCTTAGGGAACGTTGGTGGACAATTAAACCAAACAAAACACAAGAAAACACCTTAAAGTCAATTTATGCAAATACTTGCTCTAGACTTGGTGTAACCTTGTATAATACCTAAAGGTCATTCTTAGACCTTATAAACATTCTAATGAACATGTTAAATCAATTACTAAAGAAAACCAAGCTTGAAAACAATTAAAAACACAAAATGTGCTTTAAGGAGTCTTAAAGCACATTTTTGAAAAATTGTCTTGTAAATGAGTTTTGAGTGGCTAAATGACCATCATTACTCTTTAATTAATATGTGTACTACTTAGTATCACATTAGGAAGTCTAAATCAATGGGAAATCAAAAATTTCACAAATATGTGCCTTGTTTTGTGAATAGTGCTCAAATAGTGCTAGTTTAAGTTATAAGTCAACATAAGTTGTTTAATTGGTCAACAAAGGCCATATATATGTTATATTGAAGGGGCCACGGCTTTTAAGGTGGGGAGTCACCAACCTAGTCATCCAACTAAAGAAAAGAAAAAGAAATAAAGTAAAGTTACTATTTGCTTTTAAGCTTAAATATCTTGCAAAAGTGAGACCTCTCACCTCTCCTCTTCATTTCCTTGCCTTCCCACCGTGTTCTTCCTCTATTCTCACAACCAGAACCGAGCTTGCTACAGCCCCTCTCTTCTCTAACTTCAATTGCTCTCCAAATGTTCATTAATGCCCCAAATCAAATTCTAAGACCATATTTGTCTTAGTTAGACCAAGCTCTTCACTTCTATCTTTTCAAATCATCAAAAGCTTCATTTCAGTGCCATGGAGATTCACCATTGAAGGAGCTTGAGCTCATATTTTCATGCCTTGTCATTCTCCTTTGCTTCAAGGTAAGGAAAACCAAAGAAAATCTAAGTTTCCTTTCATTTTTGTATGTGTCCGAAAATTCACCTCACAATGGTGTTTTGTCTTGCTCTCTTCATAGCTTAATTCAAACTTCAAAGGACTAGGAGGAGTCCTATCTTGCTACTTAACCAAGCTCTCTTTCGAATTCCAAAGGTAATCATCAAATTTTGGTGTTTTAAGACACATATGTAAACCTAGGGTTTGACTATGAGTTTGGGTATTAAACTTAATTCTCAATACCCTTATATGTGTAATGGTTAGAAGGTTGACAAGTGATAAAAGCTCCTTGCCGATTTTCAATCAAGAAAAACAAGAGAAAACAAGTGAGAAAGCTTGGAAAACAAAGAGGTAAATGACCTCTCTTAATGTGGTTTTATGTACTAGGGAATTGAGCTATATTTGCTTAATAATTAACCTAAATAGCCAATGGGAAATGAGATAGAAAACTATCCAAAAGTTGGACTAAAAGGACATGGGAGCATTGTTGTGTGTATTTACAGATTGAAGGCATTATTATGTGGGAAATTCAATGTTTAAGGTTTATGCAATTTAAGGGCCTAAGTGCCAAGCAATTTAAGTTTATGCACTATATTGTGATGTAGTGTAGTTTAAAGGTTTAGTTGTGTGTAAAGAACATCTCTTGTGAAGGTGAATGTGTTTGATGGTTAAAGGATGAAAAACCATATGTTTGTGTATAAGAGTGTGTATTAAGAGATTGAATGTTCTTGATCGTCTAAAGGTGAAAAACAATGTGTTTTGGTGTAAGGTGATACAAGAGAAGCTATGGCAAAATTTAGTTGATAAACAAAAGAGTTTATGTGTTGTAATGAGATTTTATGACCTAGAAGGTACTAGGAATTGTTAAGTGTTAAGATGGTGAAAGAAAGTGAATTAAGGTGTTCTTAAGTGTTAAGATGCCTTGGGCATAGTCTTGGAGATTTAGAGAACTAATGGATGAATTTTGGATACACCCAGGTCATGGTGGAGATATGGTAAAGTCTTGTGCAAAGTTTGGTGAACAATAGAAGTGTAATGCCTTGTGAAGGTTTAGTGAGGAACTTGTGGGAAAGACTTGAGGAGTGTGTGTAAAGGGGATGAGTGTGATACAAAATGATGGTATAGGAGTGGTTATCTTGTGGTCGAAGAACACTTTGGTTAGTGGAAGTTTTAAAAAAACTACAAGTTACAAGTGTAAGTAGAATGTTCTGAGTGTTAAGGATTTAGTATAAGTTTGAGTAAAAGTTTAAGGAGTTTTTGGGATGATTATAGAGGGTTTTAGTGTGCCAAAAAGATGTTAAAACATGTGGGAAAACATGTGTAATGCGTAGGAAAAGATTGGGGTGAGTTTGGAGTTCAAAATGAGGAGAAAAACGGTTTTTAAAATGGGGTCTGTTCTGGACCGCCCCTAGGGACCGCCCTTGTGGGGAGGTCCAGTGCAGAGAAGTGAAAAAAAAAAGAAACATGTAGTTTCTGTTGTGGACCGCCCCTGAGGGGCGGTCTAGACCAGAGATGAAGAAAAAAATTTGTTTAAGGCTCCTAATGATGGGGGATTGAATGGTAATGGTTTTAGATGATGTTTAGGCCTTGTTTGGTGACTTTTAATGGCCATTGGAAGTATAAACAAGTGTGAGAGTGAATGTGTAAGTTGTGAACTTAAGATCCCATAAATAAATTAAGTACAACGGGATGACGGGGTTAACTATGGGCATTAGATATTAAACAATCATGTCACCCCGATGTTAATGAAAGTAATTGTGATGTTACCAGTTGTACGGGATTTGTTCGAGGAACCTAGGAGGACACAATATAGTGGACCGTGGTGAAAGGTATGGTTTTCTTGCAGCCTGTGTCCTACCGGATTACACCGGCTTGTATGCCAATGTGTTTTTTTGTGTGTTTGCCACCTTGCAAGATAAAACATGTAATGAGTTTATAGTAATTCATTTATGTGGCGTGTTCAATTCCGATACCATTTAACCTCGAAAGTGTTAAACCTTAGCTAACGGAGTCTAGGATCACATGAGAGATCGGTATTCGGATTTAACGACCCGAACCATGGGCCGTTCTAACCACGGCTATGCGTGAGTTAATTGTGTGATGTTGTGTGTGAATGTATGGACCTCCCTCGTGTGTCTAACCCAGTTGAAATACATTTTGGTGTGTGGAAGTGATAGATTCCACAGTGGGGCTCTAACTATTTATCTATAAGTAAATATGTACTAACGGGGGTGAGGAATCCGGATGTTCCGGTCGCGCGTTGTTTGGGAGTGGGTATCCTTCTTAGCCTTACCCTCCTCTCTGTTATGGTTGTTTCCCTCACGGGTTACGATATCCCATTAGCTTACTCCAAAGCTTAGCTATTCTGACTTATGATCGGTTTAGGGGGAACATGTGTTTGTGTGGTGTGTTCGGGTCACTAAATCCGATCCATCTTAAGTTAAGTTACTCGTCCGACTATTAGGACGGTAACGAGTGTTATGTAATGAGCTTATCATGAGTTGGCGACATTCTCTAGGCTCTACAGTGAACTAATTATGTTTGGGGTCGGTTCCTTAAGAGAACCGTACCCGTTGTGTTATGTGTTATTGTTGTGTCGTAATTCTTATAGCGGTGTGATGTTATATGTTGTAGAATGTGGAGTATGTGGATCACGGATATGAATCCCAGTTTATGATAAGAGGCGTTTAAGGATAACCAGATTAATGGGTAAGTATCGTCTATTAAGGAAGTAGCTCCGTTAGAGGAGAAACGCTCTAGGGCTACGAAAAACAAGGAGTGATTTGTTAAGTGTAGATGCGTTTGCTGTTTTGTTCAGCCCATCTGGTGGAATGATGTGTGTGTGTTGATAGTTTGCATGCATGATCAAATATAATCAACCGCATGCTAAGACGACAATAGTTGTGCGTGGCCGGTAGCATGCGGGCTGCGGGACCATACCAGCAAAGGTGCTGAGCCCTTGGGGGCCACCCTTTCTTTTTCTTATTTCAGGTACAAGGAGCTGAGAAGCCGTTCGAGAGTAGGACGGGGTAGTCGTTGGACATGGTTAGTCATTTAAGTTGTATGTACAGTAGGGTAGTAAGACCGAAATGTATCGGCATTAGTTTGTAAATACTCGGTACAGTTGGAATGTATATGTATAATGGTTGTTGTTAATGGAAAGGGATAGTAGTGTGTAGCTGCTTGGGAATCTAGTCCATCAGACCGATACAATGTATATGTATTAGCCTTGTTAGCCACGGGAATGGCTAATGGCGTGTAACACCATTGAATTAAGTAATGTGTTGAGTTAAGTTTTCCGCTGCAGTTTGATGTTAAGTGTACGGTTATAGTTGAAATAGAAATAGCAATATAATCTTCTCATTAATTCCTTTTTCCGAACACATGTAATTACAGCCCTAAAACTATAAATTACGTAAAAAAAATTACATGAGATTGCCCAAAATGATATTACAAACTTTTAACCAGAAATCAAAGTTCGGGGGCTAGATTAAGAATTGGGGAGGTGCTTGGAAGCAGTACCATCTTCCTCCGAAATAACTCGGTCTTTACTTTTATCATCGGATTTAAAAGAAAAATATGGAATTAAAATAATAACAAAAGAATAATGAGATTATGCAGTATTCAGATATATACAAGCTCTAAGATTTGGAATATGCAACTTTTCCGCTAGAGGAAAAGCATTATGAAAGTGGACGCTCTCATAATTATGAGTTCTCCATCTCCAACCTTTAAGAGGCAAGACGGGATCCTCATCTAATGACAATGTAATTGAATTGTATAAACAATATAAAAAATGTAAAAATTAGATCTAAAACCTGCTAATTACCTGTGACAAATATAGGCTAGCTATAGGCTTATGTCATAGATTAGAAAAATAATAATTAGTCCAATATATATACATATAAACAACATGAATAAAAATATAAATGCGTAAATGAAAGCATAAACGTATGTTTACGATGTCGAGGGCTCAAGTTACATCATTGCCCATTTCTGATTGCACTGGTGACAATACTGTTAACAACTATACAATCAAATGCAAGCTGATTATTTTTTGCATTGCCCCGAACAGCTCAAATTGATTACATACTAGTATTCAATTTTTAAACAAAGTACGAAAACAATAAGAACTAATCGACCGTTTGCACTTTCCTACCGAGTTATCACATTATGTAACTGAGATGCTAATTCATAATCATGAGCTGATCATCTCACGTGAAATATTAACATGAATACCCACCTTGATTAGTGCAGTAATCTCAAAAATGAAATAAAACAAAAGTTATCTTGTAGCACAATATCAAATCTTAGAAGCTTAATCCTTGCAGTAGGAGGAAAATATATGTCGATACGTCAAATGGAAGTGTTGTATGCTACAAAACAAAATAATAAGAACTCCATCGACAATTATAGATGATGACCCATGACCATCATTCATTCACATACCTATTTCTACATAGAAACAATGCTCGTGAAGACAACAATGGCTGATCGCTACCAACAAATTGGCTCTGAATCTGGGTGGAAGGTCTGATTTTGGTCTTTACTGTTGATTTTCTTTTTGCTCTATATGCTGAAACCTCTGTTGTTCTCTCCACCGTGTGTTTCTCTGTCCCCCTTATTCAAATTTTTTCACACCTTTTATAGATTCAGGATTGAATGAGTGAAACGATAAATCCAAGAAGATTGTGGGGATAATGGTTGAAGTGGATGAGAATATGGAGGAGGAACGTTAGTCTTTTCTTCAATAATGAGCAATAGTAATAGAAAGTAAACAAAATAATGATATACAAAAAAAAGGTTAAATAAATAAACATACAAAAAGTAAGAAGATTGAAATTGTTACCCGATAGAAAGAGCAATATCAACGTTGAGTTATTATTTTCTTTGCTTTTTTATTAACAGATCCACTAATTGATAGTGGATGAGTGGGTAAAACATGAGATAAGTAAAAGAAAAATAAGCCACATAAACATAATAAAATCAATTGCTAACTCACAAGTGTTGAACGTGCTTTTTTTTTACAAACATGGAGATGATCGTAACAAGAAGCAAATAATAAATAAATAAAAATAAAATGATAAATCAAACCAAAATAACTAACACCACAATCTAACAAGAAGGATAATAATAAAAAAATGCAAAATGTGTAATACTTAATACTCCCTCCGTTAATTAATATCTGTCGTTTTTGGGTGTGACTCTTGTTCAAAAATATGTGTCATTCTAGCTTTTTGACACACTTTTTTTCCACTTTTAACCTTACTATTCAACACAAAAATAATTATTAACTATATTGAAAAGTAAAAGTAGGGGTACATGCGTCATTGTTCTACTTTTCTTAATAAGTGTGCAAGCTTCTAAAATGATAGATATTATTGAATGGAGGGAGTAATAAATGAATAAACAAAAACTAAGAAGATGGAAGTTGTTATGTTACCGGATGATTGGAAAGAGTAATATGAACGTTGGATTATAATTTTGTTTTTTGTTTTTTTTATTTGACAAATCCACTAATTGATAGTGGGTGAGTGGGTGAAAGATGAGAAAAAAGTAAAATAAAAATAAGCAACATAAACATGATAAAATCGGTTACTAATTCACGAGTGTTGAACTTTTTTTTGTTACCTACAAACATGGAAATGATAATAACAAAAAGGGAATAATAATAAAAAAGATATTTCAAACCAAAATAGTTATGCTACAATCTAATGGGAATAATAAAAAAATCTAACTAAAAAAATGCAAAAAGTGTAATCTTACTAAAAATGATAAACTAAACCAAAATAACCAACGCTGTCCAACGAGAAAATAAAAAAAAATCCAAAATAACCAATGCTATTAGAAAATAATAATAACAAACGTAAACCACGTAATCTTTGTTCCTTAAACTTGTGACCTCTAGTCTAAAATTGTTTGTAACTACCATCTAACCACAAGAGCTTGTGTGCACAAATAGACAAAAATATAGTGAAATATTCGGTGTCTACAAATGCCACCCATTGACTGAGTTTGATGCAATCAAAGGAAAGTCAATGTACGATGACACTGTAATATTTAACAAAGCTTAGCAGCGTCAAATAAATGAGAACATGGTAAATTATTCGGTGTCTACAAATGCCACCCATTGACTGAGTTCGATGCAATCAAAAGAAAGTCAATGTACGATGACACTGTAATATTTAACCAAGCTTAGCAGCGTCAAATAAATGAGAACGTGGTAAAATATTCGGTGTCTACAAATGCCACCCATTGACTGAGTTCGATGGAATCAAAGGAAAGTCAATGTATGACGACACCGTCATATTTTACCAAACTTACCAGCCTTACCTATTTGAGATGTGGGGCTTACCGAACCTGAAGTTTCTATATCGTCTAGATGAGTCGATATTGAAGAAGTTGTCACGTGACATTTATTTTTGTCTACGTAAATGCCACCCATTGATAGAGTTGGATGTAATCCAATGAAGGTCAATGTATGAGGGCACCAAAAAAATTAGTAGAGACTTACCTGTCTTACTTGGTCGCGAACGGAAGTTCCAAATACTTGTGGTAAGATGAAGGTTGTCGCCATGAACGGTGTGAGCGGTATGGTTTTGACCCTTGGGGGTTTGGGGGATTTGATAGTCACCCTTGTTGACGTCGGCGGTTTGGTTTCCACCCATGGTGAAGTTGGCGATTTGGTAGCCACCCTTAATGATGTCGGCGATTTGGTAGCCACCCTTGATAATGTCGGTGATTTGGTAGCCACCCTTGATTATGTCGGCGATTTGGTAGCCACCCTTGATGATGTCGGTGATTTGGTAGCCACCCTGTTGATGTCGGTGATTTGGTAGCCACCCTTGTTGATGTCAGCGATTTGGTAGCCACCCTTGTTGATGTTGGCGATTTGGTTGTCACCCTTGTTGATGTCGGCGATTTGGTTGCCACCCTTGTTGATGTCGGTGATTTTGTAGCCACCCTTGTTGATGTCGGCGATTTGGTAGCCACCCTTGTTGATGTTGGCGATTTGGTTGCCACCCTTGTTGATGTCGGCGATTTGGTTGCCACCCTTGTTGATGTCGGTGATTTGGTTGCCACCCTTGTTGATGTCGGCGATTTGGTTGCCACCCTTGTTGATGTACAGTTGACAATGGTGCCGTTATCAAGACTAGACAAAAGAAGATCGTACATATAATGTCGTTATGTACAAAATCATGAGAATATGTCCAGAGAAAAAAGAGTTTTGATTGATTTCTTTTGCTTGCAAAATGATAGGCACATAACGCTGAGAAACACTTTTGTTTTTTTTTTAGAACAAACGAGGTTTAAGAAACAAACAAAATGAATGTTTAAAGTCAAAATAAAACTAAACTAGTACACACCCCCTCTCCATGTTCCTAATGCGGTCATCTTGTAACACCCCAACTATAACCGTACACTTAACATCAAACTGCAGCGGAAAACTTAACTCAACACATTACTTAATTCAATGGTGTTACACGCCGTTAGCCACACACGTGGCTAACAAGGCTAATACATATACATTGTATCGGTCTGATGGACTAGATTCCCGAGCAGCTACACGCGACTACCCCTTTCCATTAACAACAACCATTATACATATACATTCCAACTGTACCGAGTTTTTACCAACTAATGCCGATAACAATTTTGGTCTTACTACACCTACTGTACATACACAACTTAAATGACTACCCATGTACAAATGACTACCCCGTCCTACTCTCGAACGGCTTCCAGCTCCTTGTACCTGAAATAGGAAAAGAAGAAAGGGTGGCCCCCCAGGGGCTCAGCACCTTTGCTGGTATGGTAATCTCGTAGCCCGCATGCTACCGGGCCACGCACAACTAATTGTCGTCTTAGCATGCGGTTGATTATATTTGAATCATGCATGTAAACTATAAACACACAACACATAACATTCCACCACAATGGGCTCAACAAACAGATAACACATCCTTACTTGATAAGTCACTCATTGTGTTCATTAACCCTAGAGGGTTCTCTTCTAGTGGAGCTACTTCCTTAATAGACGACACTTACCCAATAATCGGGTTATCCATAAAAGTCTCTTTTATAAACTGGGATTCATATCCATGATCCACATACACCACATAACAACACTTTTCACGTTTCAACGTGCACATAACATAACATCGCAATGGGAATTACAGTACGACAATAACACATAACATCGCAATGGGAATTGTAGTACGACAATAACACATAACATAACGGGAACGGTTCTCTTAGGAACCGACCCAAACATAGTTAATTCACTTGTGAGCCTAGAGAATGATGTCACCCTCATGATAAACTCGTTATACAACACTCATTACCGTCCTAATAGTCGGACGAGTAACTTAAGTTAAGATGGTTCGGATATAGTGCCCCGAACACACCACACAAACACATGTTCCCCCTAAACTGATCATAAGTCAGAATAGCTAAGCTTTGGAGTAAGCTAATGGGAGATCGTAACCCGTGGAGGAAACAACCATAACAGAGAGGAGGGTAAAGCTAAGAAGGATACCCACTCCCAAACAACGCGCGACCGGAACGACCGGATTCCTCACCCCCCCATAATATATATATAAACATAGTTAAGGGCTCCACTGTGGAACCTATCACATCCATACACCATACAGTATTACAACTGGATTAAACACACAAGGGAGGTCCATACATTCACACACAAACATCACACAATTAACTCACGCATAGCCGTGGTTAGAACGTTCCCATGGTTTGGGTCGTTAAATCCGGATACCGTTCTATTATGTGATCCTAGATTTGGTTAGCTAAGGTATAACACTTTCGAGGTTAAACGGTATCGGAATTGAACACGCCACATAAATGAATTACTATAAACTCATTACATGTTTTATCTTACAATATGGCAAACATACAGAAAAACACATTGGCATACAAGCCGGTGTAATCCGGTAGGACACAGGTTGCAAGAAAGCCATACCTTGGTCCCTGCTGCGTTCGAGTCCCGCCAAACGTAGTTCCTAAACATGATTAATAACGTCGGTTAATTACCTTATTTAGCTTCCGGTTTACTAAGCATTTTTCATGATTATATGACATGTTTTATGCGTAAACTTACCCTTGATTACCTTCATTATACCCCCACTAGGGTTAACTACCTAGGCCACACTTTTTTTGTTTTTTTTTACAAGTTTTAGGTCGACCGACCTTACCGACCGACCTTACCCAAGGTCAGTCCATTCCAGTGACATCCAGGTTTGAAAATTTACACCTCGACCGACCTTGCCAAGTCCGGTCCCAAGGTCGGTCCATTCCAGACACTTTTACCGTTTAAAAATTCTACCCCGACCGACCTTGCAAGTCCGGTCCACAAGGTCGGTCTATTCCAGAGACATATTCCGTATACAAAATTCAAGCCCGACCGACCTTGCAAGTCTGGTCCCCAAGGTCGGTCTGCTCCAGACCCTTGTTTAAAAATGCTTATTTGACTCCAAACTTCACCTTACATATCCTAGTATGCTTTAACATCATTTAGCACACTTAAACCTTCACATAACATCCTCCAAATGCATGTACAAGCTTACTTCTAAAGTCCTTAAACACTCACTCATTTACTCGCCAAACCTCCTAACACTTGTTTACACATTTTAAGGCCTTTACATGTCACCAAACAAGGCCTAAACATCATCTAAAACCATCACCATCCAATCCCCCATCATTAGAAGCCTTAAACACATTTTTTTTTCTTCTCTGGTCTGGACCGCCCCTCTGGGGAGGTCCCAGGGGCGGTCCACAACAGAAACTACTCCTCCTGCGCTGGACCTCCCCACAGGGGCGGTCCCTAGGGGCGGTCCACAGCAGACCCCATTTTAAAAAGTGTTTTTCTCCTCATTTTGAACTCCAAATTCACCCCAATCTTTTCCCACTTACTCCACACTCTTTCCACATGTTTCCCACATGTTTAAACACCATAAAACATGCACCAAACCTTCCTTAATCATTACCAAACTTGTTACTCAATTTCTTACAAAAATTCCTAAACACTTACAACATTTTTCTTTTAGATTTCTAGGTGGTAATGCATACCTACAACTTAGACTAACCAAGGTGTTTCTTCTTAATATGATAACCACTCCTAAGCATCATTTTGTATCCTCATCACTTCCTTTACACAAACTCCTCAAGTCTTTCCCACAAGTTCATACTTAATCCTTCACAAGGTATTATACTTCCTTTCTTTATCAACTAAATTTTCGCCATAGCTTCTCTTGTATCACCTTACACCAAAACACATAGTTTTTCCACCATTATACAACCAAGAACACTAAATCTCTTAATACACATTCCTTACACACAAACATATTGTTTTTCATCCTTTAACCACCAAAGATATCCATCTTCACAAGAGATGTCCTTTACACACAACTAAACCTTTAGACAACACTACATCACAATATAGTGCACAAACTTAAATTGCTTGGCACTTAGGCCCTTTAATTGCATAAACCTTAAACACTGAATTTCCACATTTAAATGCCTTCAACCTGCGAATACACACAACAATGCTCCCATGTCCTTTTAGTCCACCTTGTGGATAGTTTTCTATCTCATTTCCCATTGGCTCTTTAGGTTAATTATTAAGCAAATATAGCTCAATTTCCTAGTACACAAAACCACATTAAGAGAGGTCATTTACCTTTTTGTTTTCCAAGCTTTCTCGCTTGTTTTCTCTTGTTTTTCTTGATTGAAAATCGGCAAGGAGCTTTTATCACTTGTCAACCTTCTAACCAATACACATATAAGGGTAATGAGTATTAAGTTTAATACTCAACCTCATAATTAAACCCTAGGTTTACATAAGTGTCTTAAAACGCTAAAATTTGATTATTACCTTTGGAATTTGAAAGAGAGCTTGGTTAAGTGGCAAGATAGGACTCCTCCTAGTCCCTTGAAGATTTAATTAAGCTAAGAAAATAGCAAGACAAGGCACCATTGTAAGGTGAATTTTCGGCTATACAAAAAGATAAAAGAAACTTGGATTTCTTTGATTTTCCTTACCTTGAATGAGAGAAGAAGCAAAAGAGCTCTTCAAACAGAACTTTCCCCCTTCAATGGAGTTTCTTCATGGAATCAACCATGAGCTTTTGAAATTTTGAAAAGAGAGGATGAAAGGCCTTGACTCAACTAAGACATATATGTGCTTAGTTTTTGATTTGGAGCAATATTGAACATTTGGTGAGCAATTGAAGTTGGAGAAGATATGTGCTGTAGCAAGAACGAGATTGGTTGGGAGAATGGAGGAAGAACACGGTGGGAACAAGAGGAAATGAAGAAAGGAGGTGAGAGGTATGCTTTGCAAAGATATTTTGACTTATAAAGGTAAATAGTAACTTTACTTTATTTCTTTTTCTTTTCTTTAGTTGGCTGGCTTGGTATGGTGACTCACACTCTAAAAACCGTGCCCCCTTCATTCTACAAGATATTTATGTTCTTTGTTGACCATTTAACTAATCAAAGTTGACTTAAGTCAAAACTAGCACTATTTGAGCACTATTCACAAATTAAGGCACATAATTGTGAAAATTTTGATTTCCCATTGATTTAGACTTCCTAATGTGATACTAAGTAGTACACATGTTGATTAAAGAGTAATGATGGACATTTAGCCACTCAAAACTCATTTACAAGACAATTTTTCAGAAATGTGCTTTAAGGCTCCTTAAAGCACATTTTGTGTTTTAGCTTGTTTTCAAGCTTGGTTTTCTTTAGTAATTGATTTAACATGTTAATTAACATATAAATAAGGTCTTTGTAAGCTTATTAGGTCTTAACCAAACTTATCCCAAGCTTAGAGCACATTTCGCCCATATTGGCTTTAAGGTATTTATTTGTGTTTTGTTTGGTTTAATTGTCTACCAAAGTTTCCTAAGGACTTAATTAGCCTTATTAAGTCATAATTGAATGTTATAAAGTCTTGGTAGGCTCTTTGGGTCCTAACCAAGTTCACTCCAAGCTTAGAGCATGTTTTTGCTTCAACTGTGTCTTAGTGCTTATTGTGTTTACTATGGTTTAAATTGTTCACTAATGTTTCTAAGGCACTTTTTAGCCTTTAAATATCATAGTTTAACATTTAAACAACATATCAAGGTTTGGGGTATTTCAATCTACCCCCCTTAAAAGAACTTCGTCCTCGAAGTTCACATTTCCCATGCATCATTAGACTAGAATACGGGAATTACTTACAAAATAAAACTTTCGTAACCAAACATACTTTACATCACACCCTCAGACTTAACGGTCCGGGTAACATATACACATCCATACATAACATAACACACTTACATGATAACCTCGGACTTAACAGTCCGGGTAACTTAACAACACTTGTACTTACATAACAACCCTTAGACTCTCAGGTCTGGGTAACATAACAACATTTAGACACATAGGTCTGGGTAACATAACAACTTTCTTAACTCAACCACATTAGGACTCAAGGTCAGAAATAAAATTTATTACTCATACCACGCAACATGTCTTAGCATGTATATCAACCAAAAATACCTTTTTATATACACTGTGATCCCGCAGAACCCGGTCGCGATGGACACCTTCTGGTCCCCGTTCCTTTGGGAGATCAAAACAATCACTTAATTTTGAACATATATACTTCTCATGTCACCGGTCCGAAGACAAAGGCTCATACGTCCTCGGCTCGTGAGCAAGTACTACAAAATATTCTTTACTAGGTTAAGTATAAGAGAATCCTTTATTCAAAATATTAATCGACTGTTTTGGAAATACCAATTGAAAATCCTTTTGAAAATGCAACACAACTCCAAGTCAAATTTATACTCTTTGCATCTTTCTTAGAGTGGTTATTTGTGACCACTTACAGGGAGCTTCAAGAATCATCCAACCCTGATGTGATCAGCACCAGTGTTGAACTATCCTTCCACCCCAATTTGTGTCCGGCTTCCCTTGATCTCATGATAATCAAGTTTCACCTCCCACTTCAATTTCAAGCATCAAGTAAATCACTCATTTCCAATTTTCTATCTTTTTAATCATTCTAATCATGATCATAACATCTCCAAGGGATAGAACTTCGTCTATCAGTTATTTCCATTCACTTTTAATCAAGTTACCGGGAATCTAATTCTCACTAGGTTCTATGTCGGTTTCATACCCTTTCATGGATCACTATATTACATATATACATATATTTTATCAAAATACAACACATAGTTTTACCTTTATATACTGTAGGGGTTTTAGTTCCCCGGGAGTTTCTTTACTCCCTTACACTTGTACTCTCACACACAACTGTTAACAAAATAAACACACTTATCACAATGGTATTCGCATCTCCTGTGCGCAATTACCACAATTAAACCATGAATGAATGCGTATGTTTATATAACACACGCACCATCATCTAAATAAATTATTTTGTGCTATGCACAACATATTTCACGTACACTTGTACAGTAAAACACACTAAGCTGTTTTACGCTTTACCCCCCTTAAAAGGGATTACGCCCATGTAATCAATCACTGAACATCGGTTTAAAATGTTCTGCCGCCGTGAAGTGTTTTAACTTTCACGCGGTCTGTTATACAATGTGTACTGGTTAGAGGATCTTAACCATGTTAGCGGTTTAGTCCCTAGACCAAGAATTCTCATTAGAGTTTATTTAACTCATAACTGGTTTCGGTTTTGGCCTGTTAGGCTTCTAGGCATTAATAATTAGCCATTTATTCGTATTCACTATGCACAATGGTATCTGAAGCATGGGTTCACTGGCCTCTGCTGTGCAACTCTGTTAACTTTAAAGCTTAGCTTGCCCCGTTCGTTCTTCTTACTGTATTGTACATCTCCCATTTATCACCTTTATCTTGGTAATAATGGTTTCTCAACCGACGCGTGGTATCTCTTAACGTGAGCGAACTCGGTGAGTTACAAAACTTTCCATCCACTTCTCTAATAACTTACTGCGTAAACTGCTACGTATTTCACAATGATTGACTTGTTTCCTTCCGACTTACTGTCGGTTGAGATTGAGCTACCACCTAATGTGTAGTGCTCTCTCGGTTATTTCCCACACTTGAGGTATATTCCACACTGATATTTGGTATCCCGTGTTACTACAGTCACTTATTGTTAATCACACCTCCATATTTGATTTTGTACAAGTATCATTTCATTGGCACGACATTGCAATTCCTATGCATCGGTCATTATAGCGTTATAAGTCTCTTTCTACTTCTACCAGCATTAACATTTCCCAAGTCCTAGCTATCCCACTCGATCATTACTGCGCAAATGCAATACCAAAACACTCAATCATACAGAGTGCAGAGGCGTAAACTCTTGACAGTAAATCTCTTATGCGATTGCAATAGGAATTTACACTGTGTTTCACTGAGACTCTTATCTTATAGTACTAGCTACTGGCTTACTGCCCGGTTTGTTTGGTATCACTTACTGTTGTATCTCTATTGGGTTTAACTCGTAACTGTGCTTAGTTGCCATATTATCATTTAACAATACTTATACAACGGTCGCTTACTGCGCACCGTGCTCCTTGTATAACACTAACTTACATGGTATTCACTGTCACATTAGCTTCCACACATATACTTACATCATTCATATTATGGTTCGTCATTCATTTGGATGACTACTGAATGCTCCTTGAGCGTAGCTCACTCGAGTTACAAGCCGCTGTTATTCAGCCCGGTGCTTCACATGCTACTAAACTAAATGTTTTCTCGCAATATCAACATGATCAATCCTTAACATATTTCTTGAACTCGGTTCACATTACTACCACTCTTGCGGTCTCACAATATCCAGAGGTATCCCCACTCTTAATGCAGTGGTTCGTTCCCCACTCTATTTACTTGTATAACATAATGTCCTGCAACCAATCAAACTTACATAACACACTTTGCTTGTGGCTCATAAGCCTTATTGCCTCGAGCTCTGTCCATTGTGGACGGTTCACACACATTTATTTCTCTGTACAACATTACATGGTTTAGTGGTAGTATTGGGCTCCATGACAAGGTCGTAGCATTCCGTTTCCTTTCATGGGATGCCCCTTAGGATTGTCAGTCCGTCTCCTGACAACTTATGTCTAAACTGGGTGTTAGTTTCAACCCTTGTGTTTCTGTCACGTTATTTCGTTCAACTATCGTTGATGTGAAACCCTTCAAGGATTGCTCCTGGGTGTTGCTAAGTTATGCCATTACATCTGGTTCACTTATTGGTATATTAGTTAACACCGTTTGCGTTCTTAGCTGGGTTTACTATCCTCGTCTGTGAAGGTCGATATTCCCTGCTAGTCCAGGTGATCATTCTGGGAGTTTCATCCCGTTCATTGCACATTAATGTGTCCACAACAGGAATCTGCCTTACCATATATAGGCTGGGTCACCGTTCCAGCTATTATGTTCATCCCTGAGGATCCTTAAGACACATGCAATGTCTTTACATAACAGTCCGTGCACTTCACACTTCTTGACTCTTATACATTTCCTTGAAATGAATTCACTGATTCCTTTAGTCTTGTTAACTTAACTGGGCTCTTTACTTTACCATTCGTGGTAATCCTTAGCATTTGTTTGACTTATACTATTGACCGTAGTACGGAGTCGACTACCTCCCGTGTTCTGGACTCTACTCGTATACATATGTGGGGTACCATGCTGATACATTGCTACTTACCCAACTAACCCATAAGTAGGTCTGTCAGGCCCACAAGCTCCTATCGGAGTGCGGTCATCCCACATTACAGTTGGTACACTCGTAGTGTCAGTCACACGCCTAGGTGAAGTATTCTGTTGTCAACTCCCTTATATTGTCCTGTGACAATATGCATTCCCTGCTTCCGAACTTAATCAAGGGAAGGTTTATCCACTGTTGTATTGTATCACTATGAACTCCATCCATTCCCTCGGGTCGCTACCCTTGGGTTTACCGGTTTGGTTTAAAAGAAGGTTAGAAATAAATATTGGTTTGAAAGAAAATTCGGTTTGAAAGAAAAGAGTTTGAAATAAATCTGAGTTGAAAGAAAATTTCTCATGGTTTCACAATGCCTTCTTCCCTTAACCAAATCTAGCTTCTTGCTGAGTGGTGTACTTCCAATTACAAAGGTTAGGCTGTTAAGCCCTTCCACAGTTATGATGATCACAGTTGACTTCGTGGTACTTTACTAAGTACTTCGTATTTGTTAAAATTTTCCCGAACAGCCCTGTTATAGCAACACTTGCCATGGCAAGTGCGCCATGCTAACTGGCTATCGGTTCAACACATACCGGTTGTGGTATTGTTTTTACCCGCACTGTCCTCAGTGGCCTTGTTGGCCCTCACTTGATCTTACAGTCTTGGCAATTAACCCTCTGGGCGACTTCTCACTGTATTCACATGATAATCATTAACTGGGGTGTCTCCCATTCTTGGAGACCCCTTTTTACTTAGTACCGTATCTTCTTCATAGCCCGTTCCACGCATTTGTCGTGGTCACTGAGACTTGTCTCTTGTTTGGGCACTACGTTGTAGTTCCTTTGTCGGTTGGTATATCATTGGTGTATCATTTAACAACTGTGGTCCCGTAGACACTCGTCTCGGGTTTCATTAATCCACTTCTTGCCTGTTGCACGGTTGGTGCGTTGCAAGCTGGTTATTCTCGACTGCTCGGCATGTCGACCCAAGTTGCCGGAAATTCTATTCTTCTATACACAAGATTCTTCATTCTTCGCTATTAAATGCGGTTAACATTGTTCAGATGGAAACCGTCTCCGGGATTCCCAGTTTTCGGGATCTACCGTATGACAGGTTCTCCGTACCTTTAGAGGTATTTAATAACAGCCAGATCGGGTATCCCAAGTATGAGAGGACTTCCATCTCTCTGGCGTTGTTTCCCAAGTTATAAAACAGGGATTGTGTAGGGCGGGAAGGATATAGTAGGTTTTTAGTATTCACTGGTAATTCCTAACTAGCGTATCTCTCACGCTATCACTCAACCCTTAACCCAAAGTACTAAAATCCTAACTCGATACTTCCTAAGCTTGGTAATTCATTCATCAGAGCGATACTTCGCTCTGATACCACTTTTTGTAACACCCCAACTATAACCGTACACTTAACATCAAACTGCAGTGGAAAACTTAACTCAACACATTACTTAATTCAATGGTGTTACACGCCGTTAGCCACCCACGTGGCTAACAAGGCTAATACATATACATTGTATCGGTCTGATGGACTAGATTCCCGAGCAGCTACACGCGACTACCCCTTTCCATTAACAACAACCATTATACATATACATTCCAACTGTACCGAGTTTTTACCAACTAATGCCGATAACAATTTCGGTCTTACTACACCTACTGTACATTCACAACTTAAATGACTACCCATGTACAAATGACTACCCCGTCCTACTCTCGAACGGCTTCCAGCTCCTTGTACCTGAAATAGGAAAAGAAGAAAGGGTGGCCCCCCAGGGGCTCAGCACCTTTGCTGGTATGGTAATCCCGCAGCCCGCATGCTACCGGGCCACGCACAACTAATTGTCGTCTTAGCATGCGGTTGATTATATTTGAATCATGCATGTAAACTAAAAACACACAACACATAACATTCCACCACAATGGGCTCAACAAACAGATAACACATCCTTACTTGATAAGTCACTCATTGTGTTCATTAACCCTAGAGGGTTCTCCTCTAGTGGAGCTACTTCCTTAATAGACGACACTTACCCAATAATCGGGTTATCCATAAAAGTCTCTTTTATAAAATGGGATTCATATCCATGATCCACATACACCACATAACAACACTTTTCACGTTTCAACGTGCACATAATATAACATCGCAATGGGAATTGCAGTACGACAATAACACATAACATAACGGGAACGGTTCTCTTAGGAACCGACCCAAACATAGTTAATTCACTTGTGAGCCTAGAGAATGATGCCACCCTCATGATAAACTCGTTATACAACACTCATTACCGTCCTAATAGTCGGACGAGTAACTTAAGTTAAGATGGTTCGGATATATTGCCCCGAACACACCACACAAACACATGTTCCCCCTAAACCGATCATAAGTCAGAATAGCTAAGCTTTGGAGTAAGCTAATGGGAGATCGTAACCCGTGGAGGAAATAACCATAACAGAGAGGAGGGTAAAGCTAAGAAGGATACCCACTCCCAAACAACGCGCGACCGGAACGACCGGATTCCTCACCCCCCATAATATATATAAACATAGTTAAGGGCTCCACTGTGGAACCTATCACATCCATACACCATACAGTATTACAAATGGATTAAACACACAAGGGAAGTCCATACATTCACACACAAACATCACACAATTAACTCACGCATAGCCGTGGTTAGAACGTTCCCATGGTTTGGGTCGTTAAATCCGGATACCGTTCTCTTATGTGATCCTAGATTTGGTTAGCTAAGGTATAACACTTTCGAGGTTAAACGGTATCGGAATTGAACACGCCACATAAATGAATTACTATAAACTCATTACATGTTTTATCTTACAACATGGCAAACATACAGAAAAACACATTGGCATACAAGCCGGTGTAATCCTGTAGGACACAAGTTGCAAAAATACCATACCTTGGTCCTTGCTGCGTTCGAGTCCCACCAAACGTAGTTCCTAAACATGATTAATAATGTCGGTTAATTACCTTATTTAGCTTCCGGTTTACTAAGCATTTTTCATGATTATATGACATGTTTTATGCGTAAACTTACCCTTGATTACCTTCATTATACCCCCCCTAGGGTTAACTACCTAGGCCACACTTTGTTTATTTTTTAAAAAAAGTTTTAGGTTGACCGACCTTACCGACCGACCTTACCCAAGGTCGGTCCATTCCAGTGACATCCAGGTTTGAAAATTTACACCTCGACCGACCTTGCCAAGTCCGGTCCCAAGGTCGGTCCATTCTAGACACTTTTACCGTTTAAAAATTCTACCCTGACCGACCTTGCAAGTCCGGTCCACAAGGTCGGTCTATTCTAGAGACATATTCCGTATACAAAATTCAAGCCCGACCGTCCTTGCATTTAATACCCTGGATCTAAAAATGGTGATTTAATTACTCTAATAAAATTATTAAGGGCCTAATTGTGCCTAGAGAGTATTGGTAAAAAGAATTAAACCAAAAGAAAAGAGAAAATGCGTTAAACGCGGAAAACGCTAAAATGCGCATTAAATTTAAATAAGAGATAAATGATCTCGTAAGGGTCCGAGATGGATTCCTAAGGCTTAGTTAGGCCTAATTAGTATACAGGAATGATTTCCGAAGAAAACGGATCCAAATAATGGATTAAAACGCTAAATAAGCATAAAAGCACGTTTTTCGAGAAAACCCGAAAATGTGACTTTAAGCGGTCAAACGGACCCGTAGAAATTATAGTTGATTAAATAACTATAATTAAGTGTTAATGAAAGCTTAATAACCATTAAAATTAATTAAACGAGAAAATTCCGGAAAACGGACCCGGTAAGTGAATAGTGTCGAAACCGGGAGACGAAACGCGTTTAATTCGAAAAGATGAAAAACGACCCGGGCTACTAATGTATAGGGCCGGTTTTAATTAGTGTGTATACACACATTAATAAGCTTGCTAGTAATTAGTAATGAGATGACAAGACAAATAAATAAAGCAAAAGGTGAAATAGTAAAAGTAGTTACTTACTCTCTCACCTCTCTTTCCTTCCTCAGTTCACGTTTTATTTGCCCATCCCTCTGTATATCTTCTTCTTCTTCCTCTGTCAACCGGCGATTCCACAAGAGAGCACACAGCCCATCTTCTTCCTCCTCAAGCTTGCTCATTTCTTCACCGAATCACACAAAAATTATACCGTTAGATTCGTATCGGCGAGGGCTACGTTTTCCACCCCTCAAAATCTTGATTCCTCCACTTTCACTTCCATGGGTGTTGGGCCTTTTGAAGCTTGAAGAGCTTATTTTGACTCTCCATCATCTCCTTAATGCTCTAAGGTAAAAATATAAGCAAAAGTTAATCATTCCTAGCTTGTTCTTGCAATTTGGAAAATTTTCCCACGTTGAAAATTTTCTTCCATTTCAGTCGGTTTCTTCATGTCCTTGTGGAGTGGTGGAACTTCATCATTTTGTTTGCCTAACTCTCCATTTGGATACCTTAAGGTAATCTCTAAGCTAAACCCTAAAAACTAGCTCTTGTAATTCTAGTTTTTGTGTGGGAAAAATTAAATTAATAAGCTTGATATGTGTGTGTGGGGATATGATTGTAGTTGGCAATCTATGCTCCTTGGTATGTTGTGAAAACAAGAAGAGGAAGAGGGAACAAGAGAAAGAGGAAGAAGAGGAGTAAAAACCGAGAAAAAAACAAGGTAATGGGCTTACCTTGTGTTGGTTTTATTTGCCTTGGGAAAACTTATGTTAGTGTTGTATAAACAACCTTGAGCTTGAGTAGTAATGATACCACAATATTGTGAGTTGAATGAGAATGTTTAATGAGGCTCATGTGTGCAAATAAACCTTGAAGTTAGGTTAGTGTACATATGTGAGCAAATGGGATTTTGATGTGTTGTTTATGTTTAAACCAAACAGGAGGGAGAAGAGTGTTTATGAGCTGATTTAAGTGTGGTGAAAATGCTTAAAAAGTAGGCAAGTGCTGTCAAAATTTCCTAGGGATGTATGGACTTGAGTGTTTTATTCAAAGGAAGAGATTAGGTGTGTTTAAGAGGTTTAAGTGAGTGATTAATGGTTTGAAAACCAAACCAAGAAGTAAAGTGCGTTAGCAGTGAAGATAATGTCATTTGGGTGCTGGTAATGGCATTAGTGAATGAAGTATTGAATGGTGGGAGGCAACACCAAAATCTGTTACAAGAGTATTAGAAAACAAAAAACAAGTTATGAAAGTGTAAGTGAATTTTTGAGTGAAAATAATTAGAATTGGTGAGTGCACTTGGTGCTTAGTTTAAGGTGATTAAGAAGGGTAATTAAGTGTTAAAACATGTAGATTATAAGTGGGAAAGATTGGAAAGACAATGGTGGAAGAATGAGGTTGTAACAGATTTGGAAAAATGCAAATCTGTCAAAACTGCAACAGGGTCCGGGACTTAGTCCATGGACAAGGTCCCGGACCACCCCCTTAAATCATGCCGAGAGTTTTATCATGCACTTGGTCCGGGACTTGGGGTAAGGACAAGGTCCCGGACCACCCCATTTAAATAGACCGAGATCGAACATCCATGCTGGTCCGGGACTTGGGATAGGGACAAGGTCCCGGACCATGGTAGGAAAACAACCCGAGAGTTTAGTAATGCTTTGGTCCGGGACTTAAGATGGGGACCAAGTCCCGGACCACCTCCAGAAACCTACAGAGAGCATTTTAAAGGTTGGTAATGATGGGGGTTTGAATGTTAATGATGTTATAAGATGTTAAGGCCTTGTTTGGTGTCATGTAAAGACCCTAGGAAGTGTAAGAAAGTGTTAGAAGTGTTTGAGAAGTGAGAACTCAAATTAACAAGAGTGAAACCAAGATAACGGGATAACGGGGTAATACGGGAATAACATTTAATTATGTTCCGTATGAGCTTAGTATTAATAATAATGTTTGAAACGTTATCAGAGGATCGTGTGTGACCCGAGCAAGGTGAGATGACACAGTAAAAGTAAAAACCCCGGTGAAAGGTATGATTTTCTCATACTCCGTGTGCTAACCGAGTTACGTTGATTTGTGTGTTTGTGTGCCGGCTTAATCAAGATTAAAGCATGAAAATAATCCCTTGTTTGATTATGTATGTCATGTTGTATGTTGAATGAGCTAACATACTTGTATGCCGGTGTGGTCTAACATAGTGTCAAGACCGACACATAGTGAGTAACGTTTGGCTAGAGACCCGTAGATCGGGTCGATGCTTATGATAACGAAAATGTGCAAACACACAAACTATCCGTTAAAGTATAACGATAACGCAAACATATGAACTCCCTAGAATGTGAGGAGAGGTACGGGTTGAGTAAATACCCGATAATGGTCAGGAAACCACATTGAAACAATCCACGAAACAAATGAGAGTGGAAAGATAAGTGAACCTCCTTCAAGAGGATTTAAGTTAGTTCGAAGATGTGAACTAGAGAAGAAGGTAAAAGAGACCTGAGGGATTAGAACTCCCTTGAGACATGGTCGACCTCCTATATGAGGATTTTACGCGGTATATATAAATAACCGAAAGCATGAGTAAAGTAAAGGTACGGGTAACTCTTAAAACCTAAGATTAACCAAACTTAAGTAATGTTCCCAAGGTCATTAGAAACATCGAGTGTGATGCTTCTAGACTAATATACACAATATTATTATAGCTCCGAGAGAGGAGTGTACGGGATTGTAAGTAGTCCGAGAGCAGTCGGCCTAAGTAAAAGAGCTAGGAACTAAGAGAGAGTTCCGTGAGCTAGTTGAACGTTCCCACCATGCTAGACCCTGAGTAGGGTCGAAACCGGGGAAGTAAGACTATGCTAGAGAGCCATGAGTTTTGGCCTAAGTATATATTAAGAGTAACAAGCGTGACGTAGGAGACCTGTAGCGTCTCGAGAATCTACAAGAGCTTGAGTATAATTAACCCGAGAGTGTGGGTGAGAAAATGAGTATAGATAACCCAAGAGTGTGGGTGAGATAATAAGTATAAGAACCCGAGAGAATGGGTGAGTATAGTACGAGTAGCCCAGGAGAATGGGTGTGCATATGAACAAGTAACCCGAGAGAGCGGGTGAGATAATGAATAAGTAAACAAGGCAAGGCGAGGTATAACCCTCAAGGCCTAAGAGTAAGCAGATACAACTAACAACCTTGTTATGTTAGTTTGGAATTGTGTTCCGTGATTGGATGTAGATTCCTTGAGTAATACACATATTTATTGTATTGCTATGATGCATGTTGTTTGACTAATGAACTCCATGTATATCCGACAAAAGTAGTCGGCGTACCCCGGTTAGCGCTCGGGGTATGCGAATTTCATATGCAGCGTTAAGCTGAGCCCCTAGGGGCGATGTTTTTATTTTACAGGTACACCGAAGATGTTACCGTTCGAGAGTAGGACGGGGTCGGTGGGTTACATGGGTAGTAGTTCTGATTACTTATGTATTTAAGGAGGTGTAAGACCGAATGTGTTGTCGGCATCCATTTATTGTAGACTCGGTATAGTGAAGAAATGATTTGAGTATTGTGTTTGTGTTGTGTACTCGGTTATTCCAGTTCATCAGACCGTTACGGTATGTAAGGAAGGCCTGGTTAGCCATATGGGTGGCTGTTGGCGTTGTTTCACCCCTCGTTGTAATTGGAGTTCCCGCTGCTGCGAGAGTAAGAGTAATTGGTGACATGTATGAGGGTAATGGCGAGCTTAACGGTTGGGGTGTTACAAAAATGGTATCAGAGCGAAGTATCGCTCTGATGACGGAAATACCGAGCTTAGGAAATATCGAGTTTAGAAATTAGTGAATTAGGGCTAAGGGTTGAGTGGGTAGCGTGAGAGATGCGCCAGTTAGTTAGGAACTTCCAGTATGATCTGGATACCTACAATACCAGACCCGCCCTCCACAACCCCCATATTAAAAGCTCGGGAAAGAAAGAACGTCGAGAGACGTGAAACCCGAACTGGCACTTACTTGTTATTACGATATGAACTAGAAACCTGTCATGCGGTAGATCCAGAGAACCGGAAATCCGGAGACGGATCCGCACTGGAACGACAAACAACTGCATGCAATGCGACAAATGACGAGATATCCTAATCCAAGGAGACTGTAATCTGTGGCAGCATGGGGTGACATTGATTAGCAGTCGCGAGAACCTAGCTGGCCCGAGCAGCAGTAGCGAAGTAAAAGCACCAACAGGCAACGAGGCGGATTCGTGAAAAGTAACAACAAACGGGGACACATATCTACGAACCGCCATAACTAAAACAGTACCACCAACGGTAATCAACCGACTAAGAATCTAGTCAAGAGTAGAACCCCACCCTGCCTCACCCGAGAGGTTGCAAAAACCTGGCGGGCATAGCTAGCCAGCTCTACGAGCATAACTCGGGATATACCCGAATAGGGACTACAGAAGTAGTACCTAAATAAGTTAAACCTCGGTAACCACAGTAAGAAGGTGGGAACGAGAACGGAGAGGTAAAGCATAGAATTAAGTAAAAACGGAACCGGAGGTGGAGGAGCACTAAATGAATGACAGTCTGTCAAGAGGAATGAGAAGCAGCTCCAAGGAGCAGTTATCCAACTAGAGGATCAAGGAAGAGCAACGAGGCTAACCAATACAATGTGAACAATACCGTGACCGGTATGGTTAACCTAAAAACCGCCTGTACCGCGCACTTGCCACGGCAAGTGCAGTAATAATGGGACTGTTAAAAAGGAACTTCAATAAGTGACAAGTACTAGCAAGTGCCTAGATGGCGAGAGAGGCCATTATAGCATCACAAAACCCTAAAAGTTGTGAAACGAAACCTTGGGAAGGCCTAACGGCCTGACCACCGTATTGAAAAGCATACCAGCCAGCGAGAAGCTAGACCTGGTAAGGAACAACCGGCATTGAAATGCCGTGAAGACCTTGTTTTCAAACCCAAATTTTTCTTTAAGAACGCAATTTTACAAAACCCCCGAATTTTTAAACCAAATCAGTGAACCGCGGTAAGCTATCATAGGACCATACAAGGGGAGTTGGCAACAGAATACTTCACTTAGGCGTGACCGACACTACAAGTGTACACAAGCGAGACATGGAACAGCCGCACTCCGAAGGAGCTTGCGGGCCTGACAGACCAATTATGTGTTAGTCGGGTAAGTGGTAACGTATCAATAAGATACTCCATGTATGTATACAAGTAGAGTACGGTACACGGGAAGTAGCCCACTCCATACTACGGACGAAAGAGCCAATTCAAACCAAGACAGTTGGACACCTCGAATGATCGAAGAACACAAGGAAGCTTACCAAGATAAAGGAGTCTAGAATCAGTAAGGTGACGGACCTAAGGATATAGTGTTAATAAGTGCGAGAAGCACAGAGTATTAAGCACAGACATTGGATATGTCTCAGGAAATACTAATAACTGGAATATATACCAGCGTAAGTAATAAGGCAAATGCCTTAAATGATCATATCGATGTTATGATAAACGGAATAGAATTCCCACATTATACCTCACTGAAGAGAACAATGACCTGACCCAGAAGGTATTAGAAGGTACCAAGGATCTACCCAATAATGGGAGACATTACAACCCTAAACGGGATAGTCAAGGACATAGCCGCAAGGCGAAGTCACAACTGAACATAACCATAAGTACAAGCCAGACGTAATGGCATTACTCAGTAACACCCAGGAGCAATCCGGGAAGGGTGCCGGAGTCAACAGTAGTTGAACGAAACATCGTGTTGAGAATACAAGTGTTAAATCAAACACTCGGTAGAACCCGAAGGGATCCCACGTAAAAAGGGAACACCCTAACTTGCCAGAGGGCATGAATTAGTATCAAAATACTTTAAGGGTCTTCCATGTTTGGAAGCGTGATGAAACTACCATATCAAAAACCCAGTAATACCTCCAAACCATTTAATGGTATACGGAGAAGCGGAAATCTATAAACAGCCGCATGGAGCATGACTCGAGGCAAGGTGGCTTGTAAGCCGACAAAACCAACTACAATACGTAGATTCAAACGTTTGTAAAACATATGCATAAAGGCATAAGAGTTATTGTTGAGCACGAACCACTACCTTAGAGTGGGGACACCACTTGTTATTGTGGAGCCTACGGAGTGGTAATTGCGTGAATCCTCCAGAGAAAGGCTACCACCTATGTACGTAATGTGAAACCATTAAAGCAGTGTATATAAAACCTGAGCATGTGTATATTGCCAAGGAGTATTTGAAATCAAATAGTCTGTAGAAAGGCTTGATAGCAATGGAAGGAAACCGAGAGAGTAATCGGATTAGTAGTAAACACTGTATGTGTGCAGTATGAATTGCAGAGTAAACAATGCGCAAGAAGCGTGGAGAGGTTTTAATAGAGTAACGTATTTCATTGAGCTAAGTGAATGGCAAGCCATAGTATAAATGGCGGGAGTACATGAGCGGAAGCTAAAAGAGTAGCGGATGCCATATAAGTGAATGTTGTAACGAGTAGAACATGGTACGCAGCAAGCGACCGTTGAAAGAGTAAACTAGTTAATGATATGAAGCTGATGAGGAATGTGTTAAAGGAGACATAATCATTCCTATCTCATGAGAGATTTACCGTCGAGGGTTTACGCTTCTGCACTCTGTATGACTGAGTGTTTTGGTATTGCATTGTGCGGTAATGATCGAGTGGAGAGAGAGAAGAAATCGAGAAAGAAATGTCAACGAAGCCTGTTGAGTGAGAATCTAGAGAAATAACCGTGCGGCCATTGGCCAAAGATGCACGAAGGATGTGGGCTGTAACCCACAGGTCCCAGGACCGGTATATAATAAACGCATAGTGTACAAATGAAGAATTCTTGTACAGAACGAATAAATAAACGATTCAAAAGCCGTTATTAAACGAGGAAGCACTACATTCTGAGTAGTAGCTTAGCCTCAACCGACAATAAGTCGGAAAAGGTAGTGAATAACCACGAGAGTATACAGAGTTATACAAAAATGAATTTCCAGAGAGCTGGAGAGAAAATCTATAACTATCGAATTCGCATTGGTAAGAGACACCTAGCGACGGTTGAGAACCTTTATTCCCAAGACACAAAGGGATAAAAGGGAGTGGATTAATACAGTGAGAATACCAAAGAGCGAATTAAGCTCTAGTTATCAGGTCTCGCAGCAGAAGCTCGTGGACCGTGATTCAGGGTTAAGTATACCTATATCATAAACCCCTTGAAGCCTTAGAGGCTAGAACCAAACCCGGTTATGAGTTAATTAACCGCATTGAAGTTAAAACACTTCAGGATACCAGAATTAGTGAACCAATGTTCAGTATAACATATGGTCTGTTACGCGGGCGTAACCCCTTTTAAGGGGGGTAGGGCGAGAAACCGCTTAGAGTATGTTTTACGTTTAGTGCGTAAACTACTATGTGCATAGCATAAAAGAAATTGTTTTGATGATTGGAACTTATGTTACATAAACATAGGTACCCATTCATTGTGTAATAATGATTGTTGAGCATGAGTGATGCAAGTAACGAGTATGTAATATATATGAAAAGAGGAGTAGAGAGACTCCTAGGGAATGAGAATCCCTATAGTATATGTCTAGTGAGATTAGACATGAGACATAATGAGTACGAAGTGGTATGAAACCGATGTGGAACCTTGTAGGGAGTGAGTTCCCTAGGTGATTTTATTTGAGAATGATAGATGGAGTGAGTTCCATCCTTTGGATTGTATGTTATGTGTTTTAATTTGAGCAACAATTTGTGTAAAAGAAGCCATAAGTATGGAATACCTAGGTAAGTAGTGAAGCAATGAGAATGACAAATGACCTAAGTACTAGGAACTAGAGGTTAATTGAAACGAATTGTTTTGAATATGACTAGAAAGAAAAGATAGAAAACAAAATGTTTGACTATCTGATTGTTTGAAACTGACGTGGGAGGTGGAACTTGATCTGCTAGCGATCAAGGGAAACCGAACACAAATTGGGGTGGAAGGATAGTTCAGCACTGATGCTGATCACATCAGGGTTAGATGATTCTGAAGCTCCCTATAGTGGTCACAAGTAATCACGCTAAGAAAGATACAGCTACCATAAATCTGATTTGGAGTTGTGTGATGTTTTAAAAAGAATTTTCAAATAGATTTTGAAAAAGAATTTTCTTCAAGTATGAAGATGGAAATGAAATTGGTTTTGAAACCGCTATCACCCGCCGATGGCTGTGGCCTTAAGTCTTGATGACCGGTAGAACGGTGGGCGTGTATTAGTTTGAAACCATTTCACCGTACGTGCGGCGTCCTAAGTGACCGGTTGGGGCGGTGACAGTGTGTGATTTTTTCCAAAGGCAGCGGGACGGGAGAATACCCTGAGATGTTCCTGTGTTGAGTGAGTCAACCAGAGTGCCTGAGGATATGTATATGTGTAATGTTTTGATCAGAACCGAAGGGACCGTGGGCCAGAGAGAGTAAGTGCCCATTTGTCATGAAACGGCCGTGAACCAGAAAGAGTAAGTGTTCAACGTGACCGGTACCTGAGGGATCAGTAGTATAATACTCAATATGGATTCGAGGACTGTAGAGCCTTCTTGTCTTCGGACCGATTCCATGGAGAGAATACAAAGAGTATTTTTGATTGCTATACATGTTGATATATGTGTGGTATGTGTAGTGTGAAATGAGACGGACTTGTGAAGTCTGTAAGGTTGTACATGTATTATAACCTTGGCATAGTACGCCCATGAGAGTAACCATTTAGATTCACCAACTTTGAGGACAAAGTTCCTAAGGGTAGATTTTAATACCCCGGATCTAAAAATGGTGATTTAATTACTCTAATAAAATTATTAAGGGCCTAATTGTGCCTAGAGAGTATTGGTAAAAAGAATTAAACCAAAAGAAAAGAGAAAATGCGTTAAACGCGGAAAACGCTAAAATGCGCATTAAATTTAAATAGAGATAAATGATCTCGTAAGGGTCCGAGATGGATTCCTAAGGCTTAGTTAGGCCTAATTAGTATACGGAATGATTTCCGAAGAAAACGGATCCAAATAATGGATTAAAACGCTAAATAAGCATAAAAGCACGTTTTTCGAGAAAACCCGAAAACGTGACTTTAAGCGGTCAAACGGACCCGTAGAAATTATAGTTGATTAAATAACTATAATTAAGTGTTAATGAAGCTTAATAACCATTAAAATTAATTAAACGAGAAAATTCCGGAAAACGGACCCGGTAAGTGAATAGTGTCGAAACCGGGAGACGAAACGCGTTTAATTCGAAAAGATGAAAAACGACCCGGGCTACTAATGTATAGGGCCGGTTTTAATTAGTGTGTATACACACATTAATAAGCTTGCTAGTAATTAGTAATAAGATGACAAGACAAATAAATAAAGCAAAAGGTGAAATAGTAAAAGTAGTTACTTACTCTCTCACCTCTCTTTCCTTCCTCAGTTCACGTTTTATTTGCCCATCCCTCTGTATATCTTCTTCTTCTTCCTCTGTCAACCGGCGATTCCACAAGAGAGCACACAGCCCATCTTCTTCCTCCTCAAGCTTGCTCATTTCTTCACCGAATCACACAAAAATTATACCGTTAGATTCGTATCGGCGAGGGCTACGTTTTCCACCCCTCAAAATCTTGATTCCTCCACTTTCACTTCCATGGGTGTTGGGCCTTTTGAAGCTTGAAGAGCTTATTTTGACTCTCCATCATCTCCTTAATGCTCTAAGGTAAAAATATAAGCAAAAGTTCATCATTCCTAGCTTGTTCTTGCAATTTGGAAAATTTTCCCACGTTGAAAATTTTCTTCCATTTCAGTCGGTTTCTTCATGTCCTTGTGGAGTGGTGGAACTTCATCATTTTGTTTGCCTAACTCTCCATTTGGATACCTTAAGGTAATCTCTAAGCTAAACCCTAAAAACTAGCTCTTGTAATTCTAGTTTTTGTGTGGGAAAAATTAAATTAATAAGCTTGATATGTGTGTGTGGGGATATGATTGTAGTTGGCAATCTATGCTCCTTGGTATGTTGTGAAAACAAGAAGAGGAAGAGGGAACAAGAGAAAGAGGAAGAAGAGGAGTAAAAACCGAGAAAAAAACAAGGTAATGGGCTTACCTTGTGTTGGTTTTATTTGCCTTGGGAAAACTTATGTTAGTGTTGTATAAACAACCTTGAGCTTGAGTAGTAATGATACCACAATATTGTGAGTTGAATGAGAATGTTTAATGAGGCTCATGTGTGCAAATAAACCTTGAAGTTAGGTTAGTGTACATATGTGAGCAAATGGGATTTTGATGTGTTGTTTATGTTTAAACCAAACAGGAGGGAGAAGAGTGTTTATGAGCTGATTTAAGTGTGGTGAAAATGCTTAAAAAGTAGGCAAGTGCTGTCAAAATTTCCTAGGGATGCATGGACTTGAGTGTTTTATTCAAAGGAAGAGATTAGGTGTGTTTAAGAGGTTTAAGTGAGTGATTAATGGTTTGAAAACCAAACCAAGAAGTAAAGTGTGTTAGCAGTGAAGATAATGTCATTTGGGTGCTGGTAATGGCATTAGTGAATGAAGTATTGAATGGTGGGAGGCAACACCAAAATCTGTTACAAGAGTATTAGAAAACAAGAAAACAAGTTATGAAAGTGTAAGTGAATTTTTGAGTGAAAATAATTAGAATTGGTGAGTGCACTTGGTGCTTAGTTTAAGGTGATTAAGAAGGGTAATTAAGTGTTAAAACATGTAGATTATAAGTGGGAAAGATTGGAAAGACAATGGTGGAAGAATGAGGTTGTAACAGATTTGGAAAAATGCAAATCTGTCAAAACTGCAACAGGGTCCGGGACTTAGTCCATGGACAAGGTCCCGGACCACCCCCTTAAATCATGCCGAGAGTTTTATCATGCACTTGGTCCGGGACTTGGGGTAAGGACAAGGTCCCGGACCACCCCATTTAAATAGACCGAGATCGAACATCCATGCTGGTCCGGGACTTGGGATAGGGACAAGGTCCCGGACCATGGTAGGAAAACAACCCGAGAGTTTAGTAATGCTTTGGTCCGGGACTTAAGATGGGGACCAAGTCCCGGACCACCTCCAGAAACCTACAGAGAGCATTTTAAAGGTTGGTAATGATGGGGGTTTGAATGTTAATGATGTTATAAGATGTTAAGGCCTTGTTTCATGTAAAGACCCTAGGAAGTGTAAGAAAGTGTTAGAAGTGTTTGAGAAGTGAGAACTCAAATTAACAAGAGTGAAACCAATAATAACGGGGTAATACGGGAATAACATTTAATTATGTTCCGTATGAGCTTAGTATTAATAATAATGTTTGAAACGTTATCAGAGGATCGTGTGTGACCCGAGCAAGGTGAGATGACACAGTAAAAGTAAAAACCCCGGTGAAAGGTATGATTTTCTCATACTCCGTGTGCTAACCGAGTTACGTTGATTTGTGTGTTTGTGTGCCGGCTTAATCAAGATTAAAGCATGAAAATAATCCCTTGTTTGATTATGTATGTCATGTTGTATGTTGAATGAGCTAACATACTTGTATGCCGGTGTGGTCTAACATAGTGTCAAGACCGACACATAGTGAGTAACGTTTGGCTAGAGACCCGTAGATCGGGTCGATGCTTATGATAACGAAAATGTGCAAACACACAAACTATCCGTTAAAGTATAACGATAACGCAAACATATGAACTCCCTAGAATGTGAGGAGAGGTACGGGTTGAGTAAATACCCGATAATGGTCAGGAAACCACATTGAAACAATCCACGAAACAAATGAGAGTGGAAAGATAAGTGAACCTCCTTCAAGAGGATTTAAGTTAGTTCGAAGATGTGAACTAGAGAAGAAGGTAAAAGAGACCTGAGGGATTAGTAACTCCCTTGAGACATGGTCGACCTCCTATATGAGGATTTTACGCGGTATATATAAATAACCGAAAGCATGAGTAAAGTAAAGGTACGGGTAACTCTTAAAACCTAAGATTAACCAAACTTAAGTAATGTTCCCAAGGTCATTAGAAACATCGAGTGTGATGCTTCTAGACTAATATACACAATATTATTATAGCTCCGAGAGAGGAGTGTACGGGATTGTAAGTAGTCCGAGAGCAGTCGGCCTAAGTAAAAGAGCTAGGAACTAAGAGAGAGTTCCGTGAGCTAGTTGAACCTTCCCACCATGCTAGACCCTGAGTAGGGTCGAAACCGGGGAAGTAAGACTATGCTAGAGAGCCATGAGTTTTGGCCTAAGTATATATTAAGAGTAACAAGCGTGACGTAGGAGACCTGTAGCGTCTCGAGAATCTACAAGAGCTTGAGTATAATTAACCCGAGAGTGTGGGTGAGAAAATGAGTATAGATAACCCAAGAGTGTGGGTGAGATAATAAGTATAAGAACCCGAGAGAATGGGTGAGTATAGTACGAGTAGCCCAGGAGAATGGGTGTGCATATGAACAAGTAACCCGAGAGAGCGGGTGAGATAATGAATAAGTAAACAAGGCAAGGTGAGGTATAACCCTCAAGGCCTAAGAGTAAGCAGATACAACTAACAACCTTGTTATGTTAGTTTGGAATTGTGTTCCGTGATTGGATGTAGATTCCTTGAGTAATACACATATTTATTGTATTGCTATGATGCATGTTGTTTGACTAATGAACTCCATGTATATCCGACAAAAGTAGTCGGCGTACCCCGGTTAGCGCTCGGGGTATGCGAATTTCATATGCAGCGTTAAGCTGAGCCCCTAGGGGCGATGTTTTTATTTTACAGGTACACCGAAGATGTTACCGTTCGAGAGTAGGACGGGGTCGGTGGGTTACATGGGTAGTAGTTCTGATTACTTATGTATTTAAGGAGGTGTAAGACCGAATGTGTTGTCGGCATCCATTTATTGTAGACTCGGTATAGTGAAGAAATGATTTGAGTATTGTGTTTGTGTTGTGTACTCGGTTATTCCAGTTCATCAGACCGTTACGGTATGTAAGGAAGGCCTGGTTAGCCATATGGGTGGCTGTTGGTGTTGTTTCACCCCTCGTTGTAATTGGAGTTCCGCTGCGCGAGTAAGAGTAATTGGTGACAATGTATGAGGTAATGGCGAGCTTAACGGTTGGGGTGTTACAAAAATGGTATCAGAGCGAAGTATCGCTCTGATGACTGGAAATACCGAGCTTAGGAAATACCGAGTTAGAAATTAGTGAATTAGGGCTAAGGGTTGAGTGGTAGCGTGAGAGATGCGCCAGTTAGGAACTTCCAGTATGATCTGGATACCTACAATACCAGACCCGCCCTCCACAACCCCCATATTAAAAGCTCGGGAAAGAACGTCAGAGAGACGTGAAACCCGAACTGGCACTTACTTGTTATTACGATATGAACTAGAACCTGTCATGCGGTAGATCCCGAGAACCGGAAATCCCGGAGACGGATCCCGCTGGAACGACAACAACTGCATGCAATGACGAAAGGACGAGATATCCTAATCCAAGGAGACTGTAATCTGTGGCAGCATGGGGTGACATGCTTAGCAGTCGCGAGAACCTAGCTGGTCGAGCAGCAGCAGGAGTAAAAGCACCAACAGTGCAACGAGGCGGATTCGTGAAAAGTAACAACAACCGGGACACATATCTACGAACCGCCATAACTAAACAGTACCACCAACGGTATATCAACCGACTAAGAATCTAGTCAAGAGTAGATACCCCACCCTGCCTCACCCGAAGAGGTTGCAAAAACCTGGCGGGCATAGCTTAGACAGCTACGAGCATAACTACGGGATATACCCGAATAGGACTACAGAAGTAGTACCTAAATAAGTTAAACCTCGGTAACCACAGTAAAGACGTGGGAACGAGCAACGAGGTAAAGCATAGAATTAAAGTAATTAAGGAACTCCGAGAGTGGAGGAGCACCTAAATGAATGACAGTTATGTCAAGAGGAATGAGAAGCAGCTCCAAGGAGCACTTATCCAACTAGAGGATCAAGGAAGAGCCAACGTGGCTACCAAATACAATGTGAACAATACCGTGACCGGTATGAGTTAACCTAAAAAACCGCCTGTACCGCGCACTTGCCACGACAAGTGCAGTAATAATGGGACTGTTAAAAAGGAACTTCAATAAGTGACAAGTACTAGCAAGTGCCTAGATGGCGAGAGAGGCCATTATAGCATCACAAAACCCTAAAAGTTGTGAAACGAAACCTTGGGAAGGCCTAACGGCCTGACCACCGTATTGAAAAGCATACCAGCCAGCGAGAAGCTAGACCTGGTAAGGAACAACCGGCATTGAAATGCCGTGAAGACCTTGTTTTCAAACCCAAATTTTTCTTTAAGAACGCAATTTTACAAAACCCCCGAATTTTTAAACCAAATCAGTGAACCGCGGTAAGCTATCATAGGACCATACAAGGGGAGTTGGCAACAGAATACTTCACTTAGGCGTGACCGACACTACAAGTGTACACAAGCGAGACATGGAACAGCCGCACTCCGAAGGAGCTTGCGGGCCTGACAGACCAATTATGTGTTAGTCGGGTAAGTGGTAACGTATCAATAAGATACTCCATGTATGTATACAAGTAGAGTACGGTACACGGGAAGTAGCCCACTCCATACTACGGACGAAAGAGCCAATTCAAACCAAGACAGTTGGACACCTCGAATGATCGAAGAACACAAGGAAGCTTACCAAGATAAAGGAGTCTAGAATCTAGTAAGGTGACGGACCTAAGGATATAGCGTTAATAAGTGCGAGAAGCACAGAGTATTAAGCACAGACATTGGATATGTCTCAGGAAATACCTAATAACTGGAATATATACCAGCGTAAGTAATAAGGCAAATGCCTTAAATGATCATATCGATGTTATGATAAACGGAATAGAATTCCCACATTATACCTCACTGAAGAGAACAATGACCTGACCCAGAAGGTATTAGAAGGTACCAAGGATCTACCCAATAATGGGAGACATTACAACCCTAAACGGGATAGTCAAGGACATAGCCGCAAGGCGAAGTCACAACTGAACATAACCATAAGTACAAGCCAGACGTAATGGCGTTACTCAGTAACACCCAGGAGCAATCCGGGAAGGGTGCCGGAGTCAACAGTAGTTGAACGAAACATCGTGTTGAGAATACAAGTGTTAAATCAAACACTCGGGTAGAACCCGAAGGGATCCCACGTAAAAAGGGAACACCCTAACTTGCCAGAGGGCATGAATTAGTATCAAAATACTTTAAGGGTCTTCCATGTTTGGAAGCGTGATGAAACTACCATATCAAAAACCCAGTAATACCTCCAAACCATTTAATGGTATACGGAGAAGCGGAAATCTATATAAACAGCCGCATGGAGCATGACTCGAGGCAAGGTGGCTTGTAAGCCGACAAAACCAACTACAATACGTAGATTCAAACGTTGTAAAACATATGCATAAAGGCATAAGAGTTATTGTGGAGCACGAACCACTACCTTAGAGTGGGGACACCACTTGTTATTGTGGAGCCTACGGAGTGGTAATTGCGTGAATCCTCCAGAGAAAGGCTACCACCTATGTACGTAATGTGAAACCATTAAAGCAGTGTAATAAAACCTGAGCATGTGTATATTGCCAAGGAGTATTTGAAATCAAATAGTCTGTAGAAAGGCTTGATAGCAATGGAAGGAAACCGAGAGAGTAATCGGATTAGTAGTAAACACTGTATGTGTGCAGTATGAATTGCAGAGTAAACAATGCGCAAGAAGCGTAGAGAGGTTTTAATAGAGTAACGTATTTCATTGAGCTAAGTGAATGGCAAGCCATAGTATAAATGGCGGGAGTACATGAGCGGAAGCTAAAGTAGTAGCGGATGCCATATAAGTGAATGTTGTAACGAGTAGAACATGGTACGCAGCAAGCGACCGTTGAAAGAGTATAACTAGTTAATGATATGAAGCTGATGAGGAATGTGGTAAAGGAGACATAATCATTCCTATCTCATGAGAGATTTACCGTCGAGGGTTTACGCTTCTGCACTCTGTATGACTGAGTGTTTTGGTATTGCACTTGTGCGGTAATGATCGAGTGGGAGAGCCAGAAATCGAGAAATGTCAACGAAGCCTGTTGAGTGAGAATCTAGAGAAATAACCGTGCGGCCATTGGCCAAAGATGCACGAAGGATGTGGGCTGTAACCCACAGGTCCCAGGACCGGTATATAATAAACGCATAGTGTACAAATGAAGAATTCTTGTACAGAAACGAATAAATAAACACGATTCAAAAGCCGTTATTAAACGAGGAAGCACTACATTCTGAGTAGTAGCTTAGCCTCAACCGACAATAAGTCGGAAAAGGTAGTGAATAACCACGAGAGTATACAGAGTTATACAAAAATGAATTTCCAGAGAGCTGGAGAGAAAATCTATAACTTATCGAATTCGCATTTGGTAAGAGACACCTAGCGACGGTTGAGAACCTTTATTCCCAAGACACAAAGGGATAAAAGGGAGTGGATTAATACAGTGAGAATACCAAAGAGCGAATTAAGCTCTAGTTATCAGGTCTCGCAGCAGAAGCTCGTGGACCGTGATTCAGGGTTAAGTATACCTATATCATAAACCCCTTGAAGCCTTAGAGGCTAGAACCAAACCCGGTTATGAGTTAATTAACCGCATTGAAGTTAAAACACTTCAGGATACCAGAATTAGTGAACCAATGTTCAGTATAACATATGGTCTGTTACGCGGGCGTAACCCCTTTTAAGGGGGGTAGGGCGAGAAACCGCTTAGAGTATGTTTTACGTTTAGTGCGTAAACTACTATGTGCATAGCACAAAAGAAATTGTTTTGATGATTGGAACTTATGTTACATAAACATATGTACCCATTCATTGTGTAATAATGATTGTTGAGCATGAGTGATGCAAGTAACGAGTATGTAATATATATGAAAAGAGGAGTAGAGAGACTCCTAGGGAATGAGAATCCCTATAGTATATGTCTAGTGAGATTAGACATGAGACATAATGAGTACGAAGTGGTATGAAACCGATGTGGAACCTTGTAGGGAGTGAGTTCCCTAGGTGATTTTATTTGAGAATGATAGATGGAGTGAGTTCCATCCTTTGGATTGTATGTTATGTGTTTTAATTTGAGCAACAATTTGTGTAAAAGAAGCCATAAGTATGGAATACCTAGGTAAAGTAGTGAAGCAATGAGAATGACAAATGACCTAAGTACTAGGAACTAGAGGTTAATTGAAACGAATTGTTTTCTGAATATGACTAGAAAGAGTAAAAGATAGAAAACAAAAATGTTTGACTATCTGATTGTTTGAAACTGACGTGGGAGGTGGAACTTGATCTGCTAGCGATCAAGGGAAACCGAACACAAATTGGGGTGGAAGGATAGTTCAGCACTGATGCTGATCACATCAGGGTTAGATGATTCCTGAAGCTCCCTATAGTGGTCACAAGTAATCACGCTAAGAAAGATACAGCTACCATAAATCTGATTTGGAGTTGTGTGATGTTTTAAAAAGAATTTTCAAATAGATTTTGAAAAAGAATTTTCTTCAAGTATGAAGATGGAAATGAAATTGGTTTTGAAACCGCTATCACCCGCCGATGGCTGTGGCCTTAAGTCTTGATGACCGGTAGAACGGTGGGCGTGTATTAGTTTTGAACCCATTTCACCGTACGTGCGGCGGTCCTAAGTGACCGGTTGGGGCGGTGACAGTGTGTGATTTTTTCCAAAGGCAGCGGGACGGGGAGAATACCCTGAGATGTTCCTGTGTTGAGTGAGTCAACCAGAGTGCCTGAGGATATGTATATGTGTAATGTTTTGATCAGAACCGAAGGGACCGTGGGCCAGAGAGAGTAAGTGCCCATTTGTCATGAAACGGCCGTGAACCAGAAAGAGTAAGTGTTCAACGTGACCGGTACCTGAGGGATCAGTAGTAATACTAATATGGATTCGAGGACTGTAGAGCCTTCTTGTCTTCGGACCGATTCCATGGAGAGAATACAAAGAGTATTTTTGATTGCTATACATGTTGTGATATATGTGTGGTATGTGTAGTGTGAAATGAGACGGACTTGTGAAGTCTGTAAGGTTGTACATGTATTATAACCTTGGCATAGTACGCCCATGAGAGTAACCATTTAGATTCACCAACTTTGAGGACAAAGTTCCTAAGGGGGATAGATTTTAATACCCCGGATCTAAAAATGGTGATTTAATTACTCTAATAAAATTATTAAGGGCCTAATTGTGCCTAGAGAGTATTGGTAAAAAGAATTAAACCAAAAGAAAAGAGAAAATGCGTTAAACGCGGAAAACGCTAAAATGCGCATTAAATTTAAATAAGAGATAAATGATCTCGTAAGGGTCCGAGATGGATTCCTAAGGCTTAGTTAGGCCTAATTAGTATACGGGAATGATTTCCGAAGAAAACAGATCCAAATAATGGATTAAAACGCTAAATAAGCATAAAAGCACGTTTTTCGAGAAAACCCGAAAACATGACTTTAAGCGGTCAAACGGACCCGTAGAAATTATAGTTGATTAAATAACTATAATTAAGTGTTAATGAAAGCTTAATAACCATTAAAATTAATTAAACGAGAAAATTCCGGAAAACGGACCCGGTAAGTGAATAGTGTCGAAACCGGGAGACGAAACGCGTTTAATTCGAAAAGATGAAAAACGACCCGGGCTACTAATGTATAGGGCCGGTTTTAATTAGTGTGTATACACACATTAATAAGCTTGCTAGTAATTAGTAATAAGATGACAAGACAAATAAATAAAGCAAAAGGTGAAATAGTAAAAGTAGTTACTTACTCTCTCACCTCTCTTTCCTTCCTCAGTTCACGTTTTATTTGCCCATCCCTCTGTATATCTTCTTCTTCTTCCTCTGTCAACCGGCGATTCCACAAGAGAGCACACAGCCCATCTTCTTCCTCCTCAAGCTTGCTCATTTCTTCACCGAATCACACAAAAATTATACCGTTAGATTCGTATCGGCGAGGGCTACGTTTTCCACCCCTCAAAATCTTGATTCCTCCACTTTCACTTCCATGGGTGTTGGGCCTTTTGAAGCTTGAAGAGCTTATTTTGACTCTCCATCATCTCCTTAATGCTCTAAGGTAAAAATAAGCAAAAGTTCATCATTCCTAGCTTGTTCTTGCAATTTGGAAAATTTTCCCACGTTGAAAATTTTCTTCCATTTCAGTCGGTTTCTTCATGTCCTTGTGGAGTGGTGGAACTTCATCATTTTGTTTGCCTAACTCTCCATTTGGATACCTTAAGGTAATCTCTAAGCTAAACCCTAAAAACTAGCTCTTGTAATTCTAGTTTTTGTGTGGGAAAAATTAAATTAATAAGCTTGATATGTGTGTGTGGGGATATGATTGTAGTTGGCAATCTATGCTCCTTGGTATGTTGTGAAAACAAGAAGAGGAAGAGGGAACAAGAGAAAGAGGAAGAAGAGGAGTAAAAACCGAGAAAAAAACAAGGTAATGGGCTTACCTTGTGTTGGTTTTATTTTCCTTGGGAAAACTTATGTTAGTGTTGTATAAACAACCTTGAGCTTGAGTAGTAATGATACCACAATATTGTGAGTTGAATGAGAATGTTTAATGAGGCTCATGTGTGCAAATAAACCTTGAAGTTAGGTTAGTGTACATATGTGAGCAAATGGGATTTTGATGTGTTGTTTATGTTTAAACCAAACAGGAGGGAGAAGAGTGTTTATGAGCTGATTTAAGTGTGGTGAAAATGCTTAAAAAGTAGGCAAGTGCTGTCAAAATTTCCTAGGGATGCATGGACTTGAGTGTTTTATTCAAAGGAAGAGATTAGGTGTGTTTAAGAGGTTTAAGTGAGTGATTAATGGTTTGAAAACCAAACCAAGAAGTAAAGTGTGTTAGCAGTGAAGATAATGTCATTTGGGTGCTGGTAATGGCATTAGTGAATGAAGTATTGAATGGTGGGAGGCAACACCAAAATCTGTTTCAAGAGTATTAGAAAACAAGTTATGAAAGTGTAAGTGAATTTTTGAGTGAAAATAATTAGAATTGGTGAGTGCACTTGGTGCTTAGTTTAAGGTGATTAAGAAGGGTAATTAAGTGTTAAAACATGTAGATTATAAGTGGGAAAGATTGGAAAGACAATGGTGGAAGAATGAGGTTGTAACAGATTTGGAAAAATGCAAATCTGTCAAAACTGCAACAGGGTCCGGGACTTAGTCCATGGACAAGGTCCCGGACCACCCCCTTAAATCATGCCGAGAGTTTTATCATGCACTTGGTCCGGGACTTGGGGTAAGGACAAGGTCCCGGACCACCCCATTTAAATAGACCGAGATCGAACATCCATGCTGGTCCGGGACTTGGGATAGGGACAAGGTCCCGGACCATGGTAGGAAAACAACCCGAGAGTTTAGTAATGCTTTGGTCCGGGACTTAAGATGGGGACCAAGTCCCGGACCACCTCCAGAAACCTACAGAGAGCATTTTAAAGGTTGGTAATGATGGGGGTTTGAATGTTAATGATGTTATAAGATGTTAAGGCCTTGTTTGGTGTCATGTAAAGACCCTAGGAAGTGTAAGAAAGTGTTAGCTAGAAGTGTTTGAGAAGTGAGAACTCAAATTAACAAGAGTGAAACCAAGATAACGGGATAACGGGGTAATACGGGAATAACATTTAATTATGTTCCGTATGAGCTTAGTATTAATAATAATGTTTGAAACGTTATCAGAGGATCGTGTGTGACCCGAGCAAGGTGAGATGACACAGTAAAAGTAATAACCTTGGTGAAAGGTATGATTTTCTCATACTCCGTGTGCTAACCGAGTTACGTTGATTTGTGTGTTTGTGTGCTGGCTTAATCAAGATTAAAGCATGAAAATAATCCCTTGTTTGATTATGTATGTCATGTTGTATGTTGAATGAGCTAACATACTTGTATGCCGGTGTGGTCTAACATAGTGTCAAGACCGACACATAGTGAGTAACGTTTGGCTAGAGACCCGTAGATCGGGTCGATGCTTATGATAACGAAAATGTGCAAACACACAAACTATCCGTTAAAGTATAACGATAACGCAAACATATGAACTCCCTAGAATGTGAGGAGAGGTACGGGTTGAGTAAATACCCGATAATGGTCAGGAAACCACATTGAAACAATCCACGAAACAAATGAGAGTGGAAAGATAAGTGAACCTCCTTCAAGAGGATTTAAGTTAGTTCGAAGATGTGAACTAGAGAAGAAGGTAAAAGAGACCTGAGGGATTAGTAACTCCCTTGAGACATGGTCGACCTCCTATATGAGGATTTTACGCGGTATATATAAATAACCGAAAGCATGAGTAAAGTAAAGGTACGGGTAACTCTTAAAACCTAAGATTAACCAAACTTAAGTAATGTTCCCAAGGTCATTAGAAACATCGAGTGTGATGCTTCTAGACTAATATACACAATATTATTATAGCTCCGAGAGAGGAGTGTACGGGATTGTAAGTAGTCCGAGAGCAGTCGGCCTAAGTAAAAGTGCTAGGAACTAAGAGAGAGTTCCGTGAGCTAGTTGAACCTTCCCACCATGCTAGACCCTGAGTAGGGTCGAAACCGGGGAAGTAAGACTATGCTAGAGAGCCATGAGTTTTGGCCTAAGTATGTATTAAGAGTAACAAGCGTGACGTAGGAGACCTGTAGCGTCTCGAGAATCTACAAGAGCTTGAGTATAATTAACCCGGGACTGTGGGTGAGAAAATGAGTATAGATAACCCAAGAGTGTGGGTGAGATAATAAGTATAAGAACCCGAGAGAATGGGTGAGTATAGTACGAGTAGCCCAGGAGAATGGGTGTGCATATGAACAAGTAACCCGAGAGAGCGGGTGAGATAATGAATAAGTAAACAAGGCAAGGTGAGGTATAACCCTCAAGGCCTAAGAGTAAGCAGATACAACTAACAACCTTGTTATGTTAGTTTGGAATTGTGTTCCGTGATTGGATGTAGATTCCTTGAGTAATACACATATTTATTGTATTGCTATGATGCATGTTGTTTGACTAATGAACTCCATGTATATCCGACAAAAGTAGTCGGCGTACCCCGGTTAGCGCTCGGGGTATGCGAATTTCATATGCAGCGTTAAGCTGAGCCCTAGGGGCGATGTGTTTTATTTTACAGGTACACCGAAGATGTTACCGTTCGAGAGTAGGACGTGGTCGGTGGGTTACATGGGTAGTAGTTCTGATTACTTATGTATTTAAGGAGGTGTAAGACCGAATGTGTTGTCGGCATCCATTTATTGTAGACTCGGTATAGTGAAGAAATGATTTGAGTATTGTGTTTGTGTTGTGTACTCGGTTATTCCAGTTCATCAGACCGTTACGGTATGTAAGGAAGGCCTGGTTAGCCATATGGGTGGCTGTTGGCGTTGTTTCACCCCTCGTTGTAATTGGAGTTCCGCTGCGCGAGTAAGAGTAATTGGTGACAATGTATGAGGTAATGGCGAGCTTAACGGTTGGGGTGTTATATTGCAAGTCCGGTCCCCAAGGTCAGTCTGCTCCAGACCCTTGTTTAAAAATGCTTATTTGACTCCAAACTTCACCTTACATATCCTAGTATGCTTTAACATCATTTAGCACACTTAAACCTTCACATAACATCCTCCAAATGCATGTACAAGCTTACTTCTAAAGTCCTTAAACACTCACTCATTTACTTGCCAAACCTCCTAACACTTGTTTACACATTTTAAGGCCTTTACATGTCACCAAACAAGGCCTAAACATCATCTAAAACCATCACCATCCAATCCCCCATCATTAGAAGCCTTTAACACATTTTTTTTCTTCTCTGGTCTGGACCGCCCCTCTAGGGAGGTCCCAGGGGCGGTCCACAACAGAAACTACTTCTCCTGCGCTGGACCTCCCCACAGGGGCGGTCCACAGCAGACCCCATTTTAAAAAGTGTTTTTCTCCTCATTTTGAACTCCAAATTCACCCCAATCTTTTCCCACTTACTCCACACTCTTTCCACATGTTTCCCACATGTTTAAACACCTTAAAACATGCACCAAACCTTCCTTAATCATTACCAAACTTGTTACTCAATTTCTTACAAAAATTCCTAACACTTACAACATTTTTCCTTCGCATTTCTAGGTGGTAATGCATACCTACAACTTAGACTAACCAAGGTGTTTCTTCTTAATATGATAACCACTCCTAAGCATCATTTTGTATCCTCATCACTTCCTTTACACAAACTCCTCAAGTCTTTCCCACAAGTTCATACTTAATCCTTCACAAGGTATTATACTTCCTTTCTTTATCAACTAAATTTTCGTCATAGCTTCTCTTGTATCACCTTACACCAAAACACATAGTTTTTCCACCATTATACAACCAAGAACACTAAATCTCTTAATACACATTCCTTACACACAAACATATTGTTTTTCATCCTTTAACCACCAAAGATATCCATCTTCACAAGAGATGTCCTTTACACACAACTAAACCTTTAGACAACACTACATCTCAATATAGTGCACAAACTTAAATTGCTTGGCACTTAGGCCCTTTAATTGCATAAACCTTAAACACTGAATTTCCACATTTAAATGCCTTCAACCTGCGAATACACACAACAATGCTCCCATGTCCTTTTAGTCCACCTTGTGGATAGTTTTCTATCTCATTTCCCATTGGCTCTTTAGGTTAATTATTAATCAAATATAGCTCAATTTCCTAGTACACAAAACCATATTAAGAGAGGTCATTTACCTCTTTGTTTTCCAAGCTTTCTCACTTGTTTTCTCTTGTTTTTCTTGATTGAAAATCGGCAAGGAGCTTTTATCACTTGTCAACCTTCTAACCAATACACATATAAGGGTAATGAGTATTAAGTTTAATACTCAAACTCATAATTAAACCCTAGGTTTACATAAGTGTCTTAAAACACTAAATTTTGATGATTACCTTTGGAATTTGAAAGAGAGCTTGGTTAAGTGGCAAGATAGGACTCCCCCTAGTCCCTTGAAGATTTAATTAAGCTAAGAAAATAGCAAGACAAGGCACCATTGTAAGGTGAATTTTTAGCTATACAAAAAGATAAAGGAAACTTGGATTTCTTTGATTTTCCTTACCTTGAATGAGAGAAGAAGCAAAAGAGCTCTTCAAACAGAACTTTACCCCTTCAATGTAGTTTCTTCATGGCATCAAACATGAGCTTTTGAAATTTTGAAAAGAGAGGATGAAAGGCCTTGACTCAACTAAAACAAACATGTGCTTAGTTTTTTATTTGGAGCAATATTGAACATTTGGTGAGCAATTGAAGTTCGAGAAGAGATGTGCTGTAACAAGAACGAGATTGGTTGGGAGAATGGAGGAAGAACACGGTCGGAACAAGAGGAAATGAAGAAAGGAGGTGAGCGGTATGCTTTGTTAAGATATTTTGACTTATAAAGGTAAATAGTAACTTTACTTTATTTCTTTTTCTTTTCTTTAGTTGGCTGGCTTGGTATGGTGACTCACACTCTAAAAACCGTGCCCCCTTCATTCTACAAGATATTTATGGTCTTTGTTGACCATTTAACTAATCAAAGTTGACTTAAGTCAAAACTAGCACTATTTGAGCACTATTCACAAATTAAGGCACATAATTGTGAAAATTTTGATTTCCCATTGATTTAGACTTCCTAATGTGATAATAAGTAGTACACATGTTGATTAAAGAGTAATGATGGACATTTAGCCACTCAAAACTCATTTACAAGACAATTTTTCAGAAATGTGCTTTAAGGCTCCTTAAAGCACATTTTGTGTTTTAGCTTGTTTTCAAGCTTGGTTTTCTTTAGTAATTGATTTAATATGTTCATTAACATATAAATAAGGTCTTGGTAAGCTTATTAGGTCTTAACCAAACTAATCCCAAGCTTAGAGCACATTTTCGCCCATATTGGCTTTAAGGTATTTATTTGTGTTTTGTTTGGTTTAATTGTCTACCAAAGTTTCCTAAGGACTTAATTAGCCTTATTAAGTCATAATTGAATGTTATAAAGTCTTGGTAGGCTCTTTGGGTCCTAACCAAGTTCACTCCAAGCTTAGAGCATGTTTTTGCTTCAACTGTGTCTTAGTGCTTATTGTGTTTACTATGGTTTAAATTGTTCACTAATGTTTCTAAGGCACTTTTTAGCCTTCAAATATCATATTTTAACATTTAAAAAACATATCAAGGTTTGGGGTATTTCACATCTGAAGTAGCATGATCAATTATGGATGATCGGGGGAAGGGGAGGACAATGATGCTGGCGCCGTGTATCTGCGGTGAGGGAGCCCGGGATAGGAGTATCGTCCTTGGGATGTAGACCAATGCCATGTTGATGACATAAGTGACATGAAGACTTGTCGACAACCAAGGCAAACCTTTGTTGTCAAGACCTAAAGGCTTAAACTGCTGGTGAATTATGGGTCACCATGGGCAAGTCCATTGACGATGAGCTGCACAATTCAGAGGCCCTGAAATACCCCGTAATTAAAAATAGTGATTAATTAGGCTAATAAGTATTCTAGAAGCTTAATTAAGTCTAAATAAATATTAGGGAACAAATCCCGAAGAAAATGGATCCTTAAAACGGATTAAAAACACATACGAACCTTAAAGCGCGTTTTCCGAGGAAGCCAGGAAAACATGACTTTAAGCGGGTCAAATAGACTCGTAATAATTTTGGTCAACCAAATAGTCATTTTTAAACATTAATGAAGGACTAGAACCAATAAAATTAATTAAACGAGAAAATTCTAGAAAACGGGTCCCGGAAGTGAATAGTGCAAAAATTGGGAAGTTATGGGGTATAAATGTAATAAAGCAAAAATGGGATCCTCCTTTGTAATATGGCAGCCGGTTCTTTAGTTGACAAGGGGGCACGTTTTTGGTTAGCCCAAACCTCTCTTCTATTTTCCCTCCTTATGTGCTAAGAGACAAGGGAATAAAGTAGCAAAAAGTAAAAAGCAAAACTCTCTCTCCTCACTCACAAACACTCTCACGTTTTTTCCCTGCCAGAGACTCCTTCTTCCTCCTCTCTGCTACTATGGCAATTTGAAGAAACCACACACAACAGCTCACTTCCTTCTCATTTTTGAAACCCCAAATCACCTCCAAATGCTACAAAAATTATACCGTTGAATTCGTCTCGCTTTGGAGATCGTTTTACACCTTTCAAAAATCAAAAACCTCCAACTTCATTTCCACAGGTGAACTCGTTTTTGAAGCCTAAGGGGCACCATTTGAAGCTCCATCTTCTTCTTCATGTTCTGAGGTAAGAAAAGGACCAAAGCTCTCCTCTTTTCCAGTTTTTCTTATAAAAATCAAAACTTACGTGAACACCATTGTTCCCTCATCCTGCCGGTTTGGTGTTCCATCTTGAGAGCTGAATCCTTGTCATTTTTCTACCCAAAAACTCCATTAGAAGCTCAAGTTAAGACTTCCTAAGAGTTTAAATGGTTTCTCACAAGTTAGGGTTTAAAACCAACGTTAGAAATTTTACTAGTTTTGGTGTGTGTGTGTGTGCGTGTATGCCTTGTTACATGGTGTAGCTTGGCCTAAATAAAATCAAGGAAACAAAGAAACAAGAACAAGAAGGAAGAGGAGCAAGATAGGAGAAAGAGAGAAAAGAAAAGAGGAATCAAAACACAAGGTAATGAAGTGCCTTTGTACAGATTTTTACTGTTACATAGAAATGAGTATATTACCGTAGCAATGTTAAGCTACTGTAACAGTAGGAAAGGAATGGGTATATTAATGTGGATGGTATTTGTAGTCTGAAGCTTTTGAAAACAAGTAAATAAAATGCTAGGTGTGAATATTAAGTGTGCAGTAAGTGTAAGAATTTTGTGTGGGAATAATGGATATATTGAACAGGCTGTGAATTGTGTTAAGTGAGCAAAATTATGTGGTGAGAACACTTAGGAATGTAGGGAAACTCTGACAAAATTTGGTTAGGAATTGGAGAACTGAGTGCTGTTAGAAAGGAAAGAACATGGAGGTTTACAGAGAGGGAAAAATGAGATTTTGCCTTGGTTTGTAACAGGAAGAAGAGGTGTAGTTGAGTAGAGTTGGAAATGGTGTAATGGGAAGTGTTTAACTAAGTTATGATAGATTGAGAGTCATTTAGCTAGTGGGAAGAAGAAAAGAAAAATCTGTAACAGCAAGTGAGGAAGTGAAACTGTAATAGGAGGAAAACTGACAGAGAAATGTGTCATGTAATAGATTTGTATAGAGTTGGATTAGGTTAGTTTAAAGTGCTTAATCAAGGTTAAAACATGCTAGATTATATGTAGGAATATTGGGGAAGAAGTTGGTAGAAGTTTGGAGTTAAAACAAGTTCAAAAACACACTTAATTTTCAATTGAGTAGCTGGTCCGGGTTTGTAAACCAGTACAGAAACCTGGACCAGCCTTAAAACACGATAGATTGTAATGCTAGTGGAGTGGTCCGGGTTTGTAAAGTAGTACACAAACCCGGACCAGTCATAAATGACACCCGAAACTTTTACAAAGTAGTGGTCCAGGTTTGTAAACCCGGACAGTAACCCGGACCACTTCATTTTCTTCACAGAAACTATTTTAAAGCTATTCTAAGGTAGGGTAATGATGGGTAATGATGGTATAAGATAATTAAGACATGATTAATGATGTTTAAAGGTCATTAAGGCTATAAACAAGCTTAGGAAATAATTTTAAGTAAGTAACTTAAGTACATGTATTTGAATAACAACGAGTTAGTAAGTATAAACCGGGAAACTTTAGAAAAGTAATAAGTAAGGTTAATTATAGATAATTAACCACCCTACTGTATGTATGTGATAGGATTCGAATAGTTGAACACCGAAGAGGAGTCGGTGAGTCCAAGTCAACGGTGAACGGTGTAAACTTCTCATGTCCCGTATGCTACCTTGGTTACTCTGATTTGTGTGTTGTGTGCTAATTGATCACCTAAATAAGATAAACACACAAATCGGAGTTATTATGCTTACTTATGCCTACATGATATTGTTCCTTGTTGAATATTATCTTAAATCATAGTTTGTATTATTCATGAAATGTATGAATGATAATGAATGTGTGTATGCTTGAATGTACATTGTAGTGACCGAATGATAGTGATGGACTTCTAACTTATTCCTAACAAGCTAACCAATCTAACATAATAAATTGGTAAATTGGAATGAGTAGAAGTCCGATATAGTTTCGGCCACGCGTGAGGAGGCGGAGACATAAGAGGTTGGATCCAATTCCTTGCTTTTAATCTTTTCCACGGCGCAAACCCCTTAAATGGGTAGCATCCTGGATTAGTGAGCCACCTAAAGCCCGGTGGTGGGACGGTGTAGTCCCTGCCCGGAGGTCATACTGACTTAACATGAGTAATAGTAAGTAAGTAAGAGTAAGTAAATGAGTATGGAAAAGTAAGAAGTAAAGTATGTGTATGATTGTGTAAGTATTGCGCAATGAGTAAAAGAGTAATGAACATCTGATTAACCCGGATGTGTAACTTGGCTAACCCTTGAGAAGGTAAGTACAGTGTATGCTATTGTATTGCTGTTTGGCTTGTGTATTGCATGGTGTATGAATGTATTGTATATGTAAAGCATGTATGCATGTAAATAATGAACCACATGTACAGTCGACCTTTAATAGTCAGCGTACCCTAGTTAGCACGCGGTATATGCGAAGTTTATATGTAGCTTTTTGCTGAGCCCCTTGGGGCACTGTTTTTAATTTACAGGTGCTCGTGAACGGTGAAGATGGTAATGAAGTTGAGATGATTTCTTTTTGTGTACTTATTAAATTATGAATGGTGTACCAAGTTGTACATCGCTATAGGCCTTTTTGTTTAGCCGGTGTACCATGGGGTACAGCCTTTTCGGATATTGTGGGATTGTGAATTGGTATATAAAAGTAGATTGTGTAAACTCATTATTTTTGAAAGCTAGCAAAAGGATGTAATTGAATACACTTAGACACTCGGTAATCACTTTTGTAAGTATTTGATATTCGGTATTTGTTAAGTAATGTAGTAGCTCGGTATTATTTAGACATCAGACCGTGACTGTAAGTAGTGTAAGCCTAGCTAGCCGTATGGGCGGTTAGCGGCGTTGTATCACCCGCCGTAGTAGTAGTATTTCCACTGCGAGTAGTTAGGATTATTGGGATGATTGGACGGTAAGTAAAGGATTAGCGGTAAGGGTGTTACAAAAAGTGGTATCAGAGCATAGTTACGCTCTGATGTCCTAAGTTACCGAGTTAGGATTTTAACCGTTTTAAAACGGATACTTAGAAACCTAACTAGGAACTACCGTTGTTAACAACGGATACCCTTGACGTTCTTATGAACGATACCTTTGCTTAATTCCAAGACCCATTGGTCACATGTTACAAAGCCTAATGCGAATGTAAAATGTTCAGATGTCAGGACGAGGTCGAGGCCGACCTAGTGGAGAGACTTCTGATGGACCAGGCGCGCAAACGATAGCAGAGATCGTCGCCGCCACGGTAGCACAGATCCTACCTCAAGTAATCACAGCAATGCAACAAAACCAACAAACTCAAACGGGACCAATCCCTCCCCCTCCACCCAGAGAAGAAAACTGGGTAAAATCTATAGCTGAACTCCGACCTCCATGCTTTAGAGGCGAGAGTGATCCGGCAAAGCTAGAAGCCTACATCTCCAAGATGGAGACAGCCTTTGAAACCCTCGAAGCTCCTGCTGGAGTTTGAGTTAGAGTAGTAGCTTATTACATTAAGGATGCAGCCATGGATTGGTGGAAGCTAGTCAAGAACGAGCATGTCAACGACCCCACATTCGACTGGGAATCCTTCACCTCACTCCTCCGATCCAAGTACTACCCCGAACATGTCAAGACAAAGAAAAGACTAGAGCTTGATGCCTTGAGAATGACAGACAAGATGTCTATGGATGAGTACTACCGCACCTTCACTTCTTTCCTCCGTCTTCTACCCGACCTTGGGTACACCGGCCAGGTGTTAGTCGATCGCTTCTATGACGGTCTGAGCCATCGTCTTCGGTACGGTATGGGCTACACCAGATTCACCTCCCTTCAGGAGTGCTATCACGCGGCATCTCGCGTTGAGATCACTTGCCAACTAAGGGATGAAGAAACAGCGCTTAAGCGCAAGGCCAATGGCAAAAACACTAGTGCTGAGGAGCAGAACCAGGGAAAGAGTTGGAAAAAGAAGAAGGGGAAGTTCTTCCAGCAAACCCAAAAGAACATCCCTAGTGAGAGCAGTGCCCATGCTGAGATAGGCAACCCAGTTTAGCTTCTTCAGCTAGGTTCTTCTGCGCCGGTGGCTGCGAAGCCACTGAGATCACACCCACCTAAGGGTAAACTTCTAATCTAAACTTGTATTCGTATAAATATCATAGCTAGTATTCCTGTACCAATGTGCTAACCCTCTAAGCCTTAGGTTCTGGCTCTGGATAAAACAAGAACTACTCCGACAAGGATTGCCAAGGGAGAGAAATCTGGTGCTACAACTGTCAGGAACCGGGACATCGAGCCAACATGTGCCTAGAGAATGCCAAGCCCAAAGGGAACTTCCAGAGCTACAAGCAGAGGGAAGGCAAGGAGGCTGCATCTGGCGATGCACCAGCCCAGCAGGCACCGCAGGGACAGGGATCCCGAGGTCCTCAGAGGGGCGCACCTCAGAGGCAGCCTGCCTTGCACATTATCGACCGAGACGGGTCCGGTTCTAAGTCCGGCCTAAGTAATTGACTAAACCTTGAATCCTTGAGAAGCATGTCTAAATAATGGAGTAACTGTTTGAGTGAATGCATGAGCAAATGAATTGAAGTATGTATTGAGCATGAAAGGAATTAGTTGAGACTAGTACTCACTGTAGATTAAATTTACAACCATAGGTAGTTTTAATATCTGCTACCCGATACCTTTAAACCCAAATCAAGAAGAGACCGACATCATCACTTACCACTACTCCAGCGAGCAGTGTCAGGTCATCCGACCAGGTATGATTTTGTTAAAGGGATACCTGACACCTGAAGCACAAATTTCAATCATCCAACGATGCAATGAACTAGGAACGGGTCCAGGAGGATTTTATACACCCGAATTCCCCGGTGGAGTGAAGATGAAGCTGAAGATGATGTGCTTCGGAAAGGATTGGAATCCTTATACCAGGACATACCAAGAGACACGAACACAAGACGGAGCGACGCCACCGACAATACCCCCAGAATTTCAAACGCTTGTTACACAAGCAGTAGAACTTGCACAACAATGTGAAGATTATCTGATCCCCGCACTTGAAGCGGACCTCTGTATTGTAAACTTCTATGAGAAAGAAGGACTACTTGGGTTACACCAAGACAAGGACGAGACAGCGGAATCTCTTGAACAAGGAGTGCCCGTAGTGTCTTGGTTCATTGGTGATGACGCCATATTTTTGTATAGTGAGCAGAAGCGTGTGGACCTCGTAGAGAAATTGGTATTGAGATCAGGAGATGTCCTAATCATAGGTGGAAAATCTAGGATACTGTATCACGGGATCAACAAGATCAAGTTGAATACGACACCGCCGGCAATAATCAATGCCACACACATGAAACCAGGACGCCTGAACCTTACCTTTAGGAAGTATTAAATTTATAGTATCATGTAATGTATTGGTAACGTGTATTAGAGACACGGTATGTATGATTGTTGGTTTATCAATAAAGAGCAGTGTTGATTTAAATTCCACTTGTGTCCACCACCATTACTTATAAACTTGTGAATCCAATAGGTTGTGGACTCGGTACCGATGGTAACCTGAGTATCCTCACCGAAGCACAGGCCGGTAAAAGCGGCACCATCTTAACGGGAACCTTCCCAGTGAACGACATTGAAGCCTCAGTGTTATTCGACTCCGGCGCCTCTCACACCTTCGTATCACCATCTTTTGTGAAGAGGTTGGGGCTAGATGCGGATGAGCTACCGAACTTCCTGGTTACTCTCCCATCGAAGGAGTGAGTACAGTGTACCAAGTATTATAAATCAGCCCCGATCCAAATCAAGGGTGAAGCGTTTCCCATCTCCTTCATCGAGTTTAATGGGTTGGGATTCGACGTAATAATCGGAATGAACTGGTTGGAGTGGCACAAGGGACGAATCCTCTGCGCTGAGCATCGACTGCTGCTCAAGAGTCCTTCTGGGGTTACTGTATCTTACCGCCAGAGACCGAGAGAGCCTTCGACCACAGTCATCTTGCTATGGCTATGTACAGGGAGCTCAGAAAGGGCAAAGAAGTGTATTTGTGTTATGTACAAGACCGGGAGAGAGACCCAGAGTTTAGTGATGATGTACCGATAGTATCTGAATTTCCTGATGTATTCCCGAAGGAGCTACCCGGCATGCCACCTCAGAGAGCAGTAGAGTTTGAGATTGACCTCTTGTCAGGTACCGGTCCCATTGCTAGGGCACCGTACCGTATGGCACCAGCAGAAATGACAGAGCTCAAGGAGCAATTGCGTGATCTTCTCGACAAAGGGTTTATACGCCTGAGTGTATCACCCTGGGGAGCACCGGTCCTCTTTGTGAAGAAGAAGGACGGTAGCCTCCGACTTTGTATCGACTACCGCGAGTTGAATGCGGTCACAGTCAAGAATAAATACCCATTGCCACACATCGATGACCTATTCGACCAACTGAAAGGAGCCTCAATCTTCTCCAAGATCGACCTCCGTTCTGGGTATCATCAGATTGCTATCAGAGAGCAAGACATTGAGAAAACGGCATTCCGTACTAGATATGACCACTACGAATTCACCGTCATGCCATTCGGTTTGTCAAACGCACCAACAAAATTCATGGATTTAATGAATCAACTATTCTGTGAGCAGTTAGACACTTCAGTTGTTGTCTTCATCGACGATATCCTTGTGTACTCAAAATCAGCAGAAGAGCATGAAATTCATTTAAGGAAAGTACTTGAGACACTGCGCGAGAACCAGCTTTATGCGAAGTTCTCCAAATGCGAGTTCTGGCTAGATCAGGTATCATTCCTCGGTCATGTCATCTCGAGCGCAGGCATTTCAGTTGACCCTTCTAAGATTGAAGTTGTACGATCATGGCCTAGACCCAAGACTGTTATCGACATTCGGAGCTTTCTTGGTTTAGCCGGTTACTACCGGAGATTTGTAAAGGACTTCTCAAAAGTCGCTAAGCCCATGACTACACTGATGTAGAAAGATGCACCGTTTGTATGGACAAACGAGTGCGAAGTATCATTCCAGAGCCTAAAGGACTCATTGACCTCAGCGCCCATCCTTACTCTTCTAGAGGGCACAGAGGGATTTGAGGTGTATTGTGATGCATCAGGCAAGGGAATGGGATGCGTACTCATGCAGCATGGCAAGGTTATAGCTTACGCCTCCCGCCAGCTGAAAAAGCATGAGGAGAATTACCCGACGCACGACTTAGAGTTAGGAGCCATTGTTTTAGCCTTGAAGATATGGCGACACTATCTCTATGGGGTAAGCATCACCATCTACTTCGACCACAAGAGCTTATAGTATGTATTCACGCAGAAAGAACTGAATTTGAGACAGAGAAGGTGGATGGAGTTTCTCTCAGACTACGACATCGACCAGCAGTATAAGGAAGGGAAGGTAAACGTTGTAGCCAACGCCCTAAGCCATCGAGCACACTCGCTTCATTCGCTACTCGCTTCTTCTAGCTTGGTTGACGAGGTACGAGACGCTCAGTTGAGCGACCCTTACATGACCGAAATCAGACAGAAGATCACCGATGGTACATTTGAGAAGAAGAAGTATGACTTCAAGATACATGAAGATGGTCTAATTCGGCTGAATGGCAGGCTATACATCCCCCAAAGCAATGCTGAGCTAAGGGATCGCATCCTGCAAGAGTCACACAGTTCTACATTGTCAGTCCATCCAGGAGCCTCCAAGATGTACAAAGATATGAAGAGGTACTTCTGGTGGTCAGGAATGAAATTAGATGTGACAGAGTATGTATTGAGATGCTTAACATGCCAGAAAGTGAAGTTTGAACATCGTAGACCGGGCGGAATGGTGCAATCGATGCCAGTTCCGGAGTGGAAATTTCACGATATCTCCGTGGATTTTGTTGTTGGACTCCCACCTGCCAGGGGAAGACTCAACATGATCTGGGTTGTAGTCGATCGTCTCACCAAGGTTGCCCGATTCATACCGATGAAGGACACCTGGAAGGTAGTGAAGCTCGTAGAGCTATTCGACAAGGAGATTATCAGACACCACGGAGTCCCGAAGACTATAGTATCTGACCGCGACACCAGATTCCTTTCGAGATACTGGAGAGCTACACGGGAAGCGCTGGGTACAGAATTGAAGCTGAGCACCGCCTTCCATCCACAGACCAACGGTCAGACAGAAAGGACCATCCAGACACTAGAGGACATGCTTAGAGCATGTGCCTTAGACTTTCAGGGGAGTTGGTTAGATAAGCTTCATCTTATCGAGTTTTCATACAATAATAGCTATCATGCTTCGATTAAGATGTCGCCTTTCCAAGCCCTATACGGTAGACATTGTCGTACACCTTTGTGTTGGGATGAGTCGAGTGAATCGGTCATCATAGGACCGGAGTATTTAGAACAAGTTCAAGCGGAAGTGCAACAAATCCGAGCTAACATGAAAGCAGCCCAAGATAGACAGAAATTCTATGAGGATGTGCGACGACGCGACCTTGAGTTTTCCGTGGGCGACCAAGTGTTCTTGCGCGTTTCACCTATGAAGGGCATATTCCGATTTGGCCAGAAGAGCAAGCTGAGCCCAAAATTTGTAGGGCCGTACACTATCACCGAGAGAGTTGGATCTGTAGCCTACAGGTTAGCATTACCTGAGGACTTGGGGCGTGTCCATGATGTTTTTCATGTGTCACAACTTAAGAAGTATATTGCCGATCCTTCTCATGTCCTAGAGCCCGAGAGACTATCCACTGAGCCGACCATGCGATATGTCGAGACTCTTGTTAGAATCCTTGATAGGAAGACCAGAGACACTCGCCATAAGTCCATACTAGTGGTGAAGGTCCTATGATCAAACCATGATGTCGAAGAAGCGACATGGGAGTTAGAAGACGCCATGAAGGCGAAGTACCCACAGTTATTCATAGACTAGATAGTCTAGTACTTAGCGGGTACGGGTACGGGGTGTACCCCCTTTTAAGGGGGGTAGAGCCATTTTGCTTTTGCATTGCTTCGGGTTAGCATTGCACTAGTGTGTATGTATTGTAATATGTTTTGATGGCACATGTAGTGCAAAGTGTATTGGTATGTATGTGTAATGTGTGATGTATTGGTGTGTATGTACAATGGGTAACGTATCAGTGTAATGTGTATTGTGGATTGCAATTGTGTATTGTGTGATGGTATGAATTGGAAATGGTGCATTGTGTATGTGAATTGTGTATGGTGCCTGATTTGTGTATGCTTGTAATGTAGAAGAAGTAAACACCTCATAGGTGGTAGCAAGATACATTATGGCAATTGGTTTGCCTAATGAGTAGAATTATTAAACCTTTAACCTTGAGCAACTTTGAGGGCAAAGTTTCTTAAGGGGGGTAGATTGAAATTCCCCGTAATTAAAAATAGTGATTAATTAGGCTAATAAGTATTCTAGAAGCTTAATTAAGTCTAAATAAATATTAGGGAACAAATCCCGAAGAAAACGGATCCTTAAAACGGATTAAAAACACAAACGAACCTTAAAGCGCGTTTTTCGAGGAAACCGGGAAAACGTGACTTTAAGCGGGTCAAATAGACTCGTAATAATTTTGGTCAACCAAATAGTCATTTTTAAACATTAATGAAGGACTAGAACCAATAAAATTAATTAAACGAGAAAATTCCGGAAAACGGGTCCCGGGAGTGAATAGTGCAAAAATTGGGAAGTTATGGGCTGTAAATGTAATAAAGCAAAAAATGGGATCCTCCTTTGTAATATGGCAGCCAGTTCTTTAATTGACAAGGGGGCCCACACCTCTCTTCTATTTTCCCTCCTTATGTGCTAAGAGACAAAGGAATAAAGTAGCAAAAAGTAAAAAGCAAAACTCTCTCTCCTCACTCACAAACACTCTCACGTTTTTTCCCTGCCAGAGACTCCTTCTTCATCCTCTCTGCTACTATGGCGATTTGAAGAATCCACACACACCAGCTCACTTCCTTCTCATTTTTGAAACCCCAAATCACCTCCAAATGCTACAAAAATTATACCGTTGAATTCGTCTCGCTTTGAGATCGTTTTACACCTTTCAAAAATCAAAAACCTCCAACTTCATTTCCATGGGTGAACTCGTTTTTGAAGCCTACGGGGCACCATTTGAAGCTCCATCTTCTTCTACATGTTCTAAGGTAAGAAAAGGACAAAAGCTCTCCTCTTGCCCTGTTTTTCTTGTAAAAATCAAAACTTACATGAACACCATTGTTCCCTCATCCAGCCGGTTTGGTGTTCCATCTTGAGAGCTGAAGCCTTGTCATTATTCTACTTAAAAACTCCATTAGAAGCTCAAGGTAAGACTTCCTAAGAGTTTAAATGGGTTCTCACAAGTTAGGGCTTAAAACCTACGTTAGAAATTTTACTAGTTTTGGTGTGTGTGTGTATGCCTTGTTACATGGTGTAGCTTGGCCTAAATAAAATCAAGGAAACAAATAAACAAGAACAAGAAGGAAGAGGAGCAAGAAGGGAGAAAGAGAGAAAAGAAAAGAGGAGTCAAAACACAAGGTAATGAAGTGCCACTGTACAGATTTTTACTGTTACATAGAAATGAGTATATTACCGTAGCAATGTTAAGCTACTGTAACAGTAGGAAAGGAATGGGTATATTAATGTGGATGGTATTTGTAGTTTGAAGCTTTTGAAAACAAGTAAATAAAATGCTAGGTATGAATATTAAGTGTGCAGTAAGTGTTAGAATTTTGTGTGGGAATAATGGATATATTGAACAGGTTGTGAACTGTGTTGAGTGAACAAAATTACGTGGTGAGAACACTTAGGAATGTAGGGAAACTCTGCCAAACTTTGGTTAGGAATTGGAGACTTGAGTGTTGTTAGAAAGGAAAGAACAGGGAGGTTTACAGAGAGGGAAAATGAGATTTTGCCTTGGTTTGTAATAGGAAGGCAAGGTGTAGTTGAGTAGAGTTGGAAATGGTGTAATGGGAAGTGTTTAACTAAGTTATGATAGATTGAGAGTCATTTAGCTAGTGGGAAGGAGAAAAGAAAAATCTGTAACAGCAAGTGATGAAGTGAAACTGTAACAGGAGGAAAATTGATAGAGAAATGTGTAATGTAACAGATTTGTATAGAGTTGGATTAGGTTAGTTTAAATTGCTTAATCAAGGTTAAAACAGGCTAGATTATATGTAGGAATATTGGGGAAGAAGTTGGTAGAAGTTTGGAGTTGAAACAAGTTCAAAAACACACTTAATTTTCAATTCAGTAGCTGGTCCGGGTTTGTAAACCAGTACAGAAACCCGGACCAGCCTTAAAACACGACAGATTGTAATGCTAGTGGAGTGGTCCGGGTTTACAAACCAGAACACTAACCCGGACCACCCCAACCAGTCATAAATCACACCCGAGACTTTTACAAAGTAGTGGTCCGGGTTTGTAAACCCGGACAGTAGCCCGGACCACTTCATTTTCTTCACAAAAACTATTTTAAAGCTATTCTAAGGTGGGGTAATGATGGTATATGATAAATAAGACATGATTATTGATGTTTAGAGGTCATTAAGGCTATAAACAAGCTTAGGAAATAATTTTAAGTAAGTAACTTAAGTACATGTATTTGAATAACAACGAGTTAGTAAGTATAAACCGGGAAACTTTAGAAAAGTAATAAGTAAGGTTAATTATAGATAATTAACCACCCAACTGTATGTATGTGATAGGATTCGAATAGTTGAACACCGAAGAGGAGTCGGTGAGTCCAAGTCAACGGTGAACGGTATAAACTTCTCATGCCCCGTATGCTACCTTGGTTACTCTGATTTGTGTGTTGTGTGCTAATTGATCACCTAAATAAGATAAACGCACGAATCGGAGTTATTATGCTTACTTGTGCCTACATGATATTGTTCCTTGTTAAATATTATCTTAAATCATAGTTTGTATAATTCATGAAATGTATGAATGATAATGAATGTGTGTATGCTTGAATGTACATTGTAGTGACCGAATGATAGTGATGGACTTCTAACTAATTCCTAACAAGCTAACCAATCTAACATAATAAATTGGTAAATTGGAATGAGTAGAAGTCCGATATAGTTTCGGCGACGCGTGAGGAGGCGGAGACACAAGAGGTTGGATCCAATTCCTGGCTTTTAATCTTTTCCACGGCCCAAACCCCTTAAATGGGTTGCATCCAAGATTAGTGAGCCACCTAAAGCCCGGTGGTGGGACGGTGTAGTCCCTGCCCGGAGGTCATACCGACTTAACATGAGTAATAGTAAGTAAGTAAGAGTAAGTAAATGAGTATGGAAAAGTAAGAAGTAAAGTATGTGTATGATTGTATAAGTATTGCGTAATGAGTAATAGAGTAATGAACATCCGATTAACCCGGATGTGTAACTTGGCTAACCCTTGAGAAGGTATGTACTGTGTATGCTATTCTATTGCTGTTTGGCTTGTGTATTACATGGTGTATGAATGTATTGTATATGAAAAGCATGTATGCATGTAAATAATGAACCGCATGTACAGTCGACCTTAAATAGTCGGCGTACCCTAGTTACCACGCGGTATATGCGAAGTTTATATGCAGCTTTTTGCTGAGCCCCTTGGGGCACTGTTTTTAATTTTACAGGTGCTCGTGAAGGGTGAAGATGCTAATGAAGTCGAGATGATTTCTTTTTGTGTACTTATTGAATTATGAATGGTGTACCAAGCTATACATCGCTATAGGCCTTTTTGTTTAGCCGGTGTACCATGGGGTACACCCTTTTTGGATATTGTGGGATTGTGAATTGGTATAGATGAGTAGATTGTGCAAACTCATTATTTTTGGAAGCTAGTGAAAGGATGTAATTGAATACACTTAGACACTCGGTAATCACTTTTGTAAGCATTTGATATTCGGTATTTGGTAAGTAATGTAGTAGCTCGGTATTATTTAGACATCAGACCGTAACTGTAAATAGTGTAAGCCTAGCTAGCCGTATTGGCGGTTAGCGGCGTTGTATCACCCGCCGTAGTAGTAGTATTTCCACTGTGAGTAGTTAGGATTATTGGGATGATTGGACGGTAAGTAAAAGATTAGCGGTAGAGGTGTTACAGGCCCAAACTCCGAGACCCTTAAGAACATCATGAACATAAAAAGAAACAAAAGGGATTACATTTTCGTGAAGGTGTGTGTAAGTGTGTATGAGGATGCACCTGAGGGTGTGTGTAAGTGTGTGTGACGATGTGTCTAAAGGTGTGTGTAAGTGTGTGTGGGGATGTGTCTGAAGGTGTGTGTAAGTGTGTATGTGAGGATGCGTCTGAGGGTGTGTGTAAGTGTATGAGAGGGTGTGTCTAAAGGTGTGTGTAGGTGTGTGAGGGTGTTTTGTAATGATACTTTCAAGTCTTTCAAGTGAAAGAATAGGCTGAGACACCATGAAATATTGTAGTATCACATTCTTTCTCTCTTTGTAGGTAAAGAAATGTCAATGAACAGTTGGTGTGAGAATGATGGCAACAAGCCTATGCATGACTACTTTTCTACCAGTGCAACACAAAGATGATAAAATGCCCCTAATGCCTAAGTGATCCCGTTTATTTTGTGCTCAATTTTGCGCTAGCGTGCCCCTTCGGGTTTTCACGCCCCAAACTTTATCTAGCCTCACCTTGTGCCGAAGAGCCTTTTCAGGTTTTCACCTTCGCCTCTTTTCTTTTCAATTTTTTTTTATCTTTTTCAACTCCCCTTGTTTTTTTGCCTGGTACTGCCCTATCGTGTTTTCAGTCCAGCGGGGCGTAACGACTCTTGCCTAAGCCGCCCTCTCGGGCTTTCGACTAAGCTCTTTTTTTCTTCTTTTTCTTTTTTTTACATATAGAAACCGTCGTAGCTGATAGAGGTTGAAATTTTGGAACATGTCACCAATCAGATCAGCCAATCGAACCGCACCCTACAGTGTTATCTCCTTCACGATAAAGGGGCCAGCCCAATTTGGTTTGAATTTTCCTCGTGGATCCATGACATATCGTCGAACCTCTTTCAAGACCAAGTTGCCCTCTTTAATATCCTTCTGTTTTACATGTTTGTTGAATGTTGTGGCCATTCGACGTTGATATCCCTGGATGTGGTATAAGGCATGAAGTCTACGTTCATCTAAGAACATCAAATTTACCAACCTTTCCTGAATCCATTCCTCTTCACTGACTATCAATTCATGGATTACTCTGAGGGACAAAATTTCTATCTCTAACTGCCTCACTACCGTAGACTATCGAATACGGGGTTTCCTTGGTAGTTGTTTTCACAGTCGTTCGGTATCCCCATAGTGCAAAAGGTAACTTGTCAGACCAATCTCTGTATGTCTCTACCATCTTGGCTAGGATGTTTCGAATGGTCTTGTTTGCTGCTTCAACTGCACCATTTGTTTGAGGACGATAGGGAGATGATCGATGATGTCTGATTTTGTACTTGTCCATTAGACTGTGAGTTTCAGCCCCAAACCGTGGACCATTGTCAGATATGATTTCTGATGGGATTCCATAACGACAAATGATGTCAGTTTCTATGAATTTCACAACTTGTTTGGATCCAATCTTAGCATAAGACTTGGCTTCAACCCATTTGCTGAAGTAATCAACTACCACTAGAATGTATCGATGACCCTTTGACGCCTTGGGATGAATTTCTTCAATAATATCAATGCCCCAAGCTGCGAAAGGCCAAGGAGCTGCCATGTTGGTCAAAGACACAGGCGGAAGGTGTTGTAGATTGGAATGGTATTGACACTTTTTACACTTCTTTACATGATCATTACAGTCTTGTTGCATCGTCGGCCAATAATACCATAGCCGGAGTATCTTTCTAGCCATCGATTGTCCATTTGTGTGTGTACCGCATATTCCTCCATGAACTTCTTGTATGATACGTCGTGCTTCTTCCTCAGTGACACACAAGTGGTGAATCCCCCTGGCATTTTACGATACAATTGTCCACCATAAAGAATGAACTCTAAAGACAATCTCCTTAGCGCCATACGATCCTGTTTAGATGCTCCCGATGGATATTCTGAAGTTTCCAGAAAGTGTTTAATGTCAAAACACCATGGTGTCTCTATAAGTTCTTTGATAGTGGTTACCTCAAATGATGGACCTTTCTGCACTGTGATTTGTAATGGGATAAGAACCAGATCTGCTGGTACATTCACCATAGAAGCTAGGGCTGCTAAAGAATCAGCGAATGTATTTTGACTCCTTCGAAGATGGTTGAACTCTATATGGAGAAACTGACTGATTAGATGCTCCAAATACTGGAAGTATGGCACCAATCGTTCCTCTCTAACATCCCAATCATGATTAATTTGAGAGATTACCAAATTCGAGTCTCCAAACACTTCTAGCTCTTTCACTCGCAATGCTAAAGCCATCTCTAACCCAAGAATACAAGCTTCGTACTCAGCCATATTGTTTGTTACTTGGTACTCCAATTTCACAGCCACAGGGATGTGTATGTCATCTGGGTTTATCAAAAGGATTCCTACACCATTACCTTTTTTATTCACTGCCCCATCAAAATACATCTTCCAAACACATTTGGATATCTCCATGATAGATTCGTCTGGAAGATCGTCATCTTGAAACTATGTGTCGTCCACTGGACATGCTGCTAGTTGTTCGGCGATCACGCTCCCTTTCACTGCCTTTTGAATATGGAATTTTATATCAAACTCTGAAAGAAGGAGAGACCATTTGGAAAGTCTCCCGTCTAATACTGGTCTCTCCAACAGATACTTGATGGGATCCATTCGAGTTACAAGATGAGATTCATTTCCCAAAAGGTAATGTCGGGGTCTCTTAGTTGCCCACACCAATGTGGCACAAGTTTTGTCAATACTGGAGTAACGGGTTTCAGTTTCCACCCATTTCTTGCTGAGGTAATAGATGGCCTTTTCTTTCTTCGGTTCTCCTTGATTCTGTGCTAGCATAGCACCCATTGAAAATTTATGCGCTGTTAAATATAAGATCAGAGGTGTCCCATGCCGAGGAGAAACCAATATCGGCGGGTTCTGCAAATATTTCTTGATGGTCTCAAATTCTTGTTGGCATTGTTCATTTCATACTTTAGGCTGTCCTTTTTTCAACAGTTTAAAGATTGGCTCACATGTGAGTGTTAGTTGAGATATAAAACGGCTGATGAATTGAACTTTTCCTAGGAAACTTCTGATCTCTTTCTCAGTTTTTGGAGGAGGCATGTCTGATATTGCTTTAATCTTTTCTGGATCTGCCTCAATGCCCCTTTTGGTAATCATGAAACCTAACAACTTTCCCCCAGATACACCCAAAGTACACTTTTCGGGATTCAATTTTAAATTGTATCTTCTTATACGCTCAAAAAAATTCTGAAGGTCACTTATGTGATCTTTTCTATCTTTGGCCTTTACAATCATGTCATCAACGTACACTTCAACTTTTTGATGAATCATATCATGTAGCAGAGTGGTAGCTGCACGTTGGTAGGTTACACCAGCATTCTTCAAGCCAAAAGGCATGACCACCCAGCAGTATGTTCCCCATGGCGTAATGAAAGAGGTTTTCTCTTGATCCTGTTCTACCATTCGAATTTGGTTATACCCTGAGAATCCATCCATGAATGAAAGGATGGCATGTTGAGCCGTGTTGTCAACCAGTATATCAATATGGGGTAAAGGAAAATCATCTTTTGGACTGGCTTCATTAAGATTTCAAAAATTAATGCACACCTGAACTTTCCTGTTTTTCTTCTTTACCGGGACGACATTAGCTAACCATTCAGGATATCTTACTACCTTGATGAAACCAACCTGGTGTAGCTTTTCAATCTCCTCTTTTACTTTAAGGACTACTTCTGGGTTCATTTTTCTCAACTTCTGCTTTTTTGGTTTTGCATCTGGATGCAATGGTATGGTGTGTTGTGCAATTTCTGGGTCAACTCCGGGCATGTCAGCGTAACTCCATGCAAACACATCACTATACTCGCTTAAAATATCGAGAATTTTTGTTCTTTCTTGCTCTGATAAGCATCTCCCAATTTTCAATTCTTTTGGCTTTTCTGCATTCCCGACATTGATGGTGATGGTATCTTCAATTATTTGTGCATTAGTGGGGTGGTAATCAAAAGATGTAAGAGTATCTCTTTCATTTTCATTTTCATTGCCATTGTCAATCACATTTTCATTAGGGGTATGAGTATCATCCAAGTTAACACACGTCACCGAGTAATCAAAAATACGCATTTCATTAACTGAATCAGATGAGAACACAACATCAACGTCTTCCCCATCCTCACATAAGTTTAAGGATGGTTCTGAGCTAAGAAAGACAAGGGATGAAAGTAAACTTTGAAACATCAAATGGGGTAAAAACTGGGAGAGCTAAAATAGTATCAAGATGTGAAAAGTTCATGTCTCCTTGTGATCTTGTCTCTCGAAACACTTCATCATTTGGTTCAGCGACAAACTGCCTCCCTATGGTAACCCCTTTTCCAGCCAATAGTTCATCCTCTTTGGTCTCGTCAACGCAAGCGTGGTTGACAATCAACAAATCTTCTTCATGTTCTCTTTCAAGAAATAGCATAGCGAGACCTTCTTCCAAATCTGCAGACTGTATTACCTCGACTTTGGGTGTACTCTCAATTTCCACAAAGAAGATGTCCTGAAAAATCTCGAAACGTGGTAGTCGCATCCCTTTATTGCTCAACCAGGGTTCAGGAAAACCATAGTGTGGGGAGTCATCTCCGGCTTTGATGAAACGACCATTTAGGGTGTCACTATTGCCTTCAGTTAAGTCACAAAAAACCATCATATCAGATCCCAAACCCTCTCTTCCAGCTTTTTACTCGAGTGCAATAGGTGTTATTCTTCCTTGTGAGTGTTTTCCGAGTCCAGTGCCTTCGACATAACCCATTTGTTGCATCATGGCTTGTGCTTTTGAGCTATAGTTTAGGATCCTTGGTGGATTAGTCTTAGTTTTTTTCACCTGAAAGTTGGTCTGATTTCTTCCAATGGTTCCAATCTCAAAACCACCCAATTCAATTTCTTTTCCTCAATTCCCAACAATCTGAAATACCTCGTGTTCTTCTTCTGCATCTCCTAAGATTTCAAAAATCTTTCCACTAACCATAAATTTCAACTTATGATGGACTGTGGATGGTACGGCTCTCATTTCCCAAATAAGTTCCCTTCCAACTAGCAGGCTATAGTTGGATGGTATATCAATGACAACAAACTTGAAGGTTTGAGTTATGGGGCCAATGGTCAAAGGAAGGTTTAGTGTTCCCAAAATCTGACGTCGAGAACTGTCATATGCCTTCAAACTCAGGTCACAAGGGTCAAAACGATGATGGCCTAATCGTGTGGCCACCCTTAGCGAGCATACATTAACTTCCGCTTCTCCATCGATTAATACTCGGGGTATTTTAAAATCTTTGTGTTTCACTGAAATATGAAGGGCTCGTGTGGGGTTAGAAGAAATTTCAGTGTCTGAGAAGCTGATTCCTGTAGGTATGTTCTTACTCAAATGAGCTACAAGTTCTTCCGGGGTGGTCTCAACACTAATCTCTTCACCATTCAGATGTCGAGCCAAGGCCTTACGGTGCTCTCTGGACATTGTCAGCAAAGACCAGATAGTCATGGGGATTGAGGTGGTTTTCAACTTTTGGATCAATTCTTTTTCTCCAGAGACAATTTCTGATCCTTTTGCTTCTTTTTTACCACTAGAGTCAGTGGGATGACTGCCTTCAAAGGATGAGGGTTTAAAATGTTGTCCTGATCGGGTCAAATGATGAATATGGTCCCCAAACACATTACTATATTCATCTGCCCCTAACACATACGGAACTTGCTGGGTATGTCTCTGTTCGTGGTTATCCTCCACACTATATGTCAAGATAACCACTAGACATTCTGCCACTTTTCCCATTTTTCGCTAAACAATCCACACCTTTCATAAATTGCACCCTCCAATTTTATTCCGCCACAAGCATATCTAGGATTAAAATCAGGCTGGTACGATATCAGATTCATGAAATCTTTCAAACTTTCCTCACACAAGTTCATCATAGCCACCTCTTTTCCAGCTCCGTGGTTTGGGATTGGGTCACTGTTAATGTTTGGTGAGTTTTTAGGAGTAATCTTTACTTGTCCTTGATCCATCAAATACTGAATGACACTCCTTAAAGTTCGACATTTATCGGTAAAGTGCCCTGGGACTTGGTGGTAGGCAAAAAACCTATCATTGAACGGACCAAGCTGAGAAATTCCTGATCTTGGTGGAGAGGGCTAAAGAATGCCATCTTTATTTAACTTAGTAAAGGCTGAACTTAAAGTCATCTGAATATCTGTGTATGGTCGTGGCGGGACCCTTTGCCTGTTCTGATAGGAATTTGGTGGAGGGACTCTTGTGTAGTTGAATGAGTTTTGACCTTGATTCCCGAATGACTGAGTTGAACCCCTTTGGCCCGGATTTTGTGCACCACTATTCAGATAATTGACTGGTGCAATCTTTTCTTGCGGGGTTTTGTTACTTCCGTGATCAAATTTCTGGAACTTGTTACCTAACACAAAATTATTTCTGTTGAAGTTTGAGTTCCCTTGATTTGATTGAGACTTGATTTTTCCGGCTAGAACATCATCTTCTACATATGAGGCCATTTTGGCGATGTTTGCAAGGCTACCAAAGGGCAGATATTTAAGCTTTTCTGAATACATAGGTAACATATTGTTGATGAACATCCTGTTTTGCTCCTCATCAGTCGGCCTGTTTGTCATCACTGCTACCTTGTCTCTGAACCTTTTCACAAATTCAGTGACTGTCTCATTTTGACGTTGACGAGTGGTTTGGAGATCGCTTCTGGTTACATCAAGTTGAGTGTTGTAAGCATAGTGGTCTACAAAGAGTTGGCAGATTTCTCTATAGCTTTTGTTTAGAAGGTCTTGTTTCAAGAACCAATTTAGAGCATGATCTGTGAGGTAACACGAGAAAGCTTGAATTTGTATCTCCTCAGTAAGCCCCATCAACGTCATCCTTCTCTCAAACATGACTACGTGCAAAGTGGGATCACCTCGGCCATCATACTTATCCATGGTTGGGAGTTCGACCTGGTCTGGTAACCTGGCCTGTGGATATGGGTTTAGAATTTTGAAATTTAAAGTACTTGACCTTGCACCGTTGAGAGATAAGACATCCATTTTCTCTTGCATTTCCTTGATTTGAGTTACGAGTCCTAAAATAGATGGGTCATATGAGTGGGGGTTCATTCTAGTTTGGGTGGGTTGAAAAGTAGTGGTGTTTGTGGAGTTTTGTGGAGGGATTAATGTTTGATTGAAGGATGAGGTGGGGATAGTAACAGGGATGGTTGGTTGTGGTATGTGGTGGTTTGACATGAAAGGTGGTATGGGTAAGGTTTGATGTGGGTGTGGAAATGGTTGTTGGCTAGCAATTTGCCCTGTTGAAGGAATGACAGTTTGGTGAGCTTGGCTTGTGGGTAGATAAGTGGGGTTTGGGTGAACAGTAAAAGTTTGGGTTGGATTAGTGAGTGGTGGTGTAAAGCCCAGAGGGTACTGATCATCCTCAAAGCTCAGGTCATTATTTGGGTTGTGATGATGGGCTTGGACCACTGGCTCAGTACGTCCTTGCAACAGCTGGGTTAAAGCTTGTAATTTTTCTTCATTAGCCTTTGCACGTTCTTCACTAGCCTCCAAGCGCTCTTCACTTTGTTGCATGTATTCTTCCATCTTCATGATGAAAGATGAAAAATCAATGGAGGGTGAGGCATGATTTGCCGGATTATTGGGTGCTACTCCTTCGTCCATGGCTGTGAAAATTTCACTTTGTGTTGCAACAATTGGTGAGGAGGGGGAAGGTCCTCTACAAAGTCTACCTCCTCGTCTTAACCACGTAATGATGACTCGTTGCTTGTGAACCTCCTGTGACAATGGAACAACGTCTTTTCAGGAAGTGGGGGAATGATTTTTTTGTTTACTAAAGATTCACATGTAAAACAAAAAGGGAAATAAATTGTTTTTTAAAAAATGTGAGATTGGACAATACTGGAATATCTAAAGTAACATACTTCTTTATTAAACTAAATTATTTCAATACAAATAAGAACAAGGAAACAACAAAAAATAAAAAATAATGAAAGCTAGCAAAACAAAAGAATAAAATAAAATAAAAATGGAAGCTTCTTGCATTCTGCCTTTCTTAAGACTGGCGCTTCTTCTTGCTTCGCTTCCTCTTTCTTTGGTTGACACGGGTCAAACTCACTGTAGTCGGACGAGTGGGATCTCAAGCTAAAGGATGAGCTTGATCATCATAAGGGTGGTATGAGCCATCTGCCATTTGTCGTCTTCCCGCTAATTTCAGGGCTAACCAACACATATAGTCATCACTAAGCTCTAGCCCACGATCGGGTAAAGGCCTTATTGCCCACCTGGTTCCTCTTTCACGTAGACCTACCAACTCTTTAAGGACTCCTTTGGTATACTCCTTCCTATGGTATCCGGGCAATTTAGTTCCTAGGATGGACTGTGGATTTCCATATTGCCAAATTGCTCGCAAAGGATATATGAAGTAGTAATCATCAAAACCAAAGAAGATAACTTCACGGTACTATGTAGAACGGACAATGACACCTTTGACCTCCCAGTGTGGTAGTACCCATCGGATTTGGATGCCTGTCTTGATGTTGCCAAAGAAGTTTTCCCATCCTTTCTCTGGATTTGGGATCTTTTATCGTGTGGACAGATTTTTCAAAGTGAACTTCCCATGCTTATATTCTCTAAAAATTTGAAGATGCTCGAATAGCCAAACCTGTAAGAGTAGTATGCTTCTAGTGAAGAAGAAAGGTTCATCCTTTTTGGTTGTTCGCTTAATGGACTCCGCCCAATTGTACAGGGATTTATAATTTCTGCCACAATTAATGTTCCGATGCTTGCACCTTCATTCAATTGTCCTAGGATTTCCAACAAGCGGAGTTCGATGCGGAACTTTGGATGTCGAAATAAGAAGAGAGCCATCAGACAAAGAGTGATTATAAGTGACTCCTTTTTCTTATCTCTGTCAGACTTGGAAAAAATCTCATAGTGTTCAATAGCCTCCCACATTCTATATGAACCGTCAAAATGCCTCCAGAACCGTAGGAGATCTGTATGAATGCCTAGGACTTGACTTAAATACTATTTTCCTCCCTTATCAGGCTTCGGCCTAGCTGGAGGAGCTTGTGGATAACGCCCGAGTAATGCATCAAATTCTTTAGGCAACATAACTATTTCCTGATGTCCGAATCGAAATAGATGTTCTTTGGGGCACCAAAAAGGAAGAACTGCTCGGACAAGGTCTTCTTCTACTCGAAAGCCATCCAAATATAGTAGAATTTTCAGTGAGAAATCACAAGAGACTGTTGGGCTCAATCCTTCAATTTCTTAAACATATAGTTGAACTCTTCAGGGCTTCCGGTATCATGCCAGCGAAGGGCTTCATCATGCAAAAAGAGCTCCATTTCTGTTAAAACAAAGAAAAAATAATTTTAAGCGTATTTTGGTCATTTGTTAAAAAAGATTCAAGATTTTCCAATCCGACGGTTTTTTTTTAAGAAAAAGAATAAAAGGGGGCAAGTCAAAGGATTTTTGCTAAAATAAAATAAAAACGAATCAAATCAAATCAAAATAAAAAGAAGTCAAAATTTGAAATCAAGTGGAAATTTGCATCTAGACAGAATGTAGATTTATGCACAAACAAGTATACATGTGAATGTGTTATGAATTGGTGTATGGGGAAATCTAAATTGGATAGGAGATTAGGGACGAATCGCAGAGCGAGGGTAGGAAATGAGAGAAACGGAAGCCATACGCAACCACTCATCATTCCAGCCTTTTAGACTCTGAGTGGACATTGAGTGTGAGGTCATCAATCCCCACTACTCAAGTCATGACCTAAGGGATTTTTTTTATGTATGCATATGGAATAATAAAGTGAATGCAATGCGTATATATACAAACCAATAAAATGTAAAGAAAAAGATCCATAAATAAATAAAACAAATAAACGAATAAAACATCACACACACACAAAATCCGATGATAATTTCAAGTTTAGCCCACTAAATAAATTCAACATCCCTAGCAGAGTCGCCAGTTTGTGAGCGCAATAACCCGTCTTTCCTTAATTAAAAGGCCCCACGCGGGTTTACTAATTATTTGAATTTTTTTGAGTCGCCATCTAATTTAACCATCCAATTAGAAAGGAACATCATATGGACATGAAACAGAAATAGCAATATAATCTTCACATTAATTCCTTTTTCCGAACACATGTAATTACAGCCCTAAACCTATAAATTACATAAAAAAAATTATATGGGATTGTCCAAAAGGATATTACAAACTTTAAACCAGAAATCTAAGTTCGGGGGCTAGATTAAGAATTGGGGAGGTGCTTGGAAGTAGTACCCTCTTCCTCCGAGATAACTCCGTCTTTACTTTTATCATCATATTTTAAGAGAAAAATATTGAATTAAAATAATAACAATAGAATAATGAGATTATGCAGTATTCAGATATATACAAGCTCTAAGATTTGGAATATGCAACTTTTCCGCTAGAGGAAAAGCATTATGAAAGTGGACACTCTCATAATTACGAGTTCTCCATCTCCAACCTTTAAGAGGCAAGACAGGATCCTCATCTGATGACAATGTAATTGAATTGTATAAACAATATAAAAAATGTAAAAATTAGATCTAAAACCTGCTCATTACCTGTGACAAATATAGGCTAGCTATCGGCTTCTGTCATAGATAAGAAAAATAATAATTAGTCCAATATATATACATATAAACAACATGAATAAAAATATAAATGTGTAAATGAAAGCATAAACGTATATTTACGATGTCGAGGGCTCAGGTTACATCATTGCCCATTTCTGATTGCACTGGTAACAATACTGTTAACAACTATACAATCAAATGCAAGCTGATTATTTTTTGCATTGCCCCGAACAGCTCATATTGATTACATACTAGTATTCAATTGTTAAACAAAGTACAAAAACAATAAGAACTAATCGACTGTTTGCACTTTCCTGCCGAGTAATCACATTATGTAACCGAGATGTTAATTCATAATCATGAGCAGACCATCTCACGTGAAATATTAACATTAATACCCACCTTGATTAGTGCAGTAATCTCAAAAATGAAATAAAACAAAAGTTATCTTGTAGCACAATATCAAATCTTAGAAGCTTAATCCTTGCAGTAGGAGGAAAATAAATGTCGATACGTCAAATGGAAGTGTAGCATGATACAAAAAAATAATAAGAACTCCATCGACAATCATAGATGATGACCCATGACCATCATTCATTCACATACCTATTTCTGCATAGAAACAATGCTTGTGAAGGCAACAATGGCTGCTGGCTACCAACAAATTGGCTCTAAATCTGGGTGGAAGGTCTGATTTTGGTCTTCAATGTTGATTTTCTTTTTGCTCTATATGCTGAAACCTCTGTTGTTCTCTCCACCGTGTGTTTCTCTGTCCCCCTTATTTAACTTTCTTCGCGCCTTATATTGATTTAGGATTGAATGAGTGAAACGATAAATCCAAGAAGATTGAGGGGATAATGGTTGAAGTGGATGAGAATATGGAGGAGGAACGTTAGTCTTTTCTTCAATAATAAGCAATAATAATAGAAAGTAAACAAAATAATGATATACAAAAAAAAGGTTAAATAAATAAACATACAAAAAGTAAGAAGATTGAAGTTGGTACCGGATAGAAAGAGCAATATCAAGGTCGAGTTATTATTTTCTTTTCTTTTTTTATTTACAGATCCACTAATTCATAGTGGATGAGTGGGTAAAACATGAGATAAGTAAAAGAAAAATAAGCCACATAAACATAATAAAATCAATTGCTAACTCATGAGTGTTGAACGTGGTTTTTTTTTTTTACAAACATGGAGATGATCGTAACAAGAAGCAAATAATAAATAAATAAAAATAAAATGATAAATCAAACCAAAATAACTAACACAACAATCTAACAAGAAGGATAATAATAAAAAAATGCAAAAAGTGTAGTACTTAATAATAAATGAAAAAAAAAAACTAAGAAGATGGAAGTTATTATGTTACCGGATGATTGGAAAGAGTAATATGAACATTGGATTATTATTTTGTTTTTTGTTTGTTTTTTATTTGAAAAATCCACTAATTGATAGTGGGTGAGTGGGTGAAAGATGAGAAAAAAGTAAAATAAAAATAAGCAACATAAACATGATAAAAAAAGATACTTTAAACCAAAATAATTATGCTACAATCTAATGGGAATAATAAAAAAAATCTAACTAAAAAAATGCAAAAAGTGTAATCTTACTAAAAATGATAAACTAAACCAAAATAACCTACGCTGTCCAACGAGAAAATAAAAAAATCGAAAATAACCAATGCTATGACAAAATAATAATAACAAACGTAAACCATGTAATATTTGTTCCTTGAACTTGTGACCTCTAGTCTAAAATTATTTGCAACTACCATCTAACCACAAGAGCTTATATGCATAAATAGACAAAAATATGGTGAAATATTCGGTGTCTACAAATGCCACCCATTGACTGGGTTTAATTCAATCAAAGGAAAGTCAATGTATGATGACACCGTAATATTTAACCAAGCTTAGCAGCGTCAAATAAATGAGAACGTGGTAAAATATTCAATGTCTACAGCCTACAGTGAATATTTTGTTAATGAATTCAAGTGGTCAAATTAAGGTTGTTTACTGGTCCCTTGGATGTCAACACTAAATTGAAAGAATGTGAAAGAAAGTTATTAGAAAATCCTAGCCTTTATACAATATTAGTTGGCAGGCTCAGCTGTCGCTTACACAGTAGTCCCGATTTATGGTTTGCCATTGAAATTTTAAGTCAAATTTTGATTCCCCTTTATCTTTACATTCGTAGGTTGCTTTTCATACTTTGAAATATGAAAAAGGTACTTTAGGTTATGACCTTTTATTCAACAATAAGAAGAACTGATGTGGTTGCTTGTTGTGATGTTGACTGGGCAAGTTGTGCCAACACTAGGCGTTCAATAAGTGATTATTTTTATCTATCTTAGAGGTAGTCATTTGTCTTGGAAATCTAAAAAATAGAGTAGTGTTGCTTTATCCTCTATAAAATATTAGTATCGAGCAATGAGACAAGTTACCGTATAGCTAAGTAGGTTGACTAGACTTCTTTGGGAGTTGGGTGTGACCAATGTAGACCCTGTTTAGATTAGATCAGATAGCTAGGCTGCCATTCACATTGACAGGCATCTAGTTGTGCATGAGAGAACTAAAAGCATTGAGCTGGACATCCACTTTGTGTAACAGAAACTCCAAGAAGGACTCTTCTTAGTTGAGTTTGTATATTCATAACCAGCTTGTTGATCTATTAACAAAGCCTTTGCCCAGAAGACAATATCTGTTTCTAATTAAGAAGATGGGTTTGAGAGATTTGGGGGCGTCTGGGTGATTGTTTCCTTTTTCTTCCAATCATACAATTCTTGTATGATTTGAGGGGGGGCATTAGAATTAGATATGATTTAACTTATAATGTTACTGTTTGGTTTTTTTCTTTGTTCTAGATATTAAACATTTTTGTCTTCACAGTTAGATATATATAAAGTTTGTAACCTGAGTTATAATGGGCATGGTTGCCACTCTGTATCTTCTCTACTAATAGAATGCTTAATGTCATTTTTCTTTCTGTTTTCCTTCTTCCTAATTCCATGTGATTTGTCCGATAACCTAGACTGATTGAAGCAGGATTTGTGGCTTTCTAGCAAACCATGACTAGTTTAAAATCTCATAATGGTTGCTGGGTAGTGAATTAAGATCTTGAAATATACGACCTCCGTCCAACCAGGATTGTCTTGTATATTATTTAAGCATGTAGGTTGAGTTCAATAATTGACATATATGATAAAGTTATCGAATCCTTATTTGAAAAACTATATCTTAACAACTTTAGTTTTATAAAATTATTTAATCTTCTATGTTAAATATTGAAATGAAAAGACGTGGCAAAAAGTAAACATGACAATTCTAGTGGGACGGATGCGCGGCCCATCATCCGTTAACCTTCACTGATCCCTGATCCACCCGTCACCCGCGGGTGATTCGGGTGATAAACAGGTGAAACCCAAAACAAACTTGATAACAAATTAAAATTAGAATTTATTTGGAAAGTAGTAGGGACTTCATATTATACCTTAAGTATATCTCAAACATATAAAACAATGTTAGAAGGTCAAACCTAGATAATTGTCAAGTTATATATTATAAGCAAGGAACCTCACTCTTAGATCTCAAATTTTGATGTGGGAGGTAGCTTCTATATAACATCAGTACCTCACCTCCCACATTTGGCAAATCTAAACACCGCATAAATATTTTATATTTCACTTAAGCTAGTCAACCATTAATTAAGTAGAACAAGCCACTAAATGTTATACTTGAATATGAAGGAGATGAGAGTTTATAAGTGGGAAATCTGAGTCTATGAACTAATACTTCAATGTGGAATGTAGTTGTTGAACCCCCTCACCTCTAAGGCTCCCTCATCGTGTTTGGGTGCAAGTATTAACGTGTAATCACTACATATATACATAATCTGAGTCCTTATTTTAAACATGCAGACTCACTAAGTCAATCCTAGTTTAAAGGATATAAGACTTGAGCTTACAAGTATATAAATGTTGTAGAACAACAATGTTATTTGATATCATAACAAGTTTCCCATTGATGCGTTTATAAGCATTGAAAACAGACTTCTATTATACATATTCGACCTGAGAAGTAGATAGTTCACTAGAACTCAATAATGGGTCAGATTCGGGATGACGGGTCGGGTGATAGGTGAAAACATTGTCACCCGCATCTGACCCGATCGGTCACCTGTTTACTCCTCACCTGTTTTACATGGATTCGTCACCTGTTTTGATTAGAATCAGGACTTCATTCAACCAAATGTCTCTTAAAAACTAAATGCAAGATCAGTTCATCATATTGAGGATGTCCAAGTCAACAAACTTGGTTTTCACTTGTAATGTTTTAATTAGGAAATTACTGATAGACATTCAACAAAATATTGTATACAAAGTGATTGCAACTGAAGAGACTAATTGTTTTATGCTCTTAAATCACGGGTGATAAATGATTCTATGAAGTTTCACTAATCAAAGAGGTGAAGGTATTAAAGTACAAAGTTACAAAAGTACTAAAGTGAGAATCAAGACTTCATTCAACCAAATGTCTCTTTAAAAAGTAAATGCAAGCTCAGTTCATCATATTGAGGATGTGAGAATCAGGACTTTATTCAACCAAATGTCTCTTTAAAAAGTAAATGTAAGCTCAGTTCATCATATTGAGGATGCCCAGGTCAAAAAAACTGCATTGAGATCTTCATCAAGGAAATAAAATGAAGATTATACCAATATTTCCTTCAACATGGTACATGTTGATCTGGGTTTTCTCTTGTAATGTTTTAATTAGGAAGTTACTGACAGACATTCAACAAAATATTGTATACAAAGTCGCTTTCAGTGTAACAATCGGATTATCCTAGCTATTATTATTATTATTATTATTATTATTATTATTATTATTATTATTATTATTATTATTATTATTATTATTATGTCATAAATAGCTAACTTATGACGAACTCTACTTCTCATATTTGAAATAACTGTCCAGTTTCCATGTACACGAATCTTTAATAAAATTAAATATTACCAATACCCCATTGGTTCATTGGTGATTATGACTGAAGTTAGTAGGGAGAATCATGGTTCAATCTCCGTAACAGTTATTGGAAGGGACTGGAACTTATACATTCAAAACTGATTCAAATCGGATATAGTCCAATAGGACAAACTTAGGTAATAAAATAATAATAATAATAAAAAAATATTATACCCTCATTATACGCATTTCAGCGCTATGTTCTATTTCTTTTTAGGGAAATTTCACGATATACCCCCGAGGTTTGAACGAATTTTACGAGATACCCCCGAGGTTTCATTTTCATTACGAGATACCCCTGAGGTTTCATTTTTTTTACGATATACCCCTGAGGTTTCATTTTCATTACGATATACCCTTGAGGTTTCAATTTTATTACGAGATGCCCCTCAGTTCAGATTCGGATATATTATATTTGTCATATCCTCATTTTACCATCGCACCATATACCCCGTAACACGGGTTTATAGTCAATTTTTTTAAAAATTTAAAATATGAACAAAATGCACATAAAAATTAAAGATCAATTAAAATTTTATTTCAATTTAAAAAACATAAATAAAAGTATAAAAACAAACTAAAAAATTAGAATCATGAAAGGTTTAAAATAAATAGAAATGACTAACCAACAAAAAATAATCTATTTACAAAACTTATATCGTTACATAATTTAAAAACTATTATAGCGGTGGCTCAACTTCATATGCCCCGCAATAATCTCAGAGATATATGGTCAAAGTTTTGTTTGATTTTGAAACTTAAATAAAATGGCCGTATAAATTAAATTTCATATAAAATTTGAAATCAATATTAAAAAAATGAAATAATTAAATAAACAAAAAAAAAAAACATAAAAATAGAAATGACTAAAAAATAAAAAGTAAATTATTTTGGAAAAAAACATAACTTGTTAAGGAGTTACGATATGTATTAAATTGTAAAAAGTATAACAATAATATGAAGAATATTAAAAGCCAACAATTTCATATAGTACATAGAAAAAATCATTATTTTAAATTAGAAAAATAAAGTATAAAAATCATTTTTTGTTCTTTAAATATAATTGCTATAATAGTTTTTAAATTATGTAACAATATAAGTTTTTTAAATAGATTATATTTGTTGTTGTTTGGTCATTTCTATTTATTTTAAACTTTTATGAGTTTAATTTTTATAATTTATTTTTATACTTTCATTTATGTTTTTTAAATTGAAATAAAATTTTAATTGATCTTTAATTTTTATGTACATTTTGTTCATATTTTAAATTAAAAAAAATTGACTATAAACCCGTGTTACAGGGTATATGGTGCGATGGTAAAATGAGGATATGACAAATATAATATATCCGAATCTGAACTGAGGGGCATCTCGTAATAAAATTGAAACCTCAGGGGTATATCATAATGAAAATAAAATCTCAGGGGTATATCGTAAAAAAAAATGAAACTTCAAGGGTATCTCGTAATGAAAATGAAACCTCGGGGGTATCTCGTAAAATTCGCTAAAACCTCGGGGGTATATCATGAAATTTCCTTTCTTTTTACTGTTTACACATGTACTGTATAGTTAGCAACTACTTCATTGTTGAAAAGTGGTGCCGCTCCAGATGAGCCAAGCACGGCTGAATGGTGAGAAAAGGAATTTTTTTTTTACTCGGATTAAAAAGTTTGTTTAATTCTAACATGGAATAATTATCTTTATTATAGTTTGGTTCCAAACAAACTAGTGTTAATACTTATTTAGATTAAAACAATATATATTAATATTTATCTAATTTCTATATAACATATACGATTATGTATATAAATCATATATAGCATATATAAATATTTTTTAATTATAAATAATATATATTAATATTTATATAGATTATAATTACAATATATTAATATTTATATATTATATACATATAACATTTATTAAATTATCTATATAATATAGATATTTATGTGAATTAAATATAATATATATTTTTAATTACATATTATTTAAGTTATAAATAATATTCATTAGTATATATTCAATAATATTTATTAAAATTTTAAAAAATATTAAAAATATTAAATAAATTATATATAACTATATTAATATTTAGTAATATTAAAATTTTAAATAATATTTAATTATATTTAATAAATTGTAAATAATATGTATAATTTTGTTTGATATTATATATTATCTATATATATATATATAGATATATATATCAATATTTATGTAACTTATAAACAATATATTAATATAATATTTTTATGCATTATATATTAATATTCATTATAAATTATAAATGATATGTATCAACCATTTATACAATAAAAATATTATATTCATATCCATATTAATATTTAATTAAAATAAAATATATTAATATTTCTATTGAAGATAAATATTAAATATTTATATTTATAAAAATTATGTATCATAGATTAATATTTATATAAATTATAACATATACATTAATATTTGTTTATGTTAAGGATGATGATAAGGATAAGATAGAGGAAAGAGAATACTTTACCGTGGGATTGTAGGGGAAATCATAAAAGAGGAATATGAAAATTTTTAAAAACTTGAAGCCAGGAACGGAATCTATAAAAATACAAAACAAACAACACAAATGAATCTGTTTCCTTTACTGATTACCCCACACCCTTAACAATCAAAATGTTAGAGATATATAGCTTTGTTCTACAATTTATTATCTTCCCTATCTCACAAATCGATCATCAGTACATAAAAAAGCTGAACAGAACCCACTTAGCCTCAAATTAAATAAAAGCTGCGTGCAAATGTTAAAGACATGTATACTTTTTGCATGATTTGAGCATACTAGTGCACAACGAATCGACACCTCCGATGGACCAAAGTATTAGGTATATGCTTTTATGATTAATTATAGATTTCTCCTCATCTGAAGGATCCCATAATCACTTTTTTTAGATATCCTTCATTGGATTACTCTACACTCACGTCCCAATCAAAAGTGGAATTCTACGCTGCTACATTTGATGGTCGGCCAACTTCTTTACTCGCAGTGCACAGCTAGATTTCAGCCAGCAAAATAAGACATTTGTCGTATATATATAAGTGTCATAAACCATCTTATGTGCTGTCATTATCACATACAAATCCATGACAAATCAACTCAGCTCTGTCTAATTTATGGGTTTTATTCTTGTGTTTCTTTTATGTGATACTCTGTTTTTTTTTAAAAAAAATAGTAAGACATTTCATTAGCATAATGCAAATAGAGTATATAGAGACATTAGGTTCTATTCGGCATGGTTTTTTGTGGTTGTTTTGTAGTTGATTTGGCCTGGTTGTTTTGGCCGGTTGTTTTGCAGCGTTTTGCTGGTTGTTTTGTGCTGGCATATCAGTGTTTGTTTTGAAAACTACTGTTTGACAGTGTAGCTGTTTCATCCGGCGTTTTTGAATAAGTTAGTTACATGTGGTGCATCTTCCGATTTCTGTGCTACGATTATAAAATTTATATTACATTTTAAAATAATTTATTCTTAAGTTGTAAATAAAGAAACAACTAAAAATATACAGATTAATATATACATAATTTATTAACTAGGAAGACATCAAATTTTTATTACAATCAATTTTTGTTGACATTCATATTAAGGTTTATACAAATAACTTCACTGTTATCAACCACAATTCTATCAATGAATAACAACAATTGTAACTATACATGGTTTTAGCACACCAGGCTACTTGTTCTCATTTGACTAAAAGGAAAATATAATAATTATTAGTGAACTTTATTAATGTTTACATCATACAAAAAATAAACAATTTAGTTGTTAAAAAATATGGCCTATATATTACTATATGTACATATAATTAAATATATACCTTATTTTAATAAAATGAAATACTACCATTACAATGTGGTGTTGGTAAATAATTTGTAAAAACTACTACTCAACGACATTTTTATAAAAACAAATAATAAGTTATTTTTTTAATTAGTTAATTTATTCACATCAATCGCTACAATTTTGTAACCCTAACTTATAAAAAATAAAATGCACGGTATTCATTCTCTTTACTATGGTTTTTGCAAAATTGCGGTATTCATTCTCTTTGCAGCATAAACTGTTGGCAGTTTTGTGGCTGTTTTGTGCTTGCATATTTGTGGTTGGTTTGTAAACCATTGTCTGGCAGTGTGGTCGTTTGGCATTTTTGTCGAAAATGCCACCCTAAAAATGCCACATACATGCCACAAAAATGACGCCTTCGAACAATGCCTAGATAGATGAGGTACATAATCGAGACGACTAACTTAAGCACTAAACAAAACTAAACAACCGATACTAAGGAGACTTAAGTATAATCCTGTTGTAATGCTGAAATTGGATGCTTTGACAAAACAAAGACATACAACAATCTCCATTGTGATTAAATCATACCGAGACTCATCACATATAAGAGAAAAGTTCCAGACAGAACCTTAGTTCAAACGCCCACATTCAGCCAACCCTTATCATCCGAATTAGTCACTTATCACTACCCAAAACCCAACCACCACCAGCATATGACATCAATGACACATCTAGTTGACCGAGACTAACATAACCTAAGAATTAAAACTAGTGTCAAAGACAATGAAAATAGGACACCCGTTTTAACAACTAGATGTTTGAGCCACATCCCCACCCTAGATCTAAAGCAATCACCCTCCTTGTTGTTCCTATCCCGCCTCAGGCATCTTATCCTTCCCTTTCTTCAGCTCAGCCGTGACCTTGCTCGCATTCGGACCCATAGCGCGGTTCCTCTTCCCCCTCCTCTAGCATCCGACCCTTGTAGCCTCTGTTAAAACTTCACTAAAATTTCTCTTATGAGGACAACTTGGATTCTCCAGGAGGGTAACTTCAGAACTTTGAACCAGCATCGGTTTACTAGCCCATGCAAATGAATTAGGGGGAACTGGTGTCCTGTTTTCAACCTTCATGGGCGCGCTCCACGAGCCCATCAAATCATTCTCCTTTGCACATCTCCTAGCCAAGAATGTTTCTACGAACAGCCACATACCATAGGGCACCCCACCCTCGTCTATTGGTCAAACATTCGGACAAGTCGCAGTAGTGTGCGTGAACCACCTGCAAATTGAAACTCGCTAGCGCTCCTGATGTGTCCCCGACCAATCGTGGATGTATCGTTGACTCAATAAACTATTGGATAGTTGAGGAAAGACACGAGATAAACTTAAACTGGAAAATCCATTTCGATTGAGAATTTACACACAGAAATTTGTTCAATCTCCCTCGCCCCACACACGGACTTCGGGACAGTTTAGGACTTTATCCCAAAGTCCTCTACCCTCTCATGACAGCCGGCCTACGGTTCCCCAACCACTTCCCGACTGATCAGTCTACCAAATACAAAGTGTTGTCGCACAACTCCAGTCCTAACCAGATCACCAACTCTCTAGCTTTTACACACACTTAAGTCTGATTCACACTTACTCAGATAATCTCTATCTTTTTCTCTCTCGTACCGACCTGTTTACATATGACATAAATGCAAGTATATATACGGTTAGTTAAGATATAACTACTGTCCTATAAACTCCTAGACTTTTCAACTACAGCATCGACCTTTCACATAACAACCACATTAGATTTGTAGAGAGGCTTCAACTTGATCTGGAGTTGTCAGAACATGCGTCGCCTTGTGATTGAACACGTCGGCGGCAGCTCTTTCAATTGGTCTAGCACAACTTGTGTACTCAACTTGTCTGATCTTGTCTGGATCATTAATGCTCATAAATGCTCCTTTAGACTTCATTATGGCTATGTAATCATTCTGATAAATAGCCCTTTACTTATCTTGCTCTTTTGCACATTAATGAGTTATATTCTTGTTGTGTGCTAGTTGATTATTAGGATGTGTGAGTCTGCATAGATATGTCAATCTTCTTGCAGTGTTTTGTCTTTGATTTACTTCAGAAGCATAATAGATGTGATCGTGTGATGCTTGACTTCTTGTGTGTACTAGAAGTTCTATCGTCAGCTCTCCTGGACTGGTGCCCGACCGGTTGGGCACATGTCATGAATTGAGTGTGCTTGCAACCTTGCATGCGAAGCCACTCCTTTGCTTGTCTATCTGGATTTCAAAGCTTAAAAAGCATGTTAAATATACAATACAAGGTTTGCTATCGTCAAAACTAAAGGATCTTGACTTAACAATTTCCCCCTTTTTGATGATGGCAACCTATACAAAATCATATGTACTTGGCAACTTAAAAATTTGGAAGATTCCCCCTAAGAGGAATTCCCTCTAAGTTTGTTAAAGGTTGAAAGATTAATCTGTACAACAAAAGATGACAAGCTTTTATACTATAGCCATAGTAGAGAGTTCTTCGCTAAGATAATTACAAAACACAAGGAAAATAGTGATAGGTCACAAGTACATATCCTTCTTTCCCCTTTGCCATACAGCAAAAATAGGGAGCAACTACACGACATAATTTATTGAAAAGGCCATGACATTCTGTTATACCAAAAATTTCAACCCCCCTGGAAGAGGGTCTCTACTAATAGGCTAGTAGCGAGGGTTCCCAGTTCGATCGGCACATTTCAGAGTACTAGGGACAACTTAGTGATCTCCAGGGGCATTTTTGTAATTTTTCAAGGCTCCTAAGCCCCCTATAGGCTTTCTCTTTCCTCCAAAGAAGGGTCAAATCGATTCAAAATGCTTTGAAATTTTAACCGACGATATAGGATGACATTTTGGGCATAATGGCGTTGGAACTTTGATTTTTCAAGTTTCCAATAATTTCTAGCAATTTCTGATTGAATCTGACGAGAAATTGATTTTAAAAATATTCCAATATCCAAAAAATTTGATTCCACTTTAGAAAAATCAGAAATATCATCCTTTACCCATGTGTAAAATTTCATAATCAAATTCCTTTTGGAAGCCCTTGAGCTAAAACGTCGGTAAATTTCGGTTTTTACCGGATTTTTCTATCTTAAAGGAAGCCTATATAAGGAACCTTATCCCATGATCAAATCAGAACCTCAAGAACCCTAAGCAACCAGAAAACATAGCCGTCACAAGTCCTCCACGTTTTTACACATCCAAGCACCAAAATCACATCAAAAATCCCCCGAAATCACCACCTAAACACACTTTTCAACTCCCAACACATCAACAATCATCAAACATCAACCAAACCACCTCCAAAACGTGAAGAACATCATCGACAATCAACAACCAGATGCTCGGGTCGAACTCAATCCGAAACCGGCATCATCGGAGCCTCTGAAGAATCCCAACGTGAAGAATCATCTTGAATTCGAAGGTACAGGTTATAATTCTACTTTTATAACTCCCCACAACCTTATTAACCCTCTGTTAAATTTTGGGCTGAAACCAACACTTTTCGGCTTCTATATTGCCAATTAATTTTGCTTCTGCCTTGTTACTTGTTTGTCAAGTTTCGTACATAATTCGACTTCAAACTGCAATCTTTCAATTACTAACGAATTGTATACCTTTCAGGCTACACGTACATAATTTTTTAGCCGAAAACACGTCAGGAACCACCAGAAAACCCCTGTCGTGGGTGGTCCGGGACCTCGGACCTATGGTCCGGGACCACGGACGGGTTGTCCGTGGCCTCGGACACCCACGGACGGCGGCGGGATTTTAAATTTTTCAAATTTTAGGTTTTCTCTAAACAATGTCCGGGCCCACGGCCGTGGCCCCAGACTTTTCAAATTTTCGTTCTCTGTCTAATTCGACTTTTATGTTCACATAGGTTAACTAGGGTCCGTGGGTTCGGACATTAGGTCCGTAGCCACGGACGGAAACAAAATTTGACCTAATGCTGCCTCCGAAACCCTAGTTTAGGTTGTTTTAATTTCCACTTTTATTTTCTGTAAAAAATGCTTAAAAACATAAAAAAACAGAAGCCCGCACTTAGGTTAAAACGACTTTGTAATAAGCCGTAAATAAACTAAGCAGAGGAAAAACGACTTCTAGGGGTAATGAAAGTAATTTGAACCCTAAATAAGTCAAATACCAAGGCCCCGAACCTGAACTCTACCTTTCCTAATTTACTCTAGGTTAAAATTAGGTGGCGACTCATAATAGGTTCCAGTGAGCTAGCTTAGGTTTTTAATAATTATTGTTATATGACATAGTTATTAATCTTAGGTTATAAGTGGACCTAAAACCCGGTTAGATCCTAATCAGCTTTAATCAACATAGGATAGGGTTTAAAATCGAGGCTCACACATTCCATAGATTACAAACTATAACTATGACTGAGATAAGCTAGATAGAGTGACGTGTTTGGGTATCCCATTTGGTGACATCTAGGCCATCAGGTTCATCCTATGAAAAAGATTTGAACAAAGGTGATTCAGCTGTGGTGGAGAGGTCTGACTCTTCCGAGTCTATTGTGAACTCCATGCAGTGAGGAGTTCGAGACTGAGATGCAGTACCACTTGAGGTTCTAGACCAAGCTGTGTATGAGTCGGAGATTGGTTGGACAAAGCTTTGGGCGATGTATTTCTTCGGGTGATGTGTGAAAATGAATTTGCGAATGGCGGAATGGACTGTTTTCTTATTTGAGCTATTTGAGCTTTGTGGAGTTTGTGCCATTTTGTAAGATGTGAGGCTGTAACACCCCAAAAATCTGGCTGATAAAATTTCGGAACAATACAGCGGAAGACTAGAAGCTTTATAATCGGGATGTTACCGCCACAACCACTCGCTGGTGATGGATAAGGCTAAAGAAGCAACCTTGAAATTTTTTCTTTTAACTAGTCAACTAGTAACTTCATATATATACATGTACATATACATTATTGATAAGTGCAAAACATATAGACTTATTAGGGTTTAATCACCTTATAATTTGTAGCATTTTTAGTAATGTTTCGCACTTATCTAGGGTTTTTCCTATAATTATGTTGTTATATTAACTAATGTATTATATGTGTTAAAATGTAGGAAAAATACCAATTAAACACAAACATTATAAGGGATTAAAAGAGGGAGATGGAAGAGTCACGCGACAAGGGCGTGTGCACGCCTGGTACGGATATGAGTAGAGGCGACCGCCCCGTAGCTGGCGGACAAGAGACAGAAGACCGCGAGGCGGTCAATACAGAGGCAACCGCCCAATAAGGGGCGGTCAAGACAGAGGAGACCGCGAGGCGGTTGAGATAGAGGAGACCGCTAGATAAGTGGCGGACACGTGTAAATGGCTTATCTTCTTCGGCGACTCTGCAACTTGATTCCGTCGTATCCATTAAGCAGACGGCGCCTACCAGAAATCACGCACGCGTTGCAGCCCTGTCCCCTGCGCAATCAATGAGCTGCAATCAATGGGGAGCTGCAATCATCGAGCTCAATCAGTGAGCTAATGAGCTGCTGCTCTGTTCTTCTTCCTCTATAAATACGAGCTTCATTCCTCCTTACTGAGTGTCCTTCCAGAGGTTCCGTCCGTGGTTCCTCTGGAGTTCCAATTCACACCATCATTCCATCTTCGTACCACTACACTTTCACTCACTCGTTCATTCCATTTCTAATCTCCCGCTTCTCCATTTGTTTTCTTTTCATTTCATTATATGTATACTCTGGGAATAATTATTATGTATCTGTATTAATTATGTAATATGTTTTACTGGTTTTAGTTTTAATAAAGTTTGTTACGGTTAAAGGTTTTCTCGCCATCTTTTTAATAAACCTCATGAATTTATTAAAATGCTTTACTAAGTCTGTTTTTGATTTCATCGGTTGGGAACAGATGGGTTGATTAAGCCGTAAAACTGGGGGAAACTTATTTTCATCGTTTAAGTTAGTACTCAGTTGCAAATGTAATCCCTCAACACTCCTCTGCCATTCGCAGGCTTTGCTTGAGTTTTCATCGGACCTTGCATTACAGGTGAACGAGTTCTTATGAGTTTTCATCGGACCTTAAGAAAATATCAGGAATCTGCCAAACAGTTATAATTAAACCAGTAGACCTAGCATGAAAGAGCAGATATTATATTAATGTGAACCAGAGTCCCGTTTAGTTTATTTGCTTACTTAGTTAATTTTATAAACTGTTTTTATTTATATGTAACAAGTCAATTAATCCCCCCTTTTTGTGACATGCTTAGGTACTATAATATGTATATTAGTCCCGTGGTTCGATATCCGGTCGCTTACATTTTCACTATACTACTGCGACCGGGATTTGTTTGCAGCCCGACGTTAATTTTGGGTTTTAATTTCTTTTCTTTTAATTTTACACCATTTCAACCACTCAGATTATAACGTCTGCAATTATAGTAGGACTTTCACGTACAAGCTTATCTGCAAACGTCTACACATCCTTACTAGCTTTTACATTCACCAAAACTACACATTCTTACTAGCTTTTACATTCATCAAAACTACACATTCTTACCAGCTTTCCAAAAGCGGACTACTATCTTACACCACTCCATTAGCTTACATTAAAAACATAGAGGCGGTTAACATATTACTTAAGATCCCTATTAAAGTTGGGAAACCTCCTTCTTACTTCCTATACGGGAAGAACGCTCATCCTGACCTGTGTCCGCAACCTATAGTAACACAGAGCAAGACAAGTACCTTTTCTAACTACCACAAGCAGTACCCCATCCCTCAAAATGATGTCCTCCACCAGGTACACATTCAAGAAGTGGATGACCACCTCTTACTCCACATAATATAGTGCCATCCAGGCAGAACTAGGGATCTGCAACCATAAAATTCATACATAAAAGAAAGGGTTGCAGTTGCAAATCAGTAAATTGAGTAACTCCCACTACAACTTGTAAAATACGTTTTATCTTTATAAAACTTATACAACCGAACCACACAATGCTAAGTAACACAATCGTATATGGGTTAATACATGAAACCAAAGAAATACACATTAGTTACTTACCTTATCTTAAAGTACTTAAATGAATACTCCAGAATAACACACAACAAAACAAACACTCACAACAGCAAGTAAAGCAGTGAATTCTATAGTTTACTGTAAGTACAATTTCTTCCACCATTATATACTTTTCCACTGTCCTTGGGCAATCGGTCTTTTGACATAGAGCACTAACACTCTCGACCTCTCAGATAACATAACCCACCTCACCCCATGTCCATAAGTGTGCACCCCCTATAGATCATCAGCCCATAGGGTAGATCATGATGGCTTAACTCCAATACGTTGGTAGGAGCAATAACATAAACTCCAGTACAATGTTAGGAGTAAATATTCCATAAACACTTTACCAATTGGTTAGGCATTTTCTTGCATCATCCATTACTTCAAAGTGATTAAAATACAAGTTATAATATCATAATAGGTCAGTATAACCAGCCAAGACATCCATTGAACAAAAACAATACAATATCGGCATTTATAGTTTATCACTATAACAATTTATGCACGTATGTATATTCAAACAAAATCACTGAGTTTAACCAAACCAAATTGTCAATCAGCTTCGTATAATCATTATAAACCTCATTGATCTCAAATACACACAAATTTAACCCATATAAGTACTACCACACTTAGCTATACAAAACAATAATACTAACGTTTACAGTTTTACAACCGGTTTCCTTAATAACTTGCCTAGGGATTTAACCATATTTTCCTTACCTTCATGCATATATAACACATGTTATTACACCTTAAATAACCATCATCCAATACGTTGGACAGAACCTATCCATGATCGAACATATATAATTTTTACTACAAACACATTTTCATTGTAAACTAAAACATGTCCCGTTGTAAATTTATTATACACCTTTGTACATTTAGATTATTTCATCAAGATAACCTAAACTAGGTTTTCATCTAGCTTCACTTAGCTCCTAAAAACTTAAATGACCACTCTGTTCTTCATGAGCTAAGTAAGCCATACATACAGAAAATTCATTCAACAACTATTATAAACTACCGATTGTGTATGGTCTTACGACACCTTCTTTTTCCTCTTCTAATTTGTATTATACCTACATAACATAGCAGCTAATACTAAACGTTGATTATACAAAATAAAAGAAGGGTTTAATTCCTCATGCTAGGTAGATCCCAGCCATAATTCAATGACACCATAGCATTAAATTCGGTACAGCTAATAACCGCACAACAACTAGGAAACTAGTTTTTTTTTTTACATCTTGTTGTACATGAGAGTTACCTGATTTCGTCTAGACATGTTTTGTTAATTTGCTCGAGACTACTACCGGTTATGATCCTTCTTCCTTCTTGTAAAATTCCTTCAGCACTTGTGTCAATTTTCTCATTCTTGTGAAATATACTAAACACATTTACCAAATAAATCAACATAGTAAAATAGACACCTATCATCAAGAAATTATATAGCCATCTCCAAGTATGTTCAAATATGATTACTATCCCACTTTTGCCATAAGCTCTCCCTTCCTTAAAAGAAAAGTTTCTCCCGAAACTTAATAACTAACCATGACTAAATAAGTTTGGATGTTGTTCCCTCATTTTACTCTCAAGTTCCCTTGTGGCTTCTTGAATTCCGTGATGATCCCATAGTACCTTTACCGATTCCACTGATGTCCCCCTAGTTTCTCTTGACTTATGATCCAATATCCTGATTGTTTGCTCAACATAAGATAGGCTTTGTTCTAACTCCACCTCTTCTGGTTGTAACACATGATTCTCATCTGGGATGTATCTCTTTAACTGTGAGACATGGAAAACATTGTGTACTTGTTCTAATTCCATCGGTAATGCTAATATGTAAGCTACATTGCCTACTTTCTCCAACACCTCGTAAGGTCCAATATACATTGGAGCTAGTTGGCCCTTCTTACCGAATCGTACTACACTTCTGGTCGGTGATATCTTTAAGAACACTTTATCACCTTTTTGAAACTTCACTGGCCTTCTGTGCAAATCTGCATATGATTTTTGTCTGTCTTGTGCAGTTTTCATTTTCTGCTGAATATTCTTAACCTGTTGACTCATCTCTTCTGTTAGTTGTGTTCCAACTATTACTGAATCCTAAATCATTCCAACACAGTGGGGTTCTACTTTTCTCCCATATAAAGCTTCATATGGTGCTACTTTTATATTGGCGTGATAACTGTTATTGTAGGAGAATTCGATTAAATGTAGCCTATCTACCCACGATCCTTAGTAGTCCATTGCACAAGCTCTCATCATATCTTCTAAAGTTTGGATTGTCCTCTCAGTTTGACCCTCTGTTTGCGGGTGATACGTTGTACTAAGATTCAGCTTTGTTCCCATAGCCTTATGAAATTCCTGCCATGAATCTCTATCTGAGATGATCTCTAACAACACTCTATGGTATTTCACCACATTTCTAACATAAGCATCAACTAATTATTCCATTGACCATGTTTACTTCATTGGTATAAATCTGGCGGTCTTAGTCAACCTATCAACCACTAACCAGATTTGATCCATGCCTCCTTTTGTAACTGGCAGCCCACTTATAAAATCCATGGATACAAAATCCCATTTCTAATTTGGTATATTCAAATATTGCAACATACCTGGTGTTTTCTTGTGCTCGAATTTAACTTTCTGGCACGTCAAACATTTGGCTATGTGTTCTGCTATATATTTCTTCATACCTGGCCACTGGTATAGTTGGTTCTCTATCCGTTACGATCTACTCCTTTGCTCGATTGCTAATCTATGATCTACGTCCAAAGGTCTTGCCGAATTACCTTGTTACCAATGAAACCGAGCTAGAGAGGGTTTTCGCAAGAGGAAGCAAGAGCAATAAAACAGAGAGGAATTCAATAAGTTCTGTTCACGTGTCCATTTCGTGGGGGAGTGATCCGCTATTTATAGTAATTTCTCATGGCCTCCGAGTTTGCCTACCTGTCATTTTTGCCAGGTTGGCACTATAAATATCATATCCTAACCCCTAGATCTTTTGCTAATATCTAACTGACTGGCACAGACGCCTGGTCGTTATTCACTCCTCTTTCCTGGTTATCTGACCGGTAGTGGGTGACCGGTCGCCATCTAGGCTTACTTCGTAACTCTGGCAACCGGTCGCTTTTTACACTTGCTCTGTGGCTCCTATGTGACCGGTCACAAGCGACCGGTCGCTTTATAAACTTGCTCTATGGCTCCTTTGCGACCGTCACAGGTGACCGGTCGCCACATGTCATAGCTAGTTTCCTTTGTGGGCTGCCTTTACATTTCTTAGCCATATCTGTTCATCTTCATCAGTCCCACAAGTTCTACTTTTGAGGCGTTAGACGAAGAAAGTAGGACTTCTTGCGATTTGTGAGGTTTTTTAAGAAAAAATTTGGCCACCTGCAAGTCCTTTTGCCGATTGGGAGCGATGTTGACTATTCCCTTCTGCCCTTCCTTCTCTCTCCCCCGCGGGTGCTACTTTTTAAGGCGTTGACGAAGAAAGTAGGACTTCTTACTGTCTCGTGCTGTGCTCGTGGCTTCTTCCCTTTAGCGCATGTGACGCACACCGCAGAATTCACGGAGCCTCCGTGTGCGCTGATTTTCAACAGTTGAATTTGCAGAGTCTCTGACCTTTCCTGCAAAAAGTGTCTTTTTGTTTGTAATTGAAATTTTTAATTATTTTTGGGGTGTACCTTTTACCGCTTTTTAAGGTTTTCGAAAGCCTTGGCTCTTCTCTCTCCTCACTTCCGCTTTCCAGTGCCAACTTCTTTCTCCCGTCTTCGAAAGTCATAACTCATTCGTCTTCCTGCTTTCCGCTGTTTCTGCATTTGCTTCCATTCTTGCTCTTCGATGGCTTCCTCGAGCTCATCAAGATCAAAAATTACTCTTTCCTCGGCATTCGACGCTATTCAGGCCACACAAACTGGTGAGAAATTCAGCCCGTCTTACCTAAAATCCACAAGCCCTTTCGCTGAAAATCAGGAACCATTGCCTAGCTCGCTGGACATAAAAACCCTTGATTCTCTTCTCGCCGATGTACAAGTCCCACTTGGGACCAAAATTTTCCTTCCTTCTTCTAATTCCTACCCATTCGATGACTTCGGCCTTGGCTATGTCATATATTCTAACATTTTCCTTCGAGGGATGATGATTCCACCACATCCTTTCGTCACTGGCTTTCTGACTCGGAGATGCTGTACTCTCGCCCAGCTTCATCCCAAGGCCATAGCTCAGCTCCATGCGTATGTGGTTCTTTGCATCGAGGTGAAGATTGTGCCCGTCGTGACTGAATTTGGTCAGTTCTTTACCAGTCGCGTTGACGTGAATAGCTTGACCATCACTAGTCGCACCGGGTACTCCCTGTTTGAGTACAAAAACCTTGGTCATCAGTGGAACAGCCGATGGTTCATTGTCGTCCCTCTAGCTGGTCGATTTCTTGGAGCCCCTTACTGTTCATCGATCGTCAAGGGGACGCTATATTCTCTTCCATCGCCGAAGTCTGACTATCTGATATCTCACATCTTGAAGAAGGAAAATGAGAAGCGTAGATACGTGGAGGACTTCTTTACAAATACGCGCCTTGCATTGTTAGCCCATACAGAGAGTAAGCTTCTTGCTTTGTACTTTGATCCTTTGGGTCTTTTCATTTGCTTTTGCTTCGTCTTTTTGTTTTGTTGACTCTGTATTTTCTTTGCAAACTTTCCCCAAGTGGGAGCAAAGGTTGGCCCATTGTGCGACTGGCCCTTTGTTTCTTTCAAAGTTGGGAATGAGAAGGTGGATTACTACGCCTCTCTAGACAAAGCGAAGGAGGCGTCCCGGCGCCTGGCAGAGGGATCTGTCTTTGGCAAGAAAAGACCAGGCAAAGAAATTGAAGATGTGCCAAAGAGGTAAAAAACAGAGCAGGTGTTGAAAGAGAAAGGGTCTCCGAGGACACCGGAAGCCCAATCACCTGATACCGGCAACCAGTCAGGTACTTGGTATACAAGTCCGAATTCCGGTCGTTGGGTGTTTCTTCCTCTGACGCCAGGATCAAACCTCAATCTTAGCCCTCAGGGAGGAAGCGATCCTGCGCGTGCGAGCCCTTGTTTGCCTCCTTACTTCTGCTGAGCTAACCCCCCTTTTTTTTGGATCTCTTCCCAAGAGTGTGCCCTTGCTTTTTCCTTTGGTTATCCCTTTGTTTTTTTTATTCTTTGTGTTGCTTTCTTTTGGATTGTTACATTTCTGTCTGTCCGTGCAGCTCCCGGGGTTGAAAAGAATGACGCGGCTGATCTTACTATGGGAGTGGTGGCTGTTAGGCAAGCTTTCACCCAGAAGCGCCGGAAGGTGCTGGCGTTGAATGGGAGGGTGAAGCATGCCGCAAAAAGGGTGAAGGCGTCCTCAATAATAGATGTAGACGCATCTGAAGTACTATAGTCTGCTGCCGGTGAAGGGGTCCCGGCGGAGGATCGTCTTGAAGAGGCGGCAGGGGGGGTCCCACGGACCCAGAAGATGGTGAAGGTGTGAAGTATCGGGAAGTTCTTGAGAACCCAGAGCTTCACACCAAGACAAGGGAGGACACCAATGCTTTTTCGTCATCTCCTTCTCCTCCGGCTAGTCAAATGTTTTACGGCCCCTAGGGGAAGGATGGGTGGTTTTACCACTGTGGACGCCCCATGCCTCTGTTGACTGTCTCCGACTCCATCTCATACTTTGAGCTTTGGAAAGAGGCGATTCGGAGATCTGACATCCCTGACGGTCTCTTCGCCCCAATGAAGACCATTACAGCCGCCAAAGAGAAGCTAAAGGTGGGAGATGGTGGTGCGGACGCCATCATGCGCCACTCGTTTCCTCTTGATCAGGCCCTTGACTACATGTGGCAAGGGATATAACGGGTGCGTGCTTCATTTTCCGTTCGTTGAATGGTAAGCTCTTTTGTTTGTTGTGCTTTTTATTTTATGTGTTTGATTTTGTTTTTCTAGACGGTGACCTTTGCCCAGAGCATGGATGTGCACACACAGGCCCTACGTTCCAAGCTCTGGCTGGAGGAAAGTCGTGCTGCCAATGCCCGGAGGGAGTTGGCGATGAAGCGGTCTTCCCACAGCAATTACATCGATATTGTCCAATCGGAGATATCCAAGAAGTGCATGAGCGGATGCTGATGCTGAAGAAGGAGCTCGATAGCGCCCAGCTGCTAAGTACTAAGCGGGGCGATGAATATGAGGCTTTGCTGAAGCAGTTAAGGGAAGAGAATTTTTCTCTAAAGAGCCGAGTGCAGCCTTTAGAGACGGAGGTCGCCTCTTTGAAAAAGGTATAAAGTCAATTTGTTGGGGGCGGTGGGGCCTGGTTGTATGATCTTTCTGACTTGGAGGTATTGCTGGAACCGGCTCAGGCTGCCCATAAGCAGGAGGTGAGTGGTCTCATGCACGAAAAGTCTGTTCTGACCGAGTGGAAGACTGCTTTTCAAAGGGAGCAGGAGGCTGCTGAGCAGGAGAAGGTGGCTTTTAAACAAGAGAACGCCGCTCTTGTTGAAGATAAGGGGAGGTTGATGATAAGCTGCAGACTTATCATATTTTATGTACTAGATTTAGGAATATATTAGTGTAAATAAAAGTAAATAGTTAATATTTATGGAATATTATGTATTAAAGTGTATTATTTGTTCAGTCTTATGTTTTATATGTTTTCTATGCAAGGAACGAATCTCTAGGCAGAAATTCAATTGATGTCGGACTCGATGCCGGATGAATCCTGCACGGCACAAGCATAGAGCAGAAAAGAGGCCTTGCCGGACACGATGCCGGGTACATTCCACCCGGCATAAGTGAAGAGTCACCACGGTTGACCAAACGATGGCAGTTATTGACCGTTGGTAATCTGTCTGGTGCCGGGTATGATGCCGGACGTCTCTAGTCCGGTATAAGCACCGTTTCACGCGGATTTGGCGGTTTCGACCGTTGAGCAGTTGACACGTTTTTCACATGTGCCAGCTACTCCTGATCCGGCATGACGCCCGGCAACAGTCAAGATTGAGGCTTATAAATAGGCCGAGAGTCTACATCAATATACACAATTCAACACCCTTATACACTCCATTCACGTCTCTATTTCTGCCCCACTCCATTGTTGGTGTCCAAGGAAATTATGCAGATCCATCCATGTGAAAAGAAGAAGAAGACCTTATCGGGTTAAGGCTATGACCATCTTCTTCTCCCCTTTGTCTTCTCTTCTTGTAATGGTGTGGATGGTGATGCAGAATTCCTTGTTAGTTCGTTGGTTAGGGATGGATTTCCTTGTAAATATCTCATGATCATTTATGGAATTTTCAAGTTTCTTAACTTGAATTCTAGTCTTCGTACAAGTGGAATGGGTTAGCTACTTATTCGCTTATCTCTAAGTCCTATTTAAGGCTTACAAAAGCAAGAGTAGGATAGATTAGGATTTTGGTGATCTTTAATATTGTTGTTCTGAAAAGTGGGCAACAAATACTAAGGTTTAAGATTAATCTCTTATTTCCCCATTATTTTGTTCGTACTCGTGGCATTAGCTATGCACGATGTGAATGTGGATAATGAGTTCCTGTTATCCGATCCAGAAATTAGAAATGGTATTTACAAAATGAACGATGCCGGATGTAGTACGGGATGGAAGATGTCCGGCACATTCAAAGGCCTTGAGTATGCCGGGTATTGGAGGCCTGACAGGAAACCCGGCATATTCATTTTGCGAGAAAAATATCATTTTTGAGACTGGCCACCCTTGATCCTTGATCATATGAAGTCTTACACTGATAATTGGCCCTAGTCAAGGAAAATTAGTTTATTTAGTTAGTAGTTTTTAGATTAATTGTTATTTACTTTCCCCCCTGTTTAGAATAGGCTTTTGCCCGGATTAGCAATAGTTTTCTACAAGTCCCTTGGGTTCGATACTCTTGGTCGTAATATATTCACACTATACTCCAACCGGGAATTATTTGCTACCTGTAGTAGAGTTGTAGGGTTTATTTTATTCTTTCAATTCTTTTATTATTTTATTCTTTTGTACATAGTTTTTCCTTACAAAAATCTCGTTAGCATTGATGCAGGACTTAGCAGTCTCTCGGATGAGAGAGCGATTTTTTAGAAGGAGCGTGCCGATTTTGAAGAGAAGGTGAGAATGATGGAGCAGGAGAACGCCGCCCTCGCTGTTGACAAGGAGAGGCTGAGCCAGGAACTTGGCACCCTTTCTTGCTGCCAATATGCCGCTAAGGAGCATCAAGCCCTCCTCGAAGAAAAGGTGAAAACTTTAGAGGGAGAACTAGCCCTGCTGCGGTCGGCGACTTCTAAGCCGGAAACGAAGGGTATGCTGCTTTCCTTGCTTTTTCCTTGTATTTTGCTTTTGTTGTTTCTATTGCTGATCTCCTCCTGGCTTTTAGGGCCAAACCCGGACGACCCCTTGAAGCATGTGCAGAAGCTCATTCTTCGGATTGATAGCCTTGACGCTGAGCTGATTTCTGCAAACGTAAGCAGGGACAAGTATCGGGCTTATGCTCAGAGCCTTCAGGATCAGGTTGCTAACCTTACGGCCTTTTCACAGTGGAACCGGGAAGATCTCCAGAGGAAACGTAGCTCTGCTGCCTTCATGAAGGAGGCCTTTGGATCTCAGTGCGCGAAGATGGCCAGCTCGTGCCGCCAGGATGTCTCGCAGTACTTTTGGGAGAAATGCGAGAGGTGTTTGAGCAATTTGGCCATCTTCTGGGAGATACATGCTTCGAGGCTGGGCAGGTGTCCTTTCTTCCTCCGAAGAGCATTGTGCCTCGGGCCGAGACGGGTCGTGGCCTTTCTGCCAAGAAATCTAGGTCCTCGGAGAGTGTTTCTCGCCTTGGAGATAAGCCTCCCACAAAGGACGGAGGGAGCCCGATCGTCGCGAAGGACCCGTAGACATTCCTCTCCTTTTTGTAAATAACATTGGCCTTGTACCTGTAAAGCTTTTGAGACTTTGTAATGATGAATGCAATTAGTCTCGACTTTTTATTCTAGTGCTTTACATTTACGGGATTTTATGGAGTGACTGTATTTTCGGTACTTAATTTCATTTGGGTATTAAGCCATCAGTGGACGGATCAGTGGCTGGTCGTTTCCTTTTAGAAACAATCTTAATCGCTGGGATGCGACCGGTAACAGGCGACCGGTAACGGGCGACCAGTCGTTCCTTAGGTAGCGACCGGTCTCGAATTACGATAGGCGCTTTTGTTAGATATGCATTTTTATATTTTCTCCTCTTTACCTTTTAGTAGCCACGCCCCTTTTTTTAAGAGATTTTTAAAGGTTTTGGATCGGGGTACTGTGTGGCGTCCCACACCTAGTGACCCAATTTTTTCGAGGCACAATAGCCCGTATTTTGAGGCACAATGGCCTGTATTTCAAGGCACAATAGCCTTTATTTCAAGGCACAATAGCCTGTATTTCAAGCCACAATAGCCTGTATTTCAAGGCACACAGCCTGTAGGGCATAGCCGAGAGTTTCTTGTATTTCAAGGCACAATAGCCTGTAGGGCGTAGCCCGAGAGTTTCTTTTGAGATGTTTCAAAAAATGACTTCTTTTATTGATGTAACTGGTGAGGCTTTACACGCTGTATTGCACATAGGACTTCTTTAAACATTCTGCGTGCCAGGTTTGTGGTAATTCATACCCTTTGACATCCTTTAAATGATATGAAGCTCGTCCGGTCTTTTGGTGAACAATGTAAGGTCCTTCCCACTGGGGGGTCAAGTTTTTTAGGCTGCTTTGCTTCTCGCAGGACTAACTCTCCTGGGATGAAGCTTCACTCCTTTACCCTTCGATTATGTAACACCCCTACCGCTAATACTGTCATTACCGTCCAATCTCCTTACACAATTCAGACTCATGCAGCGGATACTTACATACTCAACAGTGGGTGATACAATGCCGTTAGCCACCCACGTGACTAACAAGGCTACTACTACTACTACATACAGCATCAGTCTGATGGACCGGAATATCCGAGTACTACGCACTTACAATACATATTCCAATTACCAATTCCAATACTAAAACTTCCCATTCATTACAATACTCCATAAGTTCAATACAATGTAATACACCGAGTTTACTAAGATCCTTATACTGATAGAATACCTCTTTCAATTCCATACATACTCATTAAGAGTCTACATCTACCCATTCCTCACAGCTACTTACTTCCTAAGTACAAGGGTGTGCCATTTAGTACACCTCTACATTCTACTTCTAGCTATCCAAGTGTAGCCACCGGTCTCTTACCTTGACCATATCCGCTTCGGGTACCTGCACACTAAAAACGTTCCCCCGAGGGGGTCAGCTTTCGCTGAATATGATAACCGCATACCCCGCGTACTAGTGAGGGTACGCCGACCACTTGGTCGAATACATGCGATTGATTTCATTCAAACATACATGCATACATGCTCTTATACATAATATTACAATACATTACGCAAGGAATACATACATACACTTCAAGACATACTCTTCAATACATACATGGTAAATCATACAAGCCATCAGATATATACTTACCTTTCCGAAATTCACAATACGCAATACATGTACAATACATACGCAATACATACACAATCCACCATACTTGTTAGCTCATGTTGGTCCACCCGGGTTAATCAGGTGGAGATTACTCTTTTACTCGTCTCACAGTACTTACACATACATACTCATACTCATACATACTTACTTACTTACTCTTACTCATGTTAAGTCGTCGGGACCTCCGGCCCGGGGACTACTCCGTCCCACCACCGGGATTTACTTGGTTCACCAATCTAGGATGCTACCCATTTAAGGGATTTGGGCCGTGGACTAGTTTAAGAACCAGGAATCGGATCCAACCTCTTGTGTCTCCTCATCCTCACGCGTGGCCGAAGCTATATCGGACTTCTACTCATTCCAACTTATTCCTTACTTATGTTAGGAGTTAGGTAGTTAGGAATTAGTAGAAGTCATACATTTAAGCCACATACACAAATACATTGCTCAAGTACACATCCATACAATATATAATACAATATACAAATACACTACGGGATACATTACACTTCATCATCATTCATATATTTCATGAATTATACAAACTATTGTTCAAGACAATTATCAAGAACAATATAAACAAGCACATGTAAGTGCAATATAGTCCGATTCATGCATTTATCTTATTAGGCGATCAAATAAGCACACAAATCGGGGTAACCAGATTAGGATACAGGGCATGAAGAAATCATACCTTTCACCATTGATTTCGGACTCACCGACTCCTCTTCGGTGTTCGACTAATCAAATCCTATCACATACATACAGTTGGGTGGTTAATTATCCATAATTAACCTTACTCATTACTTTACTAGAGTTTCCTAGTTTATACTTACTAATTCTTCATTGTTCAAATACCTTTACTTATGTTACTTACTTAAAATTATTTCCTAAGCTTGTTTATAGCCTTAATGACCTTTAAACACCATTAATTATGTCTTAATTATCTTATAATATCATTACCCTTCATTACCCTACCTTAGATTAGCTTTAAAATGGATTCTGTGAAGAAAATGGGGTGGTCCTGGTTTGTGTCCTGGTTTACAAACCCGGACCATCTCTTCAGAGACGTTTCTGTCAAGTTTTTATGGTGGTCCGGGTTTGTGTACCAGTTTACAAACCCGGACCATCACTTTAGAAACTTTCTGTCGTATTTTTAAGGTGGTCCGGGTTTGTGTACTTGTTTGCAAACCCGGACCATCCTTCAGCGATACTTTCTGTCAATTTTTTGAGGTGGTCCTGGTTTGCGTACTGGTTTGCAAACCAGGACCATTCCAGCGAGAAGGCATTCTGCCAAGTTTAAGAGGTGGTCCTGGTTTGCGTACTGGTTTGCAAACCAGGACCAATCCAGCCTGTTGCAAATTTACAGTTTTTAAGCTTTGTTTCAACTTCAATCTTTAACCAACTTCTTCCCCATTATTCTTACATATATTCTAGCATATTTTAGCATTGATTAAGCACTTTAATCTAGCCTAATCCACCTCTATCAAAATCTGTTACAACATACACTCCACTGTAAGTTTTTCTTTTCTTGTTACAATTTTTCCTTCTCCATTGATGCTACAAATTTTCCTTTTCTTCTTCCCACTAACTCAATGACTCTTGCACTAGCCTAACTTAGTTTTACAATTCCCAATACACCATTTACAACTCTACTCAACTACACTCTTTCTTCCTGTTACAAACCAAAGTTAAAATCACATTTTTCTTCTCTGTACACTCCTTTGTTCTCTTTACTACGAACACAAGGCTCTAAATTCCTAACCCAATTTTGACAGAGGTTCCCTACAATACTAAGTGTTCTCACCACACAATTTTTGCACACTCAACATGGTTCACAACCTGCTCACAATCCACATTACTCACATCACATTCTAAATACTTGCCACCAGCTTATACTCATACAACTTCTAATACTTACAACACTCTTAATATTCACACCCAGCATATTCATTACTTGTTTTCCAAAGCTTAAAACTATAATTACCATCCACATTAATATACCCATACTCTTCCTACTGTTACGGTGATTTCTAAACCATTGATACAACAATGCATTTATACATATACCAACATCAAAAAATGTACAGAGGCTCTTCCTTACCTTGAGCTCTTGATTCGTTTTCCTTTCTCTCTTTCTCCTTTTTTGCTCCTCTTCCCTTCTTTGTTTCCTTGATTTATTTAGGCCACACTACAGCCACGTACAAGACACACACACATACCGAGTACTAGTAAGTTTCTAACTTACGTATTAAACCCTAGCTTGTGAGAAAGCATTTACAACTTTTAGGAAGTCTTACCTTGAGCTTCTAAATGAAGTTTTTGGGTAAACAAATGATAGTGCTTCAGCTCTCAAGAAGGAACACCAACCGGCTGGGTGAGGAAAGACAATGGTGTTCACGTGAGTTTGATTTTTGCAAGGAAAAATGGAAAGGAGTGGAGCTTTGGTCTTTTTCTTACCTTAGAACATGGAGAAGAATGTAGAACTTGAAATGGTGCTCTTGAAGCTCTCAACTGATAATACCCTCAAAAATAAAGTCGGTGGTTTTAGATTTTTGAAGGGTGGAGAATGATCTCCTTGACGATACGAATTCAATGGTATGGTTTTTGTAGCATTTGGTGGTGGTTTGAGGTTTCAAAAATGGAGAAGAAGAGGCTCTGTGTGAGGAGTTTCTCAAATCTCCATCGCTGGAACCAGAGAGGAAGAAGAAGAAGCAGTACGTGGGGGTTGTGTGTGAGAGGAGAGAGAGTGCTAAAAGTGAGGTTTGCTTTTTATTTGTTTTGTTTGTTAGCACATAAGGAGGGAATTAAGAGAGGGGTGTGAGAGAGGCTAATAAATTGGCCCATACTGCACACACCCACACATACTTACATTTTTATTTTCGAGGTGGACACACTTATTTATTTTATTTACACTTTTACCCCACAACTTCCCGCTTTTGACAATTTTTACTATTTTCTCGTTTTATTGATTTTATTGGCTCTAGACCTTCACTAATGTTTATTAGTGACTATTCGGTTGACCAAAATTATTATGAGTCTATTTGCCCCGCTTAAAGTCACGTTTTCCCGGTTTCCTCGAAAAACGCGCTTTAATGTTCGTTAGTGTTTTTGATCCATTTTAAGGATCCGTTTTCTTTGGAATTTATTCCCATATATTATTTAGGCATTATTAAGCCCTTAAGAATCCATATAATGCTCTAACTGAGGTCCCGTACCTCCTATGGTTATTAAACGCTTATTTAGCGTTTTTCACTTTTTAAGCGTTTCTTCATTTCTTTTGGATTTATTTTTCCTTACAAATATTACTTAGGCGTTATTAGGCCCTTAAATACGTATTAGATTAATTTTAAATCCCTATATTTAAGTTCGGGGTATTTCAATCTACCCCCCTTAAGAACTTTGTCCTCAAAGTTGTTCGAGGTTATGGGATTACTATACTTACTCATTTATACTTGCCTAATACCGAAGCCATACATTCCTCCTCCTTACCATTCCCAAATTCGTTACTCAATGTTTCTTCTTTCCATACCATACCAATGTACAATAATTACTCCAATTCATATTACCATCAACATCCGGTTCCTGATTACAAATTTTATACATACACACAGTGCAAAGCTATCCCAAAGCAATGCAATACACATTACAATCCCGCGGGCACTCCGGTCATCTAGACACAGGACTCCTCTATGTCCTGTTGCCCTTGGAATAATACAACATGCTACCTACTGTCATTCTCCGGTATAAGCTTCTAACAATTACTTACTCTCCAGTCTAAGGTAAATTCTTTTACAACTACTAATTAGAAATCTTTCTAAAGCATACAACTCCAAATTCCAATTTGTATTCATTACTTCTATCCTATGTGTGATTCTTGTGACTACTTAAGGGGATCTTCAAGAATCGTTCGACCCTGATGTGATCAGCACCAGTGTTGAACTATCTTTCCACCCCAATTTGTGTTCGGTTTCCCTTGATCTGATCAGGATCAAGTTTGACTTCCCACATCAGTTTCAAACAAACAAATAATTTAATTTTTTTCATTTTCTATCTTTTTACCCTTTCTAGTCGTGATACGAATTCATACATCTCCAAAGGATGGAATCAATCCATCGATCATCCTCACTCTACTTCCCAAATGCTTTACTCCGTGGTTCAATACCTAAATGCTCATTTCATCAACCTTCACTACTTCCATCCATTACTCACCATCATCTCCAATATTCTAACTAAGGAATACTATACCTATGAGATTTAGTTGTCTTCAATTTGCTTCAAATAATTTACCTACGATTCCACTACTCATAAAATTCATTCGTCTACTACTCTCATTCATTTCGTACTACTTCTTCAAAGGCTACAATACTTGTGGAGCTCCGTCCACTACTCATTACTCTTCTTTACCAATACTCTTACACTGGTGTTACCAGATGGGTATATTCATCCTATGGTATTTGCATGTCTAATGCCTAGTTACCATAATTACAATATGAATGAATACTTATGTTTATTTAACATAATATCAATCATCAATTTGATTCTCATTTGTGCTATGCACATTACGGTTTATGTGTTTTATTCACCAAAACTTACATTACGCGGTTTTCGCTCTACCCCCTTAAAAGGGATTACGCCCACGTAGTCTACCATATGTTATTATTATTAAACATTGGTTTACTCAATTTGGGAAATCTGAAGCGTTTTAGCTTCTTTATGGTTTATTACATAATGTACCCTTGTCAAAGGGTCCTAATCATAGCAATGGTTTAGACTTTGCACCAAGGATTCCTATATGAGTTTATTTAACTCATAATTAATTCGGTTCCCGCCTATTAGGCTTCAAGGCATTAATAGCCATTCTACTATACTCACTAGGTATATTATCTCCTAGCTAGGGCCCACTAGCTTCTGCTGCGCGACCCTGATAACTTGGGTTATTCACCCTTCTTGTTATCCTTAATGTGCTATACATCACCTTCTTATCCGTCTATTATGGGAATAAGGTTTACTAAACAAATGTGGTATTCTTTTACCGTGTTTGAACTCAATGAGTTTAAGATTTATAACCAGCTCTCTGGTAATCTACTGCACATGCTATTTATGCTTCCACGATTATTCATTAAGTTCCTCCGACTTATTGTCGGGCGAGGTTAAGTCACTACTTAGTTGTAGTGCTTCCTCTGTTGTCAATAGCTTCTGAATTATACCAGTTCTTCTGGTTCAGTACAAGTGTCCTTTACTTGTATGACCTTGCATTTTCTATGCGTCGGTCCTTGTGACTTTCTTAAGTCTCTTTTCACTCTTTATTCCAATGGAATTCACATCTTGTGATTGTTAGTGTGTTTTACACTCTTCGTGCTTCTTTGGCCTTAGGCCGCACGGTCTGTTGCTAAGAATGCTCGACTGGCTTATGCCATGTTTGTGGTGAAAAGAAGGATTTACTACGGTTTACATTCTCCATATCCCTAGCCATCCCATTAGGTCATTAGCTGCACAAGTGCAATACCAAAACACTCAGTCATACAGAGTGCAGAGGCGTAAACGCTTGACAGTAAATCACTTATGTGATCGCATAGGAATAAATATTTCTACCTGTTTCTCATACTTATATTCTGTGTCATTGCTTAACTACTTCCTCATAGCGGTCGCTTGTTGCGCCCCGCATTCTTACTCAGTATACAACATCGTTTTTACTGTTCTGTTACTGTGGTAGTTTGTCTTTACTCATTGCCATTGTCGTTGGCACCATTTACTTATGACATGAACACTGAGGGTTTCCTCTGTTCGTGTGTATGACGGTTGTCGTGGCATACCACAATGTGATTATTTCCCAGTGTGGAGATGTCTTACTCAACTTAGGTTTTATGTGTAGGTTAGCTTACCTCACATTCCATCATCATTTATGATACAATTTACCAAGTATCTTGGTTGACCAAGGATGAGATAACTCATCGGGTTATAAGCTCTTTTGAGCGTTAGTCATTCGTGGTGTTCAATGTGTATTCTCATTGATTGTTTTGACAATTATTGTCCTTCCGTGCTGAGCATTGGTTAGAGGCTCTAGCTGTGTGGTTTTACTTTGTATGTACATCACCGGGACATCCCAAGAAACTTCAAGGGCTTTCTGGTCCCGTTCTCTAATTGAAGAGTATTCTATCACTGATAAATGAAGGTTCTTGTTGAGAGGGTTCACCACTCATAAGTCTCATGACAAGGTTTACCATGTTGGTGTTTATACAATGGTTCACCATATGCTTGGGTGCATATGGAGTATGCTAGCTCCTTAAGTCATAATGGTTTGGAAATCTCATTTCCTTATTCCATTGCCCCTTGGCAATATCTATAAGCGTAGGCTTTACTGTTATAATAGATGGTAGCCTTTCTAAGGGTTCACATCTTCACCCCATTGGTGGTCTTTGGCAAACGAGGGGTACCTTCCCTTGGGTTCTCGTAGTGTCCAAGTGTGGACTAGGCCAATGTTGGCATTATCATGATTCTTATGCCTCTGTGCTACCATTGCTACAGAAGGCATGAAGGTAATTAAAAGCTTGTCAACTGTATGCTAGACTGATGCTCTAGTGACAGTGACACTGAGTTGGTCATTACTCTAAGCCACTCAGGATGTTGGGTTTGAATTGATGGTCCAGTTGTTGATTTCTTGTCGTATGAGACAATATCTCTTGCAAGTCTTGTTATCAAATGGTGTGGGTTTTGCAACCGTTTAAGTTACATAACGTAGTCGGTTTATGGCTTTTAAGCCGAATTACTGCGAGCTATGCTCTTTGCAAGCTGCTTATACATGTTTCCACTCCTTGTATACCCCATAGGTTGGAGGTATTACTGGGCTCCATGGCAAGTCGTGACATCACGCTTCCGTTCATAGGAGGTCCTCTAGGCATTCTGGTGTTAATCAGTGCCTTTTAGTAATTAGGGCATTTCCTGTTAAGTGAAATCCCTTCAGTGTCTTAACCGAGTGTTCGTTCTAGCTTCTGTGCTTTAATCACGTCGCTATTGTTCGACTGTTGCAATTCAGCCACCCTTCAAGGATTGCTCCTTGGGTGTTGTTAGGTTACACCGTTACATCCGGCTAATGTTCATGACATGTCGGGTCTACTATACCGCCTTGTGGTATTGTATTTGAGTTATTCCCTTTGGGTTATAGCGTCTCCCGTTCTTGGGTAGACTGTTTATACCTTCTCCTAGCATGTATACTAGGTTTAAAATTCTCCTCAAAGATGGATTATACTTCATGGTAATCTTGTGATTGCTCTTGGGAGACTCTGTCCCGTTTGTTGAGCATTGTGGTGTTCACGTTAGGCTTTCGCCTTACTATGTTGGGCTCGATGTTCGTTCCAGCTACCATGTATTTGTTTGGAGTCTTTGAGACATGTCCAATGTCTATACCTACCAGTCTGTGCTCTTTGCACTTTCTAGTTCTTATTTCTTATCTTCAGATCGATTCTCTGAGTTCTTTTATGCTATTACTTAGCTGAGTTCCTTCTCCTTGATCGTATGTTGTGTCACGCAGTTCTAGTTTGAACTTACTCATGGTCCGTAGAACGGAGTTGACTACTTCCGTGTTTCATACACTACATGTATACATACATGGGGTACCATGTTGATACGTTACCACTTACCTAACTATATGTTAGGCCCGCAAGCTCCTTCGGAGTGCGGTTGTCCCACATCCCGTAATTGGGTACACTCGTAGTGTTCGTCACACGCCTAGATGAAGTATTCTATTGTCAACTCCTCTTGTATCATTCTATGATACTCACCGTAATTCTGTTGGTTTGGTTTTAGAATCCAAGGTTTTCAAAGAATGGTTGTGGTTTGAGTGAAAATTTGGGTTTTAAAATCATAGTGCGGTGTTAAAAGAAGTCCTACATGGCATAGCCCTGTTTGTGGTCTTGACCAAGTCCAGCTTCCCGCTGACTGGTATTTTCTGAATACCATGGTCAGGCCGTTAGGCCTTTCCAAGGTTCGATTCTTCTAGCTTTCAGGATTTGGGATCCTATAGTTGTTTCACTGCTGTCACGGTACATTACTATGTGCCTGTGGTGTGTTAGTGTTCCTCTACATGTTCCTGCCCTTACTGCACTGCTTGCCGTGGCAAGTGCGTGGTACCGGTGATTTTTGGGTAAACCTATACCGATCACGGTATGGTTTCCGCTTGTATTTAACAGTCTTGTTGACTCTTCCCTTGATCATACTGATCTATGTTTGGGATACTCGATCCTTTTAAGTAGTTTGTCATTGATCTTGACAGGGTTGTCTTGGTAGAGGTACTTCTCCAATCCCTGGAGATCCCCATTTATTTAGTTTTGTGTTTTTCCTTGTTGCTCGTTCCCACTGGTTTACCGTGGTTATTAAGCCTTAGCTTGTCTAGGCACTACTCCTATAGTTGCATCAGATTATATCTTGTTATTGTCCTCGTAGCCACTTGAGCTTTGTAGGCCAGGTATTGTAACCTTTTTGGCGTTGTAATTTTGGAGTTAACCGTTCCCGACTATGTCCTTAGTCGGTTAGCATACCGTAGGTGGTATTATTTAGTTATTACCATCCCGTAGACTTACGTCTCGGGTTTTGTTATAGCTCCTTTTACCACTCCATTGCGCTTAGTGCTTCTTTTCCTGCTACTGGTTGGTTAGCCAGGTTCTGCGACTGCTAAGCATGCCGCCCCATGTTGTTGCATGTTGTAGTCTCCTTATGGTTGAAGTTCTCATTCTACCGCCATTAAGTGCGGCTATTGTTGTTCGACCGGGATTCATTTCCAGGGCTTTCAATTCCTAGAATCTACTGTGTGTCAAGTTTTTTCCTCTTATAGGATTATCTCACTACTGCCAGATCGGGTTTTCCCGAGTATGAGAGGTCTATCCTTCTCTCTAGCATTCTTTCCCAAGTTATACAGTGGGATTGTGGAGGGCGGGTCTGGTATTGTAGGTATCCGGTACTCATCGGTAGTTCCTAACTTGCATATCTCTAATGCTAACACTCAGCCCTTAGCCCTAAGCTTCTAATTCCTAACTCGGTATTTCCAGTCATCAGAGCGATACTTCGCTCTGATACCACTTTTTGTAACTCCCCTACCGCTAATACTGTCATTACCGTCCAATCTCCTTATACAATTCAGACTCACGCAGTGGATACTTACATACTCAACAGTGGGTGATACAATGCCGTTAGCCACCCACGTGACTAACAAGGCTACTACTACTACTACATACAGCATCGGTCTGATGGACCGGAATATCCGAGTACTACGCACTTACAATACATATTCCAATTACCAATTCCAATACTAAAACTTCCCATTCATTACAATACTCCATAAGCTCAATACAATGTAATACACCGAGTTTACTAAGATCCTTATACCGATAGAATACCTCTTTCAATTCCATACATACTCATTAAGAGTCTACATCTACCCATTCCTCACAACTACTTACTTCCTAAGTACAAGGGTGTGCCATTTAGTACACCTCTACATTCTACTTCTAGCTATCCAAGTGTAGCCACCGGTCTCTTACCTTGACCATATCCGCTTCAAGTACCTGCACACTAAAAACGTTCCCCCGAGGGGGTCAGCTTTCGCTGAATATGATAACCGCATACTCCGCGTACTAGTGAGGGTACGCCGACCACTTGGTCGAATACATGTGATTGATTTCATTCAAACATACATGCATACATGCTCTTATACATAATATTACAATACATTACGCAAGGAATACATACGTACACTTCAAGACATACTCTTCAATACATACATGGTAAATCATACAAGCCATCAGATATATACTTACCTTTCCGAAATTCACAATACGCAATACATGTACAATACATACGCAATACATACACAATCCACCATACTTGTTAGCTCATGTTGGTCCACCCGGGTTAATCGGTGGAGATTACTCTTTTACTCGTCTCACAGTACTTACACATACATACTCATACTCATACATACTTACTTACTTACTCTTACTCATGTTAAGTCGTCGGGACCTCCGGCCCGGGGATTACTCCGTCCCACCACCGGGATTTACTTGGTTCACCAATCCAGGATGCTACCCATTTAAGGGATTTGGGCCGTGGACTAGTTTAAGAACCAGAAATCGGATCCAACCTCTTGTGTCTCCTCATCCTCACGCGTGGCCGAAGCTATATCGGACTTCTACTCATTCCAATTTATTCCTTACTTATGTTAGGAGTTAGGTAGTTAGGAATTAGTAGAAGTCATTCATTCAAGCCACATACACAAATACATTGCTCGAGTACACATTCATACAATATATAATACAATATACAAATACACTACGGGATACATTACACTTCATCATCATTCATATATTTCATGAATTATACAAACTATTGTTCAAGACAATTATCAAGAACAATATAAACAAGCACATGTAAGTGCAATATAGTCCGATTCATGCATTTATCTTATTAGGCGATCAAATAAGCACACAAATCGGGGTAACCAGATTAGGATACAAGGTATGAAGAAATCATACCTATCACCATTGATTTCGGACTCACCGACTCCTCTTCGGTGTTCGACTAATCAAATCCTATCACATACATACAGTTGGGTGGTTAATTATCCATAATTAACCTTACTCATTACTTTACTAGAGTTTCCTAGTTTATACTTACTAATTCTTCATTGTTCAAATACCTTTACTTATGTTATTTACTTAAAATTATTTCCTAAGCTTGTTTATAGCCTTAATGACCTTTAAACACCATTAATTATGTCTTAATTATCTTATAATATCATTACCCTTCATTACCCTACCTTAGATTAGCTTTAAAATGGATTCTGTGAAGAAAATGGGGTGGTCCTGGTTTGTGTCCTGGTTTACAAACCCGGACCATCTCTTCAGAGACGTTTCTGTCAAGTTTTTATGGTGGTCCGGGTTTGTGTACCAGTTTACAAACCCGGACCATCACTTTAGAAACTTTGTGTCGTATTTTTAAGGTGGTCCGGGTTTGTGTACTTGTTTGCAAACCCGGACCATCCTTCAGCGATACTTTCTGTCAAGTTTTTGAGGTGGTCCTGGTTTGCGTACTGGTTTGCAAACCAGGACCATTCCAGTGAGAAGGCATTCTGCCAAGTTTAAGAGGTGGTCCTGGTTTGCGTACTGGTTTGCAAACCAGGACCAATCCAGCCTGTTGCAAATTTACAGTTTTTAAGCTTTGTTTCAACTTCAATCTTTTACCAACTTCTTCCCCATTATTCTTACATATAATCTAGCATATTTTAGCATTGATTAAGCACTTTAATCTAGCCTAATCCACCTCTATCAAAATCTGTTACTACATACACTCCACTGTAAGTTTTTCTCTTCCTGTTACAATTTTTCCTTCTCCTTTGATGCTACAGATTTTCCTTTTCTTCTTCCCACTAACTCAATGACTCTTGCACTAGCCTAACTTAGTTTTACAATTCCCAATACACCATTTACAACTCTACTCAACTACACTCTATTTTCGTGTTACAAACCAAAGTGAAAATCACATTTTTCTTCTCTGTACACTCCTTTGTTCTCTCTTTACTAACAGCACACAAGGCTCTAAATTCCTAACCGAATTTTGACAGAGGTTCCCCATATTACTAAGTGTTCTCACCACACAATTTTTGCACACTCAACATGGTTCACAACCTGCTCACAATCCACATTACTCACATCACATTCTAAATATTTGCCACCAGCTTATACTCATACAACTTCTAATACTTACAACACTCTTAATATTCACACCCAGCATATTCATTACTTGTTTTCAAAAGCTTCAAACTACAATTACCATCCACATTAATATACCCATACTCTTCCTACTGTTACGGTGATTTCTAAACCATTGCTACATCAATGCATTTATACATATACCAACATCAAAAACTGTACAGAGGCTCTTCCTTACCTTGAGCTCTTGATTCGTTTTCCTTTCTCACTTTCTCCTTTCTTGCTCCTCTTCCCTTCTTTGTTTCCTTGATTTATTTAGGCCACACTACAGCCATGTACAAGACACACACACATACCGAATACTAGTAAGTTTCTAACTTACGTATTAAACCCTAGCTTGTGAGAAAGCATTTACAACTTTTAGGAAGTCTTACCTTGAGCTTCTAAATGAAGTTTTTGGGTAAACAAATGATAGTGCTTCAGCTCTCAAGAAGGTACACCAACCGGCTGGGTGAGGAAACACAATGGTGTTCACGTGAGTTTGATTTTTGCAAGGAAAAATGGAAAGGAATGGAGCTTTGGTCTTTTTCTTACCTTAGAACATGGAGAAGAATGTAGAACTTGAAATGGTGCTCTTGAAGCTCTCAACCGATAATACCCTCAAAAATAAGTCGGTGGTTTTAGATTTTTGAAGGGTGGAGAATGATCTCCTTGACGATACGAATTCAACGGTATGGTTTTTGTAGCATTTGGTGGTGGTTTGAGGTTTCAAAAATGGAGAAGAAGAGGCTCTGTGGTGAGAGTTTCTCAATCTCATCGCTGGAACCAGAGAGGAGAAGAAGAAGCAGTACGTGGGGTTGTGTGTGAGAGAGGATAGAGTGTGCTAGAAGTGATGTTTGCTTTTTTTGTTTTGTTTGTTAGCACTAAGGAGGGAATTAAGAGAGGGGTGTGGAGAAGGCTAATAAATCGGCCCATACTGCACCACACCCACACACACTTACATTTTTATTTTCGAGGTGGACACGACTATTTATTTTATTTACACTTTTACCCCACAACTTCCCGTTTGACAATTTTTACTATTTTCTCTTTTATGATTTTATTGGCTCTAGACCTTCACTAATGTTTATAGTGACTATTTGGTTGACCAAATTATTACGAGTCTATTTGCCCCGCTTAAAGTCACGTTTTCCCGGTTTCCTCGAAAAACGCGCTTTAATGTTTCGTTAGTGTTTTTGACCATTTTAAGGATCCGTTTCTTTGGAATTTGTTCCCATATATTATTTAGGCATTATTAAGCCCTTAAGAATCCATATAATGCTCTAACTGAGGTCCCGTACCTCCTATGGTTATAAACGCTTATTTAGCGTTTTTCACTTTGTTAAGCTTTCTTCATTTCTTTTGGATTTATTTTTCCTTACAAATTTACTTAGGCGTTATAGGCCCTTAAATAATATTAGATTATTTTAACTCCCTATATTTAGTTCGGGGTATTTCAATTAAATTCTTTTCTACTTTGCTCTTATCTTTCTCCATTCTGGCCTCTGCTGCGGCTCTCGTTTCGTCAAGCAGGTCGGGTGGTCTCTTTATTCCGTCATTGTTAACTGTTCATTGTAGGACTTCCAGCAGACTGAGGGACAATAATTTTTAGCCGTGTTTGTTATACCCAAAATTTCAACCCCCCCGGAGTAGTCTCTAAGGCATACGTGTTACAAAGGGCAAAGTGGTCAAAATGCACCAATGTAGGATTTTCCAAGGACATTCTCGGGATTTTCTATTTTTCATATGACTTGTTCATTATCTCCAAACACTTCCAAACATCATGGTCATTATGAAAGGTATTTCATGATTCTCTGATAATATTTATTCTGGAAATTTAGCTTTTAATTCATATTATAAGCTAATTTCTTTAATAATTAACACATGAAATAGCCTCAAAATAGAAATTAAAAGGTTTCCAAAATTAAAATAAAAGTGTCACATGGTTACCATGACTACATACAGTCATAAACCTGAAATTATTTTATTGGGAACCTTATCCCAAAATTTAAAAGAGAAATTCAATCATTTTTGCAATTTTCTCTCTCCTCTGGAAAATACCGAAATGAAAACAAAATGTCATGAAATTTTAACACAAGATAGAGGATGATTTTTAGAGACTAATTCCGTTGGAATTTCGTTATTTCGACTTTCCAATAATTAGTTATGAATTATGGGAGATTCCATATTGTGCGATTTTTATCTAATCGACTATTTATCAAAATAATCCGATTCCAACTCTCAAAATTCCTAAAAATCATTATTTACCTTCAGTTAAATTTTCATAATTTTTATCGGCTTGCAACATATTCTAAAAAATCAAATTCCCTTAGAGCACAAAATCAGTCTTTTAGATAAAGATCTTGCTCTATCAATTTGACCATGCTCTTTCTATAAAAGGACCCCCCAAGAACGAACTAGGGCAGAGGAGATCATCCCCAAAGTCAGAGAACTCAGCCGTCAACCTACTTCCAACGTTTTTGCAACCCCGAGCCTCGAATCTATACCGAAATCATCCCGAAATCACCAAATAACACATTCCTTCTTCTCCCATTGAGATTCCTAGCACCAAAACACAGAAAATACAGAAGCAAACCGTGGCTAACAATACAAGGAAGAAGGAGCCAGAAGCTTGGGTCAAAGTCGAACCGGATCGGCCACCAACGAGGCTTTCAGAGATTCCCGACGTGAAGGAACAACAAGTTTTCGAAATCAAAACAGGGTAAAAACCAAATTCTCTAACCCTTCTGGTCTAAATACACTTCTGGTTGAAATTGCTAACCGAATTGACTTTTCTTTGCTTCTGAATTAAGGTTTGTTTGTGTTTCTGTCCACTAACTTGTTCAATAAGTTTCGTCCTTAATTCGTAGTCAAATTGAAAACTTTTGATCACTAACATGTTTAGAATCTTTCAGGCTACGTACCCATAAATTTTGAGCCAAAAACACCGCCGGGAACAGCCTTAACGCCGCCGTCCGAGGTCGGTCCGCACCCACGGACGCTATGTCCGGGGTCCCGGACGCTCTGTCCGTAAGCCGGACGCCCCCGGACGGTGGCGGGATATTTTTATTTTCAAAATTTAGGGTTTTATAAAACATGTCCGGGCCCACGGACGTCCTGTCCGTGGCCCCGGACTTTTCAAAATCTCGTTTCTGTTTAAATTTGACTTTTTTGTGTAATTAGGTTAACTGGGGTCCGTGGGTTCGGACATTAGGTCCGTGGCCACGGACGGAATAAAAATTTGACCTAATTCTGCCTCCGAAACCCTAGTTTAGGTAACTTTCAATTTCACTTTAATTTTCTGTCAAAAAACATTAAAAAATAAAAAAAACAGAAGCGCGCACCTAGGTTAAAAACAACTTTGTAGAAAGCCGTAAACGAACCAAGTAGAGGAAAAACGACCTAGGAAGGGTAATGAAAGTAATTGAACCCTAATTAAGTCGAATATCAAGCCCCCGAACCCGAACTCTCCTTTCCTAATTTAATCTAGGTCAAAATTAGGTGGCGACTCATAATAGGTTCCAGTGAGCTAGCTTAGGTTTTAATAATTATTGTTATATGACATAGTTATTAATCTTAGGTTATAAGTGGACCTAAAACCCGATTAGATCCTAATCAACTTAATCCACATAGGATAGGGTTTAAAATCGAGGCTCACAGACTGGCGACTCTGCTGGGGACATACTTCTTAATTTTAACTTGTTTTAATTTTAAGAAAGAGGGCTTAACTCGAAAATGTTTATTTATGGCTTTATTACTCTGTTTGTTTACCTTCGTGCGCACTTTAATTTTCTGCACCTTGGCATCATATGAGAGCGAGGGTCCACACAAACCAATTTCACCCCGGGACCCGTTTGAGGGTCCCCTGTCAGGGACTCACACCTTTTAGGTGATGTGAATAAGCGGGGGAAAAGAGGAGGGTGTCGTCTAACCACACCCCCTTAATACCTGGGCTTTAGCCCCAAGCGTTTTCCTGGCAGTGCCCTTACCTAGCCCTTTGTTTGGTCAGTCAAAGACCCGACCGTAGACGCACACTTTCAGGTGATGTGAAAAGAGTGGGGAAGCCCAAAGAGAATAGCGTACACGCCCTATTCCTTTGTGGTGACCTGGGCCCGCGCCCCAAGCACCTCTCCGGATCGATCCATACCCAGTTTGATTTAAACGTCTAGTGAGGACATGTTGAATTTGTGTGGGCCTTGTTTGCTTGTATGATCGGCCCACTACCCAGCCTAGAGATTGATAGGAACTTCTCCTACATCGACCTAGCCCAACACGAATTGGCAGCTCTATTTGTTTGCGGCCTAGAGGCCCTGTTTGGTTTAATATGTGAGTCATTCGGGCTTCGGCCCAAAAGCTTAGACTTAGGTGATTTCTCTTCTGGTCCAATTCGAATTATCCATTTAGTTCTAGGCCCATGAAAAACAAATCCACCTCAAGCAGTTCATGAAAATCCATCAGGCCTTTCCGTTTCAAGGTTTATTCTAGTCGAGGAAGACTTTCCACTTGGGCTTTGGCCCAAAGTCCTAGATATAGGTATCATCTTCTAGGCCCAATCAGAATTACTCGGCCCAAATTCCAATTCACATCTAGGACATGGTTTAAAAATCATTTCGGCCCATGCGCCCTATTTCTAGCCCAAACACATTCTGGCCCAGGTGCCAAATTCTTAAAACATTCTGAGTACCACACTCATAACTCACTTCATCTGGGCCCACAGACCAATTCATAGTTATGGCCCACGAACTTTGCTCTCAATCCAAAATTTCGGCCCATTCAAATCCCAGATAGTTTGTGCAACTCATTCATTCTAGTTTCTGGCCTCAAGGCCCAACAGGGTCATCAAACGAATCTTAGGCTTCAAGGTTTCTCTCTCGGCCTAGAGGCCCATTCATAATCCATGCGGTTTCCTTCGGCCCATTTGCTCCACTTCCACGTTAAGGGTGTTCAGGCCCACGCATCCGTTCTAACCTAGGGATCACTCTAGCCCATGCACTTCACTCTCAGTTTGGAAGAGATTCAGGCCCTAGTTCCTCCTACATAACCCATAGGCATTCCTAGTTCAAGTATTTCGTGGAGCCTACTAAGAGTCCAAGAAGAAGTCGATCACAGTCATCTTAGCGACATCCCGGCTGTCAAGAGCTCGAGTCTTCAGCATGCCGACTTCAGATGGTTCAGCAGGATTCGGATTCAACATAAATTTTAGGGTTCCCATGCATTCTACTGCATAACCTGCCATAACATATTTCAAATGCACCTCTCATATTTTTTCAAAGAATGATCGTTTTCAAACCACTAATAAGAGGCATCGATTTTGTTGAATCATCTTCTTCCTCATGTTCACAAATGAATGACCTTTTCAAGTCTAAATGATAACAAAGAAGGTTTTGTTTCACACAAGTTTCTTTTGAGAAAATGGTTCATGAATTAATTATTTCCCGACAATGGAATACAAAGACTTGTATTTTGTTTCTGAAATTTTGAGCATGCCTTACCAAACCACACAGCTTATCCCAAAGCGTCCAAATAACCCCCAAAGCGGTTCCAAATCCATATCTGTCAAATTGTTGTCATAAACCCTAGGTTAATACTGGGGGCAATCTGAGTTAGGTTTGTTATCTTTAATTTTTCGTTTTAACGTGTGAACAAGTCTTTGAGTGAACATTTCGCGAGAGTGTCTTGAGCGGAAAAACCATGAGTGAACGAGCGTGTCATTTTTACACGACTCTTGTGAGACCACATTCAAAGGTAAGGTAAACGGCATAACTTCGACCGAAGGAGATAATTTGTAAATTTACTCTTAGACCTGCGAAAAGTAACAAAGAATGGATACACAACTATCAGGAATGACGAAGCACCTAGGTACAACACCACATAGCCAAAAGCTTGTGAACCCTGACGTTAAACCCTAGGCACCCCCGCTGAGCCTTTCATATATCCCTTTTTTTTGATATTATGAACTCCACAAAATAACCCGGCCAATGATGAATGTTCGACCCGGTGACCAAAGGAAGCGAGGAGCCCGACTCTCAAATAACATTCTCATCAGTCCAAAGAAGCAACGCCGCTATCAGCATGACGAAGCGATCCGCAAATGGTCCCAGAGGGACACAGGATCAAATGAGCTAACTTCAAAAGCAGCTCTCAAAGTTCAAAACCGGGAAACACAAGAACCCCGAAGGCAAAGTCAAGAAAGGATAAAACAAAAAGGCAATCCCGAAGTGCCTCGAAGAAATCCAAATGACAAAAAGAGAAATGGTGTAAAGGACAACTCCAAAAGTTCAGGTCCAAAAGCTCAAAAACAACGTCAACATGAAGCAGTTAGACGACTTCAAGACAAGGAAGATGAATCTGAGAGAAGACGCAAGTTGCAGCTTTGGTCACCCATTTAAGCTCCACATACCTCAAATATCCCTCCATGATCCCGTCGTCTTTCATCACACCCTATGGCCACGTTATAAGTTTTAAAGACTTCCGACTTGATAGTTGTGTGTCCAACTACGTGAAAGTAACAGATCAAATGCGTAAATCCATCAAATATCGAATTCAATGGTTTAGAAGTTATGACCATGGGCGAGAAATGAGTGCAAACACCGACCACATCGAGTGTAGGTTAGGGAGCACCACATCAAAGCATAAGCCTTGACCCTGTGAGGGTGAGACTTGTTCGCATGTTTAATCAAAGAAAATACTGGGGGCAATCGATCGTCCCGATCGATTGCCATGAACTCTAGCTCAGATTGTCCTAAGGAAAAATACTGGGGGCAATTGTTGGTTCCAACAATTGCCATGTCAGCACCAATTAAAACCAAAAGCTCGAGCACCACCACAGGCACACATAAGCCCTTACCACCACACACACACTCTCAAACCCGTCATTGGCCTTACCTCCACAAAAACATCAGGCCCGTCATGACCCTGACCTCCATCCAAAATCACAACCCAATCCCAGGTTTGTCACAAATCCTGAACACCGGCAAAAGCCTTCGGCACCACAACAAACACACACACTTCCACCAATGGCATGTTCATCTTTCAAGAAGCAAATTGCAGATTTGAAATTTTTAGTCAGGAAATGATCATTTCACTTTCCTTTTTCAGCAGGGTTTTTCTCAAGCATTGCCAAGTTCGGCACCTTTACCAACAGTTTCCTGTTTTGAACGAGTATCTTTCATATATCTTGATTGCGTACATCTTATCATCATTGCCATGTTTGGCACTCCAGTAATCAGTTCTCATCATTTGCACGAGACCATTATCTTCCTAACTCATTTTTAGTTCGAGACCCAAAATCGGCGCAAGGCCCTGCAGATTCCTCTTTCAGTACGAGACCTAGCATCTTCATTCAGTACGAGACCTAGAATCAGTGTGAGATCCGGCTTTTCCTTCATCCATTTAGTACGAGACTTCAGTGCGAGACCCACCATCTTCACCAGTACGAGACCTAGTATCATCTTCAGTGTGAGACCCATCATTTTCAAGACTTTAGTACAAGACATCTTCATTCAGTGCGCGACCCAGAATCAGTGCGAGACCATGCACCTTCATCAGTGCGAGACCATGCATCTTCATCAGTGCGAGACCCATCATCTTCATCAGTGCGAGACCCATCATCTTCATCAGTGCGAGACCTATCATCTTCATCAGTGCGAGACCTATCGTCATCATCCAGTGCGAGACCAGTACGAGACCTAGTATCATCTTCAGTGCGAGACAAGTACGAGACAGAGCGTGATCTAAGTTGGCGGGGCAGAGGCAATAAGTCCCCATCTTCATGTCAACTTCTTGGGAGAAACAACTAGTGGGCAGTGGCAATAAGTCCCCTTGGTAATCTAGAAGTTATCCCTGCACACCGGCTTGGGGGGCGATGGCAATAAGTCCACATTGGGTCCAGCCAGGAGCATCGGCACGGGTTTCGGTCCCCAGAAGCATCCGAGCATCATCAACATCATCAATATCATCAGCATCATCAGCATCATCATCAACATCATCAACATCATCAATATCATTAGCATCATTAGCATCGCTAGCATATCAGCATTCCTACATCTACACATTATTTAGCTTTCATCATCTTCAGGTAGTCAACGCCTTAGAATAGCTTGACATCATTTCATTTTTAGGTAGTCAACGCCTTAGAATCGATTGACATTTATTTCATCATTTCATTTTTAGGTAGTCAACACCTTAGAATCGCTTGACATCTTTTCATTTTCATTCTCACTCATAGGTAGTCAGCGCCTTAGAATAGCTCGACACAGTCTACATGTAGGGTCTTTTAAGATCCAAAATTTTGGGGTATCACTCAGGCATCAACTAGTCTTCTCATCTTCATTACAAAGCCTAGTTGACGGGGGCAATCTGTTATACCCAAAATTTCAACCCCCCCGGAGTAGTCTCTAAGGCATACGTGTTACAAAGGGCAAAGTGGTCAAAATGCACCAATGTAGGATTTTCCAAGGACATTCTCGGGATTTTCTATTTTTCATATGACTTGTTCATTATCTCCAAACACTTCCAAACATCATGGTCATTATGAAAGGTATTTCATGATTCTCTGATAATATTTATTCTGGAAATTTAGCTTTTAATTCATATTATAAGCTAATTTCTTTAATAATTAACACATGAAATAGCCTCAAAATAGAAATTAAAAGGTTTCCAAAATTAAAATAAAAGTGTCACATGGTTACCATGACTACATACAGTCATAAACCTGAAATTATTTTATTGGGAACCTTATCCCAAAATTTAAAAGAGAATTCAATCATTTTTGCAATTTTCTCTCTCCTCTGGAAAATACCGAAATGAAAAAAAATGTCATGAAATTTTAACACAAGATAGAGGATGATTTTTAGAGACTAATTCCGTTGGAATTTCGTTATTTCGACTTTCCAATAATTAGTTATGAATTATGGGAGATTCCCATATTGTGCGATTTTATCTAATCGACTATTTATCAAAAAATCCGATTCCAACTCTCAAAATCCTAAAAAATCATTATTTACCTTCAGTTTAAATTTTTCATAATTTTTATCGGCTTGCAACATATTCTAAAAAATCAAATTCCCTTAGAGCACAGAAATCCAGTCTTTAGATAAAGATCTTGCTCTATCAATTTGACCATGCTCTTCTATAAAAGGACCCCCCAAGAACGAACTAGGGCAGAGAGTTCACCCAAAGTCAAAGAACTCAGCCGTCAACCTACTTTCCAACGTTTTTGCAAACCCCGAGCCTCTACCGTTATACCGAAATCATCCCGAAATCACCAAAAACACATTCCTTCTTCTCCCATTGAGATTCCTAGCACCAAACACAGAAAATACCAGAAGCAAACCGTGGCTAACATACAAGGAAGAAGGAGCCAAAGCTTGGGTCAAAGTCGAACCGGATCGGCCACCAACGAGGTCTTCAGAGATTCCCGACGTGAAGGAACAACAAGTTTCGAATCAAAACAGGGTAAAAACCAAATTCCTCTAACCCTTCTGGTCTAAATACACTTCTGGTTGAAATTGCTACCGAATTGACTTTCTTTGCTTCTGAATTAAGGTTTGTTTGTGGTTTCGTCCACTAACTTGTTCAATAAGTTTCGTCCTTAATGAGTCTATCAATTGAAAACTTTTGATCACTAACATGTTTAGAATCTGTCAGGCTACGTACCCATAAATTTTGAGCCAAAAACACCGCCGGGAACAGCCTAACGCCGCCGTCCGAGGTCGGTCCGCACCCACGGACGCTATTCCGGGTCCCGGACGCTCTGTTCGTCTAAGCCGGACGCCCCGGACGGTGGCGGGATATTTTTATTTTCAAATTGGGTTTTATAAAAACATGTCCGGGCCCACGGACGTCCTGTCCGTGGCCCCGGACTTTTCAAAAATCTCGTTTCTTCTGTTTAAATTTGACTTTTTTGTGTAATTAGGTTAACTGGGGTCCGTGGGTTTCGGACATTAGGTCCTGGCCACGGACGGAATAAAAAATTTGACCTAATTCTGCCTCCGAAAAACCCTAGTTTAGGTAACTTTCAATTCACTTTAATTTTCTGTCAAAAATTAAAAAATAAAAAAACAGAAGCGCGGCACCTAGGAAAAACAAACTTTGTAGAAAGCCCGTAAACGAACCAAGTAGAGGAAAAACGACCCTAGGAAGGTTAATGAAAAGTAATTGAACCCTAATTAAGAACGTCGAATATCAAGCCCCGAACCCGAACTCTCCTTTCCTAATTTAATCTAGGTCAAAATTAGGTGGCGACTCATAATAGGTTCCAGTGAGCTAGCTTAGGTTTTAAATTTATTGTTATATGACATAGTTCTTATCTTAGGTTATAAGTGGACCTAAAACCCGATTAGATCAATCAACTTATCCACATAGGATCGGGTTTAAATTCGAGTCTCACAACGATTGACACGCGGTTAACAGCTTCAAATCCATAAGTTAACCTGTACAGTGTTTCACCGTAGGGCCTCTTTTTGTTGTTCAGTAGGACCAAATGACTTGTGGGAGCAGCTCTACCCATTCTCCTTTTTTGCCCTCTAGTTTCTTTTTCAATGCTTTGACAATTGGCCATTTACGTTCTCCACCTGACCGTTAGCTTGTGGGTGCGCAACCGATGCGAATCTTAGCTGATTTTCCATTCTTCACAGAATGTCTAGAAGTTCTCACAGTTAAACTGTGTCCCGTTATCGTTTTATGACCTTTGGTAGGCCGAACCTACATATCACGTATTTCCAAATGAACTCCTGTGACCTTTTCGCCGTAATAGATATTGTTGGCATGGCTTCTACCCACTTTGTGATGTAATCGATGGCCACGTACATGAACTTGAACCTCTCGGGAGACACTTCCGGGAAGGGCCCTACGATGTCTAATCCCCACATGGCGAAGGGGATTGGGGATAGAATGGCCTTTTGCACGGATGAGGGCATGTGTATTCTGTTACCATGCTCCAGGCACTTACTGCACCTCTGGATATACTCCTTGCAATGCTCTTTCATCATTGGCCAGGAATAGCCGAGTCTCATAAGCTTGTGGCCCGTAGCTCTTTCCCTTTGCTGATTTCCGCAGACTCCTTCATGTATTTCTCTTATTAATTTATTTCCTTCTTCTGAGGTCACACACCTAAGAGCAGGTCTTGCGAACGATCGCTTATACAGGTACCTGTCTTCAAGGAAAAATGACGCATCCCTTCTTTTTACTGTTCTTGCTTCCTTACCTTCTGGGGCAACTTCCCTTCAAGCACATACTTCATAATTGGGGTCATCCATGACTTTACCGGTGCGAGTGGTTCTTCCGCAAGCACATGGGTCTCTCCAAGACTCGAATTGGTTTAACTTCCAACCATACTGTTTGGGATTTTTTCGCCAGACTAGCTAGTTTCGCTAGCGTATCTGCTTCGACATTTTTTGCTCGAGGAAGATATTTCAGCTCACACCTCGAGAAGTTTGCCTTCAGCTCCTGGACTATTAGCAAATATCTCCATAGGCCATAAGATAATAAGTTTACTTTTTTGTAAAGGAGGCTCTAATCGCTCCCCATGGATATTTATTTTATTTTTAGAACCTTTTGCCCTTAAGGCAGTTGCGACCTCCAGTCCCTGGATGAGAGCTTCATATTCTGCCTCATTGTTGGTTACCTCGAATTCTAGGCGGAAAAGCATAGTTGAGCTCCCGCCCGTCTCGGGTTTGAACCACAATCCCTGTCCCTGCCCCGGATTTGCCCCGGGGCCCATCTACTAGGATAACAAAAGGGGTAAGGGCCTTTTTATCCTCTTGGTCAAAACTTGTCTCGATTATGAAATCGGCCAGGGCCTGCGCCCTGATTGCTGTACGCGGGAGAAAAGGATCTCATACTGGGTGAGTTCGACTATCCAACTTACCATGCGCCCGGATGCATTTGGATTGTTGGCTATTTACTTCAACGACCAGTTAATCCTGACAAAGATTCAATGTGACTGGAAGTATGGGTGTAGTTTCCGAGATGCGATGACCAGAGCGATAGAATTTTCTTTATGTTGGTGTATCGCGCGCACCTCTGTTGGCATTAAAATTTTCCCTGTATAATAGACAGGAATCTCTTTCTTCTCCTCCTTCATAACCAGGACTGTTGCTACTGCCCAATCAGAAGCAGAATGGTAGAGATAGAGGTCTTGACCGGCCCGTGGGACACCTAACTTGGGCAGCTCCCGAAGCATCTCTTTGATTTTTTCAAAAGCTTCGACGCATTCTTGGCCCCACTGGAATTTACTTTTCATCCTCAATATGCCTAAGAATGGGATCGTTTTTCCTGTAGCTTTGCGAGAACCTGTTTAGGGCTGAGTCTCCCATTAAGAGCTTGAACGTCCTTGATGTTCTTAGGAGGAGGATGTTGAGTACAGCCTGGCTTTTTTATGGGTCGACTTCAATTCCCCGCTGCCCGACTATGAAGCCAAGGAACTTTCCCTTCGTCACTCCAAACACACACTTCTCTGGATTTAACTTGATTTGGAACTTGTCCAACGTGTCGAACGTTTCTTCCAAATCTTCATGTGTTGTTCTTTGACGTACGTCTTACGACTATGTCATCGACATACACCTCCACATTGCGAGCGAGTTGTTCCCAGAACACCTTGTCAATCATTCTTTGGAAGGTTGCCCCGGCGTTCTTTAAACCGACGGGCATTACCTTGTAGCAAAAGGTTCTTGCGGAGGTGACAAAAGAAGTCTTTACCGTGTCGTCCTCATTCATCTTTATTTGGTTGTATCCAGAAAATGCATCCAAAAAGCTCAAAACAGAGCTCTGGGCCGTTGAGATAACTAGGCGATCTATAGATGGTAGCAGACAGAAGTCTTTCGGGCAAGCTTTATTCAGATCTGTGAAGTCTACGCATATTCTCCACTTTCCACTCGACTTTCTGACCATAAGTACATTGGCCAGCCACTTGGGGTATGACACTTCTCTGATGAATCCCGCGCTGAGTAGCTTCTGGACCTTTGCGCGTGCGACTTGGTCCCTTTTTGCCCCCATGATTCTCTTTCTTTGCCTGATTGCTGGATGCTTTGGATCTACCTGAATATTACGCTGGATAACGCTTGGGTCTATCCCTGGCATTTCCTCTGTGCTCCAGGAAAATGTTGCCCTTCTTTTTTCCAAGAATCTCATTAAGGGGTTGTTCTCACTGTCAAACGCATTTCCAATTTTAAAGAATTTAGAGGGGTTATTTTTTAGGGGTACTGTTATACCCAAAATTTTGACCCCCCTGGTTAGGGTCTATGAGGTTTTGGTGTTGTGAGGGGCACTTCAATCAGTAATGAGAGATTCCAGCTCGATCGGCGCATTCTGGGACATGGGAGCAGTTTCGTTATCGTCAGGGGCGTTTTCATAATTTTTAAGGCTCCCAAGACCTCTTATAGGCTTTCTCTCTCCTCCAAAAGATGCTCAAATCAATTCAAAATGCTTTGAAATTTTACCCATGATAGAGGATGACATTTTGGGCATAATGGCGTTAGAATTTTGACTTTCGAATTTCCAATAATTTTCTAGCAATTTCTGATCGAATCTGATGAGAAATTGAATTTAAAAATATTCTCATATTCAAAAAATTCGATTCCACTTTATAAAAGTCAGAAATATTGTCCTTTACCCATGTTTAAAATTCCATAATCAAATTCCTTTTGGAAGCCCTTGAGCTAAAACGTCGGTAAATCTCGGTTTTTACCAGATTTTCTATCTTTATGGAAGCCTATATAAGGAACCTTATCCTTTGATCAAATAAGAACCTGAAGAACCCTAGACTCTCAAAGAAGTCAGCCGTCTCATTCTCTTCACATTTTGAACTCCAAAGCCACAATCAAACACCGAAATCTCATCAAAATCAACACCAAGACACATTCTTCAACTCCCATCAGATCCACAATCATCAAATCATCATCAAACCACCACCAAAATGTGAAGAACGCCACCAATTCTCAATAGTCAGAAGTTGGGTTCGAACTCAATCCAGAACCGAGATCAATGAGGCACCAAAAGAATCCCGATGTGAAGAGCGTTGTTCTAGGAGCCAAAACAGGTTATAATCGCACTTTTCTAAAACATTACAACTTTATCAGTCTTCAGTAAAATTTTGGGCTAAAACCAACCTTTTTCGGCTTCTGTATTGCTAATTGCTTTTGCTTCTGCCTTGTTACTTGTTTGTCAAGGTTCGTGCGTAATTCAACTTCAAACTGTGATCTTTCAATTACTAACGTATTGTATACCTTTCAGGCTACACATACATAATTTTTTAGCCGAAAACACCTTCGGGAACCTCCAAAAAACCCTGTCCGGGGTGGTCCGTGACCTCGGACCTTTGGTCCGGGACCACGGACGGTTGTCCGTGGCCACGGACACCCACGGACAGCGGCGGGATTTTTAAATTTTCAAAATTTAGGTTTTATGTTTAATTCAACTTTTTTGTTCATATAGGTTAACTAGGGTCCGTGGGTTCGAACATTAGGTCCGTAGCCATGGACGGAAAAAAAATTTGACCTAATTCTGCCTCCAAAACCCTAGTTTAGGAATTTTTAATTTTACTTTAATTTTCTGTCAACATATGCTAAAAAACACAAAAAAACAAAAGCTCGCGCACTTAGGTTAAAACGACTCGTAGTAAGCCGTAATTAAGCTAAGTAGAGGAAAAACGACTTCTAGGGGTAATGAAAGTAATTGAACCCTAATTAAGTCGAATATCAAGCCCCCGAACCCGAACTCTCATTTCCTAATTTGATCTAGGTTAAAATTAGGTGGCGACTTATAATAGGTTCTAGTGAGCTAGCTTAGGTTTTAATAATTATGGTTATAAGACTTAGTTATTAAACTTAGGTCATAAGTGGACCTAAAACCCGATCAGATCCTAATCAACTCGAAATCAACCAAAGATAGGGTTTAAAAATCGAGGCTCAAAGACTGGCGACTCTGCTGGGGACAACATCTTAATTTTAAATTTTTTAATTTTAAGAAAGAGGGCTTAACTCGAAAAATGTTTATGTACGGCTTTATTACATTGTTTGTTTACTTTTGTGCGCAATTTAAATTTCTGCACCTTTGCATCATGTGAGAGCGAGGGTCCACGCAAACCAATTTCACCCCGGGACCCGTTTGAGGGTCCCCTGTCAGGGACTCACACCTTTCAGGTGATGTGAATAAGTGGGGGAAAAGAGGAGGGTGTCGTCTAACCACACCCCCTTAATACCTGGGCTTTAGCCCTATGCATTTTCCTGGCAGTATCCTTACCTAGCTCATTGTTTGGTCAGTCAAAGACCTGACCGTAGACGCACACCTTCAGGTGATGTGAAAAAAAAGTGGGGAAGCCTAAAAAGAATAGCATGCAAGCCCTATTCCTTTGTGGTGACCTGGGCCCGTGCCCTAAGCACCTCTCCGGATCGATCCGTACCCATTAATCAAAGTCGTCAAGTGAGGACATTTTGAACTTGTTGGAACCTTGTTTGCTCTCATGATTGGCCCATGGCTAGACTTAGAATGGATAGGGATTCACCCCACAGTTGGCCCAACCCAGTTCAAAGTCTCAATTGTTTGTGGCCCATAAGCAAAGTTGAGTGTTGATCGATACCCTGTTTGTGTTTTCTTTTCTTGATAAAACAGAAGTCCATGGTCCACTGTTTCGAATTCATCAAGTCCTGTGACACAACTATGGAAGATGTGTTCAATTGGTCAAAGAAGGTCAATTAGCTGTTTATCCTCCACACTCTAGCATATTTATCCCAGACGAGATTGCTTGAAGATTTCCTGAGAACAGCTATTAACCATTGGGATCCGGTCGAATACCTCTTCAAGTTTGGAGATAACGAGTTAACTTTACTACCTGAGGAATTCGACGCACTTCTGGGGTCAAACACCTTAGCTAGCACAGTAGTACCAAACTTGACACCCTCACCGATCGAGGCCCATTCCCATTTACTTGGACTAAGTCCGACTCAGTTGCTAGGAATGGTAGGGCCCGAGGGATTGCCAGTGGAAACTCTTTCAGACTTCATTACCTCTGAGATCTCCTTAGAGCACAAGAGGAATTTTCTCGATCTCGCATTGCTAGCAATCTACCTCTTCAGAACCCCGTACATGGCCATACACTGAAAAGTTTTCCCTTTGCTTCTACAGGTTCGAGCTGGTTTCGCCTTGGGACCATTGATAGTCGCACAAATTATTCAGAGTCTGAATTCATGGCCCAAATCAAAGGATACCCCTTACTTCTTCGAAGGAAGAATTCATCTTCTGCAAGTTTGGCTTCTCGAGCGGCTCAAGCTGATTCCTGAGTACAACCAAATGTTCACGATTCAGCATCTCCCTAGAAGACGCACCCCCGAGGAACCGGTTGACGGATGGCCATCTTTCTTGAACTCTATTCAGCAGGGACATCAGGTTCGATGGACAGTCTCAACTTAGAAAAATGAAGGAGTTCGAATGTGTGGAGGTTATTACGGAGGGATCTCGTTACCCGGTTTTGAGAACTTTCATGTCATTCACCCCTGGCATTCTAGCCGTCAAATCGGGCGAGCCCAAAACTGACCAAAGGGCTTGCTATATGTAGCACTAAGGAAAGCATACGGTCATGAAGCTCTCCATACAATCATGATGGATCGACTGGAAGGGGAAGTTCAAGTGGTAAAGCCCCTAGCACCTGAAGACTTGGAGCTCTCAGCTAGTTATCGGAAATGGCTACACGGTCGAAAGGAGGAGGTAGATGCATTCAAATGAAGGAAGGAGAAGGTAGAAGAGCCAAGAGTTGTCAAGAGGAAGCTTGCATTTTAGACATCTAGTCCTTGGCATTTTCTGTTTTCCTAGAGCTCTATAAATTGTACTTCTTTCAATTTCGAGATGAATAAAGAGAATATTTTGTTTTTCTTAGTTTTCTTTTAAATCTTCATATTATTTCAATTAATCAGTTACTTTTCAAGACAAGCAAATAATTTTCCAAAAAAAAATGGGCGCCTGTGACCCCAGACGCGCAGTCCGTTGCCCCGGACGTTGACTCAGATGCGCCCGTTTGACCTCCAAACAACGCCGTTTATAAATGCTACAATAAATTGAAATACACATTTATATAAATGTAACAACTTACGTTACACCTATTGTATATATTATGAGGATATAATAACTCATCAAAGGTCAAAGATGCACACTAAACATCTTGACAAGTAGAACGTTCGTAAAACGCCTTTAAACGTACAATTACGCGCGACCTTGTAATACATGAGTCCTATGACCTTTTAAATTAAAACCAAATGTTCATACCATCATGATATGGCTATACAAACATAACCCTCAGTCCATATTTAGTCAAAAACGCAAAACGCTCGGGAGTGCTCACGTACGCCTCTTAAAGCACGAAAAGCCCGGAGAGGTGCCTAGGCGGCACGAACTCCTATATAATTCATTCTTAGAGTTCCTAACATCATTAATAATCATTATAAAGAGAATCCACGAGCTATTTTCCCAAAATTGAACAAAATCCTCGGGGAATTTCCTTAACGCTCCTTTTTGCCCCAAGAGTGTCCCGATAGCCCGGGAATTATGTCATGAGTTGGTGTAACCCCATATAACTCAATGTAAAACCTTAATATATCATTATTTACTATAAACAATGTTTACAAACACTTGTAACTCATAGAGACAACTTATTCTCCAAAATATCCTTAGAGCACAAAAACGCACCTTCGAGTGTCACTAAAACGCGTTTTACGCAATTACCTTGTAGTTTTTGACATGCCACGAATTATGAATATTAAATGGAGATGAATTGACCCTCTAAATCAATTAAAGGCAGTGTCAAACAAGGAGCTCTATAGGGGCCGATTTTCTACCTCACTAGTATTAAATTTACATTTAAAACTTATAAAAGACATAGAACATGGTGACTCACCTTCCCATGTGCTATAATACTTAATGGCAAAAGAATATAGGTCTCATTTGACCTCCATGCTGTCGAAACCCTGCAAGAAAACAAGGCCATGTTAGCTAGACAAAAGCAAGAATTATTAAGGCAAAAAGTAGATCTAGACTTACTTTTTGAATTGTTAAATGCAAGTGACTGTAACGCCCCTACTTATCATAAATGCAGCGGAAATAAAATACTAAGGCGATTACAGATCATCGGGTTCCAAACACCCGGCACCAAACCTTACCAATTACAACCTATGATATTACAAATGCTACGGTCTGAACTCGAGAAAACATAACAAGAGCAAGATATAAAAACTCTCCACAATTCCTAATTCCCATCCCAATCACTCATACTCTTCGTGGCCACCTGTATAACAATTCGTACCTGCAAGATGAAACCAAGCAGCCCACCCCGAGAGGGGTGAGTCAGTTCCCTGGAATGGAACTGGTACAACTCTCCAAAACAGAAGTTTAAAAACATAACTCTTAAAATAAACAATAACTTGAAGTCAAATGCTTAAAACAAAAACAGAAGAACAAGGCACATCCAATTCACCAGGTCAAAGGTAACAAGTCAAGAATAGAGATAAATAACAAGAAGGTAAAGTTAGCCAATTGATAAAAAAGAAACCACACCATAAGTCAGTGATCAACCATTGCTCGTGTTAGATTCAGTTCCAATTAGGAGTAGAGAGACCCAAGCAGTCACAAGGACTAGGAATGGAAAAGAGACCCAAGAGTGGAATAAAACCAATTGGAAGAGATGGCCCTGCTGCCAACTGCGTCCCTTTTGGGACAGGGGATATACAGCCCCTCGCTGTTAACTACGTCCGATAGGACAGGGGATATACAGCCCCTCGCTGTTTACAACGTCCGATTGGACAGGGGATAACAGCCCCTCGCTGTTTACAACGTCCGATTGGACAGGGGATATACAGCCCCTCGCTGTTTACCGATGAAGATGTGCGCACATCACAACCAAGACTCAGCTCATGGATGAAACAATATCCAGGGTCAAAAGAAGCATTTACCAAGATTGACATTTCCCATATTTCCACTAGATCATTAACTGCACCAGAGCGATACCAAAACACTCAGTCCTACAGAGTGCAGAGGCGTAAACCCCAGGCAGATAATATCTAATGAACCAACCAGATAGAAGGAACCAATTACCATACAAGGTGTACATTCAAGGCTCAATTAGTCACATCAAGCTGAGTTAGTCACACAACCAATTTCCTTTCAAGATTCATTCAAGCTCATTTAGCGTTTCTCAAAACATTCCATAAAATTCGTCATCAAAAATATCTGAGTACGAGAAATCGTACAAAACATTCCATCAAGTCCATAACACATCAAGCTGAGTACGAGAAATCGTACCTGGTAATCGCTGTAGCAGTTCTAGTCGACTTGTGCAAATAATCAACAATACTCTGAGGAATATTAAAGGTAGTCTAACATCAATAACTTGTAACCTAAGTTAAACTTAAATAAATTCCTCACTCTTATTTCTAAGTCTCAATTGTCTTTTAAGCCCTCACTTAAATGTTATGTATAACCTTTGACTTATATTAAAATGTTGTATAACCCAAGGTTGTAAGACTAGGGAATGTATGTTATTAACACTTGTTAATTGTTACCCTCTTACCCACTTTATTCATACTTAACCCTAGTTCCCAATTCAAGACTCTTGAGACCCTTATAACATAAGTGCATATTATATTATTCATCTAATCTTAGGGTCTCAATAATAATTCTTAAGCTTAATACTTTTATTCTTAATTTAGAATAAATATCGGGTTATGACCTATGATAGGTTTATCTTAGAATATTATACTATTATCTCACAATGTAATGATTATGTATTTTATCAGTATTACCAAATAATCCATTATGATTAAGTTTCCCCTCAACTCAATTAAGATCTACATCCTGTATATTGGAAACATGGTGTTATAGATGCATTTTATGATAACCTAATTGAGTTACTAAACTCATTTATCTTATGCTTAGTTTAGATGACTTTTATTACAACCATCTAATAATCTTATCATAAGATGTTAAATTGTTTCTCATCTTGAATAACTATATTATAGTTAACTTAGATTTATCGAACTCTTACATTTAGTATTCCCAAGGTATATTATTTACTTTATCATTAACTATATAATAAAGCACTTTAAGATAACCTTTTATTTATCCTTGCTTACATTTAATTTCCCAAATGTTTTATTTTTACACACATTCCCGCTATAGACTATGTATAATCCTTTTATACTAAATTTTAATAAACTTACGTCTTAAAATACATTTTTCATATTGTTTACAAACCTAAGGTTTCAAAGGAATAACTTAATAAATTAATCTCCTTTATTATGTTTTAGGATGAACACTATATCTTAACATAAGGTAGAATTTATCTAAGAATTAAACTCTCATTCACAAGTGAAATTGTCAATTACTTAATAAGATAATATGTTCTGAAAAATCCTCATTCCTTACTCAAATGACACATTAATATTTTTAGTGTCGTAAAGTAGATCAATATAATCTCTTATGTAACTTAGTTTTATCTAATAAAAGGTTCAAAGGTTTTAAGTATCAAATTCCTATTTATAAACCTTTCTATAAATTCTAACTACTAAATACCTTACTTAATTGTAGACTCACATCCTAAGTGTTGGTAATTAATATTATAAATGTATTTCATATGGCTTATCTATTGCCAAGAAACTTAAGGATTATTATTTAGATAAATTTCCAAATCATAGTTTAATGTAGTTTTATATCATAATCCTTTTAATGATTTTAACTTAAAACATTAAGTTATATTTCAATACCTTAAATGTTAAGAAATGATTAAATCTAGACTTACTAATCCACCTCACATTCATATGAAAGTATTTTATTTACTTTATTATTGTTTATATATCAAGAACATTTAGATGTAAAAGTATTACATTTATTTATCATTAATTATAGAATAAGTCTATTTGTGTAACATTTTATGTAATCTAATCACAATTTTTCCTAAGTTTTAACTTATTAATTACTTAACCCAATTATAGACTTACATTATGGTCGTTGACTAATACTATACATGTATTTTAATACGGTTTATATAAATCTTAGAAATTCAAAGATAACTCCTTAAGTTTAATAATCTTAATTTAATACCACCTCATATTATTCTTTATTAGTATTATGTAGAGGTTTAGTTTATCTCATTAATTCCTTCATATTATATTTCCTATAAGGCATTTTATTTCTTTTATTTATGTAGTTTTTTTATGTGTATATATATTAGGATTTATTCAAGACATTCCTTGTGTAGTTTTATTGCACTTAATTATTTATACTAACTTTTACACATAGCTACATCCAATATATGGTTTATAAAATAAAGTATTTTCCCTTAGTTTTCGTTAAACATATTAGCTTCCATATTATGTATAATAAATAAAATGTAGTTTAGTTAAATTCCTTGATTTAATATAAGTTTCTATTTATTTCCTCATAAAATATATATAAATATATGTAACAATTTTTACTTCACTTAAAGTTAGTACCCAAAATATTTATAAACATACTGTATTAAATGTTACTTAGTCTTATTATATTTTTCCCAACCTATAAAGTTCATTAATCAACTATACTTTAATTTTTGATTACATTAAAAACCATATATTATAAGTTATTCTTATGAAAAACTCATAAACACAATTTTTAAACCCATTTACAATTGTCCAAAAATCCCCAAATTAAATATATAGTAACTATAACATTTTAGACATATTATAAAATTTTTATTTCATAAAAATATCTTTTAAAATTATCCAAATAATTCCATAATACTCGTAACTTGCAAAAATCATAACTTATGTTTAAAAACTCAAAACCCAAATTAATTTACATCAAAATAAACTAGACTTTATAAGGAATCTATGGTTAAAATTTCAAGTCAAAATACATTCGGGAAGGCCATTAAATAAATCTAGCAAGTTAGGGCTTATTTCTGAAAATAATATAAAAACTTATACTTATATTTTGAAACGTTTTAATCGTGGCCGTCCGTTTTTTTAACTGAGATCGGACGGCTCCTGATTGTCGAGTTCATCATCGAACTCAACTCGATTCCGAGTACTAAATCCCGATTTTCTCCTAATCTACAGAACGAAATCGAGTGATTCTTGTTCCTATCGATTCGAAATCAAATTACGGTTCTAATGGTACCAATTTCCCAATTATCATGCAGAATTGAATAAATTCGAATCTGGGTTCGAAGTTAGGGTTCTTATTTGGTTTCGGTTTCGATTTGCTAAAATTCCCGATTCATTGCTTAATTGGTTAAATTGATAGAGGGTTATGAACGGGAATGCAAAAACGAAGAGCATAGATGGTGGAATTTGGTCTGAAACTCACCGGAGATGCGCCGGTTATGAAATCGAAATCGATTTCTGGAAAGGTCAATATTTTATGTGCAGTTCGAGTAGCCTACTTCATGGGTCAACTCGTGCTAACTGAGATTGATTCAATCCATGACACCTACGTCATTTTAAAGTAGACATGTAACTCTAGATGTTAGTGGAAGAATCATTGAATTTGATAAACTAGGGAGAAAGTTACAGATCTCACAAGATCTGTGTTACCTAGTTGGTTTCGGAGTAAACTGGGCAGAATACCACCGTGATCGAGTAGGCAACTTTAGACAGCTTTATCTCGCGACCCAATGCGAATCAGCCTTGGCCATTAACATGAAAGTTATAGAGGGATTAAAGATCTTCAAAACAAGCTAAAGAACAGGAAATTTGGATGAGAAATGAAGAAGTTATGGCGTGACGAAGTTTACCCGATTTCAGAAAAAACTGGAATTCTGGGTTACGAATTCGCAAGGAGCAACTTTAGATCGATTTTCCCGTCGATGTAGAAGGAGTTAGATGATGTGTGAGTAATGGTTGGAAAGAGGAAAGATAGGAGAATCGAATGAAACAAACGGCATACCAAATGGTGGAGTAGGGAAAAAGATATAGGTGTCTAAAGATCGACCCTCGACATGCCAAAACCGCTGGAAATCAAACGATTGTCTTGGTGCTGACTGGGCGCGACACGTGTCCTGGACACGTCAGCATCCTTCAAAATTTTGGCTCTAAACTTCAATTTATCATAACTTTGGCTAGGATGATCCGTTTTTAACGTTCTTTTTATCGATCTTCATGGTTTTTCATAACCTATTTATTGGTATAGGTTTCATGGCCTGGTTTGACCATTCTCAAAAAGTCAACTCTAGCAAGGCTTAATAAGCTTTAAGGTTTCTAGAATTTTATATTGACTTTTATGTTTCAAAACAATGTTCCAACACTTCCTAAAATCTTTATAATATATTTGGAGTGTTTAGAAATTTTCCCAAGATTTATTGACTTATAAATCTTATTATTAAATTCATAATACTATATAATAATGTATAATAATTAGGGTTAAATAGGAGAAAACCCCTAAATAAATTTCACAATTCCATATAATAATTTAATATTCATAATTCCATACCATAATTTAATATTAATAGTATTATTTATGGTTTAATAAAAGAAATCCCCTAAATTAATTTAAATTAATTTAGGGGTATTTCAGTATCCCCCTTAACAGAAACTTCGCCTCGAAGTTTAAAAATCAACTAATAAGCACTCACACCACTTCGGGTGTGCTAAAACAATAATAATTCCAACGAAATTCCATACCAATCCAATCCTTTATTTCCATCCATTCCCATTCCACATTCCACTCGAGATTACTCAAACTCAAACTGAACCAAGATATACCGAGATATTTCATGATAAAAATAAAAAGTCACATGCGGTGTCATAATGTAAAAACCAAGTACACACATACACCTCTTACTCTGCTAATCACGCAACAGGGCATAATCTGGATGAGGTAGCGAAGAAGATTATGCTCTACCCCCCCTTAAAAGAGAACTTCGTCCCGAAGTTTAAGATTTATCTACCAACTACTCACACCCTCTTCCGGTGTGTGGGTAAACTAAATATCAAGTTGTACTACAAGCTTTAAAATGTATACCAAACAATCAACCACTCAAGGGTATTCATCCAATAACAATTCCCAAACATTTGTTTCCGTTATCAAACACTACATTCAAAGAATTCAGCACCTTATTATCAAGCTTTGTTGTAAATTTTATGGCACTGTTGAATTTATCTATGATCGATATTTATTTGTACCCCCTGATTGTTATGTATTTGTATTTTCTTGATTATTATAAAATTTTATTTTATGATCCTTACCTATTCATTTTATGACCAGTACGAATGATATGTCCATTATATGTTCATTTTATATTGTATGTTTATTTTATGAAGATGTCGTACCCCCCCTTAAAATAGGGTACGACCCATATCCGTCTCGTAATAAAGAAGTGGAATTTAAACTCACTTTTAAGGAGCACTATATTTTACATCTCCTATGGAGATTCCTCCTTCAAGGATGCAGTTCATTTTTGATGCACAATATCACTCGTTGTTATTCTAGCTTGATTATAATTAAATCTTTTAGTGTTCCCAACATGCTTTCCTAACTCATTTCGCCTCTCTTACGGTCATTGGCAAGAACAGTTTAGAATTCATCATTCATATAGTAGGTTAAATTTTGAGAACGGAACATAGGTTATACTTAGATATTACTATAATAACATTTTAGTTCACTCTTTCTTTATTTAAGTATTGGTGTAGTAGGTATCAAAATCTTAATCATGTGATTTGGAAACTATTAATTCATAAAAGAAAAATTCCATTATAATGTAATGTAATTATTTAAATGCCATCCTTACTACAACATTTCTCTAGAAGCTTTTATAACCTAAAGTTTCTTAATTGTCATGGCTTAAAAATTCATGAACTTATTTAAAATAGTATCATACTATATATTAAAACTCTCCTTTTTCTTTTCTTTTTTAATGCAATTAAATCTTTCATGAAACCTTGTACCGAATTTATAACCTAAAATACGTAAATATGCCATTTATGTTATTTTCACATATCAATATATTAACAAGCTATAAATCAGGTGTAACATGTTTGAGTAGTTTAAATAATATTTTAGATCATATAATAAGTCTAGATAGTCTTTCAAAATTATATTCAAAGCTTTATTAGCCAACCATACATTAAAATTTATATTATATTCCTTTATAAAAATACACCTTCTGTGACTTCTAAAATTTTGCATATGTATAATGTTAAACTTCCAAATAAACATGAGAATTTCCAATAATTAAGTAACTCTCATTTTTTTTTTTAGATGCTCATTACTCCAAGTATTTAAGAATCAATGATATTTAGTTTAGTATTACTCTCCCCTCACTCAATCTTTAAGTTACTTCCTTTAATATATATTTTTTTATATTAATAAGGGGTAATGTTGTACCTTGGAGTACCCAAATTTAAATCCCCTTCCTCCATGTATAGGTATTTTTCACCAAATATTTAACTCAATAAACCCTTTACATGTATGAATTTTAATACTGAATCTTAAGATACAAATTTTGAATTGTTCATTGTGGCTAGTAATGAAATATGCCTAGCTCAAGATTTCATGATGGTAACGTCTTACCACCAATCCTCCTCAAGTTCAACACAATCCATCACTTGCGTAGAAGATTATTTACGGTTAGATGACAAGGCTTGTCTAGCCCCTAGACTTCCAGAAGTGAGTGTGCACCCCCACTACTTTCAGCCTAGGAGTTCGTCGCACCAGGCACTTCCCGTAGGGTGTTAGGTTTATGTATTTTCTTTCTGAAGTTAACATAGAGTTTTAGTGTGGATTACAGGTTTGGATGTTGATCTTTTCTGATGAGTTACTAGTTCTTGTTAGTTTAATAATTTTCTAGACTTAAGATTTATCTTAAACATTATCTTTAGGTAATAATTTGTACCAAGTAGTTCTTGAGATATATTTCAAGCTTTAAAGGAGTTGAAGTATATATCACTTAGTTATTCAAAGCTCCACTTGTATACTATTTCAACCAAAAGTATTCTTTAAAATTCTGGGAACATGTTTCAAGCTTTTAAAGCATTGCTTTCTTAGCCATGTATTTTCCATACGTATGCTTTTGAAAGTAGTTCAATGTATGATTTATTCCAACCAAGATCTTATCATACCCAATTGATAATGTTCCAGACTTATTATTATTATTATTATTATTTCCTATAGTTTAATGGTCAAACGGTATGACAACACACTATTCCTAACAGACATTCATACAAAAAGTGTATAAAGAAATCATTCACTAATCCAAGAAGGGTTAGGAGTCGTGCCTTACTGGAATCCTCACTTCCCAATTCTACCCCAATTCCCCAGTTTTAAGGGCACCTATATTCTAACTATTTCACTCGGCTTGTTTTCTCGGGCTCAGAGCGTAACTACGCTCTGATACCACTTTCTGTAACGCCCCTACTTATCATAAATGCAGCGGAAATAAAATACTAAGGCGATTACAGATCATCGGGTTCCAAACACCCGGCACCAAACCTTACCAATTACAACCTATGATATTACAAATGCTACGGTCTGAACTCGAGAAAACATAACAAGAGCAAGATATAAAAACTCTCCACAATTCCTAATTCCCATCCCAATCACTCATACTCTTCGTGGCCACCTGTATAACAATTCGTACCTGCAAGATGAAACCAAGCAGCCCACCCCGAGAGAGGTGAGTCAGTTCCCTGGAATGGAACTGGTACAACTCTCCAAAACAGAAGTTTAAAAACATAACTCTTAAAATAAACAATAACTTGAAGTCAAATGCTTAAAACAAAAACAAGAACAAGGCACATCCAATTCACCAGGTCAAAGGTAACAAGTCAAGAATAGAGATAAATAACAAGAAGGTAAAGTTAGCCAATTGATAAAAAAGAAACCACACCATAAGTCAGTGATCAACCATTGCTCGTGTTAGATTCAGTTCCAATTAGGAGTAGAGAGACCCAAGCAGTCACAAGGACTAGGAATGGAAAAGAGACCCAAGAGTGGAATAAAACCAATTGGATAGATGGCCCTGCTGCCAACTGCGTCCCTTTTGGGACAGGGGATATACAGCCCCTCGCTGTTAACTACGTCCGATAGGACAGGGGATATACAGCCCCTCGCTGTTTACAACGTCCGATTGGACAGGGGATATACAGCCCCTCGCTGTTTACAACGTCCGATTGGACAGGGGATATACAGCCCCTCGCTGTTTACCGATGAAGATGTGCGCACATCACAACCAAGACTCAGCTCATGGATGAAACAATATCCAGGGTCAAAAGAAGCATTTACCAAGATTGACATTTCCCATATTTCCACTAGATCATTAACTGCACCAGAGCGATACCAAAACACTCAGTCCTACAGAGTGCAGAGGCGTAAACCCCAGGCAGATAATATCTAATGAACCAACCAGATAGAAGGAACCAATTACCATACAAGGTGTACATTCAAGGCTCAATTAGTCACATCAAGCTGAGTTAGTCACACAACCAATTTCCTTTCAAGATTCATTCAAGCTCATTTAGCGTTTCTCAAAACATTCCATAAAATTCGTCATCAAAAATATCTGAGTACGAGAAATCGTACAAAACATTCCATCAAGTCCATAACACATCAAGCTGAGTACGAGAAATCGTACCTGGTAATCGCTGTAGCAGTTCTAGTCGACTTGTGCAAATAATCAACAATACTCTGAGGAATATTAAAGGTAGTCTAACATCAATAACTTGTAACCTAAGTTAAACTTAAATAAATTCCTCACTCTTATTTCTAAGTCTCAATTGTCTTTTAAGCCCTCACTTAAATGTTATGTATAACCTTTGACTTATATTAAAATGTTGTATAACCCAAGGTTGTAAGACTAGGGAATGTATGTTATTAACACTTGTTAATTGTTACCCTCTTACCCACTTTATTCATACTTAACCCTAGTTCCCAATTCAAGACTCTTGAGACCCTTATAACATAAGTGCATATTATATTATTCATCTAATCTTAGGGTCTCAATAATAATTCTTAAGCTTAATACTTTTATTCTTAATTTAGAATAAATATCGGGTTATGACCTAGATGGTTTATCTTGAAATTATATATTATCTCACAATGTAATGATTATGTATTTTATCAGTATTACCAAATAATCCATTATGATTAAGTTTCCCCCTCAACTCAATTAAGATCTACATCCTGTATATTGGAAACATGGTGTTAAGATGCATTTATGATAACCTAACTGAGTTACTAAACTCATTTATCTTATGCTTAGTTTAAGATGACTTTTATTACAACCATCTAATAATCTTATCATAAGATGTTAAATTGTTTCTCATCTTGAATAACTATTATAGTTAACTTAGATTTATCGAACTCTTACATTTAGTATTCCCAAGGTATATTATTTACTTTATCATAACTATATAAAAAGCACTTTAAGATAACCTTTTATTTATCCTTGCTTACATTTAATTTCCCAAATGTTTTATTTTACACACATTCCCGCTATAGACTATGTATAATCCTTTATACTAATTTTAATAAACTTACGTCTTAAATACATTTTTCATATTGTTTACAAACCTAAGGTTTCAAAGGAATAACTTAATAAATTAATCTCCTTTATTATGTTTTAGGATGAACACTATATCTTAACATAAGGTAGAATTTATCTAAGAATTAAACTCTCATTCACAAGTGAAATTGTCAATTACTTAATAAGATAATATGTTCTGAAAAATCCTCATTCCTTATACTCAAATGACACATTAATATTTTAGTGTCGTAAAGTAGATCAATATAATCTCTTATGTAACTTAGTTTTATCTAATAAAAGGTTCAAAGGTTTTAAGTATCAAATTCCTATTTATAAACCTTTCTATAAATTCTAACTACTAAATACCTTACTTAATTGTAGACTCACATCCTAAGTGTTGGTAATTAATATTATAAATGTATTTCATATGGCTTATCTATTGCCAAGAAACTTAAGGATTATTTAGATAAATTTCCAAATCATAGTTTAATGTAGTTTTTATCATAATCCTTTTAATGATTTTAACTTAAAACATTAAGTTATATTTCAATACCTTAAATGTTAAGAAATGATTAAATCTAGACTTACTAATCCACCTCACATTCATATGTGAAAGTTTTTATTTACTTTATTGTTTATATATCAAGAACATTTAGATGTAAAAGTATTACATTTATTTATCATTAATTATAGAATAAGGTCTATTTGTGTAACATTTTATGTAATCTAATCACAATTTTTCCTAAGTTTTAACTTATTAATTACTTAACCCAATTATAGACTTACATTATGGTCGTTGACTAATACTATACATGTATTTTAATACGGTTTATATAAATCTTAGAAATTCAAAGATAACTCCTTAAGTTTAATAATCTTAATTTAATACCACCTCATATAATATTCTTTTATTAGTATTATGTAGAGGTTTAGTTTATCTCATTAATTCCTTCATATTATATTTCCTATAAGGCATTTTATTTCTTTTATTTATGTAGTTTTTTTTATGTGTATATATTAGGATTTATTCAAGACATTCCTTGTGTAGTTTTATTGCACTTAATTATTTATACTAACTTTTACACATAGCTACATCCAATATATGGTTTATAAAATAAAGTATTTTCCCTTAGTTTTCGTTAAAATATTAGCTTCCATATTATGTATAATAAATAAATGTAGTTTAGTTAAATTCCTTGATTTAATATAAGTTTCTATTTATTTCCCTCATATAAATATTATATAAATATATGTAACAATTTTTACTTCACTTAAAGTTAGTACCCAAAATATTTAAAACATACTGTATTAAATGTTACTTAGTCTTATTATATTTTTCCCAACCTATAAAGTTCATTAATCAACTATACTTTAATTTTTGATTACATTAAAAACCATATATTATAAGTTATTCTTATGAAAAACTCATAAACACAATTTTTAAACCCATTTACAATTGTCCAAAAATCCCCAAATTAAATATATAGTAACTATAACATTTTAGACATATTATAAAATTTTTATTTCATAAAAATATCTTTTAAAATTATCCAAATAATTCCATAATACTCGTAACTTGCAAAAATCATAACTTATGTTTAAAAACTCAAAACCCAAATTAATTTACATCAAAATAAACTAGACTTTATAAGGAATCTATGGTTAAAATTTCAAGTCAAAATACATTCGGGAAGGCCATTAAATAAATCTAGCAAGTTAGGGCTTATTTCTGAAAATAATATAAAAACTTATACTTATATTTTGAAACGTTTTAATCGTGGCCGTCCGTTTCTTTTAACTGAGATCGGACGGCTCCTGATTGTCGAGTTCATCATCGAACTCAACTCGATTCCGAGTACTAAATCCCGATTTTCTCCTAATCTACAGAACGAAATCGAGTGATTCTTGTTCCTATCGATTCGAAATCAAATTACGGTTCTAATGGTACCAATTTCCCCAATTATCATGCAGAATTGAATAAATTCGAATCTGGGTTCGAAGTTAGGGTTCTTATTTGGTTTCGGTTTCGATTTGCTAAAATTCCCTCGATTCATTGCTTAATTGGTTAAATTGATAGAGGGTTATGAACGGGAATGCAAAAACGAAGAGCATAGATGGTGGAATTTGGTCTGAAACTCACCGGAGATGCGCCGGTTATGAAATCGAAATCGATTTCTGGAAAGGTCAATATTTTATGTGCAGTTCGAGTAGCCTACTTCATGGGTCAACTCGTGCTAACTGAGATTGATTGAATCCATGACACCTACGTCATTTTAAAGTAGACATGTAACTCTAGATGTTAGTGGAAGAATCATTGAATTTGATAAACTAGGGAGAAAGTTACAGATCTCACAAGATCTGTGTTTACCTAGTTGGTTTCGGAGTAAACTGGGCAGAAATACCACCGTGATCGAGTAGGCAACTTTAGACAGCTTTATCTCGCGACCCAATGCGAATCAGCCTTGGCCATTAACATGAAAGTTATAGAGGGATTAAAGATCTTCAAAACAAGCTAAAGAACAGGAAATTTGGATGAGAAATGAAGAAGTTATGGCGTGACGAAGTTTACCCGATTTCAGAAAAAACTGGAATTCTGGGTTACGAATTCGCAAGAAAGCAACTTTAGATCGATTTTCCCGTCGATGTAGAAGGAGTTAGATGATGTGTGAGTAATGGTTGGAAAGAGGAAAGATAGGAGAATCGAATGAAACAAACGGCATACCAAATGGTGGAGTAGGGAAAAAGATATAGGTGTCTAAAGATCGACCCTCGACATGCCAAAACCGCTGGGAAAATCAAACGATTGTCTTGGATGCTGACTGGGCGCGACACGTGTCCTGGACACGTCAGCATTCCTTCAAAATTTTGGCTCTAAACTTCAATTTATCATAACTTTGGCTAGGATGATCCGTTTTTAACGTTCTTTTTATCGATCTTCATGGTTTTTCATAACCTATTTATTGGTATAGGTTTCATGGCCTGGTTTGACCATTCTCAAAAAGTCAACTCTAGCAAGGCTTAATAAGCTTTAAGGTTTCTAGAATTTTATATTGACTTTTATGTTTCAAAACAATGTTCCAACTCTTCCTAAAATCTTTATAATATATTTGGAGTGTTTAGAAATTTTCCCAAGATTTATTGACTTATAAATCTTATTATTAAATTCATAATACTATATAATAATGTATAATAATTAGGGTTAAATAGGAGAAAACCCCTAAATAAATTTCACAATTCCATATAATAATTTAATATTCATAATTCCATACCATAATTTAATATTAATAGTATTATTTATGGTTTAATAAAAGAAATCCCCTAAATTAATTTAAATTAATTTAGGGGTATTTCAGTGACAACTCCATGCTTGTCTAAGGCATGTGAATGGCGATTGAAGAGGCTCCAAACAGCCGTGAATTCGTGGGTTTACATGGGAAGAATAAAACCTTACCTAACTTACCTTGTCATTTAGCTTCCATAATTTCTTCCACCTTGCCTTGCCTTGTAACATGGCCGATTGGGTACCTTAATTTATGGACTTTGGAGCATAATAAAATAAAGGAAAACAATTAATAAAATCATGACCTAACATGCCATATGATAATGTCTAGAATAAACAAGTCAAATTTCCAAAATTCTAGGTTAACCATACGGTTGCATCTCCATTCCTTTCACACATTGCAACTGGTTTGTAAGCCTTCTCTCTTCTTCTTTCATCTTCTTCCTTTGAAGCTCTTAAGTCCATTAATGGAGTTTTAACTTCTATCTTCATCTCTAAGGTAATTTCCTAGCATTTCTTGTCAAGCCTTGAAGCAAAACTCTTCCTAGCATAACTACAAGGGTTCGGCATCAATTAATACTCGAAGGAGGTTGTCTAAATCAACATTAATCCAAGGAGCATCTCAAGGTGACCTTAAGGTATTTTTCATGCTTGAAAATCCTTAAAGCACATTTTTATGTGTAACCGAATTCTACTTCTTCTAAGGCTCTTTTCTTCTTCATTTTCATGAAGGAAAGTTTGTTCTTCATCCATCTTAAGTGTGCCGAAATCCTAAGGAGAAAAGCTTAAGGTAAATCCTTGAAAAACTACTTACAAATCTACTTAAGATCTTTGTTAAAGATCTAACTCCTAAACTCCTTCACCTCTTACATAAGAACCGAAGTGGAGCATCAATTTCCTTCGGAGAAAGCTTGGGAATTCAAGAGGAGTTCAAGCACTTAACCATCCTTTATTAAGAGTAAGTTTACTAAGCCAATCTTTATGTTTTAAGCTTGGTTAAGCTTTCAAAAATTGTACAAAAATTATGTACACCTTCTTAGGAGTCTAAGATCGAAACTATATGGTAACATATACCAAAAATATAATCTATAACATATATGGAAAATATTTACCTTAAGACACATTTTTGTGTCACAAAATTTACCTAAGTTAAATACATATACATGCCGAATGGTCAAGGGCAAATATGCTCTATTTTGAGCTAAAAATCAATCTAAGACATTACAATAATTTTTACACGAGTTATATGACTCATATGAATTTATGTATAATTATTTTGACATATAAATCTACTTTTATATACTATATGGTATCTTATAAATTATGGCCGAATGGGTTTGCTAAAGAATAGGTTTTACTGAGCTACATATGTATATAAACTTATATTATAAAGTTTGGTGAGTAATGAATATTTTGGTAGTGCTTAAATGGCTAATTAATTAAGTTATGTAGCTAAATTGTAAATTTTACAATGTTTGGTGTATATATAATAAAAGCCGAGAGTCAAGGGTCTCTTTGGAGTAATTATGATATAATATAAGGTTAGGAATTAAGTTTATGAATTTTAGATGATTTAAACATGTGTTAAAATAACAATTTATAAAGTTTTGGGTTATTATGTAATTTATAAAAGTTATTATGAAAATTTGGAGTTTAATATGGGGTGAATCCATAATTAAGAGAATTATAAAGTACACTTCCGAAATTTAGAGGGATTAAATATTTAAACTATAGTTTATAAGTTATTAAGTAACTATTATAAAGTTTTGGGGCTAATTTGTAATTTTTGGAAAGAATGGTGTAAAGCCGAGATTCATATAAGTTTATGGGTATATTAATGTATTAAGTATAAAATTTGACCTTGGTCAAAATGTTGACCGAAAACTTTGGGTTAAAATGATTTATGACATGAAATATTAAGTTTATAAAAGTTTTGGGGTGATTATGTAATTTATAAGAGTTTAAGTATAAAACCGGATCTTATATGGGGTGAAAGCATAATTTGTAGAAATATAAATGCCCACTTGGTAATTAAGGAAATTAAATATTAAAACTATAGTTTATAAGTTAATATGTAACTTATATAAAGTTTTTGAGGTAAAAATGTAATTATAAGAAACTATATGGCATAGCCGAAAATCAATGTGGCTAATTGGTGATTTATTAAAGTTATGGTGTTCAAATAATAAATACCAAATTTACAGAGGTGGTTTAGTGAATTAAATTAATTAAGGAAATGAAACTATGTATTATAATGCATTTTGGAGTATAAGGTAAAGTTTATGAAATAAATGAGGTTATAATATAATAACCGAAAAGTATAATGTATTTATGGGATTAAAAATATTTGTAGGTCCTATATGGATATTTAGGAAATCTAGAAAATAAAATTATGATTTAAGGATTTATGAAATTTAAACTATATGATATACAAGTACAAGTAACCCATTTGTAAAAGAAATAATATTATTTGGGGTTAGATTGTAATTAATAAAAGATATTGGAAAAATATGCCCATGCGTGACATGTAAATATAAATTGAGGATTTATTAAGTGGTTATGTCATTTAGACAATTATATATATGTATCATAAATAATACATGTGTATGAAATATATATATTTTAGATTTTTAAGTAAATCAAAAGGAAATGGATGTAAGGAATTTAATGTGGAAACACAAAATAATATTTGGAGCTATAGTATATTTTAAAATAAAGTTAAGAGGAGGATTAATTAACATGTGACCAATAAATGTCATTGATAAAATTATAAATTACTATGTCATTTGGACAATGGTAAAACATGTAACATAAATGGTACATGAATATATAGTTATATACGTTAAAGGATTTAAAGATAAATCAAAAGAAATAACAAATAAGTTATACATCCAGTTATAAGGTAATTAAAAGAAATTACCACACAATATAAGTTTATAAATTAGGACTACATGTTTTGGAAATATACAACACCTTAACTATCAATAAGGTTAAGAGGTTAAAGAAAACTACCTAAGTATAAAGAAATAAACCTCACATGAAATAACGAATATGAAATCGTTTCATGAATCAATAAAATTATTATACGAGAGTTACATAAATTAACACTCTCAGTTAATCCTATTCTAGGACATTGTTTGACCGGACGTTGACCGGGAACTAAACAAGTACAGTCTACGGTGAACGGTATGGAATTCTTGCAGTCTGCTTTCTACGAGGGTTCGATTCCCAGCACTGTCAGTACAGGAATTAACTACGTTATCTTCTGTGGGATTTATTACCCACCTACTTGTACGAGAGTCCCATCTCGTCTAAGGGCTTATCATGCCCGACCAACTTACTCCATGATGAAAGAGTTTAACGAGGTCACTATACCTCCACTGCTGTGAGGTACTCTTAAATACATGTTGGTCCCATTGTGAGGATCTGACTACTATCAAGCTATTCCAGAACATCTAACTTGACCTTCTACAGTCTTGTTCTGTGTGATATTGCTATCCTTGTATGGAGACTTGTTATTATCATGTTATGATTGTTTACAGTTTTATAAAAATGAACTGCATGTATTCGACAAAATAGTTGGTGTGGCCCAGTAGCTTGTGGGCTGCACGTTTTTCATACCGGCAAATTATTTGCTGAGCCGTTTCATGGCTAAACAATTCCAGGTACCTGAAGAATGAAGAGATTACCCAACCGAGTGTAGGTGGGGTAGAATTAAGACAGGGATCATTATTACTAGTGTCATTTTACAGTACTGTACTTTTATTATTGGTTTTATATTTTAAGCGGTTTGTATTCAGTGCTCAGACCGTATCATTTGTAAGTTATGTTGGAGTTAGCCTTGTTAGTCACATGGGTGACTAGCGGCGTTGTAGCACCACCCGTTGTTATGTATATATTTTCCGCTGCATTTTCAATTATCTTTGGGAGCTATCATCGTTCAGGTTGTGGAGTTTCGGGTTGTGGTGTTACAAAAAGTGGTATCAGAGCGTAGTTGCGCTCTGAGATCTGAATACAACCGAAATTAACCTTGGGATACAGGGTGTGTGATAGAACAGTGAGGAGTAGAAAGTTAGTTTTTACTTGGTCCGCCGAAGGGCGTTAATAACTGTTCAAACTTACAGTAACTACAAACTATGACCTGCCTAAATAATGAGCAGATGTCATGAGAAGGAATACATTAATTGAAACAAATACTTAAGACTACCTGAACTGGCGAAAGGGTTTGTTGAAGACCGTACGACGCCAACTGTCATTTACACGGGAGCTGACGACGAATAACAGTGACGCTATACCGGTGATAACCAGAAAGGCTGACAATACCGCCAAGTATACAGTGACGATGGAGTAAAAATATATCTCAATGGACATAAACTGCATGATGATCCAACCTGCATGGCGCACTTGCTACAATAAGTGTTGCTCCAGTAAACCAAATAAAAGAGAACGAAGACCTACACGGAAAGAGAAAACATCGAATTTTATGGGATACCCAGGCACTGAGCTTGCCACCCAGTGCGGGACAGGAAAATCTTACAACCCCTTATTAACTTCGCGAGAAGACCGTGCGAAACCTTGAAATATGACTACTAGTATAGTCCTACAAAAATAACCAATGATAATATCAAGGAAACCAGAACAAAATCTCACTATATATAACTAAACATCCAACATAAATAAACACGGGATGTAGTACCTGCTCAAATACCAAGGGTCTCGGCAAGTATCATTACAGTGACAATGCTAGACTCCTAATAAACAGTGAGAAGAGAACAAACTTTGAATCCAGATATTATGAAGTCAGGAAAACTACCAAAATAGCAATATTAAATGCTATATATAAATACATAAAATTGGGAGATTATTAATCTAAAACTTTTTGAGAAGTATTGATATATTTCAGAGGGATAAGTATCATAAAATATACCTACCCTATTTTAAGGCACATGTCCTACATTATCCTTATGGATTTATATGAGCATATGTCTTCTATGACAGCTCCATTTGTGGATACGAGTAAAGAGCTCAGAAAATCAAAGAAAGCTAACACCAATGTAAGATAAATTTTCATATATACACGGTAACAAATAACACTCCTTGACACTAACAATGGAGGTAGTGCAAGTTATATTAAGGCTTTAGATTAATATATACCCTAAAGATAAGTGGGAGTTAAACAGAACAATGGGCAAATATACCCCTTGATTAGTAACAAGTGATTTATACCTGAACTTTCCTACGTTATATACCAATTAATATGACTTTAAAACCTCTAATTAATACACCTAAACGGCCTATTTTCTTTTGAAGCCAATGAGTGTGTGAAATAACCACGTTTCTAAAAGGTAGGAACAAACAATAAGCTTTGGTCGTCTTGTCACCAAACCGTAGGATTTAAAATGGGAACCCTTCGTAGAGATGATTCTAATGTTAAAAGGTACTTAACCTAGGTTGAACATACAGTTCACCTGATTCATGGAATTTAAATGGAGTAAGAAAAAGCCAAGCTTTAAGAAGTAAGAAATAATACTTTATGAAACCGTAATTGATCAAGTTATAAAAACTTTTCCTTGGAGTCTTATCCCAATTTAGTAATAACTATGACTGTCCTTCTTCCAAGTAATGATAACCAAGGTGTAGACAATGATCAAGCCCTGATAAATTAAATACTAGATAAAGCCTTTTATAGAGAAGAGTATATTTCAAGGTATCCAAGTCCATAACTGAAATTATTGCTGGTATGATGTGTTTAAGAGTCAAATGACTGATGAAATAATTATTAGACAGTAAGTGTCTAGGTGTTTAATAAGAATTTATCTTTGATGTCTAGGTGTTTACAATCTTGACCAAAAGCAACTATTATGATTGATCAAAGGAACTTAGTTCCGGGAATAAGGATACCTAGTTTTCAAGTCTAGGTTCAACCGTTATTAGATTAGTTGTATAACAGTTAAGAAAAAATGTTATAATCACCACGTCACAAAGTCTTGATAAGATAAAATTTGGAAACTTGCAATTATGTGGTTGTTTGATATTTGACGTGGGAGGTCGAACTTGATCCTAGTCAGGTCAAGGGAAAACCAATCACAAAATGGAGTGGAGGGATAGTTCAACACTGACGCTGACCCCGTCGGGGTCGGATGATTCCTGAGACTCCCTACAAGTGGTCACCAATATCTATGTGATAAGTTAAAATTTGTTCCTATTTCTAATAAAGAGTCTACCTAATAAAATATATTAGATGTTGAGGATGTAAGTTAAAGGTTAAATTAACCAAGCTACCCTGAAAGAATTAATAGCTAAAATGACTCCGCGTATGTCGGGAAGAAAATTGTCTGTAAAGGAAATACTAATTGTTATTATACCAAAAGTCATGGTAATAAATTAAATAGGAAACCAAGAGACATGTACCTATAATGACAGTATTTGGAAGCTACTTTCTAAGTTATGGCCTTATTGCCATCTTGAGGGAAGGATCGATTTTAAGTCTTTCTTTATGAATTCAAACCCAGTATATTAAATGGGAACCTACCTATAAGTATGGTTGAATATAAAGAGTAGAAACTTTATACTAATACTCACATGAGTTGTTTTATAAACCACAAGAACATGTGAAATTTTGAGAAAATTGTACCTTGTTAGAAACCTTAACGGGAACCCCACTGTGGTATACTTGATGAACAGACAATAAAAGATTGTGTATGTACTACCGACAATTTGTGAATCAATAATAACAGGAATCTTTCTACATTATATATACGAGATGCACGACTCGACCGTAGCTCATACTATACATTGAAAAGTGACAACTGAATAGGGTGACTGTAAACTAAAATACCAGAATCACGGGATGATGACCTGAAGGTCAAAGAGAAGAATTTTAATATGCCCCAGTATTATACAAAACCCGAACGCCGACGATTACATTTACAGGAGGCGATGAATAGAAGACACATTTGAGACCAACAAGATTACTACAACCTTACAGCTATAACAACTGAACCACTAGAAGCATCAGCAACACCGACAAGATAATGAACCCCACTATCTGGACGCTACCACTATCAATGGAGAATATATATAGAAAACCAATCGGATAAGGACCCATGGAAAGAAGAATGCTTCAACTGAATGTGCAAGAGCTTATGGACTTGACAAGAAATAATCCTATATTGGACAGGTACGTAGAAATATATCAGGAAGGTACCCCACATGGTAAGATGACTAATGTGAAGAACACGGGAAATAACCAACACTGTAATCAAAAGAGAGTAATGGAGACTCGGACGATGAGCGAGACGCCTCAGTAATATTGACGAGAAGAATCTTAGTGGAATCACTGTCATAAGCAGCTATCAGAAATAAGCATACAAGTACAAAACAATCAAGTGAAACTCGTGGAGAACTCAATGATGAGAGATCAAATCAGGGTCAACCTTACAATATTGGTGACAACCCGATGTACAGTAATAAAATACACAATGAAGAATACCAAGCTATGCCGCAACTAACAGTTACTTCGAGACAAGATAATCGGGAGCAGTGGCATAACGCGGCACATCGATCCGACAGTCTAAACAAGACATGGAATAATTGGCAACAAACAAGATGGAAGATCACCTTCACCCATACATACGGGATTCAAATATAAAAGCATAATATTGCAAATAGAGCATGTCAGAGAATACACAGATTTTTAGGGGCAATACCCCGTAAACGGACAAAAGTCCAGACGAGATCAACAATGATAACCAAACGAAGGAAATGATGAACAAAACTCATCAACCATACATACGTACATAAACAAATTTAAACATACCACCTACAAAGCGCATTTAAGACTATTCCAGAATGATTAGACATTAGTTAATCAGAGTTGCGCAGCAGAAGCGTGGTGGTCCCATCAGTCAGAGTTATCTACTGAGTTCAAAGGGAATGCACAACGTATTTCATATATCTTAACCAAAAATATAAGTCTCACAACCGAGAGGCTACCTTTTAAACTAATCATAAGTTCAAAATAAGATTGAAGATTCCTTCACTATTTACCGACTAGTTATACTAGTCTAGGGTACGTGGGCGTACCCCTCTTTTAAGGGGGGGAGAGCCTACTGCGTTTTAACATTTTTAGCATGGAAGTACACTTCCGTTGTATTGTTGCACTGTGATTTGTATGTTTACAAGTATTGTAACAGCCCAGTATCCCACTGTTGTGATATTGTCCGCTCTGGCACGCAGGCTGCACGGTTTTGTTCCTGGGGTTTCCTAGCCCCAAAAGGCCTCACAACAAGGAAAGGTATCCCCACCCATATAAGGAGTGGTTCGTTCTCCCCTCCAATCAATGTGGGAGGTAAACCTCAAGGGTATTACACTCCACCCCCCTTGGGAGCCCAGCGCCCTCGCGGGGCACACCGACCTGGGTCTAGCTCTGATACCAACTGTAACAGCCCAGTATCCCACTGTTGTGATATTGGCCGCTCTGGCACGCAGGCCGCACGGTTTTGTTCCTGGGGTTTCCTAGCCCCAAAAGGCCTCACAACAAGGAAAGGTATCCCCACCCATATAAGGAGTGGTTCGTTCTCCCCTCCAATCGATGTGGGAGGTAAACCTCAAGGGTATTACAAGTATGACTTTGTGATTCTTTGAACTCTTACTTGATGATGTGTACTACGTTACACTGGCATGAATGGATTATGTGTACTACGCTACACTATATTGAAGCTACTTTGTTTCTATGTGATTATGTGTACTACGTTACACTATATTGGATTGACTCCGTGTTTGCATGATCTCTACTATGCTACACTACTATGAATGAATTACGTGCACTACGTTGCACTGCACTAAAGTTATTTTTGGTGATGACCTTTCATGTTCATTATACTGCATGTTTTGATTGAATATATACTACGAACTTAAAAGTAGTGAAACTTGGGACTTGATCCCTAAAATAGAATTGAGTTGTGGATGCTTAGTGGAACTTGATTCCCCACTACCATTTGAACTTAGATACGAGACTTCGGGGCGAAGTCCTTTTTAAGGGGGGTAGATTGAAATACCCCAAATCTAATTAATACTTTAAAAATGTTAAATTATGGAGAATTGATGTAACACCCCTACTATTAATTCAGTCATTACCGTCCAATCTCCTCGTGCTTCCCGAGTCACGCAGCGGATTCATACTTACATACATCGGGTGATACAATGCCGTTAGTCACCCACGTGACTAACAAGGCTACTACTGCTACATACAGCATCGGTCTGATGGACCGGAATATCCGAGCACTACTTAATACAATACATACTCTCATTACATACTGGATACTACGATACTCCATTCGATACATTACTCTCCATTCAATACAACACTCCACGATTCCGTACAAGATAATACACTACGCATACCGAGTTTACTAGGTTCCAAAATCAATACAATACTTCTCCCAAATTCATACACACTTACTAGGAATCAATCTGCTACCCATTCCTCACAAACTAGGTACTTCTAATTACTAGGCGCGCCACCGGTCTCTTACCTTGACCGTATTCGCTCCGGGTACCTGCACACTAAAAATGGTCCCCCGAGGGGGTCAGCTTACGCTGAATATGATAACCGCATACTCCGCGTACTAGCGAGGGTACGCCGACCATTTGGTCGAATACATGCAATTCATTTGCAATACATACATTCATACATACATACATACATGCTTCCATTCACGATACTACAATACTACACGAGGTATACATACATACGCACAGTACAACACATGCTTGGAAGACAATACAAGTCAACCAATGCTTACTTACCACTTTCCAGAATACACGTACACAATACATACTCATTACAGATTCAATACGCAATACGGAGATACAATTCTCCAATACATACAAGGTCCAGTTAGCTTCATTACGCACCCGGGTTTATCGGGTGTTCGATACTCTTTTACCTCCGGTCGATGACTTACAATAGTCAAGACCAATACACATACAATACTTACTTCATACATACTTTACTTCCAGTTAAGTCGGTATGACCTCCGGGCAGGGAATACTACTTCCCACCACCGGGCTTTAGGGTGGCCCACTAATCCAGGATGCTACCCATACAAAGGGAATTGGTCCAAGGAAAAGATCATAGCCAGGATTCGGTTCCAACCTCTTGTGGTTCCTTATCCTCACGCGTGGCCGAAACTATATCGGGCTTCTACTCATTCCATTTTACTCGTTACTCATGTTAGGAGTTAGGTTGTTAGGAATTAGTAGAAGTCCATACTTACTTCCATACATACATACATACACAAGTACTCATACTTACACATACACTTCATTTCCATTCATTCATTTCATGAATTATACAAACTAAATGTTCAAGAGCATAAACAAGAACAATATAGTTCAAACACATATAAGTGCAATATAAATCCGATTCATGCATTTATCTTGTTGGTGATCACATAAGCACACAAATTGGGGTAACCAGGTTAGGATACAGAGCATGAAGAAATCATACCTTTTTACCGGAATTTACTTTACCGGGTGTTCCCTTGTCCCTTTGGTTCACTCTTGTTCCTCGATCCTTATTCTCGAACCAATGACTACATGTCAAATGATTCAATTAATACTAAGCATTACAATACATACATAATTACTACTCCCGTACTTACCCCGTTATCCCGTTATTTCGGTACAACTTAATGTTCTTTATATTCACAACTTTCTTACCTTCTTTACTTTAGCATTAACGCCTTACTCATGCACACATATATATGTATGTATATATATGTGCATATATATATATATAATATATATGTGTGTGTATATATATATGTATGTATTTATATATATATATGAGTATTTATATATATGTATGTATTTATATATATCTATCTAATTAAATTTTAATTTTTTAAAATTTTTTTTTTTACAAAGGCCGACTGACCCACTCTGGGTAGGTCGCCTGGGTAGGTCGGCTGCAGAGAGTACCCGGGTTACAGAATTCGGCCCGACCGACCCAGTCTGGGGTAGGTCGCCTGGGTAGGTCGGCTGCAGAACCCCTTTTAATTATCTACTTTGAATTCCAAATTCACCTCAATTCTCACTCAATATTTTCCTAATCATTTCCACATGTTTCCTACATGTTTAAACACTAATTAAATCCTCTAATTCACCTTAGTTCATCAATCAAGTTCATTTCTCACTTCAAATCAACTTACACAATTTTTCTCACTTCATCTTCAACACATGCAACAATTTTTGTTTCTCTTTTGCTACAGATTTTTTTTTTTAAAACTCAATTCTCCCATCCAATACTTCTACTACCAATACCATTACTAGCATCCCAAGTACAATTCCAAGCAATTACAACATCTGTACCCAAGTCCAACATTCATTTTACTAAGTCTTGTACTCTCATTCTTCCTAATTCCTCCAATGAAATCCAATACCTCTTGCTACAGATTTTGTTTTCTCTCTCTGCTACAGATTTTTCCCTCAACTCTTATACTCCAATACTCCCTTAACTAATGCTATTCCTAGCATCCAAAGTACATTACCTTACACTCTAGTTTCATCCCATTTACAAACTCATTCCAAAATCTGTTTCAAGACACTACACACTCCTTTTGAACTCTCCAAAATCTGTTCCAAATGTATCTAAGTCCTCAAATTCCTAGATAAAATTCGACATAGTCTCCCCTATAATTCTTACTTGTTCACACACCATTTCAGCTCACAATTTGCTCATTCACATACCTGTTTATTCAATACACCATACACACCATTCAATACTACTACAACAACAATAAAATTCCTGCACACATACACATACTACCCACGGTTTTCCCAAGCTTTTAAACATCATTTAAAAACTTCAAAACTGTTACAACTTCATTACTCATTATACCACAATATACTCACTACTCATTACTCCATTCACTACTCATTTTACTATTCCAAAAACTGTTACAATACTACATACAAAACTAGCTCAAGGTGAAGGTAATTACCTTGTGTTTCTAGTTTTCTTTCTTCCTTTTCCCTTCTCTTCCTTTCTTCTTTCCTTTTTCTTTGTTCTTCCTCACACAATGCACAATACTACAACCACCATACCAATACACACTACCATTTAGCATTCATTTTTGCACTAACCCTAGAATTTAAATGTTTTAGAGTTTAGAGATGAGCATTACCTTCCAATGAATGGATGAAGTTCTTGACTAACAAGACAACAAGATTCCTATCCCAACAAGAGAGCCAAAAACGGCTGGAACAAAGAGGGCCAAGAGTTCAAAAACTGAAAATCCTTATAATGCCAATGAGAGCTAGAAATGAAGGATTTTCGAAATTCTTTTTACCTCAAAGTAATAAGGAGGTGAAGGTGCTTCTAATGGTGGACTTGAATCTTCAAATGGAGAATACCCACCGAAATGAAAGTGGTCGTTTTCGATTTTTGGAAGGATGAAAATGTTCTCCTTTGCAAGGGGATTCCAATGGTGTAATTTTTATTGGATTTGGAGAAGGTTTGAGTACTCAAAGAGAGGAGAGAAGTGAATAGTTTTGTGGGTTCTTCTAATTCTCCATGGCTGCGCAGGAGCAAGAAGAAAATAGAGAGAATAGAGAAGGAAGGGGGATGGTTACGTGAGAGAGGGATAGAATAGGAGAGAGAGTCTCTTTTTTTTTCTTTCTTTATTTCCTTGTCTTCTTGTGAGTTACAAAGTAATAAAGGGGGTGAGTGAGAGGGAAGCTGGCCGGCCCCCATAGACACACACACACACATTTTAAATTTTTATTTGAAAAGTGGACACACTAAGTTTGTTTAATTGTATTCTCACCCCACAACTTCCCGGTTGTTACAGTTTTTACTAACCGGTACCCGTTTTCCAGAATTTCCTCGTTTAATTAATTTTTATTGGTTCTAAAGCCCAACTAATATTTATTAGTGACTATTTAGTTGACCAAAATTGTTATGAGTCCGTTTGACCCGCCTAAAGTCACGTTTTCCCGGTTTCCTCGAATAACGCGCTTTAAGGTTCGTTTATGCTTTTAATCCATTTTAAGGGTCCGTTTTCTTCAGGAGTTGTTCCCTTATATTATTTAGGCATTATTAAGCCTTAAGAATCCATATAATACTCTAACCGAGGTCTCGCACCTCTTATGGTTATTTAACACTTATTTAGCGTCTTTCACTTTATAAGCGTTTCTTTATTTCTTTTGGATTTATTTTTCCTTACCAATATTACTTAAGCATTACTAGGCTCTTAAATAAGGATTAGAATTATCTTAATCACTATATTTAAGTTTTGGGTATTTCAATTGATCTAGAAACAGATCATTTTAGTTAAGCATGCTAATCTATGCATGCAAATGTTACATAAATTAATATTACTACACGTGCACATGCAAACTCACGCATGCAAACGTCACGTAAAAATAGTCGTTTTACCGTAAACGCTAACTGACGTAATTTTACTAAACGTATTCATACAAACTTTCATGTACGATTATTAACAAGGAATAAACTTCGTGCATAACAAGCTCGATAGAGAGAGCATCGACAAGGAAAGAACAATGCCAACGTGTATACAAACGAGCAACTCAAATATTTTACGAATCACTAAGCGTTTATAAATGCTACAATAAATTGAAATACACATTTATATAAATGTAAGAACTTACGTTACACCTATTGTATATATTATGAGGATATAATAACTCATCAAAGGTCAAAGATGGCACTAAACATCTTGACAAGAAGAACGTTCGTAAAACACCTTTAAACGTACAATTACGCGCGACCTTGTAATACATGAGTCCTATGACCTTTTAAATTAAAACCAAATGTTCATAACATCATGATATGGCTATACAAACATAACCCTCAGTCCATATTTAGTCAAAAGCGCAAAACGCTTGGGAGTGCTCACGCACGCCCCTTAATGCACGAAAAGCCCGGAGAGGTGCCGAGGCGGCACGAACTCCAATATAATTCATTCCTAGAGTTCCTAACATCATTAATAATCATTCTAAAGAGAACCCACGAGCTAGTTTCTCAAAATTCAACAAAATCCTCGGGGAATTTCCTTAACGCTCCTTTTTGCCCCGGGAGTGTCCCGATAGCCCGGGAATTATGTCATGAGTTGGTGTAACCCCATATTACTTAATGTAACACCTTAATATATCATTATTTACTATAAAAAATGTTATAAACACTTGGAACTCATAGAGACAACTTATTCTCCAAAATATCCTTAGAGCACAAAAACGCACCTTCGGGTGTCACTAAAACGCGTTTTACGCAATTACCTTGTAGTTTTTAACATGCCACGAATTATGAATCTTAAATGGGGATGAATTGACCCTCTAAATAAATTAAAGGCAGTGTCAAACAAGGAGCTCTATAGGGGCCGATTTTCTACCTAAAAACTAGTATAAAATTTACATTTAAAACTTATAAAAGACATAGAACATGGTGACTCACCTTCCCATGTGCTATAATACTTAATGGAAAAAGAATATAGGTCTCATTTGACCTCCATGCTGTCGAAACCCTGCAATAAAACAAGGCCATGTTAGCTAGACAAAAGCAAGAATTATTAAGGCAAAAAGTAGATCTAGACTTACTTTTTGAATTGTTAAATGCAAGTGACAACTCCATGCTTGTCTAAGGCATGTGAATGCCGAATGAAGAGGCTCCAAACAGCCTTGAATTCGTGGGTTTACATGGGAAGAAGAAGACAAGCTTTAACATTGAAAAATCAAATGAATAAAACCTTACCTAACTTACCTTGTCATTTAGCTTCCATAATTTCTTCCACCTTGCCTTGCCTTGTAACATGGTCGATTGGGTACCTTAATTTAGGGACTTTGGAGCCTAATAAACTAAAGGAAAACAATTAATAAAATCATGACCTAACATGCCATATGATAATGTCTAGAATAAACAAGTCAAATTTCCAAAATTCTAGCTTAACCATACGGTTGCATCTCCATTCCTTTCACACATTGCAACCGGTTGGTAAGCCTTCTCTCTTCTTCTTTCATCTTCTTCCTTTGAAGCTCTTAAGTCCATTAATGGAGTTTTAACTTCTATCTTCATCTCTAAGGTAATTTCCTAGTATTTCTTGTCAAGCCTTGAAGCAAAACACTTCCTAGCATAACTAAAAGGGTTCGGCATCAATTAATACTCCAAGGAGGTTGTCTAAATCAACATTAATCCAAGGAGCATCTCAAGGTTACCTTAAGGTATTTTTCATGCTTGAAAATCCTTAAAGCACATTTTTATGTGTAACCGAATTCTACTTATTCTAAGGCTCTATTCTTCTTCATTTTCATGAAGGAAAGTTTGTTCTTCATCCATCTTAAGTGTGCCGAAACCCTAAGGAGAAAAGCTTACGGTAAATCCTTGAAAAACTAATTACAAATCTACTTAAGATCTTTGTTAAAGATCTAACTCCTAAACTCCTTCACCTCTTACATAAGAACCGAAGTGGAGCATCAATTTCCTTTGGAGAAAGCTTGGGAATTCAAGAGGAGTTCAAGCACGTAACCATCCTTTATTAAGAGTAAGTTTACTAAGCCAATCTTTATGTTTTAAGCTTGGTTAAGCTTTCAAAAATTGTACAAAAATTATGTACACCTTCTTAGGAGTCTAAAATCAAAACTATATGGTAACATATACCAAAAATATATCTATAACTTATACGGAAAATATATACCTTATGACACATTTTTGTGTCACAAAATTTACCTAAGTTAAATACATATACATGCCGAATGGTCAAGGGCAAATATGCTCTATTTTGAGCTCAAATCAATCTAAGACATTACAATAACTTTTACATGAGTTATATGACTCATATGAATTTATGTATAATTATTTTGACATATAAATCTACTTTTATATACTATATGGTATCTTATAAATTATGGCCGAATGGGTTTGGTAAAGAATAGGTTTTAATGAGCAACATATGTATATAAACTTATATTATAAAGTTTGGTGAGTAAAGAATATTTTACTAGTGCTTAAATGGCTAATTAATTAAGTTATGTAGCTAAATTGTAAATTTTACAAAGTTTGGTGTATATATAATAAAAGCCGAGAGTCAAGGGTCTCTTTGGAGTAATTATGATATAATATAAGGTTAGGAATTAAGTTTATGAATTTTAGATGATTTAAACAAGTGTTAAAATAACAATTTATAAAGTTTTGGGTTATTATGTAATTTATAAAAGTTATTATGAAAATTTGGAGTTTAATATGGGGTGAATCCATAATTAAGAGAATTATAAAGTACACTTCTGAAATTTAGAGGGATTAAATATTTAAACTATAGTTTATAAGTTATTAAGTAACTATTATAAAGTTTTGGGGCCAATTTGTAATTTTACTGGAAAGAATGGTGTAAAGCCGAGATTCATATAAGTTTATGGGTATATTAATGTATTAAGTATAAAATTTGACCTTGGTCAAAATGTTGACCGAAAACTTTGGGTTAAAATGATTTATGACATGAAATATTAAGTTTATAAAAGTTTTGGGCTGATTATGTAATTTATAAGAGTTTAAGTATAAAACCGGATCTTATATGGGGCAAAAGCATAATTTGTAGAAATATAAATGCCCACTTGGTAATTAAGGAAATTAAATATTAAAACTATAGTTTATAAGTTAATATGTAACTTATACAAAGTTTTTGAGGTAAAAATGTAATTATAAGAAACTATATGGCATGGCCGAAAATCAATGTGGCTAATTGGTGATTTATTAAAGTTATGGGGTTCAAATAATAAATACCTAATTTATAGAGGTGGTTTAGTGAATTAAATTAATTAAGGTAATGAAACTATGTATTATAATGCATTTTGGAGTATAAGGTAAAGTTTATGAAATAAATGAGGTTATAATATAATAACCAAAAAGTATAATGTATTTATGGGATTAAAAATATTTGTAGGTCCTATATGGATATTTAGGAATTCTAGAAAAGAAAATTATGATTTAAGGATTTATGAAATTTAAACTATATGATATACAAGTACAAGTAACCCATTTGTAAAAGAAATAATATTATTTGGGGTTAGATTGTAATTAATAAAAGATATGGGAAAAATATGCCCATGCGTGACATGTAAATATAAATTGAGGATTTATTAAGTGGTTATGTCATTTAGACGATTATATGTATGTATCATAAATAATACATGTGTATGAAATATATATTTTAGATTTTTAAGTAAATCAAAAGGCAATGGATGTAAGGAATTTAATGTGGAAACACAAAGTAATATTTGGAGCTATAATATATTTTAAAATAAAGTTAAGAGGAGGATTAATTAACATGTGACCAATAAATGTCATTGATAAAATTATAAATTACTATGTCATTTGGACAATGGTAAAACATGTAACATAAATGGCACATGAATATATAGTTATATACGTTAAAGGATTTAAAGATAAATCAAAAGAAATAACAAATAAGTTATACATCCAGTTATAAGGTAATTAAAAGAAATTACCACACAATATAAGTTTATAAATTAGGACTACATGTTTTGGAAATATACAACACCTTAACTATCAATAAGGTTAAGAGGTTAAAGAAAACTACCTAAGTATAAAGAAATAAACCTCACATGAAATAACGAATATGAAATCGTTTCATGAATCAATAAAATTATTATACAAGAGTTACATAAATTAACACTCTCAGTTAATCCTATTCTTGGACATTGTTTGACCAGACGTTGACCGGGAACTAAACAAGTACAGTCTATGGTGAACAGTATGGAATTCTTGCAGTCTGCTTTCTACCGGATTACACCGGCTGGTGTGCTATTTGTTGTTTGAAATAACGACCAAGATAATTGTTGTAAAATGTTGTATTACTCTTGTGCACTGTTGTGTTAGTCTATGTGCGTGATATTGCTAACTGTAACGTGTATGTTCCACGCTTACAACACTACATTACCAGTGGATTAAATACCTGCGTTTTATTATACCTAGAACTTGTACTCAAGTTTCCACTAACTTCACTTTATAACAAACGTCGTTGTCCTAAACGTGACAACTGACAATACACATTGTGTTCTTGCTTAACGTCCTTGAGTGACATTTAACTATTCTATACTACGAGAACGAGGAACCCAGTTGGATCTGGCCATGCATGCTACAGGAGTTGTACCTGTCTCAGGTCGTCTCCTATTCAATTTACGTCGCGACGGGAGTTTTGGGTGCACTATGTCACTCATCGGCTGCGTACCGGAATAGTTCAAGTTAAGAGGAAGACTTCACTTCTCTCGAGGGTTCGATTCCCACCACTGTCAGTACAGGAGTTAACTACGTTATCTTCTGAGGGATTTATTACCCACCTACTTGTACGAGAGTCCCATCTCGTCTAAGGGCTTATCATGCACGACCATCTTACTCCATGATGAAGGAGTTTAACGAGGTCACTATACCTCCACTGCTGTGAGGTACTCTTATAAACATGTTGGTCCCATTGTGAGGATCTGACTACTATCAAGCTATTCGAGAACATCTAACTTGACCTTCTGCAGTCTTGTTTTGTGTGATATTGCTATCCTTGTATGGAGACTTGTTATTATCATGTTATGCTTGTTTACAGTTTTATAAAAATGAACTGCATGTATTCGACAAAATAGTTGGTGTGGCCCAGTAGCTTGTGGGCTGCACGTTTTTCATACCGGCAAATTATTTGCTGAGCCGTTTCATGGCTAAACAATTCCAGGTACCTGAAGAATGAAGAGATTACCCGACCGAGTGCAGGTGGGGTAGAATTAAGACAGGGATCATTATTACCAGTGTCATTTTACAGTACTGTACTTTTATTATTGGTTTTATATTTTAAGCAGTTTGTATTCAGCGCTCAGACCGTATCATTTGTAAGTTATGTTGGAGTTAGCCTTGTTAGTCACATGGGTGACTAGCGGCGTTGTAGCACCACACGTTGTTATGTATATATTTTCCGCTGCATTTTCAATTATCTTTGGGAGCTATCATCGTTTAGGTTGTGGAGTTTCGGGTTGGGGTGTTACAGTTCCACTTAGTGTCCTCCCCAAGCCGATTCAAATCGGGAATTCGTCCCAAAATTCCATTTTCATTCCAGAACTCCCCATTTCCAAAACCCTAACTTCTCTCATCCATATCTCCCTCGTTTCTTGACCAAATCACTCCATTCCACTACCATTTTGCTCACAAAGCATTCCTCTTTCAATTCTGAGCATTTCCATACCAAGATCTCCTCATTTCGAGCACTTACGAAGGCTGAAACTTGCGTCCAAAGTCAAGTCCAGGGCGGACAGTTTTTCTTCCACCATTGTATTTGGGTAAGTTTTCTCTACATTTTGACTACTCATTTGTCCATTTTGGTGAAGAAATGAAGAAAAACGAAATTTGGAGCTAGGAAGAAGAAGACAATGGTGATTCTCGGGTCAAATTTTCGAAGTTTGATTTTTTTGTTTGAAATGGCCAACTAGCTTTAAAAAGACATTATAAAGCGTGAAAAGTTGATTTGGAAAGCTAAAAATACTAGTAATTGCCAAGAATCGCCCATTTCGGTTTAGTGCGTTTCAAGTGCGAAATGAGGTTTCTTGTGTTTCTAGCTCGTGGAATGTTTGAATGGTAGATCCTATGACTGATTATATAGTGTGGAGTGCATTTGAAAGCACGAGATTCATTGAAATTTGGGGGAAACTCTGTCAAAATTCCTACAGAATTATATATCTTTTATTTTGTTGAATCCTTAGGCATATCATGGAGGGTCGTAGGAGTTCCCGTAGGGTAGCTGAGGCTGGGGCATCAGGCTCTCAGCCACGTTACAGGCGCCGCATAGAGACATCCCCTACCTATGACCATACCCGTTTCAGAGGAGCTCAGTAGGAGCGCTGGTTGTATGAGAATTAGGATATTTCCATCCAATAGGAGCGTCTCTTCAGCGACGAGGTGATCGCCACTTTCGACCTCGATCACCTGTTTCAGCGCCTTCACTGGGTGGGGTTGCTTACTTGCCCGAAGAGCTATGTTAGAGAGTTAGTCATAGAGTTCTATGCTAACTTGGACCAGGACGATACTGGGGCTGTGGTATCTTATGTACGTGGTCAGCCCATTACTGTGGGCTTATATGATTTTGTGCATTTTTACGGCTTGCATCCTAGTGACCCTGAGCACAGGGGACTAGAGGCGATGGCAGCCTTGGAGAGCGAGGCACGCCAGTTCTATCTGCAGCACTCTACTCTGTCAGAGCGTGTTCGTTCTTCCACGAGGGATCAGCCAAGGAAGCAGGTGATCCTCCCCTTCGCATTACCTACTACTCTTGATAGGGTGTTATTGGAGGTCTTGTCCAGTAACGTGCTACCGAAAGCACGTAACGACGTCTCCGCTCGCTACTGCTACCTCATGAGGTACATTCAGCACCCACCTGACTCAGAGGAGGGCTTGATCCCGTTGTCGGTCTTGGTGAGAGACCACCTGATGGTAGCAGCCCGGGCCAGTCGCCACGCTTTAGTTTACCTGAGTTTCATTCAGTGGCTATGCGAGTGCGCACGGGTCCCGAAGGGGAATGATGAGTGGGAGCCTCTATATCCTTCCTACACCATGGAGATGCTGAGGTCCCTTGGTTACTCAGCCGATCAGGGTTGGGCTTTCCCACAGCAGGCCAGGGTCTTTTCTCAGAGACTAGTCCGGCCTAGACAGAGACAGCAGGCATCGGAGCCTGAGGATATCCCCCACCACGAGGACCCGTCTAGAGGGTATACCTACCAGGGTAAGGGATCGAACTACATGGACACTGGGTACCCTACACTACTCTCTTCCTACTACACCTTACCAGCTCCACCACCACAACCAGCTACGCTTGAGAGCTTGCAGAGGGATATCCAGTCTCTCCAAATCGCCCAGGGTCACATGGAGCGTAGGCAGATGCGCATGGAGGGTCGCATGGATGCTTTCATGACTCACATGTATTCAGCCTTCCGACGTCCACCTCCTCCATGGCAGTAGTTTTAGGATTTTGTATTTTCTCTAGGCACTTCATGTCCTTTTTCGTTTGTATCGTCAGACGTGAGTTTTCTTTTGGTGATTTTGTGCTTTGACATTTGTTGCATGTTTCATTTAACGTTATTTGAAAAATCCCTTGCATGTAAAAAATCATTGTCCACTATCACAAGTTAGTTATGCATCTTTGTTGTCAAAACAAGGTCAAAAACAAGTCGTCTCATCATTCCACCCACGTGTCTTACCACTTTACCTTCCCACCACTTCACCAAAGTTTAAACTAGAAGAAGCCTTGAAACAGGAAAAAAATGAATCATTCAACAATCACCTCCTCACAAGAGCACCCCACCACGTTTACATCACATGCAATCACCCTTCATAAATAACCTGGGTACTCAAAGGGCTTGTCAAGAAACCCCACAACAATACTAGGGGCAATCTGAGTTAAGGAACGATAATGTTTATTTATTTTGTTTAAACGTGCAAACAAGTCTCTGAGTGTACATTTCGCGAGAGTGCCTTGAGCGGTAAAACCAAGAATGAAAGAGCGTGTCATTCTTACACGACTCCAGAAAGATCACATTCAAAGGTGAGGTAAATGGCATAACTCCGACCGAAGGAGATAATTTGTAAATTTACGCTTAAACCTATGAAAAGTAACAAAGAACGGATACACAACTATTAGGGATGACGAAGCACCTAGGTACAGCACCACACAACCAAAAAGCTTGTGAACCCCGACATTACACCCTAGTCACCCCCACTGAGCTTTTCCTATATACGCCCTTTTCACAACATTACAAACTCCACAAAACAAGCCAGCCAATGATGAATAACCGACCTGGTGACCAAAGGAAGCAAGGAGCCCGACTTCAAAGCAGCAACTTCACAAGTCCAAAGAAGCAAAACTGCTACCAGCATGGCGAAACGATCCGCAAATGGTCCCAAAGTGACACAGGATCCAAATGAGCTAATATCAAAAACAGCTCTCAAAGTTCAAAAATGAGAAACACAAAAACCCCGAAGGAAAGGAGATTCAAAGAAAGGCAAACCTGAAAAGCCTCGAAGAAATCCAAAATGGGAAGAAAGAGAAAAGGTGCAAAGAACAACCCAAAAGTCCCAAGCGAAGTCATCACGAAGTAGCCAAACGACTTCAAGACAAAGAAGGCAAGTTCGAGAGAAGGTGCAAGTTGCAGCTTTGGTCACCCTTATAGCTCCACATATCCTAAACATCCCTCCTTTGTCCTGTTGTCATTCATCACACCCCTTAGCCACGTTACAAGCTTAAAAGACTTTCGACTTAATAGTTGTGAATCCAATCACGTGAACGTAACAGGTTGAATGCGTAAATCTAACAAATGTCAAATTCAATGGTTGAGATGTTTTGACCAAAATGAGAGCATGACTGTAAGCATTAAACACTTTGAGTGTAGGATAGAAAGCACCACATCAAGATAAACCCTGACCTTGTGAGGATGAGACTTGTTTTTCCGCAATTAATCAAAGAAAATACTGGTGGCAATCGATCGTTCCGATCGATTGCCATAAAATCCTAAAAGAACTCGAATTGCTTTAAGGAAAAATGCTGGGGGAAATTCTTGGTCCCAACAATTGCAACAACAACACCGATTGAGACCCAAAAGCCCGAAACCTAAAGGTTCAAACCCTTCTCACATCCTCAGGCCCGTCCTAAGCCCTTCCTTCACATTCATGCACCCACAGGCTCGTCTTGAGCCCTACCATCTCCAGGTTTGACATAAGCCCTAATCCTTTTACATTCATTTATACCCATCACACACTTGACTCACTTTCACCTAGATCCAACCTTTAGGCTCGTCATAAGACCTAGATCCAACCTTTAGGCTCGTCATAAGACCTAGATCCAACCTTTAGGCTCATCATAAGACCTAGATCCCACCTTTAGGCTCGTCATAAGACCTAGATCCCACCTTTAGGCTCGTCATAAGACCTAGATCCAACCTTTAGGCTCGTCATAAGACCTTGAACCATCCGTTAGGCTCGTCATAAGACCTAGTTGCATTCCTTTAGGCTCGTAGTAAGACCCTTTAGCTTACCCACTCTCATCAAACATATTGCTTTCATCTCATTCATATACGCTCATCATAAGGCCTAGTTGCATTATCCAAGCGCGTCACAAGACCTGGCGACATAAAAGTTGGCGAGGTGATGGCAATAAATCCTCCTGTGTTATGTCAGCTTACTTTGGGATCAACAAATGGTGGGCAAAGGCAATAAGTCCCCAGGGTTTTTAGCAGGAGTTATCCTTGCACACCGGCTTGGGGGGCGATGGCAATAAGTCCACATTGGGTCCAGTTAGGAGCATTGGCACGGGTTTCGGTCCCCAGAAGCATCCGAGCATCATTAACATCATTAACATCATCAGCATCATCAGCAACAGCATCATTAGCATCGTTAGCATTTCTGCATTCTTGCATTTGCATACCACCCAGTTTTCACATCCTAGGTAGTCGGCGCCTTAGAATAGCTAGACACATTTTTCACTTATAGGAAGTCAACACCTTAGAATCGCTTGACATTGCTTTATTTCATTTTAATTATAGGTAGTCAGCGCTTTAGAATAGATTGACATCATTTCATTTATTATAGGTAGTCAACGCCTTAGAATCGCTTGACATTATTTCATTTTCGTCACCTAGGTAGTCAACACCTTAGAATAGCTTGACACATTTTTCACGTATGGTAATCAGCACCTTAGAATAGCTCGACAACGTTTTATTGCTTAGGTAGTCAGCGCCTCCGAATAGCTGGACGTAGTCAACTCGGTTTCGGACAACATGGAGGATATTGTGAAATCCAAAATTTTGGGGCATCACTCAAGCATCAACCAGACTTTTCATATTCATTACAAAGTCTAGTTGACGGGGGGCAATCTGTTATACCCAAAATTTTGTCCCCCCTGGTTAGGGTCTATGAGGTTTTGGTGTTGTGAGGGGCACTTCAATCAAGTAATGAGAGATTCCGGATCGATCGGCGCATTCCGGGACATGGGGGAGCAGTTTCGTCATCGTTAGGGGCGTTTTCATAATTTTTAAGGCTCCCAAGACCTCCTATAGGCTTTCTCTCTCCTTCGAAGGATGCTCGAATAAATTCAAAATGCTTTGAAATTTTAACCCAAGATAGAGGATGACATTTTCGGCATAATGGCGTTGGAATTTTGACTTTCGAATTTCCAATAATTTTCTAGCAATTTCTGATCGAATCTGACGAGAAATTGAATTTAAAATATTCCAATATCCAAAAAATTCGATTCCACTTTAGAAAAATTAGAAATATTGTCCTTTACCCATGTTTAAAATTTCATAATCAAATTCCTTTTGGTAGCCCTTGAGCTAAAACATCGGTAAATCTCGGTTTTTACCGGATTTTTCTATCTTTAAGGAAGCCTATATAAGGAACCTTATCCTTTGATCAAATCAGAACCTCAAGAACCCTAGACTCTCAAAGAAGGCAGCCGTCTCATTCTCTTCACGTTTTAACTCCATAGCCACAATCAAACACCGAAATCTCATCAAAATCAACACCAAAACACATTCTTCAACTCCTATCACATCCATAATCATCAAACCACCACCAAAACGTGAAGAACACCACCAATTCTCAATAGTCAGAAGCTGGGTTCAAACTCAATCCAGAACTGAGATCATCGAGGCACCGAAAGAATCCCGACGTGAAGAGGAGCCAAAACAGGTTATAATCGCACTTTTCTAAAACCTTACAACTTTATCAGTCTTCAGTAAAATTTTGGGCTCAAACCAACCTTTTTCGGCTTCTGTATTGCTAATTGCTTTTGCTTCTGCCTTGTTACTTGTTTGTCAAGTTTCGTGCATAATTCAACTTCAAACTGCAATCTTTCAATTACTAACGTATTGTATACCTTTCAAGCTACACGTACATAATTTTTTAGCCGAAAACACCTTCGGGAACCAACAGAAAACCCTTGTCCGTGGTTGGTCCGTGACCTCGGACCTCTGGTCCGGGACCATGGACGGGTTGTCCGTAGCCACGACACCCACGGACGGTGGCGGGATTTTTAAATTTTCAAAATTTAGGTTTTCTAAAATAATGTCCGGGCCCACGGACATCCTGTCCGTGGCCCCGGACTTTTCAAAATTGTGTTTTTTGTTTAATTCGACTTTTATGTTCATATAGGTTAACTAGGGTCCGTGGGTTCGGACATTAGGTCCATAGCCACGAACGAAAACAAAATTTGACCTAATTCTGCCTCCGAAACCCTATTTTTGGAATTTTTTAATTTTACTTTAATTTTCTGTCAACAAATGCTAAAAAACACAAAAAAACAGAAGCTTGCGCACTTAGGTTAAAACGACTTGTAATAAGCCATAATTAAGCTAAGTAGAGAAAAAACGACTTCTAGGTGTAATGAAAGTAATTGAACCCTAATTAAGTCGAATATCAAGCCCCTAAACCTGAACTCTCCTTTCCTAATTTGATCTAGGTTAAAATTAGGTGGCGACTCATAATAGGTTCCAGTGAGCTAGCATAGGTTTTAATAATTATGGTAATATGACTTAGTTATTAAACTTAGGTTATAAGTGGACCTAAAACCCGATCAGATCCTAATCAACTCAAAATCAACCAAGGATAGGGTTTAAAAATCGAGGCTCACAGGTACTTCTCTCGGAGGGTCAGCAGGAGCCTCATATCTTTCCTGCCTTTCCGGGTCGTGCCTGGGCAGGGGAGGGAGTTTCCCTATGAACTCCTTGCTTAATCTAACAGTCTTGACCACTTCCCCTTCCGGGAGATCCTTCATAATGCGCACCTCGCATACTCGCGCCATCTTTTGGATCCCTCTTACCGTCACCAACTTCCCTGGTCTGGTCAGGTATTTCATTTTCAAGTGATGAGTGCTGCATATGGCTCTGAAGGCGTTTATTCCGGGATGGCATAGGTACATGTTGTATCCAAAAGTCCAGGTAGTATAAAGGCTATTAGCCTTTCCGTGCGTCTCTCGTCCCCTTGGCCCAAAGTGATCGTGAAATGTAAATTTCTTGTTGATTTGGCGGAGATTCCTCCTATGAAGCCCCCTAGCACTGAGTAGGGATTGATCTTGTCCCCTGGTATCTCAAGCTTTCTTACTACTTCTGCCGAGATGACATTAGCCCCAGCCACGCTGTCGACCAGAATGTACTCCATTATACGGTCATTTACCTGCGCCTTGATGACGAGCGGGTCGTTGTGTGGATATACAACTCCATCATCATCTTCTTCAGTGAAGTAGACATGAAGAAGCTTTTCTTGTTTAGCCATCTTCCTCTCGGGGAGCTCTTGGTGCACCTCATGGATGTACCTTTTTCTTTCGTTCAGGGTCAGCGGGCCTACTTCTAAGAAGAGACCTGTAGGTTTTCTTAGGGGAAATTATCATTAGTTTTTTGCCGTTTAACACATATTGTTGTTTTTCCTTAGTTATAAGTAAATGCAAAGAAAGCAATCAAAGTAAACACATGTCATTGATAAGGTAAAAACGATTAGCTCCCCTTTCCTTTGGGGTAAAATACTTCATGTTTTGTGAAAGAGACTTTGACTTCCTATTACAGAGCTGTGATTACCCCGAAGGATTTACTATGATCTAGCTCCGGATGGATTCCCTCCTCCTACCTGGCTCGAGAATACTGGTTGTTGGAATACTGGGCACTCGGTTGCCTTTGTTGGCCGGACTGGTGCTTTCCCTTCTTCTTGTTTTCGTCAATTGTCCTCAGCTCCTTCGCAAGAGGTCTAAGGAGGAAGTTAAGATAAGCTTGGAAAAACAAGGTAAAATGCTTACCTAATGGTGGTTTAAGGTTTAAGGGGTGGTATTTAGATAAGTACTAATGTAGCTTATAGCTTACATTAAGTAATGGGTTATATAACCTATGAAAAGAATTTAAACAAGCTTATGAACTTGTGACTAAGGAGCCAATGGGAATGAGTTAGAAATATAAGTTTAAGAGGGATTTTAAGAGCATTAAAACTACTATGAGATTGATGGGTGTATTCGTAGATTGAAAGCTTATATATGTGGGAAATTCAGTGTTTAAGTTTAAGTCATTTAAGGGCCTAAGAGCCATGTCATTTAAGAGCCTTAGTGCTATGCAATTTAAGATTATTGCACTATATTGAGTTTGTTGTGAATGAGTTGATTTGGGTGAGAAAATAAGATGAGAAAGGACTTGGTGTGTGTGAGATTATTGTGTGAGAAAAATAATGCATTTGGGCATGAGAATATACTAGAGGAGCTATGGCAAATTTGAGTAGAAAACTAAGTGTTTAGGTGGTGGTGGTGAGTTGATATGACCTAGGATTCACTAGGAGTCATTAGAAGGAACTAGAGTGGAAATGAGTTAATTAAGGAGTTCTTGAGGCTTTGAATGGCCTGGAGTTGTCTAGGAGGAATTAGAGGTTAGGTGGGTGTATTAAACACACCAAAATCATTTGATGAGGAATGCTAAGACTTGAGCAAAGATTTGGATGGAAAGGTGTATAATGCTTTAAGGTGATTTAGGTATGAACTAGAGAATAAAACAATGAGGAGTTTGGATAGCTTGTGTAAGTGTGATGATGCTAGTAGTGGACTAATGAGGTTTAGTTTAGATGGTAATGAGTGGACTTAGGTGATGGAAGAGAAAGGTGTGGGAGAATGTTGTCAAATGTCAAGGAAAATGACTAGGAATGTAAAAGAGCATATGATCATGAGAATGGTGAGTAAGTGAGTAAAAGGAGATGGAAATGTCCAAGGAGGGTGTAGGATAGTTAAGGTAAAGAAGAACAAGGTTAAGGTGCTAAGAATATGGGGGGAAATGCATAGGTAAGTTCATGAGTTTAGGTTGATGAGTAGAAAAAGGAAAAGAAAGGAATTGTGTATGGACATGCAAGATAACCTTGGAAGGTTTGGCAAGCAAAGAGGGGATGCAATAATGCTTAGGGAGAAGTTACATTGATTGGGAAGGAAACACTTTGGATGGTTAGAGTTTTAGACAAAAATAACATGTTGGAAAAATAAGGAAATAAGTAACAAGTGTTAGAAATTTTTGTAAGGATTGAGAAAATGGTTAAGGAGGTTTTAAAGGATGTTCTAAGGTGAGTTTAAGTGCCTATATGGCATTAAGACATAATGGGACACTTGTGGAAGAGTTGGGCATTTTTGCAAGAAAGGAGATAAGTGTTTAAGGGTGTAGAAGATGAATATTCTGGCCTGTCCGAACTTCCGTCCGAATTTGGAAGCTCGGACATGCCCTGTTGCGATTAAAATTTTTGAGTCTCGACTAGAGTCTGAACTACCGTTCGGACTTAGATGTTCGGACACTTGAAATTCTTCCTTTGATTTTTCCTCGACCTATGTCCGAACTTAGGGAAGTTTGGACACATGTTTGGACACACGTCTGGTTGCACCCTTTTGAGTCTCGACTTGCGTCCGAACTTGGTAAGCTCGGACACAAGTTCGGACGCGGTGCTGTTTTGACCAAAAACATTGTTTAAGGTTAGGAAATGATATCCAATGGTGGGGATTGATATGTAATGATGATATACGGTTGTTAAAGACATGTTTGGTGGGTAACAATGATAATTAAGTGGGTGAATAAGTATAAGTTATGAGGAGAAGTGATTCACTTAAGATTAAGTTTATAAGAACTTAAGTGGTGTTAGATGGGGATCATTAGTGACTAAGTGAGTTAAGTAAGTTAGCTTTATTGGAAAAGTAATTAACAACCTAAAATTGAATGAATGTTTTAGGGTTTGAGAATTTGGACTCCAGAGAAGAGTAAGCTACCGAACGACCAGCGGTGGATGGTACAGTTCTTCTTGTGACCTGCTTGCTAACGAGGTGTCCCTCGGCTTGTGTGCTATTTGCTTTTGTGTGCTCACTAAACAAGATAAAGCATGCATCTGGAACATTATGTTTATTGTATTGTTGTGTGATGTTTGAAAACTAACACAACTTAATGTGAGAACTTACTAACCAACGTTTAGTAAGGAATTGAGTGAGACTAAGGAACGCTCCCTAATATAAGTTTGTTATAAACCGAAAGAGGTTAACCAACAAACATTGTCTTGTGACTTCTACTAACTGGAACTTAAGGGGGGAGTGAGGAACCCGGGACTGACTCCGGTCATGCATGCTAAGGAAAAAGGGGGTCGGTATCTATAGCAGATCCGACTTCCGCTTAAAGACTTGTCTTCGGACTTGTTGCCTAGGGTCGGTTGCCGGCTCAGCTATGTTGGACATACAGTCCAAGGTAGGAGGCATTAAGATGGTGCGGTAGGATCACATAAATCCTAAATTATAAGATAAGTTGTTTATTCAACCAATGGAGTTAATAGCTCATTGGCTAGGGTTGCTTTTGACCCGACAAAAATAAACATTGAGGTAAGATGCAATCATTTCTATTTAAAGAGTGGTTTGCATTCTAAGATTAAGATAAGGTTTGAGATAAGTTGCAACCATTCCTTTTTAAAGGATGGGTTGTATTATAAGACTAAGATAAGCTACATCCATTCCTTTTTAAAGGATGGTTGTTTCTAAGGCTAAGATAAGACTAAGATTGAGGTAAGATAAGGATGGACTAAGATTAAGAGGAAACATAACTTAAGGAGTTAAATAATTAACTCTCTAATTAGGGGAACACATTTAAGTCGTTCACTATGATTGAACTTTGATTGTTCATATTTGGATTGTTGTTACTGCACTTTCTATTATGTTGTGCATCTAATCAACCTCCATGCTATCGACAATTAGTCGTCGTAGCCACGTTAGCTTGGGGGCCATGAGAGGATCGTACCAGCATTCGTGCTGACCCCCTTTGGGGGCTGTTTTTACTACACAGGCGAACGTCAGGAGGCGGCCGTCGCGAGAGTAAGAAGGGGTACAAGCGTTACGGGTTAAGTGTGGCCTACGAGTTGTGCATGTACACTCGTATGGCAATTTGAGTTAGTAAAGTGTATAGGTTGTGAGGGGATTGTAAGAAGGATATGTATTGGGTTAAGATTTGTATGTACTAATGTTCGGTATATTTTGTAGTCAGACCGTGGCAAGGTCTTGGAATGTATTTGAATCCGCTGCAGAGTTTGTATATATGGTGATAAGTTTGTGATAACCACGATTGGATCGAGATGGGGTGTTACAGGAATGGACCAACCTTGTGGACCAAACTTGCAAGGTCGGTCGGAGTAGAATTTTGACGGTAATATGTTCTGGAATGGACCGACCTTGTGTAAGGTCGGTCGGTAAGGTCGGTCGGACCAAAAACATTGTTTAAGGTTATAGGATGATGGGGATTATTAAGTAATGATGTTATAAGATTGTTAAGGACATGTTAAGTGAGTTATAATGACAATTTAGTGGGGGAAAAGTTGTATTAAAAATGTAAAAGTAAAACAAGTTAAAAATGTGAAGTTATTTAACTAGTTAACGGGGATAAGTTATGAGCATTAAACTTTAAACAATCATGGTACCCCGATGTTAATAAAAGTAAATGTAATATTACCAGTTGTTCGAGAATGGTTCGAGGAACATAAGCGGACATGATAGAGTGGACTCCGGTGACAGGTATGGTTTTCTTGCAACCTGTGTCCTACCGGATTACACCGGCTTGTATGCCAATGAGTTTATAGTAATTCATTTATGTGGCATGTTCAATTCCGATACCGTTTAACCTCGAAAATGTTATACCTTAGCTAACCAAATCTAGGATCACATAAGAGAACGGTATCTGGATTTAACGACCCAAACCATGGGGACGTTCTAACCACGGCTATGCGTGAGTTAATTGTGTGATGTTTGTGTGTGAATGTATGGACCTCCCTTGTGTGTTTAATCCAGTTGTAATAATGTATGGTGTATGGATGTGATAGGTTCCACAGTGGAGCCCTTAACTATGTTTATATATATTATGGGGGGGTGAGGAATCCGGTCGTTCTGGTCGCGCGTTGTTTGGGAGTGGGTATCCATCCTTGCTTTACCTTCCTCTTTGTTATGGTTGTTTTTCCTTCTTGGATTACAATCTCCCACTAGCTTACTCCAAAGCTTAGCTATTCTGACTTATGATCGGTTTAGGGGGAACATGTGTTTGTGTGGTGTGTTCGGGTCACTAAACCCGAACCATCTTAACTTAAGTTACTCGTCCGACTATTGAGACGGTAATGAGTGTTGTATAACGAGTTTATTATGAGGGTGACATCATTCTCTAGGCTCACCAGTGAATTAACTATGTTTGGGTCGGTTCCTAAGAGAACCGTTCCCGTTATGTTATGTGTTATGGTTGTACTGCAATTCCCATTGCGATGTTATGTTATGTGCACGTTGAAACGTGAAAAGTGTTGTTGTGTGGTGTATGTGGATCATGGATATGAATCCCAGTTTATAAAGGAGACGTTTAAGGATAACCCGATTAATGGGTAAGTATCGTCTATTAAAGAAGTAACTCCATTAGAGGAGAAACACTCTAAGGTTAATGAAAAACAAGGAGTGATTTGTTAAGTGTAGATGTGTTATCTGTTTGTTGAGCCCATTGTGGTGGAATGTTATGTGTTGTGTGTTTATAGTTTACATGCATGATTCAAACATAATCAACCGCATGCTAAGACGACAATTAGTTGTGCGTGGCCCGGTAGCATGCGGGCTGCGGGATTACCATACCAGCAAAGGTGCTGAGCCCCTGGGGGGCCACCCTTTCTCTTCTTTTCCTATTTCAAGTACAAGGAGCTGGAAGCCGTTCGAGAGTAGGACGGGGTGGTCGTTTGTACATGGGTAATCATTTAAGTTGTACGTGTGCAGTAGGTGTAGTAAGACCGAAACTGTTGTCGGCATTAGCTTGTGAATACTCGGTACAGTTGAAAGGTATGTGTATGTTTTGTTGTTAATGGAAAGAGTCAGTAATGTGTAGTCGCTCGGGAATCTAGTCCATCAGACCGGTACAATGTATATGTAATAGCCTTGTTAGCCACGTGGGTGGTTAACGGCGTGTAACACCATTGAATTAAGTAATGTGTTGAGTTAAGTTTTCTGCTGCAGTTTGATGTTAAGTGTACGGTTATAGTTGGGGTGTTACACCAAAACTACACATTCTTACTAGCTTTCCAACAGCGGACTACTATCTGTAGACACCAAAAATTCTCACCCCATAAAACAAGTTCTGAAATAATAAATAAAATATAAGGGTCGTCACATTTCTTTTCAAAACATATTAACGTGCGTGCCAAAACGAAATTATCATTTTATGACAAATTTCTCAAACCAATTTTTAAAGCATCTGTTTTCAAACCCATCCCTTTTCGTTACTTACTTATTTTACCATTTCATTTTTGATTTATTTCATGTAAGCTGGTTTCATTTTACTCGCTTATATTATTTTCCTATTCGTTTTATCTCGGTTCATGCTATTTTGTTACTTGTTTATTTGATCTCATTTCAATTTATTGATACTTTTAATTGTATTTTCTTTATTAGTACATGTTTTTATTTTGTCTTTATCATTATTATTTTTAGATTTTTTAAAATCATTTTATGTATATTTTCACTATTATATTCTCTCATCTCATTTTTATTATTTGTTTGTTCTATCTTATTCTCCGCTACTCGTACATATCTAATTCAGTTTTAATTTTGATTACATTTACTTGTATATTTATCCACATCATATTAGCACTATTTCATCATTTTATGTACATATTGTTATTTTATTACTTTATCATAATTGTTATGAGTATTATTGTTATTCTGATTATTCTATCTCATTTACTGCTGCGTACATATATCTATAGGTGCATGTATTCCATAAGAAGATAGTAGTAGTATCTTGGTTAAGGCATCTCTATTTGTTCAAATTACCCCAGTTTTGAATCAATCCAGGTGACATTTTCCTGTCTATTTTGAAACCAGCATTTTACACCTTGGCTGTGTTCAGCCCATTACTTCCTGTAACACCCCAACTACAAATAACACACTTAACAACACTTTGTAGCGGAAATCACAACTCACCACATAACTCAACTCTTTGGTGTTACACGCCGTTAGCCACCCACGTGGCTAACAAGGCTAACATACATACATTGTACCGGTCTGATGGACTAAACTCCCGAGCAACTACACATAAATCCCGTTCCATGTCCAACAATCATTATACACTTACATTACAACTGTACCGAGTAATTACCAACTAACGCCGATACATTTTCGGTCTTACTACACCTATAATACATCCACAATTCTCATGACTACCACATACAAACACTACCCCGTCCTACTCTCGAACGGCTTCCAGTTCCTTGTACCTGAAAAGTATGGGAGCCCCCAAAGGGGGTCAGCACCTTTGCTGGTATGGTAATCCCGCAGCCCGCATGCTACCGGGCCACGCACAACTATTTGTCGTCTTAGCATGCGGTTGATTTATTTCAAACATGCACAAACTCACTCAACATAACAACATACTTCACTTTATATCATACACAACTTAATTTCACTCTTCTTAGAGTACATGAACTTCACTTAGGGAGTGCCAGGGTGATATAAGCCCGAGCACAACATACATACATTTTCTTTACTTGAGTGGCGGCCTCATATAGGACCGATCACAACATACGTAATTTCCCCCTAGCTCCAATAGTGATGAGGTAGGTAAGCCTTGGTTAAGCTTGTGGGTGGTTGTAATTCAAGGAGGAAAAACAACTGTAACATAACAAAGAGGGAGTCGAAGCGAACTTAGGCCTCGACACCCTACCAACATTATACATAATTTCCCTCCTAGCCCGATGTGGAGGTCGGGTAGGCAAGCTTTGGCTAAGCTAGTGGGAGGTCGAAATCCAATGAAGGAAAACAACCCTAACATAATAGGATGAGAGTTAATTCTCATATATGTATTAACTCCCAAACAACACGCGCGACCGGAACAACCGGATTCCTCTCCATACATAACATATACTTATTAGTTAGAGGTTCCCTTATGGAACTTATCACATACACACTTCACATAGTGTTACTAACTCGGTTAGACACATAAGGGGTGTAATATCCCTTTTTAACAAACATGGATAACTGTATCCAATAACAACAACAACATATCCAACAAGCCACAAACATCACACATAATCACAACATACACTAACGCACGGATAGCCGTAGTTAGAACGTTCCCATGGGTTGGGCCGTTTATTCCGAATACCGATCTCTTATGTGAACCTAAGGTCGGTTAACTATTATTTAACACATAACTAAGGTTAAGCGTATCGGAATTAATTACGCCACAATAATGAATTACTGTAAACTCATTTCATGCTTTATCTTGCAAGGTGGCAAACACACAGAAAAACACATTGGCATACAAGCCGGTGTAATCCGGTAGGACACAGGTTGCAAGAAAACCATACCTGTCACCGTGGGGAATTACTTTACCGGGTGTTCTCACGTTCCTCGGTTCACACTTGTTCCTCATGTCTTACTCTTGAACCACTATTTACATGTCAAATGGTTCAATTAATATTAAGGCGTTACGGTAGGTACATAGTTGCTACTCCCGTACTTACCCCGTTATCCCGTTATTTCGATTTAACTTTGTGTACTTAAACTCACAACTTTCTCAATCACTTCCAACACTTGTTTATACTTCTAATGGCCTTTAAAACTCACCAAACAAGGCCTAATCAACATCTAAAACCCATTACCATTCCTTCCCACCATAACAACCCTTAAAAACACTCTCTGGACACTTTTTAACATGGTCCGGGTTTGTGTCCGGGGTTACAAACCCGGACCAACCCTGGAAAACACGTTCTGGACATTTTTCTATGTGGTCCGGGTTTGTGTCTGGGTTTACAAACCCGGACCACCCCCTGGGATGGTCTTCTGCCATGTTTTTGCTATGGTCCGGGTTTGCATTCCGATTTGCAAACCCGGACCACCTCTGGAACTGTCAAAATTTACAGTTTTTGATCAGTTTTCAACTCCTAAATCACCTCTAATCATTTCCTAAACTTTCCACATGCTTCCTACATGTTTAAACACTCTAAAACATGCACTAAACCACTTCAAATCCTTGATTACTTCTTACTTCAATTCTTGGTCAATTCTCTGTAAAACTCCATCTTCCTGTTACACTTTTGCACTCTGTTGCATTTCCTAGCTTCCATTTTGATAGCTCTTACCTCCTACCAAACTTACCAAAGCACTCAACAGCCATACCAATTCATTCTTAGACATACACCATTCTAAAACCCAAGTCCAAACTCCATTTCCAAGATTACAAGCACTAACTCTTTACCTTGAAATTTCAATGCTTTACAACACTCATTTACTACAGATTTCATACACTCACATATTCATCCTCCATTAAACATTTCAAGGTTATCAAACATCTCTACTCAACCCTATACACACCTAGCTCCTCCAGTTCACTAAGTCACCTTAAAACGCTCATTTCCTATCGAAATTTCGCCATAACCTCCCCATAAAGTTAACATCTTCCAAAACATCAATTCACAACAATTGACATTCCTAATCTAGCCACACCCTTAAAGGGTCCTACCAGCACATAATAAATCCTCAAAGTCCATCAACAATAACATAACTCCAAAATTCTCAATAAACCACAATATGGCCACAACTCGAAACACTTGGCCCCAAGGCCCTTTAATTCACAATTAATTTCACAAATACCTCAAATCAACTAAACACATTACTTTCCGTACTTTTGGGTTCATTATTCAGTTTAACCCATCCCAAATTCTTAAACAACCAAGATAGTTATTAAGGTAGTTTTCTTACCTTAAATTCACAAGTCTCTCCTTAATTCTCCTCTTGCTCCTCATCTCCTCCAAAAATCGGTTAAGAGGGTATGGAGTTTCCAAGCTCCATCCCAACATCCAAGAACACAAAACACACTAAATTAATTACCTAAACCCTTGGAATATTTCAATTCAATCAAAGGGCTAGAACACAAAGTTAGGGTTTACCTTTGTGAAGCTTTCAAGAGGGATTTTCACCCTTGAATCAAGAGGGGAACTTCTCCACCATTGAAGGGTCAATTTGGAGCTCAAGAACAAGGAGAAAAACATCACAAAGGGGTAAAAATCGGTCACCAAGGAGAGAGACAAGAATGAATTTTTCAATGAAATTTTTACCTTAGAAGGAAGAGGAGACTCCAAGCTATAAGGTGATGTGCTTTTCTCTTCAAATGGAGAAAACCCATATGGATGAAGTTCATCCTTTTCGAATTTTGAAAAGAGAGGATGATAGAGGATGATGAGAGGAAGAAGAATATGTATTTATTTTGTTGGTTGGAGCCTTAATGAAGCTTGGACATGGCATTGAAGTGAGGAAGCCATGGGAGGGGAGCTCAAAATCATTCAGGCCAGAGGGGAGGAGAAAAACGTTGGAAGAAGAAGAAAGAGAGGAAAGAGAAAAGGAAAAGAAAGTGAGGGAGGAGAGAGAGGGGGGGACCTTTTTACTTTTTACCTTTTGACTTATTTAATTAGCTAACTAGTCATGTGTGAGGGGGTTGTCTACTTAATAAAACCCGGCCCACTAATATATACACACTGGAACGTTTTCGTCTTTTACAGAAAACGCCCATTAATTTACCAGGTTTTAGCACTATTCACTAACCGGGCCCGTTTTCCGGAATTTTCTCGTTTATTTAATTTTAATGGTTATTATACCCCCATTAATGTTTATTTATAGTTATATGATAAACTATAATTTTTAAGGGGTCATTTGACTGTTTAAAGTCGCGTTTTTGGGTTTTCTCGAAAAACGCGCTTTAGACTCCGTTAGCGCTTTAACGCATTATTTGGATCCGTTTTCTTCCAGAATTTTTCCCACATATTCTTAGTATGTAATTAGGGTATAAAATTATATTTATAACCCTAGTGAAAGTTATATACCTCCTAAAATAATTAAATACGTATTTTCACGTTTTGTGACTTTTACGCATTTTCTTTTTCTTTTTGGTTTTCATTTCTTCACCAATGATCTTAAGGACTTATTTAGCCTTAGAAAATTATAATTACATAATTAATTAACACATTAAGGTTTGGGGTATTTCAATCTACCCCCCTTAAAAGAACTTCGTCCTCGAAGTTCACACTTCCCACACATCATTGGTTAGAATACGGGGATTACTTGTAACATAAAACTTCCATAACAAACATACTTTACATCACAACCTCGGACTTAACAGTCCGTGTAACACATCCATACATACATAACATGACATAACATACTTACATAGTATCCTCGGACTTAATGGTCCAGGTACCTTAACAACATTGTACATACATAACAACCCTTAGACTCTTATGTCTGGGTAACAAAACAACATTTAGACTCTTAGGTCTTGATAACACAACACTTCCGGAACTTAATCGCATTAGGACTCAAGGTCAAAATAATAATTATTACACATACCACACAACATGACATAGCATGTATATCAACCAGAAATTCCTTTTCCATCTCTTCATGGGTTCGAGACCCATGTTGAGTACATATACACTGTGATCCCGCAGAACCGGTCGCGATGGACACTCTGGTCCCCATTCCTTTGGGAGATCAAAACAATTGCATACATCTTTAAAATATACTTCTCATGTCACCGGTCCTAAGACAAAGGCTCATGCGTCCTCAGCTCGTGATCAAGTAGTAGGAAAGTACCCTCTATGAGGTTAAGTATAATGAAATCCTTTATTGGAAGGATACAAGTTGAAAATCCTCTACGAGGTCACATAAAGGTAGTCCTTCCTTTGAAAATACCACTTAAGAATCTTAAAATATTTATTGAAGTTTTGAAAATACCAATTGCAACTTTGAAACCCAATTTAAAATTCTTTTGAAAGCTCCATACAACTCCAAGTCCAATTATTGTTAACTGCATCTTATTCTTGATGTGATTATCTGTGACCACTTATAGGGAGTTTCAAGAATCATCCAACCCTAATGTGATCAGCATCAGTGTTGAACTATCTTTCCACCCCAATTTGTGTTCGGCTTCCCTTGACCTCATGATAATCAAGTTTCACCTCCCACTTCAATTTCAAACAACAACTAATTTAAACATATACCATTTTCTATCTTTTAATCCATCTAGTCGTAATCATTACATCTCCAAGGGATAGAACTCCCTCTATCAATCACCACCCAAATCCAACTTAATCCAGTTACCTAGGGAATCTTATTCTCACTAGGTTCTATGTCGGTTTCATACCTCTTCAAAATTCACAATATTGTATATATACATATGTCCATATATATATTTTTATCAAAATATAATACACAATATTACTTTTGGTATCATATGAACATACATAGTCGGGGTTTAGTTCCCCGGGAGTTTTCTACTCCCTTATACATATATTTTCACACATCTCTTAACAAAATAACACACTTATCACAATGGTATTCGCATCTTCAGTGAGCAATTACCATAATTAAACCATGAATGAATGCGTATGTTTATGTAACACACGCACCAATCATCAAAACAAATCATTTTGTGCTATGCACACCATAGTTCACGTACACTTGTACGGTAAAACATACTAAACGGTTTTGCACTCTACCCCCCTTAAAAGGGATTACGCCCACGTAATCAATTACTTAATCACTGGTTTATAACGTCCTACCGTCGTGAAGTGTTTTATCTCCATGCGGTTTATTACACAATGTGTTCTGGTTTGAGGATCTTAGCCATATTGGCGGTTTAGTCCCTAACCAAGAATTCTCCTTACAGTTTATTTGCTTCATAACCAGTTTCGATTCTGGCCTGTGAAACTTCTAGGCATTAATAATTAGCCATTCACTCATATTCACAACGCACATCCAACACTTGAATCATTGGCTCACTAGTTTCTGCCGCGCAACTCTTGATAACTTAGAGCTTAGTTTGCCCCATATATTATTCTTACTATATTGTACATCCCCGATTATCACCTTTATCTTGGTAATAATGGATTCTCAACCGACGCGTGGTATCACTTACCATGAGCGAATTCGGTGAGTTACAAACTTTCCATTCATTTCCATGATAATTTACTGTATTCCACAATGATTTACCTGGTTTCTTCTGACTTACTGTCGGTTAAGTTTGAGCTACTACCTTTTGTGTAGTACTCTGTCGGTTACTTCCAACACTTGAGGTATACTCCATACCGATATTTAACAATCGTGCTACTGTAGTCACTTATGTCAACCAAGTACCTTTGATTGGTACGACCGTGCTTTGCTTATGCATCGGTTTTATCACATCACAAGTCTTGTCTTTCTATCACATTTAACATTTCTCGAACTTCCTAGCTACCTCACTCGATCATTACTGCACGAGAGCCATACCAAAACACTCAGTTATACAGAGTGCAGAGGCGTAAACTCTTGACAGTAAATCTCTTATGCGATTGCAATAGGAATTCATACTGTTTTTCCCTATCACATAGTATCAACCACTGGCTTAGTGCTCAGTCTGTCTATCATCACTTACTTGTATGTCCATTGAGTTTCACCCATAACTGGTCTTATTTGCCACATTATTATTTAACAATACTTATACAACGGTCGCTTACTGCGCCCCGTGCCCTTACTCATTGTATAACATTAACTTATACTGCATCCGCTATTATATTAACTTCTGCCGTTACACTGTGTCTTGCCACTTATTTGGCTGACTTCTGAACACACTATTGTTTTTGAGTCTCTATGCTCCTTGAGCGTCGTTCATTACACATTTAGCATCCCACACCTATGGTGGTGGCTATTTGACTCTTTTTTTTCTTCATCTGATCTCCACAACTGGTACAAATACTTCTTTCGGTTTATTCCTACTCACATCATTCTTGGGTAATGACAGCGTGGTCAACCCTTAACATATTCCCTGAACTCTGTTCGCATAACTACCGCTGTTGCGGTCTCACATATCACGAGGTATCCCCACTCTTGAAGCAGTGGTTCGTTATCTGCTTACTTACTTATATAACATAAATCTCTGCGGTCCATAACCTTTCCTTAACACATTCCACTTGTGGCTTATAAGCCTTATTGTCTCGAGCTCTACTCATTGTAGGCTGTTCACACACATTTACTTCTCCGTACATATTACACGTCTTATAGATTGTATTGGGCTCCATGACAAGGTCGTGGTTCCTTTCATGGAATGCTCCTTCAAGGATGTCAGACTTCCTCCTGACGACTTATGCTTAAACTGGTGTTAGTTTCAACCCTTGCGTTTCCGTCATGTTATCTCATTCAACCATTGTTGATCCAAACACCCTTTTAAGGATAGTTCCTGGGTGTTACTAGGTCATGCCATTACATCTGGCTTGTACTTGTAAGTACGTTTAATCAACTACATTGCCTCGCGTTCCTGGCTGATTCATTATCCTCTCCAGTGAGACTGATATCTCGAGTGATCATCTCGGATGTCATCCCGTTCATCGCACATCAACGTATCCATAGTAGGCATCTGCCTCACCATATTTAGGCTGGGTACTTACTCCAGCTATATGTTTCGTCCTTCAGGTTCCTTAAGGCCTATTCCATGTTTTCACTTACCAACCAGTGCACTTCGCACTCGTTCCCCTTTAAACATTTCCTTAGAATAAACTTACTAATTCCTTTAGTCTTCTTAACTCGACTGGTTTCCTTTACTTCAACCATACTTGGTAATCCATTTCTCTTGCTTGACTTTTACTTCGGACCGTAGTATGGAGTCGACTACTTCCCGTGTTCCAGGCTCCACTCGTATACATACGTGGGGTATCCTGCTGATACATTGCTACTTACCCGACTACCCCATAAGAAGGTTTGTCAGGCCCACAAGCTCCTAGCGGAGTGCGGTCGTCCCACATTACTGTTGGTACACTCGTAGTGTCCGTCACACGCCTAGGTGAAGTATTCTGTTGTCAGCTCCTCTTATATTATCCTGTGATAATATGCATTCCATGCTTCCCGAACTTAATCAAGGGAAGTGTATCCACTGTTATATTATTATGAACTCACTCCATTCCCTCGGGTTGTTACCCTTGGGTTTACCGGTCTCCATCCGGTTATGTTAAAGTAACTGGGTATCACTTACCTACCATATGGCACTGAGGCCGGTGTAGGTCTTCTGGTTTGGTTTCAAAGAAGGTTAGAAATAAAATGGGTTTGAAAGAAAAACTGGTTTTGAAAAAGAGTTTGAAAATAAATTTAAGTTGAAAGAAAATTTCTCATGGTTTCACCATGTTTTCTTGCCTTAACCAAGTCTAGCTTCCTACTGACTGGTGTATTTTCAATTACAGAGGTCAGGCTGCTAAGCCCTTCCACAGTTATGATGATCTCACTTAACTTCATGGTTCTTTACTAAGTACCGGTAGTTGTTTAAAATTTTATGTACAGCCTTGTTATAGCAGCACTTGCCATGGCAAGTGCGCCATGCAATCTGGTTATCGGTTCAACACACATCGGTTGCGGTATTGCTTCCGCTCACTCTGACATCAGTGGCCTTGTCGGCCCTTACTCTGATCTTACAGTGTTGACTATAAATCTTCTGGGTACTTCTCACTGTTTACACATGTTAATCATTAACTAGGGTAATTCCCATACTGGGAGACCCCTTTTACATAGCATTGTATCCTCTTCGTACTACGTTGTAGTTCCTTAATCGGTTGGTATACCGTTGGTGTGCTAGTTAACATTGTAGTCCCGAAGACACTCGTCCCGGGTTTCATTACTTCGCTTCTCCACTGTTGCACGATTGGTGCGTTGCAAGCTAGTTGTCCTCGACTGCTCAGCATGTCAACCCAGGTTGCCGGAAATTCTATTCCCTTATGCATAAGATTCTTCACTTTTCGCTACCTCATGCGGCAGACATTGTTAAAATGGAGACCGTCTTCGGGGTTCACATCTTCCGGAATCTACCGTATGACAGGTTCTCCATGCTTTAAGGACACTTAATAACAGCCAGATCGGGTATTCCCGAGTAAGAGAGGACTTCCATCTCTCTGGCGTTCTTCCCAAGTTATAAAATAGGGTTTGTGGAGGGCGGGATGGATATTGTAGGAATCCAGTACACACTGGTGTTTCCTAACTAGCGTACTTCTCACACTATCACTCAACCCTTAACCCAAAGTACTATACTCTTAACTCGGTACTTCCTAAGCTCGGTAATTCAGTCATCAAAGCGATACTTCGCTCTGATACCACTTTTTGTAACACCCCAACTACAAATAACACACTTAACAACACTTTGCAGCGGAAATCACAACTCACCACATAACTCAACTCTTTGGTGTTACACGCCGTTAGCCACCCACGTGGCTAACAAGGCTAACACATAAATACTTGTACCGGTCTGATGGACTAAACTCCCGAGCAACTACACATAAATCCCGTTCCATGTCCAACAATCATTATACCTTACATTACCAACTGTACCGAGTAATTACCAACTAACGCCGATACATTTTCGGTCTTACTACACCTATAATACATCCACAATTCTCATGACTACCACATACAAACACTACCCCCCTACTCTCGAATGGCTTCCAGTTCCTTGTACCTGAAAAGTATGGAGCCCCAAAGGGGTCAGCACCTTTGCTGGTATGGTAATCCCGCAGCCCGCCTGCTACCGGGCCACGCACAACTATTTGTCGTCTTAGCATGCGATTGATTTATTTCAAACATGCACAAACTCACACACATATCATGCTTATAAGCAAACATCCATTAATAGAATACATACACAAGGTTAGCACACTCAACATAACATACTTCACTTATATCATACACAACTTAATTTCACTCTTCTTAGAGTACATGAACTTCACTTAGGGAGTGCCGGGGTGATATAAGCCCGAGCACAACATACATACATTTTCTTTACTTGAGTGGAAGCCTCATATAGGACCGATCACAACATACGTAATTTCCCCCTAGCTCCAATAGTGATGAGGTAGGTAAGCCTTGGTTAAGCTTGGGTGGTTGTAATTCAAGGAGGAAAACAACCGTAACATAACAAAGATGGAGTCGAAGCGAACTTAGGCCTCGACACCCTACCAACATTATACATAATTTCCCTCCTAGCCCGATGTGGAGGTCGGGTAGGCAAGCTTTGGCTAAGCTAGTGGGAGGTCGAAATCCAATGAAGGAAACAACCCTAACATAACAGGATGGGAGTTAATTCTCATATATGTATTAACTCCCAAACACGCGCGACCGAACAACTGGATTCCTCTCCATACATAACATATACTTATTAGTTAGAGGTTCCCTTATGGAACTTATCACATACACACTTCACATAGTGTTACTAACTCGGTTAGACACATAAGGGGTGTAATATCCCTTTTTAACAAACATGGATAACTGTATCCAATAACAACAACAACATATCAAACAAGCCACAAACATCACACATAATCACAACATACACTAACGCACGGATAGCCGTAGTTAGAACGTTACCATGGGTTGGGCCGTTTATTCCGAATACCGATCTCTTATGTGAACCTAAGTGTGAGCCTCGATTTTAAACCCTATCCTATGTTGATTAAAGCTGATTAGGATCCGATTGGGTTTTAGGTCCACTTATAACCTAAGATTAATAACTATGTCATAAAACAATAATTATTAAAACCTAAGCTAGCTCACTGGAACCTATTATGAGTCCCCCTAATTTTAACCTAGATCAAATTAGGAAAGGAGAGTTCGGGTTCGGGGCTTGATATTCGACTTATTTAGGGTTCAATTACTTTCATTACCCTTCCTAGGTCGTTTTTCCTCTACCCAGTTTATTTACGGCTTATTACGAGTCGTTTTAACCTAAGTGCGCAACCTTCTGTTTTTTGTGTTTTTTAGCATTTTTTGACAGAAAATAAAAGTGAAAAGTGAAATTACCTAAACTAGGGTTTCGGAGGCAGAATTAGGTCAAATTTTGCTTACGTCCGTAGCCACGGACCAAAGGTCCGAGACCACGGACCCCAGTTAACCTAAATATGCAGAAAAGTCGAAATTGAAGGAAAACAAAAATTTGCAAAGTCCGGGGCCACGGACAGGACGTCCGTGGGCCCGGACATCATTGGAAAAAACCTAAATTTTGAATTTTTAAAATCCCGCCGCCGTCCGTGGGTGTCCGTGGTCTCGGACAACGCATCCGAGGTCCCGGAGGTCCGAGGTCACGGACCACCCACGGACAGGGGTTTTCAGAAGGTTCCCGAGGTGTTTTGAGCTCAAATTTTATGGGTGTGTAGCCTGAAAGATGTACAAGACGTTAGTGATTGAAAGTTTTCAATTTGAATTCGAATTAAGCACGAAACTTAGCAAACAAGTTATCTGACAGAGGCTTAAATAAACAGCAATACAGAAGCCTACGAAGGTTAGTTTGAGCCCAAATTTTGAGGCAAGACAGATAATACCGTGGTGAATCAGGGAAGTGGAGTTTCTACCTGTTTTACCTTCGGATTTACAACGTTTCTTCACACCGGGACTCGTCGAGTGCTCCGTTGATGGCAGACCCGAGAGGATTTCGACCCAAGCTTCTGGTTGTTGGTTGTTCTTGCTGTTCTTCACGTTTTAGAGGTGTTTTTGTGAGGTTTTGATGATTATTGGTGCTTTGGGGATTGGAAAACGTGTTTAGATGGTGATTTCGGGGGATTTTTGGTATGATTTGGGTGGCCGGGTGTTGGAAAACGTGAGAGAGAGAGGGGAGGCCGTGTTTTCTGACTCTCTAGGGTTCTTCAGCATGTGAGGTTCTCCTTTTATCCAAAAACCTATCCCCTTATATAGACTTTCTTAAAGATAAAGAGAATCTAGTAAAAGTAAGATTTTTCGATATTTTAACTGAGTAACTTCCAAAAGGAATTTTGCTATGAAATTTTAACCACATGTCAAGAATGGGTATTATGAATTTTATGAGGTGGAAACGAATTTTTTAAAAGCTGGAGCATTTTTAAATTGAATTTCTCGTCAGATTCAATCAGAAATTGCTAGAAATTATTGGAAATTCGAAAAATCAAAATTCCAACGCCATTATGCTTAAAATGTCATCCTCTATCATGGGTTAAAATATCAAAGCATTTCGAGCTGATTTGGGCACCCTTTGGAGGAGAGAAAGCCTATAGGAGAACTCAGAAGCCTTAAAAATTACGAAAACGCCCCTGACAATGACGAAGCTGCTCCTCAGGCCCTGGAACACGCCGATCGGGCCGGAGACTCTTACTGTTTGATGAAGATGGCTCTCACAACCTCGTAGACCTTAACCAGGGGGTCAAAATTTTGGGTATAACAGATTGCCCCCCGTCAACTGGACTTTGTAACGAATGTGAAAAGTCTGGTTGATGCTTGAGTGGTGCCCCAAAATTTTGGACTCCACAGAATCCTCCATGTTGTGTGAAACCGGGTTAACGATGCCCCAATTCGGAGGCGCTGACTACCTAAGCTACAAAGCATTGCCGAGCTTTTCTAAGGCGCTGACTACCTAAAGGTAATAATGAGGTAATGTCAGACTATTCTAAGGTGCCGACTACCTATAAGGATGATACGATGTCAAGCTATTCTAAGGCGTTGACTACCTAAAATGATGATATGCTGTCGAGCTATTCTAAGGCGCTGACTACCTAAAGTGATGAAAATGATGTCAAGCTATTCTAAGGCGCTGACTACCTGAAATGATGATATGTTGTCGAGCTATTCTAAGGCGCTGACCACCTAAAGTGATGAAAATGATGTCGAGCTATTCTAAGGCGTTGACTACCTGAAATGATGATATGCTGTCGAGCTATTCTAAGGCGCTGACCACCTAAAGTGATGAAAATGATGTCAAGCTATTCTAAGGCGTTGACTACCTGCAAGTAAAGTGAAATGAAGCAATGTCAAGCGGTTCTAAGGCGTTGACAACCTAAAATGTGGAAATGAGATAATGTCAAGCGATTCTAAGGCGTTGACAACCTAAAATGTGGAAATGATGTCAAGCTATTCTAAGGCGTTGACTACCTATAATGAAATGATGTCAAGCTATTCTAAGGCGTTGACTACCTATAATGAATGAAATGAATGCAATGTGTTTAATGGAAGCAGGTAAGCTAAGGAGTGGTGTTAGGTCTTACTACGAGCCTAAAGGGATGACTCCAGGTCTTATGACGAACCTAAGGATGGTGCTAGGTCTTATGACGAGCCTAAAGTGAATGAATAAGGGAGGTCTTATGGGTGCCTGAAAGGATTTGAATGTAGGGTAGGTCTTACGTGTGCCTAAAAGGATAGAATGTAGGGTAGGTCTTATGTGTGCCTAAGGTTTAGGGATGAGACTCATCTTAACTCAGTTGCTTATGGAGACTGAGATCCATCCTACTCGGTTGCTTACGGAGACCGAGACCCACTCTACTCGGTTGCTTATGGAGACCGAGACCCATCTAACTCAGTTGCTTATGGAGACTGAGACCCAATCTACTCGGTTGCTTACGGAGACCGAGACCCAATCTACTCGGTTGCTTATGGAGACCGAGACCCAATCTACTCGGTTGCTTATGGAGACCGAGATCCATCTAACTCAGTTGCTTATGGAGACTGAGATCCATTCTACTCGGTTGCTTATGGAGACCGAGACCCAATCTACTCGGTTGCTTATGGAGACCGAGACCCAATCTACTCGGTTGCTTATGGAGACCGAGATCCATCTAAACTTGACCAGGCAAATGCAGTATGGTTGATGATGTGAGGATGCAAAACACGTTTTATGCAAATGATTGTCATTGTGATCAAATTGTTAAGGTTCCAAACATGGAGATGACAAGGTTTACCCAGTATTGCAAAGTGAAATTGAAGTGCTTGCGAAAACCAAAAATTTGCACAAAGCAAGAAATAGCTGAAAATGTGCCAAACATGGCAATGCTTGAGAAAAACACTATTAAGAAAGGAAAGCGAAATAATCATTTCCTGACTAAGAGTTCCAGACCTGCAATTTGTTTCTCAGAGGATGAACACGATACTAATGGAAATGTGTGGTGTTCATTGTGGTGCTGAAAGCTTTTGCTGGTGTTCAGGATTTATGACAAGCCTGGGGTTGGGGTGTGATTTTGGATGGTGATTTGGATTAAGATGAGCTGATGTTTTGTGGAGGTAAGACCAGTGACGGGCCTGAGAGTGTTTGTGTGGAGGTTAAGGCTTATGTGGGCATGTGTGGTATGATGTGAGGGTAAGGGCTTATGTGGGCCTGCGTGGTGGTGTTTGTGGTGCCCACGCTTTGGGTTTCCGTTGGTGTTGTCATGGCAATTGTTGGAAACAACAATTGCCCCCAGTATTGTTCCTTAAGGCAATCTGAGCTAGAGTTCCTGGCAATCGATCGGAACGATCGATTGCCCCCAGTATTTTCTTTGATTAAACATGCGAACAAGTATTATCCTCACATGGTCAAGGATTGTGTCTTGATGTGGTGCTTTACACTCAAAGTGTTTGATTCTTGCACTCGTTTCTCACCTACGATCACAACTTCTTGACCATTGAATTTGATATTTGATGAATTTACGCATTCGATCTGTTACTTTCACGTGATTGGACACACAACTATCAAGTCGGAAGTCTTTAAGGCTTATAACGTGGCCATAGGGTGTGATGAAAGACAACGGGACCATGGAGGGATATTTGAGGTATGTGGAGCTTAAAAGGGGTGACCAAAGCTGCAACTTGCGTCTTCTCTCAGATTCATCTTCCTTGTCTTGAAGTCGTTTGGCTACTTCGTGTTGACTTCGCTTGTGAGCTTGGAACACGGGACTTTTGAATTGTTCCTTGCACCTTCTCTCTTTCTCCCAATTTTGGACTTCTTTGAGGCTTTTCAGGTTTGCCTTTCTTTGAATCTCTTTTTCTTTGGGGTTCTTGTGTTTCCCGGTTTTGAACTTTGAGAGCTATTTTTTCCATGTGAGCTCACTTGGATCCTGTGTCACTTTGGGACCATTTGCGGATCGTTTCGTCATGCTGGTAGCAGTTTCGCTTCCTTGGACTTGTGAAGTTGTTGTTCGGAAGTCGGGGCTCCTTGCTTCCTTTGGTCACCGGATCGGTTATTCATCATTGGCTGGCTTATTTGTGGAGCTTGTAGTGTTGTAAAAGAGGTCATACATGAAAGGCTCAGCGGGGGTGCCTAGGGTGTAATGTCAGGGTTCACAAGCTTTTTGGCTGTGTGGTGCTGTACCTAGGTGCTTCGTCATCCCTAATAGTTGTGTATCCGTTCATTGTTACTTTTCAAAGGTCTAAGCGTAAATTTACAAAATATCTCCTTCAGTTGGAGTTATGCCGTTTACCTTACCTTTGAATGTGGTCTCACTAGAGTCATGTAAAAATGACACGCTCGTTCGCTCATGGTTTTTCCGCTCAAGACACTCTCGTGAATTTCACTTAGAGACTAGTTCGCACGCTTAAACGAAAGATTAAAGGCGGCGATCCCGAGCTCGGATTGCCCCCAGTATCGATTAGGGGTTTATGACAACACTTAAACAGATGTAGAGTTTGGACCGCTTTGTGGATTGTTTTGGATGTTTTGTGACAGTGTTTGGACGGACATGTTCACCCTTTTGGAAGCAAAAAGACGACTCGTCTTGTTCTATTGCCAGAAGATGATTGTTTCATGTGCCTTTATCAGAAGACATACTCAAACCATTTTTTGTTTTGTTAGAGAAAAAGCATTTTATTATGAAACATTTGTACATGACTTTCTTAAAGATGTGAAGGATGAAGAAGCTTTATTAATGGCAAATAAATTGAACAATACTGAGTACATACATCGAAAAGCTACTCAAAGTATACCAAAAAGGAAAACATAATGGAAACGAAATATTCTAAAGTCTAAACTAAGAACTGTGAATTTAAAGTGATTTCTAACAAAAACATTCTCCTAAATACCGTCACATTGAAATCCTTGGTCAAAGAGGTCCTGGATCGTGTGCCTCAAAGCCTTGCAATCATCAGTGTCGTGACCGGGTAATTGGTGGTACTGGCAAAACTGACTTAGATTCCTTCCTTTCTGAGGGACCCCAGGCTGGGGGGTGAGAGGTTGTAGTATGTTTCGCTCCAGGAGCCTTTTTAAAGCCTGGCTCAACGGTTGGCCAATGTCTGTGAACTCTCTCTGACGGAGTTTCTTTCTAGGTGGCTCTGATGCTCCAATGGCCCTACCTGACTCCTTTAACTGTCGAACGGTGTTTATCTCATGCTGCCTGGTTCTCTTTTGGATGCCTCTTTGGATGCAAGCTGCTGTCCTTGAACCATTCCCGGTGTTTTCTGAGTCCCCAAGCTTTAATTCTCCCTTATGGACCAATTCCTCTAGGACACCAACTTGTCCCATCAGTAAGTCGAAATTAGGAAAGTATGTGAATTTCAGCTTGTCATTGTATTGCTTCTGCATATTCTCAATTACCGTTCGGATTTGCTCCTGTTCGTCCATCTTTGTGAGCATAGCGGCTGCCTTCATCCTCCAACGCTTGATGAAGTCGGACATTGATTCACCTTTTGTTTGTCGTGTGCTTGCAAGATCAGCCCTGGTGACTCCGAAACTCCTGGCGTACCCAAAATGATGCAAAAAAGCTTCACAGACCTCCTCGTAGGTCTTGGAATTCATCCTTCGAGTTATGTACCAACACTGAGGAATCTCATCAAGATAGCGAGCAAACACCTTGGCCTTCTGCATATCGCTCAGCATAAGGATAGACATTTCTCTATCGAACATTGCCAAATGAAGCTGTGGGTCGGAGGAACCTTTGTATAGAGGAAGTGTTGGCAATTTCAACTTTGGAGGGAGATCAACCTCGGGATACAGTCCAGTGGAAAAGTAGTCGAAACCGGCTGGCTTGTTGGCCTTCTCCATGCGCTCAATCTTTTTCAGCATCCCATTGAATTCTACGGCTAACTGGGCATCCGTATCGATTGGACTTCCTCCCTCTGCCATGCCTGTGATTCGGGCCTACCTGTTTCCAAGGCGTCCATTATTAGCTAACAAGAGGAAGTGGGCTGAATGAACTAAGGTGAGAATGACACCTCACCGGAACAGGCTTGGACTGAATGCAAATGGGCTAAGATACCCGGAAAATGAGGTGTTTGGGCCGGAGTACTTTCAGACTGTGAATTGGAATTTGGACTGAAACCTGAATAGATGGCTTTGATTGGGCTTGAGAGGTGACACCTAGATCTAGGCTTTTGGGCTAGGGCCCGGATAAAAAGTCTACCTAGACTAAAATGAGCCCTTAGGCTGGAGTGCGTTTGGGCCTAGAGTAAAGCACATGGGCTGGAATGGTCCCTAAATCACAAATGGGCCTAACTTTCTTTGGGCCAGAGAAGATGGTTGCTAAGCCGAAAAAGATCTTATTTTCAGGACTTGTGAGTTATTTCAAGCTCAGGTGGATTTCCTTTTTTATGGGCCTAAAACTAATTGGATAATTCAAATTGGGCCAGAAGAGAAATCACCTAAGTCTAAGCTTTTGGGCCGAAGCCCGAACACACATTCTAATCAAGCAAGGCCTCTAGGCCGCAAACAAGCAGCCGCCAATTCGGGTTGGGCTAGGTTGATGTAGGAGAAGTTCCTATCAATCTCTAGGCTGGGTAGTGGGCCGATCATACAAGCAAACAAGGCCCACACAAATTCAACATGTCCTCACTTGGCGTTTAAGTCAAACTGGGTATGGATCGATCCGGAGAGGTGCTTGGGGCATGGGCCCAGGTCACCTCAAAGGAATAGGGCTTGCACGCTATTCTCTTTGGGTTCCCCACTTTTTCACATCACCTGAAGGTGTGCGTCTGCGGCCGGGTCTTTGACTGACCAAACAATGGGCTAGGTAAGGACACTGCCAGGAAAACGCTTGGGGCTAAGGCCCAGGTATTAAGGGGATGTGGTTAGACGACATCCTCCTCTTTTCCCCCGCTTATTCACATCACCTAAAAGGTGTGAGTCCCTGACAGGGGACCCTCAAACGGGTCCCGGGATGAAATCGGTTCGTGGACCCTCGCTCTCATATGATGCAAAGGTGCAGAAATTAAATGCACACAAGTAAAAAACAGAATAAAGCCATAAATAAACATTTCGAGTTAAGCCCTCTTTCTTAAAATTAAAACAAGTTAAAATTAAGAAGTATGTCCCCAGCAGAGTCGCCAGTCTGTGAGCCTCGATTTTAAACCCTATCCTATGTTGATTAAAGCTGATTAGGATCCGATTGGGTTTTAGGTCCACTTATAACCTAAGATTAATAACTATGTCATAAAACATAATTATTAAAACCTAAGCTAGCTCACTGGAACCTATTATGAGTCGCCACCTAATTTTAACCTAGATCAAATTAGGAAAGGAGAGTTCGGGTTCGGGGGCTTGATATTCGACTTATTTAGGGTTCAATTACTTTCATTACCCTTCCTAGGTCGTTTTTCCTCTACCCAGTTTATTTACGGCTTATTACGAGTCGTTTTAACCTAAGTGCGCAACCTTCTGTTTTTTGTGTTTTTTAGCATTTTTTGACAGAAAATAAAAGTGAAAAGTGAAATTACCTAAACTAGGGTTTCGGAGGCAGAATTAGGTCAAATTTTGCTTACGTCCGTAGCCACGGACCAAAGGTCCGAGACCACGGACCCCAGTTAACCTAAATATGCAGAAAAGTCGAAATTGAAGGAAAACAAAAATTTGCAAAGTCCGGGGCCACGGACAGGACGTCCGTGGGCCCGGACATCATTGGAAAAAACCTAAATTTTGAATTTTTAAAATCCCGCCGCCGTCCGTGGGTGTCCGTGGTCTCGGACAACGCATCCGAGGTCCCGGACCATAGGTCCGAGGTCACGGACCACCCCCGGACAGGGGTTTTCAGAAGGTTCCCGAGGGTGTTTTGAGCTCAAATTTTATGGGTGTGTAGCCTGAAAGATGTACAAGACGTTAGTGATTGAAAGTTTTCAATTTGAATTCGAATTAAGCACGAAACTTAGCAAACAAGTTATCTGACAGAGGCTTAAATCAGCAATACAGAAGCCTACGAAGGTTAGTTTGAGCCCAAATTTTGAGGCAAGACAGATAATACCGTGGTGAATCAGGGAAGTGGAGTTTCTACCTGTTTTACCTTCGGATTTACAACGTTTCTTCACACCGGGACTCGTCGAGTGCTCCGTTGATGGCAGACCCGAGAGGATTTCGACCCAAGCTTCTGGTTGTTGGTTGTTCTTGCTGTTCTTCACGTTTTAGAGGTGTTTTTGTGAGGTTTTGATGATTATTGGTGCTTTGGGGATTGGAAAACGTGTTTAGATGGTGATTTCGGGGGATTTTGGTATGATTTGGGTGGCCGGGTGTTGGAAAACGTGAGAGAGAGAGGGGAGGCCGTGTTTTCTGACTCTCTAGGGTTCTTCAGCATGTGAGGTTCTCCTTTTATCCAAAAACCTATCCCCTTATATAGACTTTCTTAAAGATAAAGAGAATCTAGTAAAAGTAAGATTTTTCGATATTTTAACTGAGTAACTTCCAAAAGGAATTTTGCTATGAAATTTTAACCACATGTCAAGAATGGGTATTATGAATTTTATGAGGTGGAAACGAATTTTTTAAAAGCTGGAGCATTTTTAAATTGAATTTCTCGTCAGATTCAATCAGAAATTGCTAGAAAATTATTGGAAATTCGAAAAATCAAAATTCCAACGCCATTATGCTTAAAATGTCATCCTCTATCATGGGTTAAAATATCAAAGCATTTCGAGCTGATTTGGGCACCCTTTGGAGGAGAGAGAAAGCCTATAGGAGAACTCAGAAGCCTTAAAAATTACGAAAACGCCCCTGACAATGACGAAGCTGCTCCTCAGGCCCTGGAACACGCCGATCGGGCCGGAGACTCTTACTGTTTGATGAAGATGGCTCTCACAACCTCGTAGACCTTAACCAGGGGGTCAAAATTTTGGGTATAACACTAAGGTCGGTTAACTATTATTTAACACATAACTAAGGTTAAGCGGTATCAGAATTAATTACGCCACAATAATGAATTATTGTAAACTCATTTCATGCTTTATCTTGCAAGGTGGCAAACACACAGAAAAACACATTGGCATACAAGCCGGTGTAATCCGGTAGGACACAGGTTGCAAGAAAACCATACCTGTCACCGTGGGGAATTACTTTACCGGGTGTTCTCACGTTCCTCGGTTCACACTTGTTCCTCATGTCTTACTCTTGAACCACTATTTACATGTCAAATGGTTCAATTAATATTAAAGCGTTACGGTAGGTACATAGTTGCTACTCCCGTACTTACCCCGTTATCCCGTTATTTCGATTTAACTTTGTGTACTTAAACTCACAAATTTCTCAATCACTTCCAACACTTGTTTACTTCTAATGGCCTTTAAAACTCACCAAACAAGGCCTAATCAACATTTAAAACCATTACCATTCACTTCCCCACCATAACAACCCTTAAAAACACTCTCTGGACACTTTTTAACATGGTCCGGGTTTGTGTTCGGGGTTACAAACCCGGACCAACCCTGGAAAACATGTTCTGGACATTTTTCTATGTGGTCCGGGTTTGTGTCCGGGTTTACAAACCCGGACCACCCCCTGGGATGGTCTTCTGCCATGTTTTTGCTATGGTCCGGGTTTGCATTCCGATTTGCAAACCCGGACCACCTCTGGAACTGTCAAAATTTACAGTTTTTGATCAGTTTTCAACTCCTAAATCACCTCTAATCATTTCCTAAACTTTCCACATGCTTCCTACATGTTTAAACACTCTAAAACATGCACTAAACCACTTCAAATCCTTGATTACTTCTTACTTCAATTCTTGGTCAATTCTCTGTAAAACTCCATCTTCCTGTTACACTTTTGCACTCTGTTGCATTTCCTAGCTTCCATTTCGATAGCTCTTACCTCCTACCAAACTTACCAAATCACTCAACAGCCATGTCAATTCATTCTTAGACATACACCATTCTAAAACCCAAGTCCAAACTCCATTTCCAAGATTACAAACACTAACTCTTTACCTTGAAATTTCAATGCTTTACAACACTCATTTACTACAGATTTCATACACTCACATATTCATCCTCCATTTAACATTTCAAGGTTATCAAACATCTCTACTCAACCCTATACACACTTAGCTCCTCCAGTTCACTAAGTCACCTTAAAACGCTCATTTCCTATCGAAATTTCACCATAACCTCCCCATAAAGTTAACATCTTCCAAAACATCAATTCACAACAATTGACATTCCTAATCTAGCCACACCCTTAAAGGGTCCTACCAGCACATAATAAATCCTCAAAGTCCATCAACAATAACATAACTCCAAAATTCTCAATAAACCACAATATGGCCACAACTCGAAACACTTGGCCCCAAGGCCCTTTAATTCACAATTAATTTCACAAATACCTCAAATCAACTAAACACATTACTTTCCATACTTTTGGGTTCATTATTCAGTTTAACCCATCCCAAATTCTTAAACAACCAAGATAGTTATTAAGGTAGTTTTCTTACCTTAAATTCACAAGTCTCTCCTTAATTCTCCTCTTGCTCCTCATCTCCTCCAAAAATCGGTTAAGAGGGTATGGAGTTTCCAAACTCCATCCCAACATCCAAGAACACAAAACACACTAAATTAATTATCTAAACCCTTGGAATATTTCAATTCAATCAAAGGGCTAGAACACAAAGTTAGGGTTTACCTTTGTGAAGCTTTCAAGAGGGATTTTCACCCTTGAATCAAGAGGGGAACTTCTCCACCATTGAAGGGTCAATTTGGAGCTCAAGAACAAGGAGAAAAACAAGGCATCACAAAGGGGTAAAAATTGGTCACCAAGGAGAGAGAACAAGAATGAGTTTTTCAATGAAATTTTTACCTTAGAAGGAAGAGGAGACTCCAAGCTATAAGGTGATGTGCTTTTCTCTTCAAATGGAGAAAACCCATATGGATGAAGTTCATCCTTTTCGAATTTTGAAAAGAGAGGATGATAGAGGATGATGAGAGGAAGAAGAATATGTATTTATTTTGTTGGTTGGAGCCTTAATGAAGCTTGGACATGGCATTGAAGTGAGGAAGCCATGGGAGGGGAGCTCAAAATCGTTCAGGCCAGAGGGGAGGAGAAAAACGTTGGAAGAAGAAGAAAGAGAGGAAAGAGAAAAGGAAAAGAGAAAGTGAGGGAGGAGAGAGAGGTGGGGGGTACCTTTTTACTTTTTACCTTTTGACTTATTTAATTAGCTAACTAGTCATGTGTGAGGGGGTTGTCTACATTAATAAAACCCGGCCCACTAATATATACACACTGGAACGTTTTTCGTCTTTTACAGAAAACACCCATTAATTTACCCGGTTTTAGCACTATTCACTAACCGGGCCCGTTTTCCGGAATTTTTCTTTATTTTAATTTTAATGGTTATTATACCCCCATTAATGTTTATTTATAGTTATATGATAAACTATAATTTTTAAGGGGTCATTTCTGTTTAAAGTCGCGTTTTCGGGTTTTCTCGAAAAACGCGCTTTAGACTCCATTAGCGCTTTAACACATTATTTGGATCCGTTTTCTTCCGGAATTTTTCTCACATATTCTTAGTATGTAATTAGGGTATAAAAATATATTTATAACCCTAGTGAAAGTTATATACCTCCTAAAATAATTAAATACATATTTTCACGTTTTATGACTTTTACGCATTTTCTTTTTCTTTTTGGTTTTCATTTCTTCACCAATGATCTTAAGGACTTATTTAGCCTTAGAAAATTATAATTACATAATTAATTAACACATTAAGGTTTGGGGTATTTCACTTCCGCCCGAACATGAGGCCCGTTCCGGCCTTTGTCTTCATTTCGATTGCGGCCCAAAGCCAAAGTACCCTCATTTACATCCAGCCCACTCCATCATCAAACTTCCTTCTGAAAAAAATCCTGTTCATTCTCTTCTTATTTCAGCCGACTACCATTCCAGGCACGACGACCATTGCTTCTCCTTGATCGATCTCAATACTGGGGAAAAACCTAAACCAAGATCTCTTCCCAGTCGCTTTCGCTCATAAGACAACCCTATCCTCTCACTCCCTTCTCCTGGCTCTTGGCGATGATCACATTCAGAGATTCCCCTCCATTCAACTGCCTTCGACCCCATCTCTTTCATTCGTCGCCACCAAACTAAAAAACTTTCTCGCTCTCGTTTTGCAAAAGGAAACTCTACTGGGTTTCTCTAAAAAACCCTAACTTATTCCGGCCTCAAGGCTTCATTACCTGAGTACTGATCGCCTGCACAATCTCCATCGACTAACTTGGCTACCCCCAAGAATATCCATTTCCGAAGCTTCAACATTCATTTGTTTTCTCTCCCATACCGTCGCGTGGGTGAATCGATGACACTCGTCCTGGCCTTTTGAGTCCTTCGCCGAATTCAACACCCACCACCGTTGTTCGATGACTCCCGGCCTTGTCATCTGTTATTGGTACTCGCGGTGGCTTTTAAAACTTCCTCTTTAGTTCTTATCGTTGCAAGGAAGTACCTCCCCATTGTTATTTTATATTTTGGGTTTGATCTGAGCATTACTTGCCTGTTCTGCGTCTCTTGATTCTTTTTTTATTATTATGTGTTAAAACATTCTTATATGCATCCTTTGATTCTGTGTTCTGACTCGTGAAAGTGAGATTTTCGTTTTCGGGGTTGATACCAGTCGGATCCTTGGTGGTAAATTCAATTCTGACGAGCACTTGTCTCATTACTATGCTCTGATTTTGATGGTATGGGCTTTGCTCCTTCTTTACGAACTTTCTGCGATGTCTTGGCAGTCAGTTTACGCCCCTAGATGCACCATCTTGCTATGAATTAAGAATATGACTTTGCTCATTATGTTTGGGGAAATTTGTGCATATCCATTAAAACTTAGGTGGTTGCTGTCAGAGTTCATGATTACTGTGTTTGTTCATCGGTGTTGCTCTTCACTGACCTATTAGCCTGTGAATTAGAATTGGTTTGAGCCGTACTTCGATATTGACTCTAAACTGCCTGGGAATGACTATTTGTTAAAGTGATTTTTCTCACTCATTACATCGATTGCTTAATCTGTTGATGGCCAATTTAATTATGGCCACTTGCAATCATACCTTTGACTGTCGGTTTGTTTGGTTGACTCACTATGGGCTCGCCCATGAGACTTGGTGATCCGAGTTTAATTTTGTCTTGGCACCTGTTTAATTGATTTAATCATTATTTTGGCTTCATGTTCCGGCTGAGACGATTGGACATGGGCTGCACCTGCTTTACTTGGCTGCGTTTGGATCGTGTACGTTGATGCATTTTGGGCTTAAATATTGCTTCGTTAGATACATTAATCGGTTGGAAATGGGATGCTCCTGCTTGACCTAAGCTGTTTGACCCTTCGGTGGGCTTTGAGCTTCAAGGTTGTTTCTCACAGCCACATTGTTGGCTTGGTATCACTTTATGGGTTTGGAAACCCTATTGGTCAGTGTTCTTATCCCTAGCGGCTTTGCTGATTTCTGATTTTTACGCCTTGAATTTGGTTTGGAAAATGAATGATATCAGTTTCGAATTTGCCCCTTGCGCATCGATATGGTTTGGAATGAGATTGGCATAACTTGTCCTTTTGCGCTTAGATAAGAACCTAAAATGGAGTGACAGTTGCCCGAATGTTATAATAGTTTAGATAAATTTCATTGGCTGGATGGTCCTTATTAATTCTTCATCTTAGAGGGAAATGATTTAAAATCCCTTTCCACATATGATCCCACATGACTCACAACCCATATCTTTGATACTATACTTTGATTGAGTCATAATCTAAGATGATGAATTAATTTGAGTAGCAATCCCAATGCTTGATTTATCTTACAATCCTTAGCATCTATTGACAGCTTGAAACTCCTTTCTATGTTCTCAGTTGGGGTGTGGGAGATGATTAAATTGCCCTCTTTCCTCCCATTGAGAGGGGTCATATGATCCCATTGCACACATCTTAACCTTCTTCCGTTCTCTTGACTGAAGTATCTTGCCTCCCTTGGTTGTGTTCTTTGACATGTACATAATGCTCGTGGAATGGAAAACTACTCTAAGACTAAGGAACGGGACTTTGGGCTTGGACTACTGGGGTCTTCATTTCAAAAACGTGTAACGGTTGGTGCACTTCTTGCTGATCCTATCAGCTCAAGTGAGGCGGCGTCGATGCGACCCCCCATAGCACCTTTATGTTTCAAATTTTCATTTGTAGTTGTATCAATTCGTAATTCTTTTGTTGTTCTTACTTTCAGTTGTAGTCTTATGATTTATTCATTCTTGTGACTTCATCCAATGACCTTTACATTATTCTTTTGGTTGCAACATTTGATTGATGACTAAAAGATGATAAGTAGCGTTAGATTAATATTTGATTAGCAACCCATACAGTAGGACTCACTTTGTTGGTTCTTGAGAGTTTTAGATTTTAATAATTCTGATTCAATACTTAGATAGCTTTCAAAATTCTAATCCATGTATATATCACTTTAGACAGCTTTTAAATCCTTTTTATGTATACATGATTCATTCAGATAGCACCCGAAATCCATGTTTGTATATACGTGATTTATTGGCTTGATATCCATGCCCACTTGTATATTATTTACGTGGCTTTTGAAACTTATGCCTACATTTTATTGGTGACTTTGTTTATTTTGTCAATTTACTTTGCAAATCAATGGGCTGGCCCTGTTTGGGTCTATGTAACTCTTGGCCTAAATCCAGTTTTGCTTCAGGCCCAGTTCATAACCAGCCAAACTGGCTGGAACATGTAGCCTTAGAAAGCCCATTAGGTTGCCCCTATTAGCAGACCCTTGAGGCCCACTTTAGAAAATCTTTAGGTTAGGGTATCCTCCATGAATGACGGGTCCTAGACACGGCCCATGTTAGGAATACCAGTATTCGTAAAAATCTTCCAAACAATCCCTAAGTGTCAAGAATAAAATTCACAACCAATGATCATTTCAAAATCAATTCATAATCCAAAATCACTCAAATTCAATCAAAGAACGAGTCCATTGTCGAGGCCTAGATTGACCCAAAATGAAATACCTCTTACTTCAATATGGTGATTAAATCTTTCTAATATGATAATTAAAGGCCTAATGATGCATAAAAATATTGGTGAAGAAATTAATTAAACCAAAAGAAAACGTGAATTCAAACATGGAGGTTGTGCCACCTTGTAATATGGAGATGGCTAGTTTTGGTATTTTGTCCTGCCACATGTCAATATTCTATTAGAGGGAAATAAAGAAAAAAGAAAAAAAGAGAATAAGAGGGAAAGACACACAGAGGGGGAGAGGAGTAGGTGAGTAGGAGAGAAAAAAACACTTTTTTTTCAAAATGTCATAACTTATACAATATGTGTAAAAATAAAAAAAATTATACCATTGTTCATCATTTTTGTGCTCTTCGAAACAAGATGTATCATGGATATGTTTTGATAAATTTTTTACTTTTCATTTTTTGTATGTACATATTTTTTAAGATTCATTGTGAATCTTAAGTTTAAGAAAATTGAATCAAAGGTTGTTACAACATGAATCAAAGGTTGTTAAAAAGTGAATCAGAGAGTTGCTTAAAAGTGAATAAGAGTTTAAAAAAAGCGAATCTCATAAACAGAGATTGTTCAACTAAAGTGATTCTGATTGTTTGATTAGTGTGAATCAGAGGTTTTAGAAAAGTGAATCAAAGGTTGTAATCACAAGTTGTTACAAAGTGAATCAGAGTAATAAGGGTGAATCTCGTAAGCATAGATTAAGAGGTTTAAGAAATGTGAATCAGAGGTTTTTATAAAGTTATCATGCGTTTAAGAAAAGTTAATCAAAGGTTGTAATCACAAGTTGTTACAAAGTGAATCAGAGTAATAAGGGTGAATCTCGTAAGCATAGATTAAGAGGTTTAAGAAATGTGAATCAGAGGTTTTTATAAAGTGGAATCAGCGTTTAAGAAAAGTTAATCAAAGGTTCAAGAAAATTGATTCTTGTAAATAGAGATTGTTTTAACTAAAGTGAATAAGAGGTTTAAGAAAAGTGAACCAGTGGTTTACGAAAAGTGAATCAAAGGTTTTTTAAAGGTGAATCAAAGGTTTAAGAAAAGTGAATATCTTGTTTAATACTAGTAAAAGTTAATCCTACCACAAACTTATGCGATGGTGGTTTTTAGGGTGTTTGGGGGGGGGGGGGGAGGTAGGGTAATCTTTTTGGCATTAGTTCTACACTTTATATTGTCGCACTACTCGACAGTTTTTTAGGGTTTGTGGTTTAGGGTCTGCACACTAAAAACCATAAAAACGCCTTCGACGTTTTTAGCATTCCTAGGGTGGTTTTGAGGGTGTTTGGGGGTAAGACAATCTTTTCGGCATTAGTTCTACACTTTATATTATCATCATTAACTCGACAGTTTTTCGGGTTTATGGTACCCTAAACCCTACACTACAAACCATAAAAATCCTTCAACGTTTTTAACTTTACTATGATGGTTTTTAGAATGTTTGGGGTAAGATTCATTTAGTTAACGAATAAGGTTCATTTTATTATTAAAGAAGATTCATTTTGCTAATGAATAAGATTCACTTTAAAATAACCTAATATATACTTATTCTAAAAATATAAAATTTTAAGTTTACCAAAACATATCCGTGATACATCTTGTTTTGAAGAGCACAAAAATGAAGAACAATGGTATAATTAATTTTATTTTGCACTTATATTTTGTGAGTTATAACATTTTGAAAAAAAATTCTCCCTCCTACACTCCCCTTTGCACCCGTCTACACACCTTTTCCATTTTTTTATTTTTTTTCTCCTATCACATGCTGACACTTGGATGGAGCCACAGTACAAGGTGGCGCAGTCGCCATCCTCTTCGTTCTGAAAGAAAAAGAGAAAACACGTAAAAAGCACAAAATGTAAAAACGTGCGTTGCGCAACCATAGGAGGTATATGACCTCGGTTAGGGTCCTAGATGGATTCCTAGGGCTTAACTACACCTAAATAATATGTGGGAACAATTCCCGAAGAAAACAAATCCATATAGTGGGTTAAAAACGCTAATGGAGTCTTAAAGCATGTTTTTCGAGAAAACCCGAAAACGTGACTTTAAGTGGTTAAATGGACTCATAAAAATTATTGTCAACCATATAACTATAATTAAATGTTAGTGAAGGTCAAGAGCCATTAAAATTAAAGAAATGAGAAAATTGTGGAAAACGGGTCCGGTTAGTGAATAGTGTCAAAACCGGGAGATTTAGTAGCATTAATTGCGAAAAGACGAAAACGCCCTCCTAGGACATTCTATAGGGGGTGGTTTCTTGAGTTGAGTCAGCTCTCCTCTCCCAACTAATTAATTCCTAGAGACTCTCTTAGTTACTACAAGACAAAACTAATAAATCAAAAAGCAAAAAGAAAAAGAAAAGTACAAGTGTTACTTTTCCCATTCTCTCTCTTCTATTCCCACTCCCTTCTCACGTTTTCTCTCAGCCCTCACTAGAGTCTCTCTCCTTCCTCTTTCCAACAATGGTGATTTGAGCAGCCCTCCACCAAGCTCCTCTTCTTCTTTATTTTTCATGGTCTAAACAAAGTCAAAACAACAAAAAAATTACACCATTGAACTCCCCTCATCTTGGAGATCATTTCCCTCTTTTCAAAATCCATAAATCTTGAAGTTGGTCACCATGGCTGGAGCTCCTTTTGAAGGGAAAAGAAGACCATCTTGAGCTACATCATCCCTTGGTTGTCTTAAGGTAAAAAGAAGTTCAAAATCTCTCTTTTCTAGCCTTTCCTTACCACCAAAATTTTCCAGATTTTGAGCCTCTTGTTCCCCTTGTTCCAGCCGGTTTTCAAGTGCTGGAGCTTCTGGTTTTGGGTTGCCAAACACTCATCTAGAGATTGGAAAGGTAACCTCTCATCTTAAGAGCTTTAAACCCTCCCTTGTATTCTAGGGTTAGTATTTACTTAGTGTTGTGGTGTATTCCCTTGAGCATGGGCTATACCTTGACCGAATTGTTAAGCAAGAACAAAGAAAAGAGCAAGGAAGAAAGGAGGAGAGGAAAGGAAAGGGGATTAAGGAAATTCTAAGGTAAAATGACTTAGCTTGAAACCATCTTTGAATGCCTTGTGAGATTAAGGTTGCATTGTTTTAGTATTGCTAATGTTAGGATGGGTAACTAAAAGAATGAACCAAAATTTAGTTGGAAATGTGTTTAACTGATATGAGAAAGAGTTGTGATTAATGCTTAGTGCAATTGTGAATAGTTATGTGATTTAAAGGCTGTTGAGCCCAGTCATTTAAGGTATAGTATTTTGATGTGAATTGGTGTGTATTGGATGAATTATGTGCTGGTAGAATTCACTAAAGATTTGGTTAGCTTATGTTGAATTGTGGATGTTTTGGATTATATGATGAAGGGAATGAAAAAAATGATTCATTTGGGTATGTTGGAATTGTAGAGGAGTCATGGCAATATTTCTGTAGAAATTGAGAGGTTTAGGTGATGTTATGAGTATTGGAGAACCTAAGGTTAACTAGGAATAAATGGGGATTAATTTGGGTAGTTAATCACCTTGAAGTGTTGGTAGAAAGATTGGATAGATTTATGCAAAAATCTATAGCAAAAGGGTGTATGAGTGTCTTAGGCTTTGATAGAGGTGAATTAAGGTATAGAACTTGGAAAATAATGAATGAGCTTTGGTAATAGAGATCAATGTGCTAGGAGGATTTGGAATGGTCAAAAGGGTGGAGGATAAGGTGTAAGCTGTCAAGAAGATGTTTGGTAATACATTAGAGTGCATAATGTGCATAAATGGGAATAGAAATTGTAGAATTGATCAAGAATTGAAAGAAAAGTTTAGACAATGGATTATGGAGGTTTTTTGCATGATTATGGACTTAGAACATGTTTGGAAACATGTGTGAAGATTGGGAAAGAGTTGGGCAAAGAAAGAAAGTTTGAACAAAATTTGAAAGCGTCAAATCTGTCAAAATGTAGCAGGGTCCGGGACTTAGGTCCATGACCAAGTCCTGGACCACCCTCAAAAAACGTCCGAAATTTCACCTAGTAGGTGGTCTGGGACTTAGGTCCCTTGTAAAGACCCGGACGAACCTGAAAATGCTGCCGAAATTACAATCTTGAACTGGTCCGGGACTTAAGTCCCTTAAAAGGACCAGACCAGTCATAAAAGTCACCCGAAAGTTTATTTCAGTGTTGGTCCGGGAGTTAGGAACCGGACAAGGTCTCAGACCAACACAAAGTTGCTTCAGAATGTTGAAAAATGGAATTTAAACTTGGGGAATTGGTTGGTATTGCTATTATAAGATTGTTAGGAGTTGTTTAATGACATGTAATGATCATTAGAGGAATAAACAAGCTTGAGAAATAATGATAAGTAAATGACTTGTACGATAGGTGTAAATGGTAATGAGTTTGTAATTGTAAATCGGGAAACACTAAAGAAGAAATGAGTTAGGTTAATTATAGAGAATTAACCGCCCGATTCCATGAACATTATAGGACTTGAATAGTTGGACTTCGGAGGAGAGTCAAAGACCGAGAACGACGGTGAACGGTATGATTTTCTCATGCCATGTATGCTAACGAAGTACCCTTGATTTGTGTGTTTGTATGTGAAACCAGCAAGCGCTCCTGATGCGTCCCCGACGTGTCGTGGACGTATCGTGGACTCTAATAATACTTGATAATGTTAGGAATGGATGCGAGATAAACTTAAACTAGAAAACCCATTTCGATTGAGAATTTACACACACGAAATTCACTTAATCTCCCTTGCCCCACACACGGACTCCCGGGACAGTTTTGACTTTACCCCTAAAGTCCTTAACCCTCTCTTGACTATCGACCTACGGTTCACCGACCGTTCCCGGACCTGTCGTTCAATCAAATACCCAATGTATTGATACTCTAACCCAGTCTATCTAGCTCACTAACTCTCTAGCACTTACACACACGCCTAAGTCTGATCCACACTTGCCCAAATTATCTCTATCTTTTCTCTCATACAAGCTTACTTACATATGGAATAAATGCAAGTATATACACGGTTGTTAGGATGTAACTACCGTCCTATTAATCCTTATACTTCTAGGAGTCTACTATAGCTTCGATTATTCACATAACAGTCACACTAGACTTACAGAGATTCTTCAACTTGATCTACAGGCGTGGACTACGTGTCACCTCATGGTTGGTCAAGTTGGCGGCAACCCTCTTGATAGGTTGATCACCACTTGTGTGCCCACTTGCCTGATTCTGTCTGGCTCATTAAATTCTCATAAATTCCCTCTTCTAAATTCATTACGGCTATGTAATGATGCTCATTTACAGCCTTATTATCTTGTGCATTAATGAGCTTCTTCTTTTGTCGTGAGCTTATCGTGAACAAGTTGCTTATGTGGATGTATGTGTCCTATCCTTAATATGTCGATCCTTTGCAGTCTTTTGTCTTTGTTTTTCATCTTTGAGCATGAGAGATATCTTCTTGCGGTGTTTGACTAGTTATCTATGCTAGAATTTCTACTAAGCTCTCGCAGACAGGTGCCCGACTGGTTGGGCACATGTCGTGGATTGAGCGTGCTTGCAACCTTGCGTGCTAAGCCACTCATTTACCTGTCTATCTGAATCATGAATCTTGACAAACGCATTAGATAGACAATATGAGGTTTGCTATCTTCAAAACTAAAGGATCTTGTCTTAACAATTTCCCCCTTTTTGATGATGGCAACCTATAAAAAAAAAAAAAAAAAAAGAAAAAAAAAAAAAAAAAAAACAAAAAAATACACATATATGTACTTGGAAATTCAAAACTGAGAGATTCACCCTAAGAAGGATTCCCCCTGAGTTTGTTAAGGGTTTTAAGTATGAAAAACTTTAACGAATGATAGCAATAAGTGACAACGTTTATGCCCAATATGTGACAACTTTTATGCACAAGCTTTTATGTTATACTATAACCAAAGTAGATAAAGTTTTTTATCCAGATGATACATAACACAAGGATGATAGCCATAGTCTCACAAGTACATATACTTTTTCTTTCCCCTATTGCCATATAGCAAAATAGGGAGCAACTACACGACGTAAGATGTTGTAAAGGCCATGACATTCCATAGAGTATAAACTACAAAACATGATCAAGATAATCTAAATGGAGTGACGTATTTGGTTATCCCATTCATAATCTTCTGGGACAAAAGGTTCATCCTCTGAAAAAGTGGCTTTGATCCAAGAGGGTTTGGCTGTGGTAGGATTGATCAAAGGTGATTCTGCTGTAGTGGAAAGGTCGCACTCATCAGAATCTATTGTGAACTCCATGCAGTGTGGAGAATGCGTATGTGATAGAGTGACACTTGAGGTGATAGACCAAGCTGTGAGTGAGTCGGAGTCTGGTTGAATATAGCTTTAGGCAACATACTTCTTTGGGTGTTTTATGGCCATGAACTTGCGAATTGTGGAGTGCACTGTTTCTTCATTTGAACTGGATGAACTTTGTGGAGTTTGTTCCATTTTGCGACATGTGAAGGACTGGGTGTGAGTGGCGGATGGAGTAAGCAAGCTTTTATGGACACTTTGGATATGCTCAACGACTGATCGGTGAGTGGTAATAAATGAGGTGCTACGTCTTGTGGGCTATGTTTGTAGGATTTTTAGGTGTCAAGGTCCAAGATTGGATTAGTGGAATGGATGGGACTAAATATCTCAGATCATTTTGCAATTTTTAATCAAGGAAGAAGTAGCCAATACAATAAATTATTTCGGACCCATCATAAGCATTCAAGTATACAGTAACCAATTGCATTTTCATTGATATCAAAAGTTACTTTGAAACAGATCGTCAAAGGCAAAAGAAAACATTAATGGAAAAGAAAGATCTAATCCTAAATCTAACTCTCCTGGTTCACTCGTGTATTTAAGAGACAAAGAACTCTCAAGCTATGTGGGAGTCTATAAAATCTGTTGCTCCTTGAACCATGTTATGAACACTTGGTTCAGAGGAGACAGCCTGCACAGCTGTGAGAGTAACTCTCACTCTCTTCAGATCATCCATAGTTGAGTTATCCAGACTGGTCTCCGACATGTCGTGGACCGGTGAAAGACTTTTCCTTCTCTTTACTCCTGCAGCTCTAACGGTTGGGCGAGGCTCTAAGTTAGAGTCTTCACTCTTGGGTAGCTTCTGAGCAACCACCAGCTGGTCTCCCTTTGTCTTGATCCCCATCTTGGACAACATCTCTGAGTAGATACTGTCCTGAGCGGTGCGCGTGTACTCATGGAACCTATCGGTGTCCACTCTGTGTTGTTGTAACGCCTTGGTCACTACTCCCCCGTGCACTAGACCTTGATTGATGTAGCGACTCTCCTCAATGGTGAGAAGAATCATTGTAGGAAGGTCAATTTTCTCCTTGGTCTTCAGTGCGTAAAGCAATCTCATATCTCTTGCATTGACGATGTGTGTGCGTTGGTTCCGTGGGGTGATGTTATAGGTGAGCAGACTGAAGAGCACCCTGTCTGGTATGGACATCTCTGCTGCAGGGAAATTCTTCATTGTTGCTCCTTTGCTGAGCAGATTTACCATCTTTCCTCCAAGGTGTCCTAAATCATTCCAAGTCATCTCTTTAGGAGCGATCAGTCCTTCAGGCTCCAGGCCAAAAGTCTCGGAGATCCAAGACTTGGATATGTTGATGTCTGTGCCTTTAACCTTTGAGATAATGTAGTCTTCGTCGTTGTCGCTTTGGAGTATTCCTAGCTGTCTCATGTGTTCTTTGAGCAGCTCTGTGTAGACAGGGATAGGCTCCTGGAAGAAGTCTACCCATCCTTGGAACTCGAACAGCTTTTGGATCTCTCCTAGACCCATTTTATCCATCCATTCTAGGTCCAGCGTCTTTGGCAAGACGGGACAGGACCTATCGTTTACATTTTCAACCTTGATCAAGGCTAAGTCCAGCTCCTTGAGCTTCTTGATGCGCTTCAAAGATTGTTGTGCTTGAGAATATTTGCCAACTATCTTCTTGGCTTGAACAAGTTCATCAAGCTCCTCAGTATGTGGAGAAGGGTGCATCTTTTCTTTGCCTTTGACCTTCTCGAATTTCTTTCGTTGCTCGACCGTTGGTAGAATTGGTGAGGATTCAGTATCGCTAGCACCTTCCTGATTAGTCTCGAGAGTTATCGGGGATCTGTTAGTGACTGGTACCCCAGATACCTCGATGAGCCTTGCTTCCTCCTCTGAGTCAGGCGCTGTTATGTCCTCTTCCTGATCTCTTTTTTCTGCTGCTGCCTCCTGGTGTGACTTTTTGTCACTTTGTACCTCTTCATCATCTATCTGTCGAACGACAGCTTCGACGACCGCTGTGGGAGTGGCCTCCTCGTCGTCTGTGAAGTGCAACTTACTAGTTGCTCCTTCAGGTGTAGAGTAGGCTTTTTGTGGAGTTTCTTGTTGAGTTTTGGCTCGTTTAGAGGCATGAGTTGTGTGAGTTACATGACTCGTTGTAGCAGTGGAGAGGTCTTGATTTTTAGGGACCTTTGGATTTTTTGCTTTCGAATGCTTGGTGGTGATTTTTGGAGTAGGGGAAGTCATATTTGGATTTTCGGTAGGAGTGAGAGTTGGTAGTATTTTGGGTTTGAGAATTTTTTCTTGGATGAGATGGTGAAGTTTAGGTAGGTGGAAGCTTATATAGGTTACCTCCTCAAATTGCAACTCTCCTTCATATGTGACTCTGCGCAGAAGTTGATCTTCTAGCTCTTTGGACAGGCGAGGGGCGGCGATTCTCTATGTGATGCTGCTGGCCGCATGTCGGCCACTTGCAGTGACGAGGATTCCTTGAGTGCAACCTTGTTCTTGGAGCGGAGAAAGGATTTTGGTGCCATGATTGATCGAAAAGATTTCTGGAGTTTTATAACCTTTCGCTAGAGAAATCTTTAGTGATACTGGGAGGCGAGGTACTTTGCACTGATCTAACGAATTTGTTTGTAAGAGAGAAGTGAAAATGCTCTGAGTGCTTAGAGAGATTTTGAGAGAGTGAGGGCAATAGTGTGACAAGAGAGGAACTCTCGTCACCCTTTTATATATATCGAGTAACGGTCGGCGACCGCTCCTCGTCCGCTCGCTGACATGTCCCAATGATACTATTCATAACGGGCAGCGGTCGTGACAGTCTGTCATCGATCGTTGGTGATTTTCCATTTCTAACCGTTGAACTATCTCTAAACTAATCTCACTTTGTGGAAAATGACATATTTGATTCAAGTAGTTGTTTAACATAATTTCTATGCATTAAACTGATCGTTGACTATTGAACGACAATATAACAGGTGTTGCTCACATGTTGGTGACCGATCGTGGGAAATAAAAGACAGTTTAATTGTGATTAATGAATATTATTCCAAGATCGTGAACAATCTTAGTGAACCTTTCTCTACTTAATGGCTTAGTAAAGATGTCAGCTAGTGAGTTTTCAGTAGAAATATACTTTAAACCAACTAATTCCTTTTCACAACAATCTCTAAGAAAGTGATGTCTAACATTAATATGTGTGGTATGAGAATGATGCACAGGATTTTTGGAAATATAGATGGCAATTGTATTGTCACACATAATTGGTAATGTACCTATTTTGACGCCATAATCACCAATTTGTTGTTTAAGCCATAGGAGTTGAGCACAGAAACTTGCCACAGCAATGTATTCAGATTCGGCTGTGGAGATGGCAACACTTTGTTTTTTCTTTGATCCCTATGCAATCAGAAAAGACCCAACAAAGAATGCTGTCCCTGAAATGCTCTTTCTATCGGTGATCGATCCACCATAGTCTGCATCTGAAAATCCTACGACGTTACAGTTAGTGAGCTTAGGATAAAAGAGACCAAGATTCATGGTTCCTTTTAAGTAACGTAGGATTCTTTTTACAGTAGTGAGGTGAATTTCTCTTGGATATGCTTGAAACCTGGCACATAAGCAAACACTATACATAATGTCAGGTCTACTAGCAGTTAAATATAGTAGAGAACCAATCATCTCTCTGTATGATCGCTGGTCGACCGGTCGGTCACCAGTCATGATGCCCATCTTGGTGCCAACTGCCATTGGTGTGTCAAATGTTTTACATTCCGCCATTCCAAATCTCTTCAGCAAATCCTTTACATACTTCTTTTGGGATATGATAGTCCCTTTGTCATTTTGCTTGACTTGAAGTCCTAGAAAGAACTTCAATTCTCCCAGATCACTCATCACAAATTTCTTTTTCATCAATGCATCAAACTTTTTGCAATATTTCTCATCAGAGGCTCCAAAGATTATATCATCAATATATACTTGCACAATTAAGAAATCCCTCTTGTTGTTGTACACAAACAAGGTTTTATCCACCTTTCCTCTTTTGAATTTGATTTCCAAGAGATAAGAAGAAAGATGATTATACCATGATCTTGGAGCTTGTTTGAGCCCATAAAGAGCTTTGTTGAGTTTAAGTACCATATCATTTCCTTCTTGTGTCTCAAAACCAAGGGGTTGCTCAACATACACTTCCTCTTTGACGTACCCATTTAGGAAGGAACTTTTAATGTCAAGTTGGAAGAGTTTGATTCCTTATGTGCAACAAATGAAATTGGTAATCTGATGTACTCCATCCTTGCTACTGGAGCAAAGGTTTCTTGGAAGTATATCCCTTCTTGTTGACGATATCCTTGAGCTACTAGACGAGCCTTGTTCCTGACAACTTCTCCCATCTCATTCAGTTTGTTTCTAAAGACCCATTTTGGGCCAAGTACCCCTTGATGTCAAGGATGAGGCACAAGATGCCAGACTTTGCATCTTTCAAACTAGTTTAGTTCTTCTTGCATTGCATTGCTCTAGTCTGATTCTCGAAGAGCTTCTGTAACACCCCTACTAATTCGGTTCCTAATAGTCCTATAAATGTCGCGCACAATAATATCTCGCAGCGGTAAATAATAAACTATCGCCCTAATGGTGTCACTGTTATCACTCTCCCATACGGGTGATAACGAATTACCTGATAATCAACTTGCGAAACGTATTCCCGCAGTGACCACAAGAGATAGATAGTAGAACTTAAACAACTTAAAACAAATCTAACATCAACAATTATTACAGACCGTGAGCATCTAAACCAAACACACCTCGGTTAAACAACCCGAGTCCAAAACAACCTGAGTATCACACCGTACCAAGTCTAAACCAACAGTAATATCACAGTAGTCACGCCTCGCTGCGACCCACCAGTTAGTCACCTGCATGAAAGTGGTTTATGGTATGGAATCAGCCCCTGCTGAGTATGTCATCACATGCCCCGTCATGCCCCCAAAGACCCCTCAATTATTTGGTCGAGAGCATGAGGTTCATTACATGCAATACCGTTTTAATATTTAAAACTATAAAACAATTAACATTAACATCCATACAATAAACACAACCATCACCATATATAATATAACCACATGTATAACCAATGAACAACCAAGCGAAACAACGAGGACAATAAACAAGTACTAGTTCTCGTCCATGGTGTAGAAACCAATATCGTTCGCCACTGTATAATTCTTAACTGTATTATTTGTTCACTTATACCTAGTGACAATGCCTCCTTAAAACGACATGTCTCTAGTTACCCATATATTATGGCGGGTCACCCACGGCAGTAGCCACTCCAACGGTAGAGTCTCCGACCAACGAGCCATTCTAGCTCACGGGAAATTTTCTTGATACTTGCGGACCCGTACGCGGACATCCTGGTATCGTTTTTGTGATCACAGAGCGCACCAAGAGCCACATCCTCCTGGCTTTACTTTCCTTCCTTAGTTAATTATTTATTCCATCGCATCGCATTACCAAATTTTCCTAACACAGCAGACTAGGGTCATTAGTCCAATCCGGAGTCTGTAAACTCGGGATCCAGTGTTAGATACAAGAGCGGCGTATAGAAAGGCCAATGCTCCGTATAAAAGTCTTGGATAATATGTATATCTTATTATCCTAGTGCTACACCGTTTTTCTGACAATCCTTATATTCCATATAAGATAGCACTATAACCGCTAGTTCGTTTTATATATATAGGTCCATATATACGAACCGGTTCTGTTAACTCAACAACAGTAATAATAATAAGCAGCTATAAATATACAATTCATGCATATTAATTATCACATTCAGACAAACAATCTTATCACAGATCACACAGAAGTCTGAACTGAGGAAGTCCTCAGAGACAATCAGAGACACATAACAACATACCGTTCACCCTGATGTATTACGGTGGAGTATGAATCAGCGAGATCCGATGCTCCTTGTGTAGTCTCTAACAATCTAAACAATATATATTGCTACTGATTAGCATACCGTATAACAACACAATCCTACGGTACTCCGTGCCGTCACTAACACCTCCCGGTTAACCCCCCGTTATTAACTATCAATGTTTGTTGGGTTTTAGGTTGAACTCGAGATTGGGAAAAGTGTTATATTACATGCGTAATCTTGTTTGGTATATTAGTATAGTTATTGTTGAACTTGTTATCACATGTAACTTAGTGTATATTTACAGATCGTATAGTTTGTTTCTTTATTGCATGTATGATTCCTTGTCATGCACTATACACCTCACCTTAGTATTTATTTTTCTAAGGTTTGTCTCTCTCTCTTTTTAAAAAAAAAAATTTAATGTGGTATAATTCATTTGTAAACAATACTTTGAATGTTTGAAATCCTTATTATCCCATGAATACTCTTAACATTAGAATTCCATATCTAATGTTTATAATTCTTTTCTCCTTATCTATTATCATTTTAATTATGATAATATATTTATTGAACCATATCACATTTTCTACACCATTACATATTTATTTATATATGTGTATTATGGAACTATTTATTACATGGTAAGTCTTATAATCTATATTCATTCTTTTTAATGAATACCTCTTATATTATAAATGTTATATTTCTTATAACATTAAAACCATATTATAAATTCCATTTAAAAATGTTAATATTTTCAAACAGCACCTATGTTCTTAAATACTTACAAAATCCACCACTTAATTAATATAATGTTACATTCTAGATATATAACATATCTTATGACATTTAAGTCATTTAAAACAATTATAACTTATAGTTATATTTTGTTTATAAAATACCAATTAGCCCCCTTATATTTTCGGCTTTTTATTACAATCACTAAATTTCTATAAAATCACAATCCAATCCCAATTTATAATACATAGTTTTCTAATTCCATTAAAACTATATATTATACACATTTCTTAATAAAACCTTATCTATAACTCCAAAAATTACCAAACTATACCAAAAGGTTATAAACATTATTCTTAACCTTATTTCTCCTCTAAATCTCGGTTTCTATGCATTTGTTACCTATTAGTAACAATGTTATAAAATACCATATATTATACTTATATAATTCATATGAACTCCAAATTTAACCAAATAAACTTCTAAAAATTCCTAACAACTTAAGGACTTTACTAAGCTCCATTTAGCACCCTTAAGTCTCGGTAATTACATTACTACCCCAAATCTTATAAATCTTTTACAATCTAATAAGTATCTTATTATAAGGTAGTATTTTAATTTCTTAAATTTTCCAAACCTGGTCAAAGTCTCCTATATGGTCAACTTTGACTTCTAATACCAAATGGGAACCAAGTTTTCGGTAATCACTAATAATACCCTATACTTTCCTATTTTTACAATTTTGACCCAAAACTTTATAAAATGTTATAATTTTTATTAAATTCATTTAAAAACCCTAAATTGCTCTAAATTAAGCCCACGGCTTTCTAAATTCCTAGTAATTACGAATTGGCCCCAATTTTAATTATAAGCATAAATAAAACTAAATAAGCTTATAAACTTAAATTAAAATGGCCTAATGACATGGCCTTATTACAACCTTGAACTTGCAAAATAAATTACACAATAAATGTCTCAAAATATAGCATATATATTCCGCCTCACCATGGTTTAATTATTTTTCCATATAATGTCATAATTTGACCATTATGTTAATTAAATCTCTTAAATGACTAGCTTAATTTATCTTAGCCATTTTTTTTTCCATTTTTAGGTCAATATGACCTATATTTGAAGTTTCACTCTCGGCCATGTATATATATATACTTGGAAATTACAAAAATCATAAGTTTAAGGTGTTTATACCTTGATTATTCCTTGTATGGGCTCGGTCACTTGTAGGAAAATTCACCACTTGATTTAGACATGTTTAATACACAAAAACAAGATATGGTTACACTCCAAGCTTGAGTGTAACGCCCCATCCAACAACAAACACATAACAACAATCTGCAGCGGAATACACACCTTATCAATTAACTCAACTCGTTGGTGTTACACACCGTTAACCACCCACGTGGCTAACAAGGCTATTACATAAACATTGTACCGGTCTGATGGGCTAAATTCCCGAGCGACTACACAATACTATCCCTTTCCATTAACAACAACAACAACATACACCTTTCAACTATACCGAGTATTTATAAACTGATGCCGATAACAATTTCGGTCTTACTACACCTACTGTATATATACACTTAAATGATTACCCCTGTACAGTGTCTACCCCGTCCTACTCTCGAACGGCTTCCAGCTCTCTGTACCTGAAATAGGAAAAGAAGAGAAAGGGTGGCCCCCAAGGGGCTCAGCACCTTTGCTAGTATGGTAATCCCGCAGCCCACATGCTATCGGGCCACGCACAACTAATTGTCGTCTTAGCATGCGATTGATTATATTTAAATCATGCATGCAACTGTAAACACACAACACATAACATTTCACCTCAATGGGCTCAACAAACGGATAATACATCCTTATTTAATAAGTCACTCACGGTATTCATTATCCCTAGAGTGTTCCTCCTCTAATGGAGCTACTTCCTTAATAGACGACAACTACCCAATAATCGGGTTATCCTCAAACGCCTCATATCACAAACTGGAATTCATTCCCATGATCCACACACTCCATATTTTATAACATATAATATTCCTCGCATAACAAAACATAACAACACCCTTCACGTTTCCACGTGCACATGATAACATTGCAATAGGAATTGCTTTGCAACAACATCACATAACATAACGGGAACGGTCCTCTTAGGAACCGACCCAAACATAGTTAATTCACTGGTGAGCCTAGAGAATGGTGTCACCCTCATGGTAAGCTCGTTATACATCAACAACAACACTCATTACCGTCCTAATAGTCGGACGAGTAACTTAAGTTAAGATGGTTCGGGTTTGGAGGCCCGAACACACCACACAAACACATGTTCCCCCTAAACCGATCATAAGTCAGAATAGCTAAGCTTTGGAATAAGCTAATGGGAGATCATAACCCGTGAGGGAAACAACCATAACAGAGAGAAGGGTAAGGCTAAGAAGGATACCCACTCCCAAACAACGCGCGACCGGCCAAACCGGATTCCTCACCACTGTTAGTACATACTTACTTTAGAATATTAGTTAGAACCCCACTATGGAGTCTATCATAACTACACACCATACAGTATTACAACTGGGTTAAACACACAAGGGAGATCCCTACATTCACATACACATATCACACAATTAACACACGCATAGCCGTGGTTAGTACGTCCCATGGTTCGGGTCGTTTACTCCGAATACCGAACTCTCATGTGATCCTAGACTCAGTCAACTAAGGTTAACACTTCCGAGGTTAAATGGTATCGGAGTTGTACACGCCACATAAATGAATTACTGTAAACTCATTACTTGTTTAATCTTACAACGTGGCAAACATACAGAAAAACACATTGGCATACAAGCCGGTGTAATCCGGTAGGACACAGGTTGCAAGAAAACCATACCTGTCACCGGAGTCCACTTTATCATGTCCACTTATGTTCCTCGAGCAAATCTCGAACAACTGATAACATTACATGTATTTTTATTAACATCGGGGTAACATAATTGTTTTAAGTCTAATGCTTATAACTTTCCCGTTAACTTAGTTAAATAACTTGACATTTTTAACTTGTTTTACTCTCACATTTTAATACAACTTTTCACCCACTTAATTGTCATTAAAACTCACCTAACATGTCCTTAACAACTTTATACCATCATTACCTATCAATCCCCATCATTACATATCATTTTATAACCATAAACAACATTTTTGGTCCGACCGACCTTACCGACCGAACTTGTCCAAGTTCGGTCCATTCCAGAACACATTTCCGTCAAAATTTTCTACTCCGACCGACCTTGTAAGTTCGGTCGCATGTTCGGTCTATTCCCGAGAGTTTCTTCCCTTTGAAAATGTAGCCCGACCGAACTTGCCAAGTCCGGTCCCATGTTCGGTCGATTCCAGCAACTCAATCCGTACACAAAATACAAGCCCGACCGACCTTGCAAGTCCGGTCCCCAAGGTCGGTCCATTCCAAAAGCCAATTCTCGCAGGGTAAACTGGGCTCGACCGAACTTGCAAGTTCGGTCGCAAGTTCGGTCTGCCCCAGACCCTTGTTTTCCTTTTCACATTCCACTCCAAACTTCACCCCATATATCCTAGTACACCCTAACCTCATTTGGGCACTTCAAACACACCTTTAGCCATGTACCAAACTCCCTAAATCACACACCAAAACCATCTTATCATTCACAAATTCCTTACAAAATTCCTAGCACTTGGAATGTTTCCTCCTTAAGATTCCTAAGTGGTATTTCACCAATAATGACCACTATACCAAGGTGTTTCCTCTACACCTTAACATCATCTCTCAAACTTCTTTTCTTACTAACTAAACCTCCTTTTTCACATCTTACCTAAACATCACTTATTCCTTGGATATCAACATTACCTAAACCTTAAACAACTTCCTAGTTCACCAAAACTTACTTAAAACACTTAGAACTTCTTACACATTTTCCAAATTTTGCCATAGCTTCTCTTGTATATACTCACATCCAAACACTTAGGTTTTTACCTTATTTCATTCAAGAACACCTAAAATCCATCCAACACATTTTTATACACAAACTTCACACATTTTAGCACTACATCACAATATAGTGCATAACTTAAATTGCTTGGCACTTAGGCCCTTAAATAACATGGCTCTAAGGCCCTTAAATTGCATAAACCATAAACACTGAATTTCCCACATAAATAATGCCTTTGACCTGCAAATACACCCAACAATACATATGCCCTTAATAAACTCCTTGAGAGCATTTCACTAGGTCATTCACCTTTGGCTCCTTAGATCATTTTAACAAGCAATATAAGCTCATTTCTCCTAAGGCATTATACCACATTAGGTTAGTATATTTACCTCTTTTCCACTCAAACTTCTTCCTTGTTTCCTTATAAAACCGGTAAGGTATTTGATTCCTTGTCAACTACTAAACAATATACAAGCAATAAAATGAGTATACAAGCTTCAAGCTTAAACTCATTGTAAACCCTAGGTTTACATTGTTTCAAAAACATTAATGTAGTTGTTTTACCTTGATCTTTGAAGAGAGTTTGAATATCTATGAAGAGAGGACTCCACCTAGTCCATAAGAGATTGGAATGAAGCTAGAACAAAGTCACACAAAGAGCTCCATCAATGAGTATTTTCGGTCAACAACAAAACATGGAGGAAACTTGATTTTTCTTTGAGATTCCTTACCTAGAAGCAAAGGAGATCAATAATATGTGGAAAGACAAGCTCAAGCTCCTTCAATGGTGGAACTCCATGGCACCGAAATGGGGCTTTTGAAGTTTTGAGCAGATAGAAATGAAGAGCTTGATGAGAGGAAGAGAATGGTGGTGTTTGTTTTTGATTTGGACAAGTGAGCTAGATTTTACAAGAGGTCAAAGCTTGAGTTTAATGGTGGTGGTGAGTATTACCGTGAGAGAACAGCAAGAAGAGAGGAAGAAGAAGGTTGGAACCGTGTGAAATGAGAAAGAAATGAGAGAATGAGATAAGTTTTGCTTTTTGGAAGATATTTGTACTTAAAAAGCAAATAGTACTTAAGTTAGTCATTCTTTATTTCCTTAGCATGTTAACAAAGGTGGTGAGTCACCACACCTTAAAAACCGGCCCCCAATAGTACCTAGGGGTATTTTAGACTTTATTTGTCAATTTAATTACTTATGACAACATATGTTACAAAATAGCTTATAAAAATCACTATTCACAAAAACAAGGCACACAGAAGTGAAATTTCTGATTTCCCATTGATATAGACTTCCAAATGTGCTACTATATAGTACACATGTTAATTAAAGAGTAATGATGGACATTTAGCCACTCAAAACTCATTTACAAGACAATTTTTCAAAAACGTGCTTTAAGACTCCTTAAAGCACATTTTGTGTTTTAACTTGTTTTCAAGCTTGGTTTTCTTTAGAAATTGATTTAATATGTTCATTAACATATAAATAAGGTATAGGTATGACCATTAGGTCTTATAAAAATTTATCCCAAGCTTAGAGCACATTTTGCTCTTATTGACTTTAAGGTATTTTCTTGTGTTTTGTTTGGTTTCATTGTCTACCAAGGTTTCCTAAGGACTTAATTAGCCTTATTAAATCATACTTGAATATTATTAAGTCTTGGTAGGCTCTTTGGGTCCTAACCAAGTTCGCTCATAGCTTAGAGCATGTTTTTGCTCAAACTGTGTCTTAGTGCTCTATTGCATTTTACTATGGTTTAAATTGTTCACTGATGTTTCTAAGGCACTGTTTAGCCTTTATATTACATAGTTTGATATTTAAACCACATATCAAGTTTTGGGGTATTTCAATCTACCCCCCTTAAAAGAACTTCGTCCTCGAAGTTTACACTTCCCTCACATTGTAACACCCCATCCAAAGCCTATCGTGGTTATCGCAATCTGAACACTTAATCGAATACGTCGCAGCGGAAATATACAACACTTGGACCTTGCCATGGTCTGATCGTTAGAATATACCGGCTTAAATACTTACAATACTTATCCAAAAACACTTATCCAACTTAAACATCAACATTCATAATACCACAACCAACCGAGTGCTAGTACCTTAAACATAATCCCAAACTTACATCAGTTTAATATAAACAGTCGGGTGCACAGGCGCAACCCGAACTCAAAATAAACAACCCACCCTAAGTCTAACCGCTCCTACTCTCGTAGTGCGTCCTCATGGGTCTCTTACCTGCAAGTGTAAAAATAGCCCCCGAGGGGGTCAGCACGAATGCTGGTACACCCTCTCATGGCCCCCAAGCTAACGGGGCTACGACGACTAATTGTCGATAGCATGGAAATTGATTACATACACAAGCATAATATGAAGTGCAATAACAATAACCACAGATGAACATATATAGTTCACAACCAATGAACGACTCAAGCGTTCCCTTAACAAGTGGGTTAGTAACCCCCTCCTTAGTCCTCATTTCCTTAATCTTAGTTCCTTACCTTACCTCAATCTTAATCTCAATCTTAATCTTAATCTCAATATACAAACCTTTCCTGGAAGGGATTGGTGGTAGCTTAATTCGAACCTGGGATTTAGGTGATCCCACCGCACCATCTTAATGCCACCTACTCTGGACGGGAGTCCAGCGTAGCTGAGCCGGCAACCGGCCCTAGGCTACAAGTCCGAAGACAAGTCCTTAAGCGGAGGGCGGATCTGATTCAGATACCGTCCCCCTTTTTCCTTAGCATGCATGACCGGAGATCGGTCCCGGGTTTCCTCACTCAAGTTCCAGTTAGTAGACATCTTAAACACCATGTGCTAGCTAAGCCTTAACGGGCATTAACCAACAACCATCAAACTTAACTCTTTCTTAACTTAGTAAGTACTAAACTTGGTTAGTAACAATCTCAAGTCTCGTGGGTTAGTGTAAAGCTAACGCAAACACAACGAGAACAATATAACCGGTTGCATGCTTTATCTTGTTTTAGTCATAGCAATTAAACAGATAGCACACAAGCCGAGGGACACCTCGTTAGCAAGCAGGTCACAAGAAGGATTGTACCGTTCACCGTCGACGATCGTTTGGTTTATCTCCTTCCAAGTCCCAATTCACAAAGCCTAGAACATTGATTCAGTTTTAGGTTATTATCAATCCAACTCAATAGAATTACTTAACTTTCCTAGACATCAACTTTTACCCATTGTTTTTCACTAAGTCTTATGGTTTTTAACTTGACTCCTAAGTGCATCATTTCCTCATTATTTATTACACTTACTCTCCCACTTAATGACCATCACACCCACCAAAAAGTCCTTAACAATCTCATAACATCCTTACTTAATTATCCCCATCATTTCCTAACCTTAAACAAGGTTTTTGGTCCATACAGTGGCCTGTCCGAACTTGTGTCTGGACTTCCCAAGTTCGGACACAAGTCGAGACTCAAATCTGAAAACAGACGCCTGTCCGAACTTGTGTCCGGACTTCGGAAGTTCGGACATGGGTCGAGGAAAATTCAAAGTAGAAGCTGACACGTCCGAACTTGTGTCCGGACTTCCAAAGGTCGGACACAAGTCGAGACTCTGAAAATTTTCACGCAACAGGGCCTGTCCGAACGTCCATGTCCGGACGGATGTTCGGACAAGGCAAAACACTCATTTTCTAAGCCCTCAAACACTTAACCAATTTTCACCAAACTTCTCCTAAACCCTCATAATGTCTCCTAACATCATTTGGTACACTTACACCCTCATACAACATCCACAAAACGCATTTTCTGTCTCCTTAAACACATTAAATCATTCATCAAGATCCACCTTAATCATTATACATTTTCCTTGTAACAATGCTAACACTTGTAATGCCTTCCTCTAGGTTCCTAGGTGGTGGTTCATACCTAATGTAACCACTATGCCAAATGTTTTCCTCACCACTATAACATCATCTCCCAAGCATCTTTCACTATCTAAAACTCTCTTAAGCATTTACTTAATGTTCCTTCACAACCTAAACTTCCTTCCTAGTTGTTTACCAACTTTTACCTAAGTCCTAAATACTCAAATACATTCTCTTGATTCATAAATCCTCCATGGTGATACCTAAGTCATTATAAGTCATTAAAACACCTTAACTTCACCCTTTTCATCAAGACAACCTATAGAACATTCCTAGTACTTCCTTTGTCATTAAATTCCCTTAGAATATCTTAAACACTTAAGCTCTCCTTTAAATTTTGCCATAGGTTATCTAGCATATAATACCACCTAATACATGGTTTTTCTCCATCAAACAACCAACATCACCCAAATTCTCACCACAACACCTTAACACCCAATTTACACCAAAACCACACCACATCATCATATAGTGCTTAAACTTAAAATGCTTGGCACTTAGGCCCTTAAATGACAATAATCTTAACCACTGAATTTCCACATATATTTGCCTTCAACCTGCGAATACACACAACAAGCTCCCATTGAAATAAAATGTTCTTGTAATTCACCTTGATGTTCTTAAACTATCTCTTTTTCTCATTTGCTCCTTAGTCACAAGTTCACAAGTATAGTCATTGTTTCTCCTAGGTTTTATATAACCCTTCTAATGTAAACTCTACTAAACTCATCACATAACTAAATCCCATTCCCTTAAACAACAAAACACCTTAAGGTAAGTAATTTACCTTGTTCTTTTACAAGCTTAAAAGCTTTCTTCCTTAGGTTTTTCTTTGTTCAATCTCGGTCACCAATGTGTATCTCTTTGCCAATGTTCTAACCAATATCCAATGACTCCAATGAGTACTAGATAACACATTAACCCTAAGGACAAACCCTAGGTTTAAAAATATGTTTTAAGGTATTAATGTGATTGTTTTACCTTGGTTTCTCAAGACAAACTTGGATGTGAAGCAAGAAGGACCTCCTCTCTCCTTTGAAGAGTAGAAACAAGCTAGAACAAGGCATAAACATGGAGTCCCATGAGTATATATTTTCGGACATGTGAAGAAAATGGTGGAAACCTAGATTTTCTTACACTTTCTTTACCTTAAGAGAATGGAGATGCCAATGGAGTCTCCAAACTTGAATTTCCTCCTCTAATGGTGGTTTGACTTGGCACCAAAATGAAGCTCTTGAAGTTTTGAAAAGATAGAAAGGAGGAGCTTGAGCTAACTAAGAAGAGTATGTATTTTGTTTTGGATTTGGAGCTAAAATGAGCAAGATGTGCCAAGGGAAGATGGAGCTTTCATGGAGGTTGAGCTCTACGTGAATGGAGAAGGAAAGAGAGCAAGAAACCGTGTGAAACAAGGGAGAATGAAGAAGTGAGGAGAGAGAACTAATAAAGTGATATTTATCTTAAAAGGTGAATAGTGTTTTTACTTTATAACTCTCATTTTCTCTTATTTGCTTAATGACTCATGTGGTGATGACTCACCTCCTAAGAAACCGGCCCCCTTTATGAATGAGGGTAATTAAGTCTTTGTTGACCAAATGTCTCACTTATATAACTTATGTTATAAACTACTTAATTAATTCACTATTCATCAAAACAAGGCACATTGTTGTGAAATTTTTGATTTCCCATTGATATAGACTCCAAATGTGATACTATATAGTACACATATTAATTAAAGAGTAATGATGGACATTTAGCCATTCAAAACTCATTTACAAGACAATTTTTCAAAAACGTGCTTTAAGACTCCTTAAAGCACATTTTGTGTTTTAACTTGTTTTCAAGCTTGGTTTTCTTTGGTAATTGACTTAAAATGACCATTAGGATATTACTAAGGTCTTAGAAATATTTGGGTACTCTCCCATGTCTCTCCAAGCTTAGAGCACGTTTTTGTTAAACTGCTCTTTTGGTGTTTCCTTATATTTTCTTTGATTAGAAATGTTTCTTAATGTTTCTAAGGCATTATTTAGCCTCCTTATATCTTAGTTTATCATTTAAACACCATATCTAAGTTTGGGGTATTTCAATCTACCCCCCTTAAAAGAACTTTGTCCTCAAAGTTCACACATGTGCTTAACCATTCACGGTACACATTTCTCTTAATCTTAATACCACATCTTATATTCACATTCATACATCTCAAGACTCAAAGGTCAATCTCAAATACAATACATAAGTATTATACATAACTCAAACTTACACCGAAGTGTAGCAACTTACACAAATTCACATCTTAACAACCAAACAAACGACAAACATGATCGTTTCCTAACTCAAAAGCGAGGAAGCTCTACCCCCCTTAAAAAGGGGTACGCCCCGTACCCTATACAGACGATCTAGTCAGTAAATAAAGAAGGGTACTTCGCCCTTATCTTTTCCTCTAATTCCCACGTGGCCTCTTCGACATCCTGGTTAGACCAGAGAACCTTCACCAGTCGCACTGACTTGTGGCGAGTGTCCCTAGTCTTACTGTCCAAGATTCTCTGAGGAGTCTCCACGGATCTCATATTTGGTTCTAAGTCAACCTCTCAGGTTCTAACACATGGGAGGGGTGGTGCATGTATTTCTTCAGCTGTGAAACATGAAAAACATCATGCACTTTACCCAGCTCAGCAGGTAAATTCAACCTGTAAGCAACCGGGCCCACCCGCTCCGTAATCTCATAAGGACCAACAAATTTCGGGCTTAGTTTGCCCTTCTGCCCAAACCTGAATACACCCTTCATCGGTGATACTCGCAGAAATACCCGGTCGCCCACTGCGAACTCCAGGTCCCGTCGTCGAACATCAGCATACGACTTCTGCCTATCTTGAGCAGCTTTCATGTTCTCCCTGATTTGCTGAACTTCAGCCTTAACTTGTTCTAAGTACTCTGGTCCTATAATGACCGTCTCACTCGACTCATCCCAGCAGAGCGGTGTACGACATGGTCTACCGTACAACGCTTGAAAAGGTGCCATCTTGATCGAAGCGTGATAGCTGTTGTTGTATGAAAACTCGATCAGATGCAATCTGTCAATCCAACTGCCCTGGAAGTCTAAGGCACATGCTCTCAGCATGTCCTCGAGTGTCTGAATAGTACGCTCAGTCTGACCATCTGTCTGAGGATGGAACGCGGTACTCAGTTTGAGTTCTGTACCCAACGCTTCTCTGGTAGCTCTCCAGTACCTCGAAAGGAATCTGGTATCTCTATCTGACACTATGGTCTTTGGTATGCCGTGATGTCTCATGATTTCTTTCTCAAATAACTCAGCTAATTTGGTCACCTTCCAAGTATCCTTCATCGTATGAATCGGGCTACTTTGGTAAGGCGATCCACCACCACCCATATCATGTTGAGACCTCCCCTAGCAGGTGGAAGCCCAACTACGAAGTCCATGGAGATATCATGGAACTTCCACTCCGGAACTGGCATCGACTGTACCATTCCGCCCGGTCGTCTGTGCTCGAATTTCACCTTCTGGCATGTGAGACACCTCAAGACGAACTCGGTAACATCTGTCTTCATCCCCGACCACCAGAAGTATCTCTTCATGTCTTTATACATTTTAGAGGCTCCCGGATGGATGGAAACTGAAGAACAGTGTGATTCTCTAAGTATACGGTCTTTCAGATCCGTGTTACCTCGTGGTATGCATAATCGGCCCTTAAGTCTGATCAGATCATCATCATGAAGTCTGAAGTCGTATTTCTGACTCTCAAAGGTACCATCTGTCAGCTTCTGTCTGACCTCTCTCATATACTCATCAGTCCTCTGAGCCTCTCGCACCTCATCAACCAAGCTGGAGAAAGAAACTAGCGAATGGAGTGAGTGTGCTCGACGGCTCAGGGCATCTGCTACAACATTGGCCTTCCCTTCTTTGTATTGGAGGTCAATGTCATAGTCTTTCAGAAATTCTAACCATCTCCTCTGTCGAAGATTTAACTCCTTCTGAGTGAATATGTATTTCAAACTTTTATGATCGGTGTAGATCGTGACACTAACCCCGTATAAGTAGTGGCGCCATATCTTCAAAGCGAAGACTACAGCTCCCAGCTCTAAATCATGTGTGGGGTAGTTCTCCTCATGTTTCTTCAACTGGCGTGAGGCATATGCCACCACCTTGCCATGTTGCATGAGCACGCAACCCAGCCCTCTGCCGGATGCATCACAATAAACCTCAAAGCCCTCTGTACCGTCTGGAATGGTCAGTACCGGTGCAGTGGTCAGTGAGTCCTTCAAGCGCTGAAATGATCTCTCACAGTCATCTGTCCACAGAAATGGTGCATCTTTCTTCATCAGACTGGTCATCGGCTTCGCGACCTTGCTGAAATCTCTAACAAACTCCTGTAGTAACCTGCCAGACCGAGAAAGCTCCGGATGTCGGTAACAGTCTTCGGCCTTGGCCAGGTACGTACGGCATCAATCTTTGCTGGATCCACTGCGATCCCAGCATCTGAGATGACATGACCTAGGAAAGAGACCTGGTCAAGCCAAAACTCACACTTGGAGAACTTAGCATATAGCTGGTTCTCCCTCAATATTTCCAAACCCTCCTCAAATGTTCCTCATGCTCAACCTTAGACTTTGAATATATCAGAATGTCATCAATAAACCACCCGACTTGTCCAGCTGCTCCCGGAACAAGCGGTTCATCAGATCCATAAACTTCGCTGGTGCGTTCGACAAACCGAACGGCATCACTGTAAACTCATAGTGGCCGTATCGTGTCCGGAATGCCGTCTCAATATCTCCCTCCTTAATGGCTATCTGATGATACCCCGATCTGAGATCAATCTTGGAAAACACAGATGCTCCCTTCAACTGATCGAACAGATCGTCAATGCGGGGTAGTGGGTACTTATTCTTCACTGTCACTGCATTCAGCTCTCTGTAGTCGATGCAGAGGCGGAGACTACCATCCTTTTCTTCACGAAGAGGACTGGCGCTCCCCATGGTGACACACTTGGTCTAATGAATCCTTTATCCAACAAATCTTTCAGTTGTTCTTTTAACTCAGTCATTTCTGCCGGAGCCATACGGTATGGTGCTTTGGCTATCGGTCCGGTACCAGGTAGCAGCTCAATGGTGAACTCTACCTCCCGAGTGGGTGGCATGCCGGGCAGTTCCCGTGGAAATAAGTCGGGGAACTCCGACACTACCGTAAGTCGGGTCGAACTCAGGGTCTCTCTCTATGTCCTGTACATAGCAGAGGTATACTTCTTCCTTTCTCCTTAATTCTCTGCATTGCCATGGCGGTGATGATCTTAGTCGAAGGCTCCCTGGGCCTCTGGCGGTATGATATTGTTACCCCAGACGGACTCCTGAGCAGCAATCTATGCTCGGCGCAGAGGATACGTCCCTTGTGCCGCTCCAACCAGTTCATCCCGAAGATAACATCAAATCCTAGCTTACTGAACTCAATGAAACTGACTGGGAAGTCTTCCCCCTTAATTCTGATGGTGGCTCCTCGGTAGTACGAGTGCAACGAACCTTCTCCTTAGACGGGAGCGTAACCGTGAAGTCGGGTAGCTCATCAGCGTCTAGCCCCAACCTGCTCGCAAATGATGCAGAGACAAAGGTATGCGAGGCCCCTGAGTCGAAGAGAACTGATGCCTCAATCCCATTGATCGGAAAGGTGCCGGTGAGGATAGTACCGCTGGCGTCGGCCTGTGCCTCTGTGAGTATGCTTAGTGCACCTTCCGTACCGAGTCCATAACCTAATTGTGTTCACAAGCTTCATGAGTATTGATGGTATAACAAGAGTCGTAACAATTTATATGAACAACACTGTTATTTTATTCATGACCATCCTGTTTACAACATGTGCTTCAATCTTACATCTCATTTCTCATCTCATTCTAACATTACATGGCTAATATTGTCTAAAGGTTAGGTTTAATCTTCCTGGTCTCATATGCGTCGCATTGATTACTGCTGATGGTGCTGTATTCAGCTTGATTCTCTTAATCCCATGGTATAACATCCTTGATTCTCCTCCCAAAATTAATACATCACCTGACTTAAGTACTATCTTATCTGCACGGTCCGCACGCTTCTGCTCGCCGTATAAAAACTCCGCATCATCTCCAATGGACCAAGACACTACGGGTATCCCTCTTTCGAGAGACTCCGTTGTCTCGTCCTTATCCTGGTGTAGTCCCAGTTTCCCATCTTTTTCGTAGAAGTTTACAATACAAATGTCTGGCTGGATGTCTGGAATCGGTTCAGCTTCCAACTGCTGAGCGATTTCCACGACTTGTGTAATACTGGATGGAACTCTTCGGGTATTCCCGGTGGTGAGACTCCATCTTGCTCCCTTGGGTTTGGTAATTCTTGGCATACGGATTCCAATCCTTGCCCAAGCTCATCATCTTTAACTTCATCTTGCTCCCCCTGGGTACTCCGGTGTGTAAAAACCTCCCGGTCCCATTCCTAGTTGATTGCATCTCCTGATGATGGCTATTTGTGCTTCGGTGTCAGGTATCCCCTTAATAAAATCATACCTGGGCGGATAACCTGACATTGTTCGGTTGGAAAGTGTATGGTTTCGATGTCGGTGTGCTCCGGGTAGATGTAGATGGATAGGGTAGCAGATGTTGAATCTTCCTAAAGTGGTAGTAGGTTATGTCTTACTTAAGTTCTAATCTCATCTTATCTTTACTTAACTCATTTATTCACCAATCATGCATGATAATGCGGTAAGCAGGTAGTTTTACTACTAAATGGTTATAGTGGTACCTGGCCTCGATGAGGGCTCAGGCTCATCGTCCCGATCCACCATGTGTAGAGTGGGCCCCGCTTCTGGGTCACCCTTGGGTTCTTGTCCGCCGGCTGCTGCACTTTCCTCTGACCGTCAGATCCAGCTCCCTGATCGGTCTTGCCCTTGCCCCTGGTATCGGGCCTATAGGCTCTGCTAGCAGGATTCCGGTAACACTCATAAGCTCGATGCCCGTAGACACCACAGAAGTTGCACTCCACCTTATTTCCCTTACAGTCGAGCCCGGGGTGGTCCTTGTGACACCACTACAATGAAGCGTCGCTGGTAGCCACCACCGGCTCCCCTCTCAGTCTCAGATCCTGATGATTCACATTGTCAATTCTCATTCTCAAACGGTTACTAATTTATTTCTTAACTCATTCAATATCAATTTCCTTACCCTTTGGCGCCTTAGAGCGCAGGGTGTAGCTGCAATAGCATGTCAGCTTCAATGGCTCTTCCGAAGCCTTCTCCTTTCCTCCTTCCCTTTCGGGTTCTGATTCTTCTGGGCCTGAGGCTGGTACTTTGTTTCTTGTACCCTCCTTGCCCTTGACTCTCTGAGCTTTCCAGCACTCTTCCTCTTAGCATTCTCCTCGTCCCTCAGCTGGACGGTAATCTCAACCTTAGCAGCGGCATGATAGCACTCCTGCTTTTCCATAGTATTAGTCACACTTATTTCTCATAATCTAAATCTTATTCACCACTTACTCAAATCTCAATCATTCTTATTACCTGCAAGGTAGTGTAACTCGTCGGCCCCATGCCGTAGCGGAGTCGATGGCTAAGCCCGCCATAGAAGCGGTCCACCAAGATCTGGTCAGAATACCCCAGACCTGGCAGAAGACGGAGCAAGGCAGTGAACTCTGAGTAATACTCGTCCACTGTCATCTTGTCCGACTGCTTAAGCGCATCCAACTGCAAGCGCTTCTTCGTCTGGACATGGGCGGGGTAGTACTTTGCTCGTAGCAAGGCGGTGTACTGCTCCCAGCCGAACTCTGGATTGGCCACATGCTCGGCCCTCACCAGCTTCCACCAATCGCCTGCCGCCCCCTTCAGGTAGAAAGCAGCTAAGCGCACCTTGATCCCAGCAGGGACATCAAGGGTCTCGAAGGCGGTCTCCAGTTCGGAGATGTACTACTCAAGCTTGGCGGGATCGGTCTCCCCCTTAAAATGCGCGGGTCGAAGATCTGATAGACTCTTCACCCAGTTTGGTTCCCTAGGTTGTGGCGGTGGAGGTGATGCACCCACACCAGGCTGATAGCCCATGTGCCCTAAAGCGGCAGCTACGATCTCTGCGATCGTCTGCCCTCCAGGTATCCCTGGAATATCCTCACCCCGGCCGCGACCTCGGCCTCCTCTAGGGCGTCCTGCCATCTGAACAAGCATAACTTACATTAGATTCGCATTCACCACCATTTTGGTTAGTAAATTTATAACGTCCGTAGACGGTAAAGACAATCCACACTTATTAGTGGTCATCTGACTCTACTCACTCTAACTTCTCACACCCTTAACCCATCACTTATCCTTAACTTATATCCTAACTCGGTGGTTACTCATGTCCGGTATTTCTTGATCAGAGCGTAACTACGCTCTGATACCACTTTTTGTAACACCCCATCCAAAGCCTATCGTGGTTATCGCAATCTGAACACTTAATCGAATACGTCGCAGCGGAAATACAACACTTGGACCTTGCCACGGTCTGATCGTTAGAATATACCGGCTTAAATACTTACAATACTTATCCAAAAACACTTATCCAACTTAAACATCAACATTCATAATCCACAACCAACCGAGTGCTAGTACCTTAAATAATCCCAAACTTACATCAGTTTAATATAAACAGTCGGGTGCACAGGCGCAACCCGAACTCAAAATAAACAATTCACCCTAAGTCTAACCGCTCCTACTCTCGTAGTGCGTCCTCATGGGTCCCTTACCTGCAAGTGTAAAAATAGCCCCCGAGGGGGTCAGCACGAATGCTGGTACACCCTCTCATGGCCCCCAAGCTAACGGGGCTACGACGACTAATTGTCGATAGCATGGAAATTGATTACATACACAAGCATAATATGAAGTGCAATAACAATAACCACAGATGAACATATATAGTTCACAACCAATGAACGACTCAAGCGTTCCCTTAACAAGTGGGTTAGTAACCCCCTCCTTAGTCCTCATTTCCTTAATCTCAGATCCTTACCTTACCTTAATCTTAATCTCAATCTTAATCTTAATCTCAGTATACAAACCTTTCCTGGAAGGGATTGGTGTAGCTTAATTCGAACCTGGGATTTAGGTGATCCCACCGCACCATCTTAATGCCACCTACTCTGGACGGGAGTCCAGCGTAGCTGAGCCGGCAACCGGCCCTAGGCTACAAGTCCGAAGACAAGTCCTTAAGCGGAGGGCGGATCTGATTCAGATACCGTCCCCCTTTTTCCTTAGCATGCATGACCGGAGATCGGTCCCGGGTTTCCTCACTCAAGTTCCAGTTAGTAGACATCTTAAACACCATGTGCTAGCTAAGCCTTAACGGGCATTAACCAACAACCATCAAACTTAACTCTTATTCTTAACTCAGTAAGTACTAAACTTGGTTAGTAACAATCTCAAGTCTCGCGGGTTAGTGTAAATAACACAATCACAACGAGAACAATATAACCGTTGCATGCTTTATCTTGTTTTAGTCATAGCAATTAAACAGATAGCACACAAGCCGAGGGACACCTCGTTAGCAAGCAGGTCACAAGAAGGATTGTACCGTTCACCGTCGACGATCGTTTGGTTTATCTCCTTCCAAGTCCCAATTCACAAAGCCTAGAACATTGATTCAGTTTTAGGTTATTATCAATCCAACTCAATAGAATTACTTAACTTTCCTAGACATCAACTTTTACCCATTGTTTTTCACTAAGTCTTATGGTTTTTAACTTGACTCCTAAGCGCATCATTTCCTCATTATTTATTACACTTACTCTCCCACTTAATGACCATCCCACCCACCAAACAAGTCCTTAACAATCTCATAACATCCCTACTTAATTATCCCCATCATTTACTAACCTTAAACAAGGTTTTTGGTCCATACAGTGGCCTGTCCGAACTTGTGTCCGGACTTCCCAAGTTCGGACACAAGTCGAGACTCAAACTGAAAACAGACGCCTGTCCGAACTTGTGTCCGGACTTCGGAAGTTCGGACATGGGTCGAGGAAAATTCAAAGTAGAAGCAGACACGTCCGAACTTGTGTCCGGACTTCCAAAGGTCGGACACAAGTCGAGACTCTGAAAATTTTCACGCAACAGGGCCTGTCCGAACGTCCATGTCCGGACGGATGTTCGGACAAGGCAAAACACTCATTTTCTAAGCCTTCAAACACTTAACCAATTTTCACCAAACTTCTCCTAAACCCTCATAATGTCTCCTAACATCATTTGGTACACTTATACCCTCATACAACATCCACAAACTCATTTTCTATCTCCTTAAACACATTAAATCATTCATCAAGATCCACCTTAATCATTATATTTTCCTTGTAATAATGCTAACACTTGTAATGCCTTCCTCTAGGTTCCTAGGTGGTGGTTCATACCTAATGTAACCACTATGCCAAATGTTTTCCTCACCACTATAACATCATCTCCCAAGCATCTTTCACTATCTAAAACTCTCTTAAGCATTTACTTAATGTTCCTTCACAACCTAAACTTCCTTCCTAGTTGTTTACCAACTTTTACCTAAGTCCTAAATACTCAAATACATTCTCTTGATTCATAAATCCTCCATGGTGATACCTAAGTCATTATAAGTCATTAAAACACCTTAACTTCACCCTTTTTCATCAAGACAACCTATAGAACATTCCTAGTACTTCCTTTGTCATTAAATTCCCTTAGAATATCTTAAACACTTAAGCTCTCCTTTAAATTTTGCCATAGGTTCTCTAGTATATAATACCACCTAATACATGGTTTTTCTCCATCAAACAACCAACATCACCCAAATCTCACCAAACACCTTAACACCCAATTTACACCAAAACCACACCACATCATCATATAGTGCTTAAACTTAAAATGCTTGGCACTTAGGCCCTTAAATGACAATAATCTTAACCACTGAATTTCCACATATATTGCCTTCAACCTGCGAATACACTCAACAAGGCTCCCATTGAAATAAAATGCTTCTTGTACTTCACCTTTATATTCTTAAACTATCTCTTTTCTCATTTGCTCCTTAGTCACAAGTTCACAAGTAGTCATTGTTTCTCCTAGGTTTTATATAACCTTCCCAATATAAACTCTCACTAAACTCATCATATACTAATCCATTCCCTTAAACAACAAAACACCTTAAGGTAAGTAATTTACCTTGTTCTTTACAAGCTTAAAAGCTTTTCTCCTTAGGTTTTCTTTGTTCAATCTCGGTCACCAATGTGTTCTCTTGCCAATGTTCTAACCAATATCCAATGACTCCAATGAGTACTAGATAACACATTAACCCTAAGGACAAACCCTAGGTTTAAAAATATGTTTTAAGGTATTAATGTGATTGTTTTACCTTGGTTTCTCAAGACAAACTTGGATGTGAAGCAAGAAGGACCTCCTCTCTCCTTTGAAGAGTAGAAACAAGCTAGAACAAGGCATAAACATGGAGTCCCATGAGTATATATTTTCGGACATGTGAAGAAAATGGTGGAAACCTAGATTTTCTTACACTTTCTTTACCTTAAGAGAATGGAGATGCCAATGGAGTCTCCAAACTTGAATTTCCTCCTCTAATGGTGGTTTGACTTGGCACCAAAATGAAGCTCTTGAAGTTTTGAAAAGATAGAAAGGAGGAGCTTGAGCTAACTAAGAAGAGTATGTATTTTGTTTTGGATTTGGAGCTAAAATGAGCAAGATGTGCCAAGGGAAGATGGAGCTTTCATGGAGGTTGAGCTCTACGTGAATGGAGAAGGAAAGAGAGCAAGAAACGTGTGAAACAAGGGAGAATGAAGAAGTGAGGAGAGAGAACTAAATGATATTTATCTAAAAGGTGAATAGTGTTTTTACTTTATAACTTACTTATTTGCTCTCTTATTTGCTTAATGATATGTGGTGAGTCACCTTAAAAACCCGGCCCCCTTTATGAATGAGGGTAATTAAGTCTTTGTTGACCAAATGTCTCACTTATATAGACTTATGTTATAAACTAGCTTAATTAATTCACTATTCATCAAAACAAGGCACATTGTTGTGAAATTTTTGATTTCCCATTGATATAGACCTCCAAATGTGATACTATATAGTACACATATTAATTAAAGAGTAATGATGGACATTTAGCCATTCAAAACTCATTTACAAGACAATTTTTCAAAAACGTGCTTTAAGACTCCTTAAAGCACATTTTGTGTTTTAACTTGTTTTCAAGCTTGGTTTTCTTTGGTAATTGACTTAAAATGACCATTAGGATATTACTAAGGTCTTAGACAATATTTGGGTACTCTCCCATGTCTCTCCAAGCTTAGAGCATGTTTTTGTCAAAACTGCTCTTTTGGTGTTTCCTTATATTTTCTTTGATTAGAAATGTTTCTTAAATGTTTCTAAGGCATTATTTAGCCTCCTTATATCTTAGTTTATCATTTAAACACCATATCTAAGTTTGGGGTATTTCACACATCTTGGATTAGAATACAGGGATTACTTATAGAGATAAAACTTCCATAACCAAACACACTTTACATCACAACCTCGGACTTAATGGTCCGGGCAACACATTCACATCCACACATAACATAACATATTCACATGATAACCTCGGACTCAATGGTCCGGGTATCTTAACAACACTTACACATACATAACAACCCCTTTGACTCACTGGTCTTGGGTAACATAACAACATTTAGACACATAGGTATATGTAACACAACACATTTAGACTCATAGGTCTTGATAGCATGCACTTTAGGAGATCAAAGCCAAAATAACATTTATCACACATACCACACAACATGTCATAGCATGTATAGCAAACAAAAATATCTTTGATATACACTATGATCCCGCAGAACCTGGTCGCGATGGACACCTTCCGTCCCCGTGCCTTTGGGAGATCAAAACAATCACTTAAATTTAAAATTTCCTTGTGAGGTTAAGTAAGAGAACTTTAATTATGTAAAGTATCTATCAACGTTTTATAAATACCAATTGAAAATCCCTTTGAAAACACACACAACTCCAAGTCCAACTTAAGCTCTTTGCTTCTTTTCTTAGCGTGGTTAATTGTGACCACTTATAGGGAGCTTCAAGAATCATTCAACCTTAATGTGATCAGCATCAGTGTTGAACTATCCTTCCACCCCAATTTGTGTTCGGCTTCCCTTGATCACATGCAAATCAAGTTCCACCTCCCACTTCATTTTCAAGCATCAATTAAATCACTCATTTCCAATTTCTATCTTTTTAATCATTCTAATCATGATCATACATCTCCAAGGGATAGAACTTCGTCTATCAGTTATTTCCATTCACTTTAATGTTGTTACCTAGGGAATCTTATTCTCACTAGGTTCTATGTCGGTTTCATACCCTTTCATGCATCACTATACTGTATATATATACACATATATTTTATCAAAATACAATACACCATTTCACATCTATACACTGTCGGGGTTTTGTTCCCCGGGAGTTTCTCTACTCCCCACACTTGTACTGTCACACACAACTGTTAATAAATCAACACACTTATCACAATGATATTCGCATCTTCTGTGCGCAGTTACCACAATTAAACCATGAATGAATGTGTATGTTTACGTAACACACACACCAATCATCAAAACAATAACTTTGTGCTATGCACAGTATAAGTCACATACACTACGTACACTTGTACGGTAATACACACTAAGTGGTTTTGCGCTCTACCCCCCCCCCCCCCCTTAAAAGGGATTACGCCCATGTAATCAATCACTGAACATCGGCTTAAAATGTTCTGCCGCCGTGAAGTGTTTTAACTTCCACGCGGTCTGTTATACAATGTGTTCTGGTTAGAGGATCTTAACCATATTGGCGGTTTAGTTCCTAAACTAAGAATTCTCATTGGAGTTTGTTTAAACTCTTAGTTGGTTTCGATTCTGGCTTGTTAGGCTTCTAGGCGTTAATAATTAGCCATTCACTCATGTTCACCATGTACATTCAACACTTGAATCACTGGCTCACTAGTTTCTGCTACGAAGCTCTAGTAACTGTAGAGCTTAATTGCTCTTTTTTTGTTATTCTTACTGTATTGTACATCCCCAACTGTCACCTTCATCTTGGTAACATTGGTTTCTCAACCGACATGTGGTATCTTTTACCGTTAGCGAATTTGGTGAGTTATAAACTTTCTATCCGCTTCCATAACAATTTACTATGTAAATAGTTATGTATTTCACAATGATTGACTTGTTCCCTTCCGACTTACTGTCGGTTGAGATTGAGCTACTACCTAGTGTGTAGTGCTCTCTCAGCTATTTACAACATTTGGGGTGTATTCCATACCGATATTTAGCAGTTAGTGCTACTGTAGTCACTTACTGTTAATTATGTCTCCACATTTGGTTTTGTACAAGTACTCTTTCATTGGTGCGGCCTTGCATTTCCTACGCATCGGCCATTATAACATTATTCCTCTGCAATCAACATGTTTCCAATTCCTAGCTATCCCACTCGATCATTACTGCGCAAGTGCAATACCAAAACACTCAGTCATACAGAGTGCAGAGGCGTAAACTCTTGAAAGTAAATCCCTTATGCGATTCGCCATGGAATTCACACTGAGTTCCTCATCACATAGTACCTACCACTGGCTTATTGCCCAGTCTGTTTAACATCGCTCATCTTGCATCTCTATTAAGTTTAACTCATAACTGGTCTTATCTGCCACATTATTATTCAACAACACTTATACAACGGTCGCTTACTGCGCACCGTGCTTATTGTATAACATAACACTAACTTACATGGTATTTACTGTCACATTATCTTCCACCCATATACTTACATTATTCACACTAGGGTTCGTCATTCATTTGGATGACTACCGAATGCTTTTTGAGCATTGATCATTCGAGTCACAAGCCGACATTATTCAGCTCGGTGTTTCACTTTATACACACATACTACTAAGCTAACTGCTCTCTTTCAATAATAACATCATCCATCCTTAACATATTTCTTGAGCTTGGTTCACATAACTACCGCTCCTGCGGTCTCACAATATCGAGAGGTATCCCCACTCTTAATGCAGTGGTTCGTTTACCACTCTATTTACTTATATAACATAAACTTTTGCAGTCAATCTAACTTTCATAACACATTTTATTTGTGGCTTATAAGCCTTACTGCCTTGAGCTGCGCTCATTGTAGGCTGTCCACACATATGTACTTCTCTGTACAACATTACATGGTTTGGATATTATATTGAGCTCCATGACAAGGTCGTTACATTCCGTTTCCTTTCATGGGATGCCCCTTAGGTTTGTCAGTCCGTCTCCTGACAACTTATATCTAAACTGGGTGTTAGTTTCAACCCTTGTGCTTCTGTCATGCATTTCGTGCAACAATTACTGATGCGAACACCCTTTAAGGATTGCTCCTGGGTGTTGCTAAATCATGCCATTACATCTGGTTCACAGTTATTGGTACATTCAGTTAGCCACGCCATTTTGCGTTCTTAACTGGTTATTATCTTCTTCTGTGAAGATCAACATTTCCTGATAGTGTAGGTACTCATTCTGGGAGTTTCATCCCGTTCATTGCACATTAATGTGTCCACATTAGGCATCTGCTTTGCCATGTACAGGCTGGGTCACCATTCCAGCTATCATGTTTATCCCTCGGATTTCTTAAGACATGTGTGATGTCTTTACATAACAGTTAGTGCACTTCGCACCTCCTGACTCTTAAAACATTTCCTTGAAATGAATTTACTAATTCCTTTAGTCTCGTTAACTTAACTGAATTCCTTAACTTCAACCATTCATGGTAATCCTTAGTTCTTGATTGACTTAAACTGCTGACCATAGTACGGAGTCGGCTACTTCCCGTGTTCCGGACTCTACTTGTATACATATGTGGGGTACCATACTGATACATTACTACTTACCCAACTAACCCATAAGTAGGTCTGCCAGGCCCACAAGCTCCTATCGGAGTGCAGTCGTCCCACATTTCAGTTGGTACACTCGTAGTGTCCGTCACACGCCTAGGTGAAGTATTCTGTTGTCAACTCCCTTATATTGTCCCGTGACAATATTCATTCCGTGCTTCCCGAACTTAATCGAGGGAAAGTTTATCCATTGTTGAATTCTTATCAACTGCCCTTGGTTTTACTGGTTTGGTTTAAAAGAAGGTTAGAAAGAAGTGTTGGTTTGAAGGAAAATTTGGTTTTGAAAAGAGAAGGGTTTGAATAAATATGGGTTGAAAGAAAATTTTCATGGTTTCACAACATCTTCTTACCTTAACCAAGTCTAGCTTCTTGCTGACTGGTGTACTTACAACTACAGAGGTTAGGCTAACAGGCCCTTCCCCTGTTATGACGATCACATTTAACTTCCTAGTACTTTACTAAGTACTTGTAGTGGTTATAAATCTCCCGAAAATCCCTGTTATAGCAGCACTTGCTATGGCAAGTGCGCCATGCTAACTGGCTATCGGTTTAAGCACACATAGTGATTGCAGTATTGTTTTTACCCGCACTGTCATCAGTGGCCTTATTGGCCCTCACTGATCTTACTGTCTTGATAATAACTCCTGTAGGTGACTTCTCACTGTCTTCACATGATAATCATTAACTAGGGTGTTTCCCATTCTGGGAGACCCCCCCCTTTTTTTTTCTTTTATTGTTTCCTCTTTGTAGCCCGTTCCACCCATTTGTTGTGGTTACTGAGACTGGTCTCTTGTTTGGACACTACGTTTAGTTCCTTTGTCGGTTGGTATACCGTTGGTGTATCACTTAACAACTGCGGTTCCGTAGACACTTGTCTCGGGTTCCATTAATCCACTACTTGCCTGTTGCACGGTCAGTGCGTTGCAAGCTGGTTGTTCTCGACTGCTCGGCATGTCGACCCAGGTTGCCGGAAATTCCATTCTCCTATGCATAGGTTCCTTCATTCTTTGATATAAAATGTGGTTAACATTGTTTAGGCAGAAACCGTCTCCGGAATTCCCACTTCTCGGGATCTACCGTATGACAGGTTCTCCGTTCTCATAGAGGTGTTCAATAACAGCCAGATCGGGTATTCCCGAGTATGAGAGGACTTTCATCTCTCTGGCGTTGTTTCCCAAGTTATAAAACATGGATTGTGGAGGGCGGGAAGGATATAGTAGGTTTCCAGTAGTCACTGGTAGTTCCTAACTAGCGTATCTCTCACGCTATCACTTAACCCTTAACCCAAAGTACTTAAATCCTAACTCGGTACTTCCTAAGCTCGGTAATTCAGTCATCAGAGTGATACTTCGCTCTGATACCACTTTTTGTAACACCCCATCCAACAACAAACACATAACAACAATCTGCAGCGGAATACACACCTCATCAATTAACTCAACTCGTTGGTGTTACACCCCGTTAACCACCCACGTGGCTAACAAGGCTATTGCATAAACATTGTACCGGTCTGATGGGCTAAATTCCCGAGCGACTACACAATACTATCCCTTTCCATTAACAACAACAACAACATACACCTTTCAACTATACCGAGTATTTATAAACTGATGCCGATAACAATTTCGGTCTTACTACACCTACTATATATACACACTTAAATGATTACCCCTGTACAGTGTCTACCCCGTCCTACTCTCGAACGACTTCCAGCTCTCTGTACCTGAAATAGGAAAGAAGAGAAAGGGTGGCCCCCAAGGGCTCAGCACCTTTGCTGTATGTAATCCCGCAGCCCACATGCTACCGGGCCACGCACAACTAATTGTCGTCTTAGCATGCGATTGATTATTTAAATCATGCAGCAACTGTAAACACACAACACATAACATTTCGCCTCAATGGGCTCAACAAAACGGATAATACATCCTTATTTAATAAGTCACTCACGGTATTCATTATCCCTAGAGTGTTCCTCCTCTAATGGAGCTACTTCCTTAATAGACGACAACTACCCAATAATCGGGTTATCTCTCAAACGCCTCATATCACAAACTGGAATTCATTCCCATGATCCACACACTCCATATTTTTAACATATAATATTCCTCGCATAACAAAACATAACAACACCCTTCAACGTTTCCACGTGCACATGATAACATCGCAATAGGAATTGCTTTGCAACAGCATCACATAACATAACGGGAACGGTCCTCTTAGAACCGACCCAAACATAGTTAATTCACTGGTGAGCCTAGAGAATGGTGTCACCCTCATGGTAAGATCTCGTTATACATCAACAACAACACTCATTACCGTCCTAATAGTCGGACGAGTAACTTAAGTTAAGATGGTTCGGGTTTGGAGGCCCGAACACACCACACAAACACATGTTCCCCCTAAACCGATCATAAGTCAGAATAGCTAAGCTTTGGAATAAGCTAATGGAGATCATAACCCGTGAGGGAAACAACCATAACAGAGAGAAGGGTAAGGCTAAGAAGGATACCCACTCCCAAACAACGCGCGACCGGCCAAACCGGATTCCTCACCACTTTAGTACATACTTACTTTAGAATATAGTTAGAACCCCACTATGGAGTCTATCATAACTACACACCATACAGTATTACAACGGGTTAAACACACAAGGGAGATCCCTACATTCACATACACATATCACACAATTAACACACGCATAGCCGTGGTTAGTACGTCCCATGGTTTCGGGTCGTTTACTCCGAATACCGAACTCTCATGTGATCCTAGACTCAGTCAACTAAGGTTAACACTTCCGAGGTTAAATGGTATCGGAGTTGTACACGCCACATAAATGAATTACTGTAAACTCATTACTTTTTAATCTTACAACGTGGCAAACATACAGAAAAACATTGGCATACAAGCCGGTTTAATCCGGTAGGACACAGGTTGCAAGAAAACCATACCTGTCACCGGAGTCCACTTTATCATGTCCACTTATGTTCCTCGAGCAATCTCGAACAACTGATACATTACATGTATTTTTTATTAACGGGGTAACATAATTGTTTTAAGTCTAATTCTTATAACTTTCCCGTTAACTTAGTTAAATAACTTGACATTTTTAACTTGTTTTACTCTCACATTTTAATACAACTTTTCACCCACTTAATTGTCATTAAAACTCACCTAACATGTCCTTAACAACTTTATACCATCATTACCTATCAATCCCCATCATTACATATCATTTTATAACCATAAACAACATTTTTGGTCCGACCGACCTTACCGACCGAACTTGTACAAGTTCGGTCCATTCCAGAACACATTTCCGTCAAAATTTTCTACTCCGACCGACCTTGTAAGTTCGGTCGCATGTTCGGTCTATTCCCGAGAGTTTCTTCCCTTTGAAAATTTAGCCCGACCGAACTTGCCAAGTCCGGTCCCATGTTCGGTCGATTCCAGCAACTCAATCCGTACACAAAATACAAGCCCGACCGACCTTGCAAGTCCGGTCCCCAAGGTCGGTCCATTCCAGAAGCCAATTCTCGCAGGGTAAACTGGACTCGACCGAACTTGCAAGTTCGGTCGCAAGTTCGGTCTGCCCCAGACCCTTGTTTTCCTTTTCACATTCCACTCCAAACTTCACCCCATATATCCTAGTACACCCTAACCTCATTTGGGCACTTCAAACACACCTTTTGCCATGTACCAAACTCCCTAAATCACACACCAAAACCATCTTATCATTCACAAATTCCTTACAAAATTCCTAGCACTTGGAATGTTTCCTCCTTAAGATTCCTAAGTGGTATTTCACCAATAATGACCACTATACCAAGGTGTTTCCTCTACACCTTAACATCATCTCTCAAACTTCTTTTCTTACTAACTAAACCTCCTTTTTCACATCTTACCTAAACATCACTTATTCCTTGGATATCAACATTACCTAAACCGTAAACAACTTCCTAGTTCACCAAAACTTACTTAAAACACTTAGAACTTCTTACACATTTTCCAAATTTTGCCATAGCTTCTCTTGTATATACTCACATCCAAACACTTAGGTTTTTACCTTATTTCATTCAAGAACACCTAAAATCCATCAAACACATTTTTATACACAAACTTCACACATTTTAGCACTACATCACAATATAGTGCATAACTTAAATTGCTTGGCACTTAGGCCCTTAAATAACATGGCTCTAAGGCCCTTAAATTGCATAAACCATAAACACTGAATTTCCCACATAAATAATGCCTTTGACCTGCAAATACACCCAACAATACATATGCCCTTAATAAACTCCTTGAGAGCATTTCACTAGGTCATTCACCTTTGGCTCCTTAGATCATTTTAACAAGCAATATAAGCTTATTTCTCCTAAGGCATTATACCACATTAGGTTAGTATATTTACCTCTTTTCCACTCAAACTTCTTCCTTGTTTCCTTATAAAACCGGTAAGGTATTTGATTCCTTGTCAACTACTAAACAATATACAAGCAATAAAATGAGTATACAAGCTTCAAGCTTAAACTCATTGTAAACCCTAGGTTTACATTGTTTCAAAAACATTAATGTAGTTGTTTTACCTTGATCTTTGAAGAGAGTTTGAATATCTATCAAGAGAGGACTCCACCTAGTCCATAAGAGATTGGAATGAAGCTAGAACAAAGTCACACAAAGAGCTCCATCAATGAGTATTTTCGGTCAACAACAAAACATGGAGGAAACTTGATTTTTCTTTGAGATTCCTTACCTAGAAGCAAAGGAGATCAATAATATGTGGAAAGACAAGCTCAAGCTCCTTCAATGGTGGAACTCCATGGCACCGAAATGGGGCTTTTGAAGTTTTGAGCAGATAGAAATGAAGAGCTTGATGAGAGGAAGAGAATGGTGGTGTTTGTTTTTGATTTGGACAAGTGAGCTAGATTTTACAAGAGGTCAAAGCTTGAGCTTAATGGTGGTGGTGAGTATTACCGTGAGAGAACAGCAAGAAGAGAGGAAGAAGAAGGTTGGAACCGTGTGAAATGAGAAAGAAATGAGAGAATGAGATAAGTTTTGCTTTTTGGAAGATATTTGTACTTAAAAAGCAAATAGTACTTAAGTTAGTCATTCTTTATTTCCTTAGCATGTTAACAAAGGTGGTGAGTCACCACACCTTAAAAACCGGCCCCCAATAGTACCTAGGGGTATTTTAGACTTTATTTGTCAATTTAATTACTTATGACAACATATGTTACAAAATAGCTTATAAAAATCACTATTCACAAAAACAAGGCACACAGAAGTGAAATTTTTGATTTCCCATTGATATAGACTTCCAAATGTGATACTATATAGTACACATGTTAATTAAAGAGTAATGATGGACATTTAGCCACTCAAAACTCATTTACAAGACAATTTTTCAAAAACGTGCTTTAAGACTCCTTAAAGCACATTTTGTGTTTTAACTTGTTTTCAAGCTTGGTTTTCTTTAGAAATTGATTTAATATGTTCATTAACATATAAATAAGGTATAGGTATGACCATTAGGTCTTATAAAAATTTATCCCAAGCTTAGAGCACATTTTGCTCTTATTGACTTTAAGGTATTTTCTTGTGTTTTGTTTGGTTTCATTGTCTACCAAGGTTTCCTAAGGACTTAATTAGCCTTATTAAATCATACTTGAATATTATTAAGTCTTGGTAGGCTCTTTGGGTCCTAACCAAGTTCGCTCATAGCTTAGAGCATGTTTTTGCTCAAACTGTGTCTTAGTGCTCTATTGCATTTTACTATGGTTTAAATTGTTCACTGATGTTTCTAAGGCACTTTTTAGCCTTTATATTACATAGTTTGATATTTAAACCACATATCAAGTTTTGGGGTATTTCATTGAGCTTAACCATAAGGAATAATTAATGTAAGATTTAAGGCAAAAATTACCTTAAAAATGCAAGGGAAGTTCTAGGTGTTTTCGGCCTGAACCAAACACACCAAAAGGTGTTAGATCTACCATATTGACATAGGAAATAGCTAGATCTAAACAAACTCTCTTGTTATTAGGTTTTACCTTGGAAAAATGCCTTAAAAGAGAGTATTTCTCTTGGATCTTTGGTCACCCTTGCTCCAAATGGCTAACCAACTGAATGAATATGTAAATATGAAGATTATGAGTGTATAAACTCATAAAAATTGAAGGAAGAAAACCGCATGGAAGATTGAGAAGCTTAAGGTATGTTTTTACCTTAAAATGTAGATTTGAACAACCTTGGTCTCTCTACTGGTCTCAACCGAGTTTAGCTCTTGTTCTAACCTTAGAACACTGAGAATAAGCCATAGGAATTGATGAGCCACGAAATCTAGGTGTTGGTAGTGAAAAGATGAAGAAAAAGGGCTAAAAATGACATTAAAACACTTACCTTAAGAGCTTAGGAGCTAGGTTTGCCTTCCATGCTCAAGAACAAGCCTTGAGAGCTTCAAAGGAAGGGGAGAGCTCGGCTGGGCAGAAGAGAATCGGACAAGGAAGGAAGGAGAAGGTGGGAAAGGTAGGAAATAATGTAAAAAGTAAAGGTTACTATTCTAAATTGGAGATTAGGTAGTAATTTGTCCCCAAAATCATTGTATGCTGTCTCCTCTCTTATTCAGCCGATCTCCATGGTCCAAAGGGGTCAATTAATTGACCATTGACCATGCTTGGTCAATATTGACTCATGCGGGCCCCACTTTAGGGTTTTATTAATATTTTAATATTAAATTTGTAAAAATTCGTAAATTTCTGGAATTAAATTCCTAATATGATATAATATGGCAAAATATCATATTTAAGGATAATTATAATTTTTAAGCCCATTAAAAATCAATTTAAAAGGCAATCTCACAAAAACGTGCTTTAAGGAGTTTTAGCGCACATTTTTGTGTCACAGGGTGTTCCTGAGCTTAGTTCTCCTTGAGAATGGTTTTATTGTGCTCCTTGCTTCATTATAATACTTAGGAATCCACTTTGGATCCTATTTGAGGTCATACAATCTTTATGGTGTCTTAAAGCACATTTTTGGCTTTACCGATCTTAAGGCGTGTTTTGCCTTGTTGAGATCTTTTAGATTGTTCCCCAATAATATTTAGGTGTTTAATAATCATCTTAGATCATTAATAGATCATTTAATTATATTTTAAAGATTAGGGGTATTTCAGTCTACCCCCCTTAAAAAGGCTTCGTCCCGAAGTCCTTAATCCTCTACAGTTCACCTAAGGAATCAAGTTCCACTAGGTAACCAAACAGTCCATTGCTAGGGAGTAACTCCCACTAGGTTCAGACCTAGTCTATACATACAACATATATTAAATAATCAAACTCATGATATACTCATTCATATCACAGCACTAAACAAGGTGCACATCCAACTCATCAACCAAAAGTACTCAGCGGTACTATATATATTCAACCAGGTGCACTAAGGCACATACATACATAAAATGTATCATACACATACAATCATCCAAGCCACATGTATGACGCAGCATATCAACAAAATCACAACACAAAAACAAGACCTAATGCACAACATGTGCGCAAGCCAAGTGGTGTCTACCCCCCTTAAAAAGGGTTTGACCACGAACCCGTACAAGTATCACAGCTACTACTCGAAGAGTGCTGGGTACTTCGCTCTCATGGAGTCCTCTAACTCCCATGTAGCCTCCTCCACCTCATGGTTCGACCAGAGAACCTTGACCATACTGACGGTCTTGTTCCTAGTCTGCCTCGTCTTCGTGTCGAGAATGCGGAGTGGTACTTCCTCATAACGTAGAGCAGGGTCCAACTCTAAAGTCTCTGGCTGCAAAACGTGCGATGGATGGGGCACATACCTCTTCAACTGTGAAACGTGAAAGACGTCGTGCACCCTCCCGAGCTCTGCTGGTAAATCCAGTCTGTAGGCTAACGGGCCCACTCGCTCCCTAATCGCATAAGGTCCAACATACTTCGGGCTCAACTTGCCCTTCTGCCCAAACCGGAATATCCCCTTCATGGGTGACACTCTAAGGAATACCATATCATCGGTAGTGAACTCAATGTCCCTCCTCTTGGTGTCTGCATTTGCTTTCTGCCGGTCCTGAGCTGCCCTCATGTTCTTCCTAATCTGTAGGACATCCTCCTTAATCTGCTCTAGGTACTCAGGTCCTAGAAGCGTAGTCTCGCTGGCCTCATCCCAGCATAAAGGAGTCCTACATGGTCTACCATAAAGTGCCTGAAATGGTGGCATCTGTATCGAGGAGTGGTAGCTGTTGTTGTAGGCGAACTCTATCAAGTGTAGACGCTCTAACCAGCTCCCCTGAAAATCTAAGGCACATGCTCTCAGCATGTCCTCCAGTGTCTGGATGGTCCTCTCACTCTAACCGTCGGTCTGTGGATGGAATGCCGTACTAAGCTTCAACTTTGTACCCAAGGCTTCCTGAACCTGTCCCCAGAATCTGGACAAAATCGAGGGTCCCTATCAGAAACAATAGTCTTTGGCACACCATGGTGCCGGATCACCTCCTTCTGGAACAAATCCGCTAACTTCGGAACGTTCCAGGTATCCTTCATAGCAACAAATTTTGCCACCTTCGTCAGACGGTCCACAATGACCCAAATCGTGTTCAGTCCTCCCTTAGTCGGTGGGAGACCGACAACGAAATCCATCGAAATGTCCTCGAACTTCCAACAAGGAATAGGCATAGACTGCACTAAACCTCCGGGTCTCCTATGCTCAAACTTAACCTTCTGACAGGTCAAGCATCTAGCCACATACTCAGCTACATCCTTCTTCATCCCGCTCCACCAGAAATGAACCTTCAAATCCTTATACATCTTTGACGAACCAGGGTGGACGGATAAGGACGAGCAATGAGCCTCCTGGAGTATCTTCTCCTTCAGGTCAGGAGACGACTCCGGAATACACAAACGGCCCTTCAGTCGAATCATGCCATCATCGCACAGTTCGAAGTCATATTTTAGCCTCTCAAAACAACCATCTATCATTTTCTGCCTGATACTCTGCATATAGTGATCACTCTCCTGTGCAGCTCGTATCTCATCAATCATACTGCTGTTTGCTAATAAAGTGAACAATGAATGAGCTCTGCGGCTCAGGGCATCAGCTACCACATTCGCCTTGCCCTCTTTGTACCTCAGGTCTATATCGTAGTCCTTCAAGAACTCGACCCATCTTCTCTGTCGCATGTTCAGCTCCTTCTGCGAGAAGAGATGCTGTAGACTCTTGTGATCAGAGTAGATAGTGACTGTCACACCATACAAATAATGTCGCCAGATCTTCAAAGCGAAGACTACTGCGCCTAACTCAAGGTCGTGTGTGGGGTAATTCACCTCATGCTTTTTCAGCTGTCGGGATGCGTAAGCAACTACCTTCCCGTGCTGCATAAGCACACAGCCTAGACCGGTTCCAGAGGCATCACAGTATACCTCGAACCCATCAGTGCCCTCAGGGATAGTAAGAACGGGCGCTGATGTCAGGAGATCCTTCAGCGTCTGAAAGGACTGCTCACACTCTGCAGACCATAAGAACTGGGATTCCTTCTTCATTAGATTAGTCATCGGTTTGGCTTCCTTGGAGAAGTCCTTCACGAATCTTCGATAATACCCTGCCAAACCCAGAAAGCTACGGACGTCTGTGACTGTCTTCGGCCTTGGCCAACTCTTCACTGCCTCAATCTTAGCAGGGTCTACAGATATGCCGCTAGCTGATATAATGTGTCCTAGAAATGACACGCTGTCTAACCAGAACTCACACTTAGAGAGTTTGGCATACAGCTGGTTCTCTCTCATAATATTCAACACCTGTCTCAAATGCAACTCATGGTCTTCCTTGGTCTTTGAATAGATCAGAATATCGTCGATGAAGACTACAACTGAACTATCAAGATACTCTCTAAAAAGTCGGTTCATCAAGTCCATGAATATGGCTGGCGCATTCGTCAGTCCGAATGGCATAACGGTGAACTCGTAGTGTCCATACCGTGTCCGGAAAGCTGTCTTCTCAATGTCACCCTCTGCAATCCTAATCTGATGGTAGCCAGATCTGAGGTCTATCTTCGAGAACACACTGGCTCCTCTCAGTTGATCAAACAAATCATCTATCCGTGGTAATGGGTACTTGTTCTTGACTGTAACCGCATTAAGCTCGCGGTAGTCGATGCAGAGTCGCATACTGCCGTCCTTCTTCTTGACGAACAGCACTGGAGCACCCCAAGGAGAAACACTAGGTCGAATGAATCCCTTGTCAAGGAGGTCCTCCAGCTGTAGCTTCAGCTCCCTCATCTCAGCCGGTGCCATACGGTAGGGTGCCTTAGCAATGGGGCCCGTACCTGGCAACAAGTCGACGGCGAACTCAACCTCGCGCACAGGTGGCATGCCTGGCAGCTCATCAGGAAATAAGTCGGGAAAATCTACCACGACTGGAATGTCTACGTCCGTCACGTCGTCTGTCTCGTGTCCTGTACATAACAGAGGAAGGCTTGTCGGCCCTTCCTAACATCCTTCATCAGGGATAATGCTGACACGATCTTGACAGTCGGCTCTCTCCTCACACTGCGGTATGACACTGTCTTGCCGCTCGGCCCCTTCAGTAGTAGTCGATGCTCTGCACAATGAAGGCGGCCCCTATGCTTCTGTAGCCAATCCATACCCACTATGATGTCAAAACCCAAGTTCTTGAACTCAATCAGATCAATGGGGAAGGTCTCAGTCATAATGCTGATCTCTAACCCTGTATACTGTCTGGTGCAACCTACTTTCTCCTTCGAAGGAAGGGTGACTGCAAAGTCTGAAAGCTGTTCGGGGGTGGCCCCCAGTTTCTTAGCAAACGTCGAGGAAATAAAAGAATGCGAAGCCCCTGAGTCGAATAGTACGGAAGCACTAACACCATCAATAGGAAAGGTACCTGAGATCACCTCTCGTATTAGCATCGAGTCCCAATAATTCACTAGTTTACTGTTGTTTGTAATTGTCATACCTGTGATGACATTACCAGACTCCTTGGCTTGCGCCATGTCTAGGATGCAGATGGTACCTTCCTTTCCATTTCTATGGCCTGAAGTTATGAATTATTGGTATCAACAAAACTGAACACATATACTTGAAGGTAGAAAACTCTTATTTTATTCATTCCAACTGTATTATACAAGGTTACACACTTAACTACTACTATTACATCAGTACTGTCTGAAGGTCAAATTTAAACGGCCGGGTCGGATGTGGGTATCATTCACTAGAGCTGGTGGTGCGGTATTGAGCTTAATGCTCTTAATACCATGATATACAAGTCTCGAATCTCCACCAAATACTAACACATCCCCAGACTTGAGGATGATCTTGCTGGCTAGATCCATCCTCTTCTGGTCTCCATAAATGAACTCAGCATCATCGCCGATGGAAAAAGATACAACTGGTATTCCCCTGGTGATGGACTCGGTCGTCTCATCACAGTCCTGGTGCATTCCAAGCTTCCCTCCCTGTTCATAGTAATTGATGATGCAAACGTCAGGTGTCATGTCGGGTAATGGATAAACCTCACAGTCTTGAGCAATATCCATTGCGTTTCTCACCAAGGTAAGGAAACTCTCAGGTATACTAGGTATAGATACGTCACCTACCATCCTCACCTCTCGATAAACCCTAGCTTGTGGATCCCAGTCTTTCCCTAAGCACATCATGTGCAGTTTCATTCTAGAACCACTAGTAAATACAGGGTATAAAAACCTCCTATGCCCTTACCCAAAGCTCTACACTCATTCACTATGGTGATTTGCTCATCTAGGGTTAGGAATTCTCGGAGAAGTATCATGCCCGGTCTGACTACATGACACAACTCACTAGGGTACTCCCGTCTTTCTTCCACGGGTCTAGGTGATCTCTGTCTTGTAAGTGTGGGATAGCAGATATCGAAGTCTCCTAAGAGGTAAAAGGTTTCCTAGGTAAGTTGTTTATCTAAAACGGTAATTTAAACACCATTCATGCCAAGGTAAAACGTTTAACACTTAGTCATGCTTTCATACAATGGTTAAGGTTTCAAATGCTAACCTTCACCGCGCTGGGTACTAGTGCCAGCGCCTGAAGCTCCCGCTGCATTCAGCATACGGTTGCCCGGCGGGTTCCTCTGGCCCTGGTTCTGCTGCTGCGGCTGCTGCTGCTGCTGCCCTCTCTGGGCTTGGGGCCGGCCCCCTCTGGCCACCTCGAGCTCCACCTCCTCCAGTAGGTGCGCCCTGAGTCCCCTTCGGTGGGTGGTACGCTCGGCTCTCCGGGTTCGAGAAGCACTCGAACGACCTGTGGCCCTTCTTTCCACAATGGTGGCAGTCCACCGCTTGCCCGGTGCAGTCAACACCCGGGTGGTCTTTGCCACAGCGCTTGCAGTGAAAGTGGCGCTGGGGTGCAGAACCTATTATCATATCACACTCAGGTTAATACAAGGATGGCAATGGGTAGTAGTACTCAATTTATTCACAAGGTTAGATCGCTTACCCTTAGGGGGTACAGATCTAAGAGGCTGCACATCGTAGGTAGGCCCGGTCAGCAACGGGACCTTGTCCTTCCCTTTTTGGCTGGCCTGCTCCTTCTTCTTCTCCCTCCAGGAGAACTTTTTCTTCCTGTGATCGTCAAAGTGTCAGGAATAGCAGGTATAAAAGCAGGCAGTAAGTAAGTAATTTAAATGAATTAAATAACTTAAGGTGGTTCTTACTTCCAGCCCTTACTGCCTCCGCCTCCAGCCTCAGTCTCTGCCTCTTTCTCTGGGGCCTTACGCTTCTGCCCCTGACCGTCCTCTCGGCTGTTCACCATCATCTCAGTCCGAGAAGCAGCGTCGTAACACTCCTGTAATACATCAATGAGTTCCCCGAACTTGTAACAAATCAAACTGAGTTATAAGGTACAAACTGTCAATTAGTTTTACCTGAACCGTAGGGTACAAGGTAGCACCCATGGCGGCCTTGATAGCATATCTCAACCCGCCTCTAAATTTCTCCACCTTCACAGCATCAGAATAAACAACTCCTGGGACGAAGTCCAAGAGCCCAATAAACAAGGAGTAGTACTGATCTACTGTCATACTACCCTGCCTCAGGGCCTCAAACTCCTCCCTTTTCCTCTGCTTCAAATGAGCAGGATAGTACTTCTCTCTCAACAATTCCACAAAACCAGTCCATCCAAAACCCTCTATAGCAAGATAATGTGCCTTCACGGACCTCCACCACGTGCTGGCAGCGTCCTTCAGGTGAAAGGCTGCTATATCGACTCGGTGCTCAGCAGGCACGTGTATGGCATCGAAGGCCTTCTCGTGCTCAACAATGAATCTCTCCAGGACAGTGGGGTCAGCAACTCCATCATAGGTAGGTACTCGCGTGTCAGCTACGCTCTTCAGCCAATTCGGCTCTCTAGGTGCGGGTACGGGTGGGACTACCGGTGGTGCAGGTGGTGCTCCTATATGGATACCTCCCATCTGGGCTAGCTGAGCGAAGACGGCAGCTACCGTCTCAGCCACGCCCACGGCTGGGGCCTCCGGAGGACCTGCTCCAGGCCCGCCGCCTCTTCCACCACCTCCTCTACCTGCTGATCGCCTCCCGGAAGACATCTGAAGAATTCAAAACCAAAGTCAGCTCTTGGTATAAATACCGTACTTTCCTTACCATATCTTAACTCAAATCATTTACACTATCTCTTGGTACTGGTGTGTAAATAACCTAGGCTCACGGTACTTAAACTACTATCTCTTGTAATCAGAGCGGTACTCCGCTCTGATACCACTTTTGTAACACCCCTACTAATTCGGTTCCTAATAGTCCTATAAATGTCGCGCACAATAATATCTCGCAGCGGTAAATAATAAACTATCGCCCTAATGGTGTCACTGTTATCACTCGCCCATACGGGTGATAACGAATTACCTGATAATCAACTTGCGAAACGTATTCCCGCAGTGACCACAAGAGATAGATAGTAGAACTTAAACAACTTAAAACAAATCTAACATCAACAATTATTACAGACCGTGAGCATCTAAACCAAAACACGGTTAAACAACCCGAGTCCAAAACAACCTGAGTATCACACCATACCAAGTCTAAACCAACAGTAATATCACAGTAGTCACGCCTCGCTGCGACCCACCAGCTAATCACCTGAAATAAAGATGGTTTGTGGTATGGAATCAGCCCCTGCTGAGTATGTCATCACATGCCCCGTCATGCCCCCAAAGACCCCTCAATTATTTGGTCGAGAGCATGAGGTTCATTACATGCAATACCGTTTTAATATTTAAAACTGTAAAACAATTAACAGTAACATCCATACAATAACACAACCATCAACATATAATATAACCACAAGTATAACCAATGAACAACCAAGCGAAACAACGAGAAATAAACAAGTATTAATTCTCGTCCATGGTGTAGAAACCAATATCGTTCGCCACTGTATAATTCTCAACTGTATTATTGTTCAGTTATACCTAGTGACAATGTCTCGTTAAAACGACATGTCTCTAGTTACCCATATATTATGGCGGGTCACCCACGGCAGTAGCCACTCCAACGGTAGAGTCTCCGACCAACGAGCCATTCTAGCTCACGGGAAATTTTCTTGATACTTGCGGACCCGTACGCGGACATCCTGGTATCGTTTTTGTGATCACAGCGCGCACCAAGAGCCACATCCTCTTGGCTTTACTTTCCTTCTTATTAATTATTTATTCCATCGCATCGCATTACCAAATTTTCCTAACACAGCAGACTAAGGTCTTTAGTCCAATCCGGAGTCTGTAAACTCGGGATCCAATGTTAGATACGAGAGCGGCGTATAGAAAGGCCAATGCTCCGTATAAAAGTCTCGGATAATATGTATATCTTATTATCCTAGTGCTACAACGTTTTTCTGACGTCCTTATATTTCATATAAGATAGCACCATAGCCGCTAGTTCGTTTTATATATATTGGTTCATATATACGAACCGGTACTGTTAACTCAACAACAGTAATAATAAGCAGCTATAAATATACAATTCATGCATATTAATTATCACCTTCAGACAAACAATCTTATCACAGATCACACAGAAGTCTGAACTGAGGAAGCCCTCAGAGACAATCAGAGACACATAACAACATACCGTTCACCCTGATGTATTACGGTGGAGTATGAATCAGCGATCCTATGCTCCTTGTGTAGTCTCTAACAATCTAAACAATAATGCTACTGATTAGCATACCGTATAACAACACAATCTACGGTACCCGTACCGTCACTAACACTAACACCTCCCGGTTAACCCCCCGTTATTAACTATCAATGTTTGTCGGGTTTTAGGTTTAACTCGAGATTGGGAAAAGTGTTATATTACATGCGTAGTCTTGTTTGGATATTAGTATAGTTATTGTTGAACTTGTTATCACATGTAACTTAGTGTATTTTACAGATCGTATAGTTTGTTTCTTTATTGCATGTATGATTCCTTGTCATGCACTATACTACCTTTAGTATTTATTTTTCTAAGGTTTGTCTCTTTTTTTTTAAATGTGGTATAATTCATTTGTAAACTATACTTTAATTTGAATCCTTATTATCCCATGAATACTCTTAACATTAGAATTCCATATCTAATGTTTATAATTCTTTCTCCTTATCTATTATCATTTTAATTATGAAATTATAATTATTGAACCATATCACATTTTCTACACCATTACATATATTTATTTATATATGTGTATTATGGAACTATTTATTATATGGTAAGTCTTATAATCTATATTCATTCTTTTTAATGAATACTCTTATATTATAAATGTTATAATTCTTATAACATTAAAACCATATTATAAATTCCATTTAAAAATGTTAATATTTTCGAACAGCACCTATGTTCTTAAATATTTACAAAATCCACCACTTAATTAATATAATGTTACATCTAGATATAACATATCTTATGACATTTAAGTCATTAAAACAATTATAACCTATAGTTATTTTGTTTAAAATACCAAGCCCCCTTATATTTTCGGCTTTTATTAACCACTAAACTTCTATAAAATCACAATTCATCCCAATTTATAATACATAGTTTTCTAATTCCATTAAAACTATATATTATACATATTCTTTATAAAACCTTATATAATTCCAAAAATTACCAAACTATACCAAAAGGTTATAAACATTATTCCTAACCTTATTTTCCTTAAATCTCGGTTTCTATCATTTGTTACCTATTTGTAACAATGTTATAAAATACCATATATTATACTTATATAATTCATATGAACTCCAAATTTAACCAAATAAACTTCTAAAAATTCTAATAACTTAAGGACTTTACTAAACTCCATTTAGCACCCTTAAGTCTCGTTACATTACTACCCACCCCAAGTCTTATAAATCTTTTACAATTTAATAAGTATCTTATTATAAGGTAGTATTTTAATTTCTTAAATTTTCCAAACTTGGTCAAAGTCTCCTATATAGTCAACTTTGACTCCTAATACCAAATGGGAACCAATTTTTCGGTAATTAATAATACCTATACTTTTCTATTTTTACAATTTTGACCCAAAACTTTATAAAATGTTATAATTTTTATTAAATTCATTTAAAAACCCTAAATTGCTCTAAATTAAGCCCACGGCTTTCTAATTCCTAGTAATTACGAATTGGCCCCAATTTTAATTATAAGCATAAATAAAACTAAATAAGCTTATAAACTTAAATTAAAATGGCCTAATGACATGGCCTTATTACAACCTTGAACTTGCAAAATAAATTACACAATAAATGTCTCAAAATATAGCATATATATTCGGCCTCACCATGGTTTAATTATTTTTCCACATAATGTCATAATTTGACCATTATGTTAATTAAATCTCTTAAATGACTAGCTTAATTTATCTTAGCCATTTTTTTCCATTTTTAGGTCAATATGACCTATATTTAAGTTTCACTCTCGGCCATATATATATATATATACTTGAAATTACAAAAATCATAAGTTTAAGGTGTTTATACCTTGATTATCCTTGTATGCTCGGTCACTTGTAGGAAAATCACCACTTGATTTAGACATGTTTAATACACAAAAACAAGATATGGTTACACTCCAAGCTTGAGCTTAACCATAAGGAATAATTAATGTAAGATTTAAGGCAAAAATCACCTTAAAAATGCAAGGGAAGTTCTAGGTGGTTTCGACCTGAACCAAACACACCACAAGGTGTTAGATCCACCATATTGACATAGGAAATAGTTAGATCTCAAATCTCTTGTTATTAGGTTTTACCTTGGAAAAATGCCTTAAAAGAGTATTTCTCTTGGATCTTGGTCACCCTTGCTCCAAATGGCTAACCAACTGAATGAATTGTAAAATGAAGATTATGAGTGTATAAATCATAAAAATTGAAGGAAGAAAACCGCATGGAGATTGAGAAGCTTAAGGTATGTTTTTACCTTAAAATGTAGATTTGAACAACCTTGGTCCCTCTACTGGTCTCAACCGAGTTTAGCTCTTGTTCTAACCTTAGAACACTGAGAATAAGCCATAGGAATTGATGAGCCACGAAATCTAGGTGTTGGTAGTGAAGAGATGAAGAAAAAGGGCTAAAAATGACATTAAAACACTTACCTTAAGACTTAGGAGCTAGGTTTGCCTTCCATGCTCAAGAACAACTTGAGAGCTTCAAAAGGGAGAGCTCGGCTGGGCAGAGAGAATCGGACAAGGAAGGAAGGAGAAGGTGGGAAAGTTGAAATAATGTAAAAAAGGTTACTATTCTAAATTGGAATTAGGTAGTAATTTGTCCAAAATCATTGTATGCTGTCTCCTCTCTTATTGCAGCCGATTCCATGGTCCAAATGGGTCAATTAATTGACCATTGACCATGCTTGGTCAATATTGACTCATGCGGGCCCCACTTTAGGGTTTTATTAATATTTTAATATTAAATTTGTAAAAATTCGTAAATTTCTGGAATTAAATTCCTAATATGATATAATATGAAAATATCATATTTAAGGATAATTATAATTTTTAAGCCCATTAAAAATCAATTTAAAAGGCAACCTCACAAAAACGTGCTTTAAGGAGTTTTAGCGCACATTTTTGTGTCACAGGGTGTTCCTGAGCTTATTTCTCCTTGAGAATGGTTTTATTGTGCTCCTTTCTTCATTATAATACTTAGGAATCCACTTTGGATCCTATTTGAGGTCATACAATCTTTATGGTGTCTTAAAGCACATTTTTGGCTTTACCGATCTTAAGGCGTGTTTTGCCTTGTTGAGATCTTTTAGATTGTTCCCCAATAATATTTAGGTGTTTAATAATCATCTTAGATCATTAATAGATCATTTAATTATATTTAAAAGATTAGGGGTATTTCAGCTTCCTTGACGTTCTTGGGCTCGATTGGTGAGACTATCGTTGAGAAGGCTAGAAGATCTCGAGTTTGTGCTCTTGTCTGAGTTCCTTTGGATATGTCTGATATGATATTCTCCAATGGATGATTTTTGCACAAAGCACGAGATTAATGAATGGTTGATGGAGATAGAGGATCCTCGACATCATTGTTTCCTTCGTCGACCTGTTGTTGACCTATCGCTGACCTGTCGCGCAAGTTTTCTTCAGTCGGTGATTCATCTTTGTGATTATTTGTGTGATCTTAATCAACTAGATCAAATCCAAGTTCTTTATCTTCATCAGATTTCTAGATCTTGGGTACGTTAGCCTCATCAAAGACCACATGCACACTTTCCTCCACCTTTAGTGTCCTTCTGTTTTATACTTTGTATGCCCGGCTTCTTTCAGAGTATCCAAGGATGATGGCCACATCACTTCTGGCATCAAACTTTCCAAGGGAATTCTTTTCATTGTTGTGGACATAACATTTGCAACCGAAGGTCCTAAAGTGACTTATCTTTGGTTTTCTTCCCTTGATTAACTCACAGGGAATTTTGTTGAGGATAGGTCGTATGAGCATTCTGTTTGTGATGTAGCATGCAGTTGCCACTACTTCTACCCAGAAGACCTGAGGAAGACTGCTCCCCAATAGCATGGCCCTGGCTACCTCTTGTAGTGTTCTGTTCTTACGCTCAACTACCCCATTCTGTTGGGGTGTTGTTGGTGCTGAATATGTGTGATTAATCCCATGTTGTTTACAAATATCCATGAATTATTGATTCTCAAACCCTGACCCATGATCAGACCGAAGAGCCTTGATTTTGTGGTTGAGTTGTACTTGGACTTTTCCTGCAAAGACTTGGAATTTCTCAAAGACTTCATCTTTGGAAGCAATAAAGAGTGTCCAGACAAATCGTGAGTAATCATCAACAATCACAAATGCATACCAATTTCCTCCAAAACTTTTGATTTTCATAGGTCCGCATAAGTCCATGTGAAGTAATTCAAGTGGCTTGGATGTACTAACTTAGTTCTTTGAATTGAAAGAAGTCTTAGTTTCTTACTTCTAACATGTGTATCACAAAGATTGGTCTCAGATTTCTTAATCTCAGGAAGACCTCTTACCAACTGTTTCTTGACAAGTTTCTTTAACAAGGAAGTGCTAACATGCCCTAGTCTTTTGTGTCATAGTGTAGAGTTATCTATTGATGCCGTCAAGGATGGAAGATTAGGACTGTCAATATCCTCCAACTAGTACATAAACATTTTCCACCTTTTTCCCTTTAATAACTCTTTGCCATTGTTCTGACTTACGATGCTACAATGTGTAGGATAGAAGTGAACAGAATTACCTACACCGATGATTTTTCTTTTCTTGTTGTCGCCAAAGGAGACGGTTCCTTGGCTTCCTGGTTCGAGTGAGAAGAACTTATTTTTTGTCTCCTGTCATGTGTTTAGAGCACCCACTGTCGATGTACCAGCAGGGGTCCATTCTCACTCGATTCTGCACTTAACACGTTAGTGGTGTGTGGTTAGGGTCCATAGAAAGGTTGGACCCATTTCCACCATTAAATGTTCAAAGATCATTTTTGACTACCCCTTTTAATCCTAGTTTCTTGAGTTCCAATGCCTCATAAACACGTTTTATAGCAATTAGATTCATGAAGACCAGGTTGTCTGCATAAGCTATACATCTCTACGACTGGTCTCTGACCTGTATCCGACCTGTCGTTTGCTTCTCCTCATGGGTGTCTTAGAAACTGCATATATCTTAGAATATTTTCCTTTGATGGTATCTAGTTCCTTTTCTTTTGCGTTAAGCCAACAATCTATTCATCGATTTCAGGTTGTTTTCATGCTTCAATTTTCATGACGGAGAGAATTTCACTATAATCACTTTGTAACTTCATGAGTGCCCTCATGAGATTATCTACCTTTAACTTATCCAAGGTTTTTCTCAATTTTTCATTTTCTTCCAAAAGTTCACCGTTTTCAGTTTCTAATGCCTCTAGGTGATCAACTAATGTAAGAGAAAACTTTCTAAGTCCTAGAAGTTCAGCCTTTTGAATTCTCCTTCTAAGTTTAGAATAGTTTACCTTATGTTGTTTTCTTCTTCTGATTCGTGACATCATTGTCTTGTTCCATCAAGCACACTACTTCTTCAAGGCATAGGTGAGCCTTCACATCTTCTGAGATGTCGCTGTCTGAGGTTTGATTGTCATCACTCCGTTTAGAACCTCCTCATGCGGCAACGAAGGCCTCCTTCTTTGGTCCTTTGTTGAATGATCACCAGACACGCCTCTTGACCCTGTCGTTGTCCTCTCGGGATCGTTGAGGACAGTCTTTGATATGATGTCCGTGTGTTGAACACCCAAAACACTTGTCATTGTTTTTCTTTTGATCATCCGACTCCTTGGACTTCTTGCCTTTCCTCATTTTATTTTGTATGAACTTTCGAACGTACCTTTTAGCATAGAGGACCATTTCATCATGTCGTCCTGACTCGGATTTTTCATTTTCAGCTACTTGAAGGGCTATGCCTTTCCTCTATCTCTTGATGAGCTCTCTGAATTTCTGTGTTGTAGTCTTAACTCAAAATCCATTAGAGTTCTGGCATGTCTGCTAGAGACATCTTGGAGAGATCAAGTACTTCTTGCATGGTATTGACTTTGCTGTCAAAGGATGCATGAAGAGATCTAAGGAACTTCCGAATTTGATCCTCATTAGAGATGGTTTTTTCCAAGCACCAACATTTCATTGATCAGCTTAGTGAACCTTGTATGCATTTCGAAATGCTCTCCTTTTCTTCCTTCTTGAATTTCTCCCAATGAGTGAGTAGCAACTCATGCAAGTCTTTTTGATCTCATCATTCCCTCCATAGGTGACCTCAAGAGTTTTCCACATCTCTTGAGTTGTTTTAGCTGAAGCAATCTTAGAGTATTGCTCAGGTAGTAGTGCACAGTGAAGTATTCTTACGGCTCGAGTGTTGAATACTAGCTTCTGATTTGATCATCCGTCATGCTGTATAGATATGTCTTGTCCTTGAGTATTCTGGAAGGTGTACTCTCCAGTGTTTCATCACCCTCCACATCCTTGGATCGTCAGACTTGATATGAAACTCCAACTTATTCTTCCAGTGAGTGTAGTTGTCTCCATTGAAGAGTGGTGGTCGATTTGGTGCAGAACCTTCTTCTACTGCTAGAATGCTTGCATGAGACGTCTCGATCGCCTTCCAAAGCTGTTAGCTTTCTAGAAGAGACCTGCTCTGATAGCAATTGAAACCTATAAGCGCTCCTGATGTGTCCCTGACGTGTCGTGGACGTATCGTGGACTCTAATAAGACTTGATAATGTTAGGAATGGACGCGAGATAAACTTAAACTGGAAAACCCATTTCTATTGGGAATATACACATACGAAATTCACTCAATCTCCCTTGCCCCACACACGGACTCCCCGGGACAGTTTGGACTTTACCCCTAAAGTCCTTAACCTTCTCCTGACTATCGGCCTACGGTTCACCGACTGTTCCCCAACCTGTCGTTCTATCAAATACCCAATGTATTGATACTCTAACCCAGTTCTATCTAGCTCACCAACTCTCTAGCACTTACACACACGCCTAAGTCTAATCCACACTTGCCTAGATTATCTCTATCTTTTCTTTTGTATAGACTTACTTACATATGGAATAAATGCAAGTATATATACACGGTTGTTAGGATGTAACTACCGTCCTATTAATCGCTAGACTTCTAGGAGTGCACTACAGCTTCGATTATTCTTATAACAGCCACACTAGACTTGTAGAGATTCTTCAACTTGATATGGAGGCGTGGACTACATGTCGCCTCATGGTTTGTCAAGTTGGCGGCAACCTTCTTGATAGGTTGATCACCATTTGTGTGCCCCACTTTCCTGATTCTGTCTGGCTCATTAAATGCTCATAAATGCCCTCTTCTGAATTCATTACGGCTATGTAATGATGTTCATTTATAGCCTTGTTATCTTGTGCATTAAGGAGCTTCTCCTTTTGTTGTGAGCTTGTCGTGAACAAGTTGCTTATGTGGATGTATGTGTCTTACTTGAATGTTTCGATCCTTTGCAGTCTCTGTGTTTGTTTTTCATCTTTGAGCATGAGAGATATCTTCTTGTGTCTGACTAGTTGTCTATGCTAGAAGTTCTACGGAGCTCTCGCGACAGGTGCCCGAATGGTTGGGCACATGTCGTGGATTGAGCGCACTTGCAACCTTGCGTGCTGAGCCACTCATTTACCTGTCTATCTAAATCATGAATCTTGAAAAACGCATTAGATAGACAATACAAGGTTTGCTATCATCAAACTAAAGGATCTTGTCTTAACAGTATGTTTATATGCAATCACCTAATCAAGATAAATGTTCGATATGATTTATTGCATTTCTGCTGTCTTATGATTTATTATCCATTGATTGAGTAGTGGATGAACTATGAAATTTGTATAATTCATGAAAGATATAATTGTTGGATGAAGTACTTAATTTCTTGGATGTGAAGTGTGCTAACCATGTGGTATTGAATGAAAGATTCTTACTAACTCTCTAACTATGAGACCTTCCTAACTTTGAGAAAATGGTAACATGGAGTTTGTGACAAGCCCGATATAGTTTCGCTCACGATGAGGATGAGGAGACACGAGAGGTTGTTATCCTAATCTTGGCCTAACCTTCCCACCATGGTCCAGACCCTTATGGGCAGCAACCCAGGGAAGTAAGCCAACCTTACGCCCGTGGTGAGATAGTCTTGTCTCTGCCGGAGGTCTACCGACTTAACTTAATAATTATTCAAGAGAAGGATAATTGGTAAAGTAAAGATCATGACTAGTGTGAGTCATTGATCAAGAGTAAAAGAGTTAATAACATTCTATAACCCGGATGAGAATTAACTAACAAGAGATGAGGCTGAACTTGAGAAGAGAATCTCAAGGCCTCGGTGATTGATGAATATATGCCTTGTGAACTGTTTCCATTGTATGTGTTATGCACTATGCTGAGTGTTGCTTTTGCATGATTATTATGATCTCATATTAGCATATTTGCTTGAATAAAATAATGAACTCCATGTATGCGACCAAGTAGCACGCGGGGTATGCGAATTTCATGCCAGGAAGTTTTGCTGAGCCCTTGGGGCACCGTTTTTATTTCAGGTACCCAAGATGTTTGATGGTCGATGTGAGAGACTGGGTTGTTACACTTTTGGTAGTTAGATTTATTTTGAATGGTGTACTGAGTTGTACACGGGCCTGTAGCCCTTTGTGTAGCCGGGGTACCCTATTGTACACCCTTTTGTATTTTGAAGTTATGTAGACCCTGAGATAGAGTATGTGTTGAACTCATGGATACTTTTGTTTAGACTTGTGACAATGGAATGTATTTTGGATTGTACATTAGTAGACTCGGTATATTGGATTGTAAGTGTTGAGCACTGTATTGACTAGAGAGTTATATGACTCATTTTGGAATGAAGTGTTGATTGTATTTGTTTAAGTACTCGGTATTCCGGTCCATCAACCGTTACTGTATTTGGATTAGGCCTTGTTAGTCACGTGGGTGACTAACGGCATTGTTTTCACCCACCGTTGGATTTGGATTTCCGCTGCTTAGGTAAGTATGTACCAGGCAATTAGGAGATAATTATATGATTAGCAGTAGAACGTGTTACAAAAAGTGGTATTGAGCGAAGTATCGCTCTGATGACTGGAAATATCGAGTTTAGGAAATGCCGAGTTAGGAATTAGAGATTTAGGGCTAAGGGTTGAGTGATAGCGTGAGAGATACGCTAGATAGGAACCCCAGTGTGAACTGGAAACCTACAATATCCAAACCCGCCCTCCACATCCCTATTGTATAACTCGGGAAGAAAGCCAGAGGAAGGAAATCCTCTCATACTCGGGAAAACCTGATCTGGCAGTTTGAAATACTCTGTGGGAGCCAAAACCTGTCATACGGTAGATTCAAGAACCGGAAATCCAGAGACGGTTCCGCTTGGACGACATAACCGCACTTAATGGGGGGATTGAGAAATTCTATCCAACAGAGACTAAAGTTTCCGGCAGCGTGGGCGACATGCTTAGCAGTCGCGAGAACCCTGCTTGGCCAGCAAGAAGGAATGCACCAAACCGTGCAACGAAGCGGAAAAGGAGAAGTAACAAAACCCAAGACACATGTCTACGAGACTATAACAGTTAGATAATACCACCAACGGTATACTAACCGACTAAGGAAATAGTCAGGAGTGGTTAACTCCAAAACACAACGCCAAAGAGGTAACAATACCTGGCCGACATAGCTTAGACAGCTACGAGAACATTTACGGAATACACTCCGTATGGACTACAGAAGTAGTGCCTAGACAAGTTATGTCTCGGTACCACGGGAAATGTGTGGGAACGAGCAATAAGGAAAGACATTGAACTAAGTGAATAGGGTCTCCGAGAATAGAGAAGCGCCCTGATTAATGACCACTATGTCAAGGCAGATGAGGAACTGTAGAAGCTTGACTATCAAGATTAGAAGATCAAGGGAAGAGCCAACAAGGCTACCAAATACGGATGGAAACAATACCGTAACCGGTATATGTTAAACCGAAAACCAACCTCCATGGCACACTTGCTATGGCAAGTGCCATAATAACAAGGCTGTTTGGAGAAACTTTTAACAACCAACAAGTACTTAGTTAATACCACAATGGCGAATGAGGCAATTATAGGATCACAATCCTAATAACTTGAATAATGAAACCTTGGAAGGGCCTAACGGCCTGACCATTGTATTGAAGGATATACTAGTCAACGAGAAGATAGACTTGGTCAAAACTACCAGACATGGTAATACCATGAAAATTTTTCTTCTAAACCCTAATTTTTCTTTTAAACTCAAATATTTCTTTTAAACCTCAGATTTTTTTTTAAATTAAACCAGAATATCTCAGTAAGATATCATAGGACGACACAAGAGGAGTTGACAATAGAATACTTCACCTAGGCGTGTGATGAACATTACGAGTGTACAAAAACGAGATGTGGGGACCGCACACCGATGAGCTTGCGGGCCTGACGGACTTACTTACAAGTTAGTCAGGTAAGTAGTAATGTATCAGTAAGGTACCCACATATGTATACGAGTGGTGTTGGAACGCGAGAAGTAGTCGACTCCATACTACAACATCAAGTAATTCAACCAAAACATTTGGACACCTCGGACGATCGAATATACGGAACTCAGTTAAGTTAAAGAGTCTAAATGAATTAGGGAAGTCATCTAAGGAAAACAAATAACAGTTAGGAAGTGCAAGGAGCATAGATATTTAAGTATAGACATGGGATATGTCTCCAGATTCGTGAAGGAAACACATGATAGCCGGGTTGAGTACCCAGCTTAAACACTGTAAGGCAAATGCCTAACATGGACACGTTAATGTTCAATGAACGGGATAGAATTCCCAGAATAATCCCCATGGCTACCGGGAGTATTATTCTTACCAAGAAGATGTAAACCCGGTCAAGAAAACAAAGGAGACAACATCCATGGTCTACCCAAGAAAGGGAGACATTACAACCCTAAGAACGGGAGATGTTATAACCCTAAACCGGATAGTTCGGGATACAGTGTTGCAATGCGGTATAGCCTACCGGACATACTCATAAATATTAGCCAGATGTAATGGCATAAATTAGCAACACCCAGGAGCAATCCTTGAAGGGTGTCTGAGTCAACAACAGTTGAACGAAGTGTCGTGATAAGAACACGGGAGCTGGAACGAACACTCGGTTAGAGCACCGAAGGGATTCCACTTAACAGGAAGTACCCTAAATTGCTAAGAGGCACTGATTAATACCAGATTGCCTAAGGGGCCTCTCGTGAACGGAAGCGTGATGCAACGACCTTGTCATGGAGCCCAGTACCACCACCAAACCATTTGACGTTATATTGAGAAGTAGAAACTTGTATAAACAGCCTACAAAGACCATAGCTCGAAGCAATGTGGCTTAAAAGCCATGAACCAACTACGTTATGTAGATTTAAACGGTTACAAAACCCATTGAATAATAAGAAGAATTGCCGAGAATGACACCAGTAAGAGAAGATTTATTTCATACAAACGAATAGAGCGGCAATCGGACCACTCGATTTGAATTCAATGTAATGAGCAGCTTAGAGTGAAGACTACTTTAGTGTCATTTTCACTAGAGCATCAGCCTAGTATACATTTTACAAAGCTTTTAGTTGCTTTTCCTACTCTCTATAGTAACAGTAGTACAGAGAAATGAGAACCTAAGCGACGACACCACTGATTTGACCCATGCTCGGGCACTATGAGAAATTAGTGGAGTGGGGATGCCTCTTGTTATCATGAGGCCGCTACTGCGGTGATTATGTGAACCCTCCAGAAAAAGCTTTCACCCATTAAAACATCAAGCTTGAGCATATGATTATTGCCAAGGAACAACTTGAACGAGAAAAGGAAAATTCGAAGAATAGTATGAATAAGGAAGCTTTGATAGCAATGGATGAAAATCGAAAGAGTAGTCGGGTTAGAAGAACAACACCGAATGTGTACAATGTGGATTGTAGAGTGATAACGCTCAAAGAGCATAGAGAATTAAAGAGTAGTGTGAGCCTCGATTTTAAACCCTATCCTATGTTGATTAAAGATGATTAGGATCTATGCGGGTTATAAAACATTAATTATTAAAACCTAAGCTAGCTCACTGGAACCTATTATGAGTCGCCACCTAATTTTAACCTAGATCAAATTAGGAAAGGAGATTTGGGTTCGGGGGCTTGGTATACAACTTATTTAGGGTTCAAATTACTTTCATTACCCCTAGAAGTCGTTTTTCCTCTACTTAGTTTAATTACGGCTTATTACGAGTCGTTTTAACCTAAGTGCGCGAGCTTCTGTTTTTTTTGTGTTTTTAACGTTTTTTGACAGAAAAGTAAAGTGAAATCTGAAAATTGATAAACTAGGGTTTCGGAGGCAGAATTAGGTCAAATTTTAAATACGTCCGTAGCCACGGACCTAATGTCTGAGACCACGAACCCCAATTGAATTAAATGATTACGAAAACGGAACTCAAATAAAAACGCAAATTTGAAAAGTCCGGGGCCACGGACAGGGCGTCCGTGGGCCCGGACATGTATTGACAGAAACCCTAAAATTTGAAAAATTGGAAAAATATAAAATCCCGCCACCGTCCGTGGGTGTCCGTGGTCACGGACAACCCGTCCGTGGTCCCGGACCATGCGTCCGAGGTCACGGACCACCCACGGACAGTGGGTTTTTGATGGTTCCCGATGGGGTTTTTAGCTTAAAATTTATGTGCTTGTAGCCTAAAAGCTGTACAATATGTTAGTGCTTAAAAGTCGTCAATTTGAAATCGAATTTAATGCAAAACTTAACAAACAAGTAACTGGACAGAAGTTTAAACAAACAGCAACTCAGAAGCTATGAAAGGTTAGTTTGCACTAAAAATTTAACAGAAGACCAATGAAGTCGTAGTGAATCAAAAGGAGGAGGTTCCAACCTGTTTTACCTCCTGTGTCAATGAGATTCTTGTTATATCCAAAATTTCAACCCCCCGGAAGAGAGTCTCTACTAATAGGCTAGTAGCGAGGGTTCCCAGTTCGATCAGCACATTTCAGAGTACTAGGGACAACTTAGTCATCTCCAGGGGCATTTTTGTAATTTTTCAAGGCTCCTAAGCCCCCTATAGGCTTTCTCTTTCCTTCAAAGAAGGGTCAAATCGATTCAAAATGCTTTGAAATTTTAACCCGCGATAGAGGATGACATTTTGGGCAAAATGGCGTTGAAATTTGATTTTTTGAATTTCCAATAATTTTCTAGCAATTTCTGATTGAATATGACGAGAAATTGAATTTAAAAATATTCAATATCCAAAAATTTCGATTCCACTTTAGAAAAATCAGAAATATCATCTTTACCCATGTGTAAAATTTCATAATCAAATTCCTTTTGGAAGCCCTTGAGCTAAAGCGTCGGTAAATTTCAGTTTTTACCGGATTTTTCTATCTTTAAGGAAGCCTATATAAGGAACCTTATCCCATTATCAAATCAGAACCTCAAGAACCCTAAGCAACCAGAAAACCTAGCCATCACAAGTCCTCCACGTTTTTACATATCCAAGCACAAAATCACATCAAAAATCCCCCGAAATCACCACCTAAACACACTTTTCAACTTCCAACACATCAACAATCATCAAACATCAACCAAACCACCTCCAAAACGTGAAGAACATCATCAACAATCAACAACTAGAAGCTCGGGTCGAACTCAATCCGGAACCGGCATCATCGGAGCCTCCGAAGAATCCCAACGTGAAGAATCATCTTGAATTTGAAGGTAAAACAGGTTATAATTCTACTTTTATAACTTCCCACAACCTTATTAATCATCTGTTAAATTTTGGGCTCAAACTAACCCTTTTCGGCTTCTGTATTGGCAATTGCTTTTTCCTCTGCCTTGTTACTTGTTTGTCAAGCTGCGTACATAATTCGACTTGAAACTGCAATCTTTTAATTACTAACGAATTGTATACCTTTCAGGCTACACGTACATAATTTTTTAGCCGAAAACACCGTCGGGAACCACCAGAACACCCCTGTCCGTGGGTGGTCCGGGACCTTGGACCAATGGTCCAGGACCACGGAGGGTTGCTCTTGGCCTCGGACACCCACAGACGGCGGCGGGATTTTAAATTTTTCAAATTTTAGGTTTTCTCTAAACAATGTCCGGGCCCACGGACATCCTATCCGTGGCCCCGGACTTTTCAAATTTTCGTTCGCTGTTAATTCGACTTTTATGTTCACATAGGTTAACTAGGGTCGTGGGTTCGGACATTAGGTCTGTAGCCACGGACGGAAACAAAATTTGACCTAATGCTGCATCCGAAACCCTAGTTTAGGTTGTTTTAATTTCCACTTTTATTTTCTGTCAAAAATGCTTAAAAACATAAAAAAAAACAGAAGCCAGCCCGCGCACTTAGGTTAAAACGACTTCGTAATAAGCCGTAAATAAACTAAGTAGAGGAAAAACGACTTATAGGGGTAATGAAATTAATTTGAACCCTAAATAAGTCGAATACCAAGCCCCTGAACCCGAACTCTACCTTTCCTAATTTACTATAGGTTAAAATTATGTGGCGACTCATAAAAGGTTCCAGTGAGCTAGCTTAGGTTTTAATTATTGTTATATGACATAGTTATTAATCTTAGGTTATAAGCGGACCTAAAACCCAGTTAGATCCTAATCAGCTTTAATCAACATAGAATAGGGTTTAAAATCGAGGCTCACAAACTGGTGACTCCGTTGGGGACGAACTTCTTAATTTTAACTTGTTTTAATTTTAAGAAAGAGGGCTTAACTCGAAATGTTTATTTTGGCTTTTATTACATTGTTTGTCTACCTTTGTGCGCACTTTATTTCCCTGCACCTTTGCATCATATGAGAGCGAGGGTCCACATAAACCAATTTCACTCTGGGACCCATTTGAGGGTCCCCTGTTAGGGACTCACACCTTTTAGGTGAGGTGAATAAGTGGGGGAAAAGAGGAGGATGTCGTCTAACCACATCCCCTTAATACCTGGGCCTTAGCCCCGAGCGTTTTCCTGGCAGTGCCCTTACCTAGCCCATTGTTAGGTCTATCAAAGACCCGACCGTAGACGCACACCTTCAGGTGATGTGAAAAGAGTGGGGAAGCCCAAAGAGAATAGCGTGCAAGACCTATTCCTTTGTGGTGACCTGGGCCCATGCCCCAAGCACCTCTCCGGATCGATCCATACCCGAATTGGATAAGCGTCAAGTGAGGTCATGTAGAATTTGTGTGGGCCTTGTCTGCTTGTGTGATCGGTTCACTACCCAGCCTAGGAATTGATAGGAACTTTTCCTACATCAACTCAGCCCAACCCGAATTTACGGCTTTATTGTTGCGGCCCATAGGCCTTGTTTGGTTTGATATGTGAAACATTTGGGCTCCGGCCCAAAAGTTTAGACTTAGGTGATTTCTCTCTTTCGGCCCAATTTTAATTATCAGTTTGGTTCTAGGCCCGTGAAAAAAATCCACCTAAAGCAGTTCATGAAAATCCATTAGGCCTTTCCATTTCAAGGCTCATTCTAGTTTAAGAAGACTTTTCACCTGGGCTTTGACCCAAGATCTTAGACACAGGCATCATCTTTTAGGCCCAATCAGAATTGCTTGGCCCAAATTCCAATTCACATCAAGAACATGGTTTAGAAATCATTTTGGCCCATGTGCTTTACCTCTATCCCAAACACATTCTGGCCCAAGCGCCCAATTCTCAAAATATTCTGGCCCAAGAGCCACATTCTTCAAACATTTCTAGGCGCCTCCCTTCCAACTTATTTTGGGCCTCAGTGCCTACCCACAATCTTCAAAACACTCCAGCTCAAGTGCTTTTCTTGTAGCCCAAACAAGTTTTTACCTAAAACTTCTTCACGGTCCATAATTTTAGCTCAATCCATTTTTGTTTTCCAACAGATAAGCCCGCATCCCAAGTATGGCAAAGGGACGAAACCTAGTCAGCATGGAGGCCCAGTTTGCAGCCTTAGAGCAAAGGTACATGGCTGCCTTGATGCCATGGAACAGAAACATAGGTCCACCACTAATGACATGGAGGCTAAGTATGTCACCATCATCGAAGAGCTGAAAAGCAAAATCCATTCCTTTGAGGTTGGTCATCAGGAAAACATTTCAGGAAAGATTGCTGACTCTGGGAACGAGCGTGACTACATCGAAGTTAACTCTGTTGAGGCCCAAGATGCACAAAGATTTGTAGGGCAAGTCGTCCCGGACCGCCAACTAACTGCAGAATTAAGGAAGGCCCTGAAAATGATCGAGCGCATGGAAAAAGCTAGCAAGCCAGCTGGTTTCGATTACTCTTCTATGGAATCGTACCCCGAGGTTAATCTACCTCTAAAGTTGAAGCTACCCACACTTGCTCTGTACAAGGGTTCCTCAGACCCGCAGGTCCATCTGGCGATGTTCGATAGGGAAATGTTCATCCTCAGGTTGAATGACATGCAGAAGGCCAGGTCTTCACCCTTTATCTTGATGAAACACAACTTGGTACTTGACTCAGAGGATGAACACCAAAACCTATGAAGAGGTTTGCGAGGCTTTCCTGCACCTTTTCGAGTATGCTAAGAATCTTGAAGTCACCAGGTCCAACCTTGCCAGTACCCGGCAGGGAAACAGTGAATCAATGTCTGACTTCATCAAACGGTGGAGGATGAAGGCCGCTGCTATGCCTACAAAAATGGATGAGCAAGAACAGATTCAAATGATTGTTGACAATATGCAGAGACAATACAACACCGAGCTGAGTGCACATACTTCCCTAATTTCAACATGCTGATGGGACAGGTAAGAGTCATGGAAGAAAAGATTCACAAAAGCGAGCTGAAGCTGGGGACAACCAAAGCCCAGGGTGTGAGTATCGAGACCTTTAAGTCAGGACCGGCCAAAGCAGCTCAAGTTTCATACCAATTGAGCACCATACAAAAACCCAGTACTGCAAGGCAGAGCACCAAGGCCTCACCCCGATCCAAGAGGTTCTCTACACCAAGACAGTTTACCGACATTGGCCGGCCTCTCAGTCAAGCACTCATGAAGCTACAAGAGTTAAACTTACTACAGCCTCTCACACCTAGTCCTGGGATCACCCAAGCCGGGGAACATCTCCATCAGTTCTGCCAGCTTCATCAACTACCAGGACACAGTACTGACGACTGTAGAGCATTGTCACAATTCTATTTTAATGAAGTTTAGATTTTAAAATTTCAGTTTTTCGGCTTTTTCAGCTTGTAATCACAAAAATGATAATAAAGAAATGTGTTCGTTCACCTCGCACCTTCAACCAAATCATCTGCTCGTTAGCAAACATTTCTTAAAACTAATGTTCATGAAATGGTCATTTTTTGGCAACTGAACAAAACGACTTGTCTTTTGTTCTAAAAAGATGAACATGTCCAACCAAACATCACTACTCACCCCAAAACATCCAAACAACCCACAAAGTGGTTCAAGTCTACATTTGTCAAATTGTTGTTATAAACCCTGGATTAATACTGGGGGCAATCTGAGTTTAAGTTCATCATCTTTCACTTTTCGTTTACATATGTGAACAAGTCTCAGAGTGAGAATTCACGAGAGTGACTTGAGCGGAAAAACTTTGAGCGAATGAGTGTGTCATTTTTACACGACTCCGGTAAGACCACATTCAAAGGTGAGGTAAACGGCATAACTCCGACCGAAGGAGATAATTTGTAAATTTACTCTTAGACTTGCTAAATTAACAAAAAATAGGTACACAACTATTAGGAATGACGAAGCACCTAGGTACAAAACCACATAGCCAAAAGCTTGTGAACCCTGACGTTAAACCTAGGCTCCCCCGCTGAGCCTTTCATATATCCCTTTTAATATTGCAAAGCTCCACAGAAAAGCCGCCCGTGATGAATAACCGACCGGTGACCAAAGGAAGTGAGGAGCCTGACTCTCAGATAACGTTTTCATCAGTCCAGAGAAGCAAAGCCGCTATCAGCATGACGAAGCGATCCGCAAATGGTCCCAAAGTGACACAGGATCCAAAGAGCTCACATCAAAACAGCTCTCAAAACTCAAAACCGGGAGACACAAGAACCCCGAAGGCGAAGTAAAAAGGATAAAACAAAGAGGCAAACCCGAAGTGCCTCGAAGAAATCCAAATGACAAAGAGAAGAGAAATGGTGTAAAGGGCAACTTCAAAAGTCCAAGTCCAGAAGCTCGAAAACAACGTCAACACAAAGCAGCTAGACGACTTCAAGACAAGGAAGATGAATCCGAGAGAAGATGCAAGGTGCAGCTTTGGTCACTCATTTAAGCTCCACATACCTCAAATATCTGATAAGCTGCAACTTATCAAATTTTATGCATTAGATTTAGTATTATATTTATCTAAATAGAGTTATATATGTGTTTTTATGGTTATTATGTGTTAAAGTATATTATTTGTACAGACTTATGTTTTTATGAGTTTTCTGTGCAAGGTGAATTTCAGGCAAAAGTTTAATTGAAGCCAGACTCAATGCCGGGTTGATCCTGCACAGCATAAACAAAGAACCGAAAAGAGGCCACCGGACATTTACCGGTAGATTTCCATCCGGCATAAGTAAAGAGGCGCCACGGTTGACCAAGCGATAGTAGTTATTAACTGTTGGAGATTAGGATGGTGCCGGGTGTGATGCCGGGTATCTCCTACCCGACATCTGCAGTGTTTCACGCGGAATTGGCAGTTTTGACCGTTAACAGTTGGGCGCATTTATCACGTGTGCCGGCTGAAGAATCCTACTGAGCGTGAGACTAGAACAGACAGAATACGATGATGATAAACGAACACTGTAACTCAGATTATCACTCAGAACACGTATCAAACTCGATACAAGATTGGCACGTAGTATGTTCACCACACTACCTATACACGAGATCTAAACTCTCAACACGTTAAGAGAACAATCCTCTCTTAACACCTCACACGGAAAATATTGCTTCTCAATACGAATTATGTTTCAGTACTATACTAATCTTTCTCCTGTAAACATCTCTCACTCGAGACTTATGCGGCGCTTTTACTTTTGTTTTCACCTCCCTCTCTAATGCTTTCTTCCCCTTCAAAAACGCCCCCTTAACCCTAGAGTTACAAACCCATATATAGATGCCGAACCCATTAATTACAACTCATAAATCATAGATATTATTTATCTTTTATAGATAGATAAAAAGCCGTTTAAGATATTCTTCTTGCTTAGATTATTTCCTCGGTTATGGACTGGCGCGTGGATTTCTTTATTTCTTCTTCACGCTCATCAGTCTGAAGCTGAGTTTGCCGATCAAATACATCAACAATTTCCCCCTTTTTGATGCGGCAAACTGTTGAAGTCTTGAACCTCTTGCATTAATTCCCCCTGAATCTTGTAATGCCATAGCTTCGCAAGAAAGTCCCATCTAGTGTTGGTATTCCCCCTTAATCTCACATCTTTTTCTGCTTGCCCTGTACTTAGTGTAAAACTCACAACCTTTTGTGCATTAAATGTGATATGACAGCAAGCAAAAGAATAAAGAGACAAATAACCGAACATAATCTCTACATATGTGATTCGCATCATAAACCCACTTGTACCAAGTATCAACAGACAGAGTAATGGAGATTCAGTTCGAGAATTTTTAAAACAAATATACTAGCCGTAAGCACAACACAAGTATAAACCTACACCACTGTTTGTGCATAAACCCCTTTGTTAAAGACTTCCTAATACACTTCCCCCTTTTGCCACATCAAAAAGAGACAAAAGATAGCAGATATTGTAATGAGCAGGAAGGGGAGGGGTAGGATGCAATCCAACTGAAAAAATACTAAAATTTATCAGATTGTTCAGATGTTGAGTCATCCGCCGACATCAAGAAATTAAGTTTGTCCTCCAGAATCTGCATCCGGTCCAGTAAGCGCTTCTCCATTGCCATCATTGAGTCGAGGACTGACTGGATCAGAGAGGCGGTGGAGGGAAGTGCATGGCCAGTCTTCTCCTCATGTTGCCCTGTTTGTTTGAATTGCCAGCCTGACGATGTCAATTCCAAGCCCATCTTGGAGAGTGTTGCGACAGCTAGATAGTTAGTGGGATGAGCAGTGAAGAAGTAAGCATCATCTTTAACAAGATTGAAATGACGAAGAACCTTTGTAAGCCAGAAGGGGTAAGGAATGGAGGGCTTGGAGCTATTCACAATTAACCGCAAGTGAGATATGATGAGTCTTGGCAAGGAGAGGTGAATCTTTTTATCTAAGCACCACATCAATCCTAAATCCACGGGTGTGACCTTATCACGCATATCAGAGCGTGGGAGTAATGTCTGATAAGCAAGCAAATGGAGTAACCTTGGTAATACATCTAGGTCTCTCTGTGGATAGTGCTTCAGTCTAGAACTAGCACGAGTCAGGCCAAAGTGTTGCACAACGTGAGTGTGGTGCGACATCCACCTTCTGAGTATTAAACTCAGCTAAACCATCCAGAGGGACATCAAGAATCATAGCAAGCCATGCAGGAGAGATTATCATTTTTATTCCAGCCACCTCAGTCTTAAACTCGTATGGTGAAACGAATTCTAAATTTAGAACAAACGGAAAGAGTAACTCTGGGTAGTAGGTGGTTTCAGAATTAAATAATTTGTCCCAACCTTGAAATTTAACAATTTCCTCCAACGATTCCAGCGAGTTCTTGCCTAACCAATCGCAATCAACCAATTTTCCAGGAAGAATATCGGATTCAAGCATCGAACGATTAAAAATGGGTTTCTGTGGAAAGGTACGACCTGGGTTTTGCGTCCGTTCTTGATGAAACTCCTTGACCTTGGATGCAAAAGGACGACGTGGCACAGACTTCAGCCTCTTCGACGATCGCTGTTGAACTACTGGAGAATCACCCTCCTTGCGCTTTGGGTTCACCGAGGAAGCATCGTCGACTCCCGGAGCGGCTTTCTTTGCAGGTGTGCGCAACCGACGACGTGTTTTAGCCAGAGGAATGTCGTCCTCAGTAGGAACAGCAGAGGAATCTTCATCGCTGACAATAGTGGTTTCTTTTGGAGTTGGAGATTTTGCGTCGGGTGAGGGTTTTGAGATGGAATCGGGGACGATTGTTTGTTGGCTATAATGCTCCGGTTTTTCAGTAGCAAGAGGAACAGCATTCTCATAAATGAGTTGTTCGAAAGAATCCATGGCTGAAGGAAGAAGGAAGGGGAAAATTTTCAAGAACGAAGCTCGAGAAGAGCAAGAGTTGGCACTGTTTAAGAGACTTCGGGAGGTGTAACCAAGTGAGTAAGCAGTAGATGTTTTAAGTATGCTGAGAATGGGAGAGAAATAGAATAAAAATTTGTGTGGGGTTTTTTTTATTCAAAAATTAAAGCTAAACTCCTCCGTTTGAAAATAAACACAGTTGAGAGATCTAGACTGAGTCTTTCAGAATAAAACCTTTAGAAGATTAGGAAGATGAGCACATTTATCTACAAAGATATCACCCAGCATACATTAGGAAATAATGACTCCAGTCTCCTGATATTATTAAATTTCCTTCAGTGAACATCCACAAGCAGGGCATGTGGATAATTTGAGTGAATAAGCCTGTGCATAATCATAACTTCCTTTGAAACTACAAGAGGTGAGAAGTATAATCATATTCCATTATACCTTTCATCACCACAGACTCATACTCACAGCTGTGAAAGACATTATGTGTTATTTAGTAAACAACACCTTGACTTTTTCTCTCCATCCATGTAGCGACTTTGGGTCAACTTGTCCAGAGTAATTACCCTTAGAAAGTTAGATGATGAAGCATCCTTGAAGACTTAATTATCGAATGAAAGAGGCCAAATACGTGTTGTTTGTGCTGTGAGCAGAGGAATCTCTTGCCTTGTTTGTTCCATTGTATTATAAAGCCACTGTGATGTTATAGCATTTAGTTTTAGTGCATACCCCAACATGATGCTTGTGAGACACATTCAGGAGATTTATACGAAAGAGGAGAAAAGATGCATACATCCAATTAATGTATATTCGGAAGACATGCTGAAGTAAATAACATACTCATCTTAATAACCTTCATAACGTTGTATCCATAAAAGACTTGGTATAGAATACTATCATCCATGAGTAACAATCAGAGATGTTTAGAGTAAAAAAAATAAAACAAACCCACAACCGAACAAAATAAAAGAAAATTAACAAAAACAAAACATCTGATCTATCTCTCACTTGGTATCTACCATGCCAATCTCAAAACGAAGTCGCTCAAAAGTCTCTCTTGGTAAGGGCTTGGTGAATATATCGGCCAACTGTTTTTCTGTGGGACAATGAACGAGAATAACATGGCCATGTTCAACGTGATCACGAATAAAATGATGACGGATGTCAATGTGTTTGGAACGTGAGTGATGAACCGGATTTTTGGTTAGCTCAATTGCACTGGTATTGTCGCAATAGATAGGGATAGGAATGAAGAAAAGACCATAATCCTCAAGCTGCTGATGAAGCCATAAGATCTGGGCACAACACGCCGCCGCAGCCACATACTCAGCTTCAGTCGTAGACAGAGCAACCGAAGCTTGTTTCCTAGAAGACCAAGCAATGAGATTAGAACCCAAAAATTGAGCTGTGCCCGTGGTACTCTTCCTATCAGTAAGAGAGCCACCAAAATCTGCATCAGTATATCCAGAGAGTGTAGGCAACGAAGTAGCCGTGTATAGAAGTCCAAGAGTTGATGTCCCTTGTAAGTAGCGAAAAATGCGTTTGACCGCTTTGACATGAGGTGTTTTGGGATTAGATTGGAACCGAGCGCAAAAACACACACTTTGCATAATATCAGGCCGACTCGCGGTAAGATAGAGAAGAGACCCTATCATCCCCCTATAAATAGTAGGATCTGTAGATTCTGCAGTGGGTTCCAGTCCCAGTCTGAGAGTGGTTGACATCGGAGTGAACATTGGTTTACACTCATTGAACTTGTATTTCGCTAAAAGCTCCAACGTATATTTAGTTTGGCTGACAAAGGTGCCATCAGCTGTCTGTCGAATCTGCAAGCCAAGAAAATAAGTTAACTCACCCATGTTACTCATTTGGAACTCTTGAGTCATTACGGTCTCAAACTCCTTTGTTAGCTGAGGACTGGTGGATCCGAAGACAATGTCATCGACATATATCTGAACCAGAAGCTTATCCACCCCGCACTGTTTGATAAACAGTGTACGATCAACATGTCCACGTACAAACTGTTGACTAACAAGGAAAGTGGTCAATCTTTCATACCACGCCCTTGGTGCTTGTTTAAGCCCATATAATGCCTTTTTCAACCGATAGACATGAGTAGGATGGATAGGATCTTCAAACCCCGGGGGTTGAGTAACATATACCTCTTCCTTGAGGTGTCCATTTAGGAAGGCACACTTAACGTCCATCTGGTAGAGTGTGAACCTATGTAAAGTGGCAAAGGCTATGAGCAATCGAATAGCCTCAAGTCGTGCAACGGGAGCATAGGTTTCATCAAAATCCAATCCCTCCTGTTGGTTATACCCTTTGGCAACTAGTCGAGCTTTGTTTCTGGATATCTGACCATTTGAATCCAGTTTATTACGATAGACCCACTTCGTTCCTATAATGTTCTGATTTTCGGGTTTTTCAACAAGTTCCCATACCTCATTTCGTACAAACTCATTCAACTCCTCATGCATTGCATTTATCCAGCTTTCATGTTCTAATGCTTCCTTCACAGTTTTTGGCTCTATTGTTGATACAAATCCAAAGTAAGCACAATAGTTTTGTGCATTCGACCTGGTTTGTACCCCTGAGTTCAAGTCTGACAAAATATTGTTAATCTCTATACCCGGGGCGTTACGGGGTGTCAGACGACGCATGACTCTGGCTTCCTGGTTCACTACTGGTGGGATGACAGTATGCTCTGGTGGTGTGGCTTCTAAGATCGGAACCGATGAAGGAAGAACTTGAGTTCGTACCACTTCTACCTCTGAATCAGTTTCGGAATTATTTTCCATGAGTACATCATCGGCCTTACACTGAAAGAGATCTTTTATCTCCTGATGACTGACACGTCCTCCAAAGTTATTCTCGTCAAACGTAACATTTGCAGACTCTTCAACAACCAAGGTGCGTTTGTTAAAAACCCTATAAGCTTTACTGCTCATTGCATAGCCGAGAAATACTCCTTCATCACTTCTTTTATCAAACTTCCCAAGTTGAGTCTTTCCATGATTGAGGATATAACACGAGCACCCAAACACTCTGAAATGTGATATAGATGGTTTGCGCCCTTTGTACAGTTCATAGGGAGTCTTGACTAGAATTGGCCGAATCAAGGCTCGATTGAGAATATAACATGCCGTATTTATCGCCTCCCCCCAAAAACTTGGTGCAAGCCCACTACCATTTAGCATCGTACGAGCCATTTCTTGGAGAGTCCTATTTTTACGTTCCACCACTCCATTTTGCTGAGGAGTTCTGGCTGCGGAATAGGTATGTGTGATTCCGTTGTCAGTACAGAACTGGGACATCTTCTGGTTTATGAATTCCGTCCCCTGATCAGTCCTAATAGTCTTGACCTTATTCTCCGTTTGAGTCTGAATCTTAGCAAACAGACTAATAATCTCAGAATATGTATGATCCTTACTATGAAGTAGAACCACCCATGTGTACCTTGAGTAATCATCAACGACCACCAGTATATATCTCTTACCAGACCTGCTCTGAATCCTCATTGGTCCCATTAAATCCATATGAATCAACTCTAGAGTCTTGGTGCTATTGACCGCATGAGTCGAAGAGTGCGAAACCCGTGTTTGTTTGTTCAGGGCACAATCAGCACAGATAACATCATGACTTATCCTTCTTTGTGGTAACCCATTGACTAACTCCTTTAGTCTCAATCTGTTAATCAACCTGTAATGAGCATGTCCTAACCTCCGATGCCACAAAACTTCTTCATCATCTTTAGCTGTAAGACAAGTTAAGTCTTCCTGGTCGTTCACATCTACCATGTAAAGATTTCCTACTCTACACCCTTGTAACAGTACCTCCTGTGTAGCCTTGTTACGAATTTGAAATCCATTAGAATCAAAGATAACCTCCGAGGGACCTTTGTCGCACACTGTGACACGCTTAACAGATCATGACTGAGACCTTCCACCAAACTGACTTGATCAATACAATTCTCTTTGCCAATCGACCCTACTCCTATTATTCTCCCTTTGCCATTGTTCCCAAATGTAACTTTTCCTCCTCGATGTTCTTCTAAGGAATTGAACTTCTTCCTATCTCCACTCATGTGTCGTGAGCACCCACTGTCCATCAGCCACCAGTTCTCACATAACGAGGTAGCCAGTGCCTAAACACACCCAATTACTGTTTAGCTTTAGGTACCCATACTAGCCTAGATCCTGTTTTACATCTAAACTGCGAATGATAGTTGTTATTACTAGCTCTAGACTGACGTGTATTGTCAACAAAAGATTTTCTATAGTATAAATCCCTACAAGAACCAACACTATGACCGGGTTTGTGGCAATATTGACACAAAAATCTTGACTTAAGAGATCTTTCATAAAAGACTTTTTTTACTGGAGTATAAACAGGTGTAACACTCTTCTTCTTCCCGGTTAGCATCTGAGTTAAATCTGCTTTTCCAGTGTACCAAACGGGATTCCGTGGTGTTGCTAGTTCTTTTTCTCTTAACCTTGGACAAGTTATCCTCTAACATCTCATTTTGCTTTCTTAAGTTCTCATGCCTCTCTTGTAACGTTTCAAATTCAGATTGAACCCAAGCAGGTAAACAAGCAACTCTCTCTTTTATCGGTTTGACAAACTTAATAGTAGATTTTTCTTTATCCTGAGATTCATTAGCAGACTCTATAGGAATATCTAGGTTTGACAGTCTAGATTCAAGCAGTTTAATCTTAGCCACAGCAGTTGTTAACAAGCTAAACATTTCTTTCTTTGACAAGGTATTGAATGCACTTTCTATGAGTTCAGGACTTACCTCGTCTGCTTCTAGGATCTCTTGCCATCCATCTTTAGCCATCATGCAGAAGTTCCTATCTGATTGTACGCTGACCCTTTCATCATCTTCAACCACCGCAGTCATGCATACTTGTGCTACCTCTTCTGTCTCTGAGTCTTCATCTGACTCTTCTTGTCCCCACGCTGCAGCTGCTGCCTCTGTGAATTTTTTGATTTTGTCACGAAATTCATCCTTTGTCTTTAACATACAGTCCTTCACCACTGTCCAGGCTTGTTACACCGGAAACAAATAATTTGTTCCTTCTTATACTTGAATCTGTCAGTTCTGGACCCAGACCCTCTTCTTCCGCCGAAGATCTTCCTAATTCCGTTAGCAATCATAGTAATCTCTTCATCCTCGTTAGCATCATCATCTTCTTTATCGCTTGATATCTTCTTCGCCTTTAGTGCCAGATCCTTACTAACACCGAGTCCAACTAGTCCACCTTTCATCTTGCCTTCGTACACTGTTAGTTCAGACCCCAGTTCTTCAAAGGACAATTTTGATAGATCCTTCGTAGACTCTAAAACGGTGGTGTAGTTCAACACTCTTTGCACAAACTATCCAAAACCTCTCGTTTATTTGAGCATTATCCAGAGTTACACCGACCGTCTTAAGTTCACATAAAATTTTATCAAATTTTTCTATTGCCTCCGTAATTGTTTCTCCCTCTTCCATCTTAAAATTATCAAGCTGCCTCTTGAGTTGTTTTCCCTTTGCTTTCTTGACTGAATCTGTCCCCGCGTAAGCCGTCTTAAGGAATTCCCAAACCTCTTTTGCGGTGCGCAAACCTAAAACTTTCTGTTGGTCCGAGTCTGACAGGGAAGACATTATAACTCTCCTTGCTTGTCGATTCTTACTTATCAATTTGTTATCATTCTCCCCCCAGCTAGACTTTGGCTTATCCTTGGTAACTCCTTCTTCAACATATTTCGGTTTTAAGTCTCCTTCAGTCACCACATCCCAAAGTTGAAGATCAATTGAAATAAGTTGATCCTCCATCTGTTCACACCAGCTTGTATAGTTGAACTTGGTCAACTTAGGTGGCTTGACACTGTAGGTATTCATCTCGACCTACCCTGAGAGATTTTTCTCTGAATTTAGGGTAACCTTGCTCTGATACCAATTGAAGAATCCTACTGAGCGTGAGACTAGAACAGACAGAATACGATGATGATAAACGAACACTGTAACTCAGATTATCACTCAGAACACGTATCAAACTCGATACAAGATTGGCACGTAGTATGTTCACCACACTACCTATACACGAGATCTAAACTCTCAACACGTTAAGAGAACAATCCTCTCTTAACACCTCACACGGAAAATATGCTTCTCAGTACGAATTATGTTTCAGTACTATACTAATCTTTCTCCTGTAAACATCTCTCACTCGAGACTTATGCGGCGCTTTTACTTTTGTTTTCACCTCCCTCTCTAATTCTTCCCCTTCAAAACCCCTTAACCCTAGAGTTACAATCCCATATATAGATGCCGAACCCATTAATTACAACTCATAAATCATAGATATTATTTATCTTTTATAGATAGATAAAAAGCCGTTTAAGATATTCTTCTTGCTTAGATTATTTCCTCGGTTATGGACTGGCGCGTGGATTTCTGTATTTCTTCTTCACGCTCATCAGTCTGAAGCTGAGTTTGCCGATCAAAATACATCAACACCGGCTACTGACGATCCGGCACGACGCCCGGCAACAGACATATTTGATGCCTATAAATAGGCCGAGAAAGGCTGCAATTTGACACACTTCAACATACCAAATCCACGCCATTCACACTTTATTTCCGCCATATTCCATCTGTTGGTGTCCAAGGAACGTCTGCAGATCCATCCACGCAAGAGAAGAAGAAGACCTTGTCGGGTTAAGGCTATTAACATCTCCTCCCCCTTTGTATTCTCTTCTTGTAGTTGTGTGGATGGTGATGCGGAATCCTTGTTAGGTTTTGGTTAGGGAAAGATTTGCTTGTAAAACTCTTATGACCATTTATGGAATTTTCAAGTTTCTTAACCCGAGTTCTAATCTCCATGTAAAGTAGAATAAAGTAGCTATATATTCTCCTATCTCTAAGTCTTATTTGATGTTCACAATACAAGAATAGGATAGATTAGAACTTTGGTAATTTTAACATTGTCTTCTGCGCCTCAGCGGGAGCAAGACTTAAGGTTTAGGGTCAATCTCTTATTTCCCCATTATTCTGTTGTATTCGCGGCATTAGCTATGCACGATGCAAGTAAGAATATTGAGTTCCTTTTGTCGGAACCGAATCTGGAAGTGTTATTTACGAAATGAACGGTGCCGGATGTAGTGCCGGATAGAAGATATCCGGCACATTCAAGGCCATGAATCTACCGGGTAGCGGAGGTCAGGCATGTCACCCGACACATTCATTTTGTGAGACTAAATTCTCTTTGAGACTTGCCACCTTTGATTATTGGTCTTGCGTTTCCCTTACATTGATAATCTTCCCAAATCAAAGTTAGTTTATTTTAATTAGTCATTTAGTTTAGAATCACATTTACTTTTCCCCCCTCTTATTATAGAATAGGCTTTTGCCCGGATTAGGACTAGTTTTCTATAAGTCCCTTGGGTTCGATACTCTCGGTCGTAATATACTTACACTATACTCCGACCGGGTTTTATTTGCTACCCGTAGTAGAGTTGTAGGTTTAGTTTAGTATTTTATTCTTTTTATGTATATAGTTTTCCCTACAAAATCTTTGTTAGCAAATTGGCGCCGTTGCCGGGGATTTGGAATTAGTCCAAGTCCTAAATTCGGTAAAACGCCCTATTCTTTATTCTTTATGCTTTAATTTTTTTGATTCTTTAATTTAATTGGTTCATTTTATTTTCGGTTGAATATGCCGGGTACATTGCCGGGTATTCTAAATCCGGCATTTTGGAGGAAGTCCTATGCCAGATAGAGTTTACCCGGCGCACAATCCGGCATACTCAAACTTCAACTTTTACTTCGCATTGTCCTTTTTCGAATATTTGATTTGTCTATAAATATTCTTTTCCATTGCTCTTTTATGTTAACTTCCCCTTCCCTTTCCCATTTTATTTTCTTTATTTTCAAGTTTGAAGGAGCCGGGTGGTATGCCGGATACAACTAACCCGGCAACCTGTCCAGCATTTTCAAATTATATTCAGTTTTAAATTGTTTTCTTAAAAATGTTAAATTCCTTAAAGTATTATATTCTTTTCCTACACCATTCGCTTAGATCTCTCTTCTAATACTTCCTAATTGTTGATTCTTTACTGAAATTTTTGAGTTCGCAGAAGACCGGATGCAACGCCGCGTACTATCAACCCGACAGTATTGGTGGAAGTCCAATGTCGGGTTCCATACACCCGGCACCTTGTCCGGCATAACCAAAATTTATTTCTTCTTGTATTTTCGTAATTTTAAATATGTCATTATATTATTTCTTTTAGAGTAAATTACTCAGAACCCCCTTGAGGATTCGGGATATTACTGTTAACCCCCTTGTGTTTATCATAATTATTGGTAACCACCTCAAGGTTAAGGTATCTTTGACTACCAACCACCGAACTATAATTTTGTGATCAAAAAGTTAACTATGTGTTGACCTATTAGCTTACTCACATTAATAATGCGAGGCTGGACAACAAAACAACTTAATCAACATCATCTAACTCTCTCTCATCCCACTTTAGATGCATTTTCAAGGAAGGTTTGACATTTTTAGGAAAATAACAATGTAGATTAAGTAGTGTTTTTTGTCTAGTATGACCTTATTAATATAATTAAGCTGATAGGTTATCACGTAGTTAACTTCCTGATAACAGAGTTATAGTTTGGGGGCTCGTAGTCAAAGATACCTTAACCTCGAGGTGGTTACCAGTAATTATGATAAACACAAGGGGGTTAACTGTAATATCCTAAATCCTCAAGGGGGTTCTGAGTAATTTACTCTTTCTTTTATTATTACGAAGTATTATAACGTTTTCTCTTGCTCCTCCTGAAGTTATCAAAGTGAATGCTTCTGTGGTCCACGACTTCTCCTGAAGATTTAGCAAAGTTTGACCCAGAAATCGAGAGGACTCTTCTTCACTCCATTCGTCAACGTAGAAACCAACAACACCTACCTCCTACACCAATGGAAGCACCTACCGTCTGAAATATAAACCGGCCTTCTAACCAAGGCCAAAAGCCCGCAATCGGCCTCCCTCTCATTGCACAAAATGAGTACGATGAATGGCAAAAACTTAAGCCATATCATCAAATCCGATGCATCAAGGAATTGGGTATGTTCGACGGTACGAATCCAGACGATGCTTTGCTCCATGTCACCAAATTTTTACAGCACACAACCTCCTCAAACAATGTCCTCCAATACGCCTGACTTTCCCTCTTCCCCCATAGCCTTACTGGGAATGCCATCAAGTGGTACCACAGTCTAACCCCTAGTACCATCACCACTTGGGAGGACATGGCAACCAAGTTTTATGACAAATTCATGCCTCCAAGTCACACCCTGGAGATGATTGCCGAGATATACAATTTCAGACAACCGAGCTCGGAAAACATCTGTGAGACTTGGGACAGATTCAAAGGGTTGCTGCGCACATGTCCACACCACGGCCTTACCAAGGAACAACTATCTCAGTTGTTTTACAAAGGATTGGTCAACCAATGCAAGATGATGATCTTATCCTCTCTTGGCGCAGACATATTGAAGAAGCCTGGAGATCAATTCCTCTCTGGAATTGAATCTCTTTGCGAAGAGATTAGAGATTGGGCCACCGGTGGAACAAGGGGTGGTACCGCTGGATTATATCAAGTGAGAGAGGGTGATGCAAAGTTTGACAAACTAATGCAAAGTCATGAGCAGTTGTTGGAGAGCAATGCTCAAACATCCACAAAGGTTAGCACTCTACAGAAGGTGGTGGAGCAAATAGCAATGAACAAACTTCCTCAACAGGCGAACGTGGTTAGTGCATGACCACACGCTCCGAGCCCTGATATGTCAGACTTTCAGAATGTTGAGGAAGTCAATTATGTGAGTAACCAAGGGTATCGGCAGCCATGGCAATAGGGGAACCAACCCCCTCAACACTTTCAAAGTCAAGCCGGCTACCAGGGAGGTCCAAGGCAATATACCATCCCATCCTGCATCATCATCAGAGGCTGAAATGGCTGAACTTCGTGACATGATGTCAGCCCTGATGAATAAGACCCAGGACACTCACAATGAGATCTCGACCATTCGCAAGGAGCACAAATCGTTGCAGTCACAATTACAGCAACTTCTGACGCAACCACGGCAACAAGCTCAGCTCCCGTCCCAAACGTAAACCAATCCACGGGAGCATGCGAATTCGGTCACTATCTTGCCCAGGATCTCAAATGATGCCAAATAGCCTAAAAGGCTAAGTGTAGGGAGGTTCCTCCTCACGCCTTCACTATCCAACAGGGGAGTCCTTCGTATCATTTAATTTTTCTCTTTTTATGTTATTTTTTTAATTGCTTTGATTATAGTTATTTTAGTTCTTAAAAAAATTCATTTTTAATGTTTCTTTTGAACACTGGGGACAGTGTTCCTACCAAGTGTAGGGCAAGGATCCCCCTTCAAAAAAATAAAGTTTTTTTATAATATGCATAAGTTGTGAGATTTATCGATGTTTTACTCAACTTGTTGCATGTTCTTGATTAAGATAAGATTCGGAATGAATAAATGCTTGTTCTCTCAAGAGGTAAGCTTTCTAATGACTTATAGATTTTTGTTTTTAACTTTTTGATTCTCTTTATTAACATGAGTATATGATCTTTCTCCTAATACTTTCCTTTATGTACTTATGGGTATTTATTTCCTTTCTTTTCAAATTGTGAAAAATCTTTTGGGTAGAAATCTTAAAAGGGGTTTTGTGAAAAAAGAAAGAAGAAGAAAAAAAGAAAACAAAAAAAAATCTTCTTCCAAAGGAAAAGCAATATATTCCTTGAGGTTGCATAAAGTGCCTCTGAATAAAAGTAAGAAACGAGAGTTTTTCATTTTATTTTTCTCCTAAATTCCCCGTTCTTCAATGCAGAAAAAAATCATGGTTGATTCAGAAACCCTTGCAAAATAGGGCTGAACAATAAAAACCAATGATGAGTGTCTTGGCCACATTCAGAAACTCTTGAAAAATAGAGCTGAATGATGGAAACCGGAAAAAAGAGAGTTTACAAAATCCCTTATGCAAAAAAGCCCCAAAAGTTTTTGATCGGTTTTGAAATTCTTTGTTTTATACCCATTAGTATATTTTGATAGAATAAGCTAGATTAAGTGATACTTATGAATTAGAGTCATATAGTTGGAAATATTTATCTATATTTCATTCTAGAGTTTATTTGTTTTGTGCATAAGTAATTAGTCCTTTCTAATCTTGTTTTGCTCGAGGACTAGCAAAAGGTAAGTGTAGGGCCTTGATAAGCCGCAGGCTTATCATATTTTATGCATTAGATTTAGTATTATATATATCTAAATAGAGTTATATATGTGTTATTTATGCTTATTATGTGTTAAAGTATATTATTTGTACAGACTTATGTTTTTATGAGTTTTCTGTGCAAGGAATGAATTTCTAGGCAAAAGTTCAATTGAAGCCGGACTCAATGTCGGGTTGATCCAGCACGGCATAAACACAGAACAGAAAAGAGGCCCTGCCGGACATGATGCCAGGTAGATTCCATCCGGCATAAGTAAAGAGTCGCCACGGTTGACCAAGCGATAACAGTTATTGACCGTTGGAGATTAGGATGGTGCCGGGTGTGATGTCGGGTATCTCCTACCCGGCATCTGCACTATTTCACGCGGAATTGGCGGTTTCGACCGTTAACAATTGGGCGCATTTATCACTTGTGCCGGCTACTGACGATCCGGCACGACGCCCGGCAACAGACACATTTGATGCCTATAAATAGGCCGAGAAAGGCTGCAATTTGACACACTTCAACATACCAAATCCACACCATTCACACTTCATTTCCGCCACATTCCATTTGTTGGTGTCTAAGGAACGTCTGCAGATCCATCCACGCAAGAGAAGAAGAAGACCTTGTCGGGTTAAGGCTATTAACATCTCCTCCCCCTTTGTATTCTCTTCTTGTAGTTGTATGGATGGTGATGCAAAATCCTTGTTAGGTTTTGGTTAGGGAAAGATTTCCTTGTAAAACTCTTATGACCATTTATGGAATTTTCAAGTTTCTTAACCCGAGTTCTAATCTCCATGCAAAGTAGAATAAAGTAGCTATTTATTCTCTTATCTCTAAGTCTTATTTGATGTTCACAAGACAAGAATAGGATAGATTAGAACTTTGGTAATCTTTAACATTGTCTTCTGCGCCTCAGCGGGAGCAAGACTTAAGGTTTAGGGTTAATCTCTTATTTCCCCATTATTCTGTTATATACGCGGCATTAGCTATGCACGATGCTAGTAAGAATATTGAGTTCCTTTTGTCGGAACCGAATCTGGAAGTGTTATTTACGAAATGAATGGTGCCGGATGTAGTGTCGGATGGAAGATATCCGACACATTCAAGGTGAATCTGCCGGGTAGCGGAGGTCCGGCATGTCACCCGACACATTCATTTTGCAAGACTAAATTCTCTTTGAGACTTGCCACCTTTGATTATTGGTCTTACGTTTCCCTTACATTGATAATCTTCCCAAATCAAAGTTAGTTTATTTTAATTAGTCATTTAGTTTAGAATCACATTTACTTTTCCCCCCTCTTATTATAGAATATGCTTTTTCCCGGATTAGGACTAGTTTTCTATAAGTCTCTTGGGTTCGATACTCTCGGTCGTAATATACTTACACTATTCTCCGACCAGGTTTTATTTGCTACCCGTAGTAGAGTTGTAGGTTTAGTATAGTATTTTATTCTTTTTATGTATATAGTTTTCCCTACAAAATCTTTGTTAGCAATATCCCTCCATGGTCCCGTCGTCTTTCGTCACACCCCATGGCCACGTTATAAGCTTTAAAGACTTCCGACTTGGTAGTTGTGTATCTAATCACGTGAAAGTAACAGATCGAATGCGTAAATCCATAAAATATCAAATTCAATGGTCTAGAAGTTGTGACTGTAAGTGAGAAACGAGTGCAAACACCAAACACGTTGAGTGTAGGTTAGGAAGCACCACATCAAAACATAAGTCTTGACCCTGTGAGGATACGACTTGTTCGCATGTTTAATCAAAGAAAATACTGGGGGCAATCGATCGGAACGATCAATTGCCATGAACTCTAGCTCAGATTGTCTTAAGGGAAAAATATTGAGGGCAATTGTTGGTTCCAACAATTGCTATGACAACACCAATTGGAACCCAAAGCTCAAACATCACCACCACCATCCCACCACAGGCCCACATAAGCCCTTACCTCCACATCAAACACCTCAGGCCCATATAAGCCTTTACCTTCACTTCATACACCACACAGGCCCACATAAGCCCTTACCTCCACACTACCACTACACAGGCCCACATAAGCCCTTACATGCACATCAAACACCACAGGCCCACATAAGCTCTTACCTTCGCATCATACACCATACCCCACCGATGGCATGTTCATCTCCTAGGAGATAAATTACAAGTCCGAAGTCTATAGTAAGGAAATGATAATTTCACTTTCCTTTTCAGTAAACAGAATTTTCTTCAAACACTCCCACGTTTGGCACCTTTTTCAGCAATTTCTTGTCTTAAACAACTTTCCTTCAAACATCTCGGTTTCATAAACCTCATCATGGCCACGTTTGGCACACTTTCTAGCATTGTCTTGTTTTGGACAACTTTCGATCTTTAACATTGCCATGTTTGGCAAATTTTCCAACGGTTTCTTGTTTTGGACAAGTTTCCTACATACACTTTGATTATATTTTGACATGCACATCATCATTGCCACGTTTGCCACTTTCATAATCAACTTTCATCATGATCATTTGCATAAAATTTACCTTGCATCTATTCACATGAGACTCCTTGTCACAAATCAGAGATACAGATTCTCAGTCGAAGATACAGATTCTTCAGAGATACAGATTCTCAGTCGAAGATACAGATTCTTCAGAGATACAGATTCTCAGTTGAAGATACAGATTCTTCAGAGATACAAATTCTCAGTCAAAGATACAGATTCTTCAGAGATACAGATTCTCAGTCAAAGATACAGATTCTTCAGAGATACAGATTCTCAGTTGAGGATACAGATTCTTCAGAGATACAAATTCTCACCCGAGTAGATGAACTCAACCCCTTAGGCTCACCATAAGACCTAGCATCATCACTTTAGGCTCGTAGTAAGACCTAGCACCACTTCTTAGTTTACCTGCTTCCATTAAGCACGTTGCATCATTTCATTCATTATAGGTAGTCAACACCTTAGAATAGCTTGACATCATTTCATTCATTATAGGTAGTCAACGCCTTAGAATAGCTTGACATCTTCTCATTATAGGTAGTCAATGCCTTAGAATAACTTGGCATCATCATTTCATTCATCATAGGTAGTCGACGCCTTAAAATGTCTGACATTACTCCATTTTTGCCTTTAGGTGGTCGACGCCTTATAATCGCTCAACATCCCTCCACTTCACTCATAGGTAGTCAACGCCATAGAACAGCTCGACACAATTTGTCGATTTTCAACATCATGCAGGGTCTTTTAAGATCCAAAATTTTGGGATATCACTCAAGCATCAACCAGCCTTTTCATTTCCATTACAAAGTCTAGTTAATGGGGGGCAATCTATTATACCCAAAATTTCAACCCCCCGGAAGAGGGTCTTTACTAATAGGCTAGTAGTGAGGGTTCCCAGTTTGATCGGCACATTTCAGAGTACTAGGGACAGCTTAGTCATCTCCAGGGGCATTTTTGTAATTTTTCAAGGCTCCTAAGCCCGCTATAGGCTTTCTCTTTCCTCCAAAGAAGGGTCAAATCGATTCAAAATGCTTTGAAATTTTAACCCACGATAGAGGATGACATTTAGGGCATAATGGCGTTGGAATTTTGATTTTTCAAATTTCCAATAATTTTTTTATCAATTTCTGATTGAATCTGACGAGAAATTGAATTTAAAAATATTCCAATATCTGAAAAATTCGATTCCACTTTAGAAAAATCAGAAATATCATCCTTTACCCATGTGTAAAATTTCATAATCAAATTCCTTTTGGAAGCCCTTGAGCTAAAACGTCGGTAAATTTTGGTTTTTACCGGATTTTTCTATCTTTAAGGAAGCCTATATAAGGAACCTTACCCCATGATCAAATCAGAACCTCAAGAACCCTAAGCAACCAGAAAACCTAGCCGTCACAAGTCCTCCACGTTTTTACACATCCAAGCACCAAAATCACATCAAAAATCCCCCGAAATCACCACCTAAACACACTTTTCAACTCCCAACACATCAACAATCATCAAACATCAACCAAACCACCTCAAAAACGTGAAGAACATCACCAACAATCAACAGCCAGAAGCTCGGGTCAAACTCAATCCGGAACCGGCATCATCGGAGCCTCCGAAGAATCCCAACGTGAAGAATCATCTTGAATTCGAATGTAAAACAGGTTATAATTCTACTTTTATAACTCCCCACAACCTTATTAACCCTCTGTTAAATTTTGGGCTCAAACCAACCCTTTTCGGCTTCTGTATTGCCAATTGCTTTTGCTTCTGCCTTGTTACTTGTTTGTCAAGTTTCGTACATAATTCGACTTCAAACTGCAATCTTTCAATTACAAACGAATTGTATACCTTTAAGGCTACACATACATAATTTTTTAGCCGAAAACACCGTCGGGAACAACCAGAAAACCCCTGTCCGTGGGTGGTCCGGGACCTCGGACCTATGGTCCGGGACCACGGACGGGTTGTCCGTGGCCTCGGACACCCACGGGCGGCGGCGGGATTTTAAATTTTTCAAATTTCAGGTTTTCTCTAAACAATGTCCGGGCCCACGGACATCCTGTCCGTGGCCCTGGACTTTTCGAATTTTCGTTCTCTGTTTAATTCGACTTTTATGTTCACATAGGTTAACTAGGGTCCGTGGGTTCGGACATTAGGTCCGTAGCCACGGACGGAAACAAAATTTGACCTAATGCTGCCTCCGAAACCCTAGTTTAGGTTGTTTTAATTTCCACTTTTATTTTCTGTCAAAAAATGCTTAAAACATAAAAAAAAAAAACAGAAGCCCGCGCAGTTAGGTCAAAATGACTTCGTAATAAGCCGTAAATAAACTAAGTAGAGGAAAAACGACATCTAGGGTAATGAAAGTAATTTGAACCCTAAATAAGTCGAATACCAAGCCCCCGAACCCGAACTCTACCTTTCCTAATTTACTCTAGGTTAAAATTAGGTGGCAACTCATAATAGGTTCCAATGAGCTAGCTTAGGTTTTAATAATTATTGTTATATGACATAGTTATTAATATTAGGTTATAAGTGGACCTAAAACCCGGTTAGATCCTAATCAGCTTTAATCAACATAGGATAGGGTTGAAAATCGAGGCTCACAATTCTTCACGTCGGGAATCTTTCGGTGCTCCATTGAAGCCGTTCCCGAATTGAACTCGAACTGAGCTTTTGACCTTTGAGAATTAGTGATGTTCTTCACGTCTTGGTGGAGGTTTGAAGGTGTTTTGATGATTGTGGATGTGATGGGAATTGAAAAACGTGTCTCGGTGTTGATTTTGGTGGGATTTCGGTATTGTTTGGTGCTTGAAGGTGCAAAAACGTGGGAGGCTGGCTATGGAGAAGAGTTTTGATTGCCTAGGGTTCTAAGAGCTTGAGAGATTATGTATTTATCCAAAGATCTATCCCTTTATATAGACTTTCTTAAAGATAAAGAAAATCTAGTAAAAGTAAGATTTTTTGGCATTTTAATTAAGTGACTTCCCAAAGGAATTTTGCTGTAAAATTTTATCCACGTGTCAAGGATGGAAATTATGATTTTTCTGAAGTGGAATCGAATTTTTTATATGTTGGAATATTTTTAAATTCAATTTCTCGTCAGATTCAATCAGAAATTGCTAGAAAATTATTGAAAATTCAAAAAATCAAAATTCTAACACCATTATGCTTAAAATGTCATCCTCTATCATGGGTTAAAATTTCAAAGAATTTCAAATTGATTTGAGCATCTTTTGGAGGAGAGAGAAAGCCTATAGGAGGTCTTAGGAGCCTTAAAAATTACAAAAATGCCCCTGATGATGACGAAACTGCTCCCCATGTCCCGGAATGCGCCGATTGAGCCTGAATCTCTCATTACTTGATTTAAATGCCCCCACAACACCAAAACCTCGTAGATCGTAACCAGGGGGGTCAAAATTTTGGGTATAACAAGTAGTATACTCTGTAGTCAACCAAGCAAATGGCGAACCATTGTATGAATGGTGGAAGTACATAAGTAGAGACTAACACAGTAAAACCTTGTCGTGAGGCTTGTGAGGGAAATAAACCCCTCAATATGAGCTTTCACTTATCAGTGATTGAATACTCTTCTATTAGAGAACTGGACCCGTAAACCCTTGAAGTTTTCTTGGGATGTCCCAATCACGGGCATAGAGAAGTAAAACTGCACAGCCAAACCCTATATCCAATGCTCAAGACTTAGAAGTCCGTAAATATCATGAACAAGCAATATGAGTGCATAATATGACACATCAAGTGACCAACGCTCAGAAGAGCCTGTGATCTAATGGACTACTTCTTCCTTAGTCAGCCAAGTTACTTGGTAAACAATATCATAAGTGATGATAGAATGTGAGGGAGACTAGCCTACACATGAACCCGAATCTGGAGTAGGACATCTTCACATTAAAAAGATAATAATCTTACGGTATGATACGGCAACAGCCATACACAAGAACCTAGAGAACCCCCAGTGTGTTTACACCACGAAGGGATTGAAAATAAGATGAGACATTGGAGTGAACGGTTGAGGAGTTGTGCCAATAATGGGCAAAGAATAATGGCAAGCTACCACAGTAGCAGAGGCCGCGAAAACAATACCTGTATAATGAATGAGAACATGGTGCGCAGCAAGGAATCACTATGTGAATATAGTTAGACAATGAATTGGGAAACAAGCGGACCCATGAGCTAGATTCAGTATAAATGAAAAGCAAGAGTTGGTAGATAGACTGGGCATGGAAGCCTATAGTCTGAACCATATGACAAGGATCTCACAGGGAACACATTGTTCATTCCTATTACAATTGCATAAGGAACTGAAAGCGTATTCCTAGTGGATCAACTTGATAAGAGGAATAATAGATTGGTGTGAGCGCACCCGATTGCTAGACAACCAACCGTACTAAATACGGAAGACTTGCAAACGCAACAATGATTATGGCGCAAGCCAGTTAAGTGAAAATCTAGAAACAAAACCGTGCGGCCTTTGGCCAAACAAGCACGAAGAACGTTGGACATACCAACAATCGCAATAAACGAATTCCACTGGAATGGAAGTGGAGAGGAAACTTATGAACATCATAAGGACCGACGCATAGAAAATGCAGGATCATGCAAATGAAAGAATTCTTGTACAGAATCAGATAAGTGAGCGTAATTCAGAAGCCACTAAGAATCGAGGAAGCACTAAACACTAGGTAGTAGCTCGACCTCAACCCGCAGTAAGTCGGAAGAATCAAGTGAATAATCACAGAGGCACGCAGCATATGTACAATAAATTCCCAGAGAACTGGATAAAGAATCTATAACTCATAGAGTTCGCGTACGGTAAGACATACCACACGTCGATTGAGGGACCCTTATTCCCAAGATAAAAAGGGATAAAGGGAGATGTACAATACATTGAGAATAATGAGAAGGGCAAACTGAACTCTAAGTTATCAGGGTCACGCAGCAGAAGCTAGTGGGCCCATAATTTTAAGGTTTAATACACCTAGTGAGTTCGAGAGAATGGCTAATTATCATTGCCTTGAAGCCGGAGAGGCTAGAACTGAACCCGGTTACGAGTTAAATAAACTCTAAGGAAAATTCTTGGAAAAGGGACTAAATCGTCAATATGGTTAAGACCCTTTGGCCAGAGCACATTGTGTAATAGACCACATGGAAGCTAAAACGCTTCATGGCGCTTAAATTTAGCGAACCAATGTCCAGCAATGACATATGGTAGATTACGTGGGTGTAATCCCTTTTAAGGGGGGTAGAGCAAAAAACCGCTTAGCGTATGTTTTTCGTATTAAGTGCGTAAACTACGGTGTGCATAGCACAAAAGAATTTGTTTTGATGATTATTATTTATGTTACATAAACATATGTATTCGTTCATTATGTAATTATGGTGATTGCGCACAAGAGATGCAAATACCATGTATATGAATATACTTATCTTGTTAACTCGGGTGTGAGTGTACAAGTGGAAAGGAGTAGAGAAACTCCTGGGGAATTAAAACCCCGAATTTGAGGTGATTGAGAATAATTGATTAAATGAACCCCATAAGGATTGAATTCCCAGATAAATTATTTGGAAGTAAACTGAGAATGATTGATGAACTATGTTCCATGATTTGAAGATAAATTGAAATGGATTGTTTTGTGATAATGACTAGAAAGAGTAAAAGATAGAAAATGGAAAAAAGATGATTGAATTATTTGTCGTGTGATATTGACGTGGGATGTCGACCTTGATTTGCTAGCGGTCAAGGGAAACTAAACACAAATTGGGGTGGAAGGATAGTTCAACACTAATGCTGATCACATCGGGGTTGAATGATTCTTGATGCTCCGTGTAAGTGGTCACAAGTAATCACGTTAAGAGTAGATGCATTAAGTATAATTGGAATTGGAGTTATATTGTACTGTGATGTACGTTGGTGTTGCACTGTTATGTGCACGATTGATAATTGTTTTGTGCTGCACTGGTATGTGCACAATTGATAATTGTCGGTGTTGTACTGGTATGTACACACGTTTGTATTGTACTGTGATGTACGTTGTGCTGTACTGATATGTACACGGTTGTTAATTGATTTTGTTTGTACTGGCACGTACACACGATGTAAATTGTAACAGTTGTATTGTATTATGCTTGCATTGTGTGGTATGTGAACACCTTGTTGAACAGATCTGAGAATTTGTAAGGTTGTATTGATAGATGCACTTTGACATTGATATGCCTAAATTGAGTAAGGATGGATTCACCAACTTTGACCAACTTTGAGGGCAAAGTTCTTTAAGGGGGGAATATTGAAATACCTCGGACCTAAATATGGTGATTAAATCATTCTAATATGATAATTAAAGGCCTAATGATGCCTAAAGAATATTGGTGAAGAAATTAAACCAAAAGAAAAAGAGAAAATGCGTAAAAAGCACAAAACGTAAAACGTGCGTTGCGCAACCATAGGAGGTATATGACCTCGGTTAGGGTCCTAGGTGGATTCCTAGGGCGTAATTACGCCTAAATAATATATGGGAACAATTCCCGAAGAAAACGAATCCATATTGGGTCAAAAACGCTAATGGAGTCTTAAAGCACGTTTTGCGAGAAAACCCGAAAACGTGACTTTAAGTGGTTAAATGGACTCGTAAAAGTTATAGTCAACTATATAACTGTAATCAAATGTTAGTGATGGTTTAGAGCCATTAAAATTAAAGAAACGAGAAAATTCCGGAAAACGGGCCCGGTTAGTGAATAGTGTCAAAACCGGGAGATTTAGTAGCGTTAACTGCGAAAAGACGAAAACGCCCTCCCGGGACCTACTATAGGGTCTGGTTTCTTGAAGTGAGTCAGCTCTCCTCTCCCAACTAATTAATTCGTAAAGACTCTCTTAGTTACTAGAAGACAAAACTAATAAATTAAAAAGCAAAAAGCAAAAGAAAAATACAAGTGTTACATTTCCCATTCTCTCTCTTTTATTGACCCTCCTCCACTGTCTCCACTCGCTCTCACGTTGTCTCTCAGCCCTCACCAGAGTCTCTCTTCTTCCTCTTGCCAACAATGGCGATTTGTGCAGGCCTCCACCAAGCTCTTATTCTTCTTCTTCATTTTTCATGGTGTAAACAAAGTCAAAACAACAAAAAAGTTACACCATTGAACTCCCCTCATCTTGGAGATCATTTCCCTCTTTTCAAAATCCAAAAATCATGAAGTTGGTCACCATGGCTGGAGCTCATTTTGAAGGGAAGAGAATACTATCATGAGCTACATCATCCCTAGCTTGTCTTAAGGTAAAAAAAAGGTTCAAAAATCTCTCTTTTCTAGCATTTCCTTGCCACCGAAAATTGCCAGATTTTGAGCCTCTTGTTCCCCATGTTCCAGCCGGTTTTCAAGTGCAGGAGCTTGTGGTTTTTGGTTGCCAAACACTCATCTAGAGATTGGAAAGGTAACCTCTCACCTTAAGAGCTTTAAACCCTCCCTTGTATTCTAGGGTTAAGTATTTACTTAGTGTTGTGGTGTATTCCCTTGAGCATGGGCTGTACCAGATGAGTGTGAGATATGAACGGTTTTAGTGGTCTTTAATTCCTAATTTTTATACGCGCATTGATAATATTCCACACTTATCTTACGTTTTTCCTTCGGTTTGTTGTTTGTTAAGGCTTGATACCTTTATCTATGTTAAATGCAGAGAAAAAGAGAGGAAAACAGTAGATGAAAAGGGAAATGATGCAACAAACGGGGGTCGAATTGGAGTCAAAACGGTGAATTTAAAGGATTTTGAAGGTATGTCCGAGCTTGAGTCCGAACTTCCAAGCTCGGACACAAGTCGAGAGTGCGTGCGCTGTGCCTGATGAAATGTCCGAACTTCGGTCCGGACATCAAAGTTCGGACATGGGTCGAGATTCACAATGAGAAAAGTCAGAGTTCTAGCTTACGGTGCATGTCCGAACTTGTGTCCGAACATCCAAGTTCGGACACAAGTCGAAACTTTCTGAATTGGAGTGCTCAAAGCATTGTGTCCGAACATTGAAAGTCGGACCAATGTTCGGACACGACTAAAAGTTCAGCAGAAGTTCGGCATTTTGAAGGGAGAAAGAGGAAGGAAACTCTATTTAATGACCTAATTAGATGAGAGGAAGATCATTCATTACCTATCACCACATCACAACACTCTCACGCTGAAAAACTACGCTCCTTCCATTCACCCACACCATTAGCATCAGCTTCATCTTCATCCCCATTCATCAAGCATTCGATCAGCATTGAGGAGGAGCTTCAGCAGAAGGGAGTCAGTCCATCATCTTCAACCTTGCGCCTGTAGCCATTGATTCAGGATAATCGTTCAACTCGAGGGTTTTTCTTCCTTTAGATAAATTCCATGTTGATTGTATTTATTTACTTCTTTGCAATGTCTGGCTAGTAGGGATTAACTCTGGGGTAGGGTTGTTCGTAATGGATACTATGTAGTTAAGAATTCTGCAATTTGATTATGAGACTGTAACGGATTGTTTCCAGGTTAATGATTATCATTCATCTTCTCTATTAATTTCGCGAGTTTATAGAGTTGTTCTGCGAAACCTATTAGGATCAGACAAGGTGACTAATAGGGAGTTCGAATTAACCTGGGGATTTGGGGAGAGATTAGTCGGATAGATAATCTTTTCTACAAACATTAACAATTCTTTGCGCTTATTCCGCCTATATGTGTTTTGCCAACTGCTAGATTAGAGTTGACATGTTCTGATAGGTGAGCTCTTCAATGAACTAGGATTTAGCATTGAAGAGATAAAAAGAATTGGCCTGTCCGTTTCTCATAATTAAACTGTAGGTTTGGCTAGATTTATCCAGTAAAGAACAACCCGAACCCGGAGTACCATTCATTTTACTGAACTCATCAAGTTACTTTCATTAATCGTTCATTTAGTTTTTTATTTGCATTTATTCAATTCAATCACAAAAACAATTCACAACCCCCTGAATTTCCAGTTTTCTTAGGACTTAGGCTTATTTATTCAAGTCCCGCGGTTCGATATCTGGTTGTTTAACTTTCTATACTATAGTGACCGGGATTTTTGCAACCCGACAGGATTTTCGTTTTATTAGTTTCTAGGTTTATTACTTTAGTTTTAGTAGGACAATTTCCCTGTTTGCAGTACCTTGACCAAATTGTCAAGCAAGAACAAAGAAAAGAGCAAGGAAGAAAGGAGGAGAGGAAGGAAAGGGGACTAAGGAAATTCTAAGGTAAAATGACTTACCTTGAAACCATCTTTGAATGCCTTGTAAGATTAAGGTTGCATTGTTTTAGTATTGCTAATGTTGGGATGGGTAACTAAAAGAATGAACCAAAATTTAGTTGGAAATGTGTTTAATTGATATGAGAAGAGTTGTGATTAATGCTTAGTGCAATTGTGAATAGTTGTGTGATTTAAAGGCTGTTGAGCCAAGTCATTTAAGGTATAGTATTTTGATGTGAATTGGTGTGTATTGGATGAATTATGTTCTGGTAGAATCCACTAAGAATTTGGTTAGCTTATGTTGAATTGTGGATATTTTGGATTAGATGATGAAGGGAATGAAAAAAATGATGCATTTGGGTATGTTGGAATTGTAGAGGAGTCATGGCAAAATTTCTGTAGAAATTGAGAGGTTTAGGTGATGTTATGAGTATTGGAGAACCTAAGGTTAACTAGGAATAAATGGGGGTTAATTTGGGTAGTTAATCAACTTGAAGTGTTGGTAGAAGGATGGGATAGATTTATGCAAAAATATGTAGCAAAAGGGTGTATGAGTGTCTTAGGCTTTGATAAAGGTGAATTAAGGTATAGAACTTGGAAAATAATGAACGGGCTTTGGTAATAGAGATGAATGTGCTAGGAAGGATTTGGAATGGTCAAAAGGGTGGAGGATAAGGTGTAAGTTGTCAAGAGGATGTTTGGTAATACATTAGAGTGCATAATGTGCAAAAAATGGGAATAGAAATTGTAGAATTGATCAAGAATTGAAAGATAAGTTTGGACAAAGGATTAAGGAGGTTTTTGGCATGATTATGGACTTAGAACATGTTTGGAAACATGTGTGAAGATTAGGAAAGAGTTAGGCAAATAAATTAAGTTAGAACAAAATTTGAAAATGTCAAATCTGCCAAAATGTAGCAGGGTCCGGGACTTAGGTCCAGGACCAAGTCCCGGACCACCCTCAAAAAACGTCCGAAATTTCACCTAGTAGGTGGTCCGGGACTTAGGTCCCTTGTAAAGACCTGGATCTACCTGAAAATGCTGCCAAAATTACAATCTTGAACTGGTCCGGGACTTAAGTCCCTTACAATGACCCGAAACCATCATAAAAATCACCCGAAAGTTTATTCCAGTGTTGGTCCGGGAGTTAGGACCCAGACAAGGTCCCGGACCAACACAAAGATGCTTCAGAATGTTGAAAAATGGAATTTAAGCTTGAAGAATTGGTTGGTATTGCTATTATTAGATTGTTAGAAATTGTTTAACGACATGTAATGATCATTAGAGGTATAAACAAGCTTGAGAAATTAATGATAAGTAAATGACTTGTACAATAAGTGTGAATGGTAATGAGTTAGTAATTGTAAATCGGGAAACACTAAAGATGAAATGAGTTAGGTTAATTATAGACAATTAGCCGCCTGATTCCATGAACATTATAGGACTTGAATAGTCAGACTCGGGAGGAGAGTCAAATATCGAGAACGACGGTGAACGGTATGATTTTCTCATGCCCTGTATGGTAACGAGGTTTCCTCAATTTGTGTGTGTGTGTGTGTGTTTATATGCAATTACCTAATCAAGATAAATGCACGAATATGATTTATTGCATTTCTGTATGTCTTGTGATTTATTATCCATTGATTGAGTTGTGGATGGACTATGAAGTTTGTATAATTCATGAAAGATATAATTGTTGGATGAAGTACTTAATTGCTTGGATGTGAAGTGTGCTAACCATGAGGTATTGAATGAAAGATTCTCACTAACTCCCTAACTATGAGACCTTCCTAACTTTGAGAAAATGGTAACTTGGAGTTTGTGAGAAGCCCGATATAGTTTCGGCCACGCGTGAGGATGAGGAGACACGAGAGGTTGTTATCCGAATCCTAGACTAACCTTCCCAACATGGTCTAGTCCTTTTATGGGCAGCAACCCGGGGAAGTAAGCCAACCTTAAGCCCGGTAGTGAGATAGTCTTGTCCGTGCCCGGAGGTCTACCAATTTAACTTAATAATTATTCAGGAGAAGGATGATTGGTAAAGTAAAGATCATGACTAGTGTGAGACATTGATCAAGAGTAAAAGAGTTAAGAACATCCGATTAACCCGGATGAGAATTAACTAAAAAGAGATGAGGCTGGAACTTGAGAAAAGAATCTGAAGGCCTTGGTGATTGATGAATTGATGCCTTGTGAACTCTTTCCATTGTATGTGTTATGCGCTATGATGAGTTTTGTTTTTGCATGATTATTATGATGTTAATATTAGCATGTTTGCAGAATAAAAATAATGAACTCCATGTATGTAACCAAGTAGTCGGCGTACCCTCGTTAGCACGCGGGGTATGCGAATTTCATGCCAGCAAGTTTTGTTGAGCCCCTTGGGGCATCGTTTTTATTTCAGGTACCCGAGATGGTTGATGGTCGATGTGAGAGACCGGGTTGTTACACTTTTGGTAGTTAGATTTATTTTGAATGGTGTACTGAGTTGTATACGGGCTTGTAGCCCTTTTGTGTAGCCGGGGTACGCTGTTGTACACCCTTTTGTATTTGGAAGTTATGTAGACCTTGATAGACATGAGTAGGTGTTGAACACATGGATACTTTTGTTTAGACTTGTGAGAATGGAATGTATTTTGGATTGTACATTAGTAGACTCGGTATATTGGATTGTAAGTTTTGAGCACTGTATTGACTAGAGAGTTGTATATGACTCCGTTTGGAAATGAAGTGTTGATTGTATTTATTTAAGTACTCAGGTATACCGGTCCATCAAACCGTTTCTGTATTTGGATTAGGCCTTGTTAGTCACGTGGGTGACTAACGGCATTGTTTCACCCACCGTTGGATTTGGATTTTCCGCTGCGAAGGTAAGGATGTACGAGGCAATTAGGAGATAATGATATGATTAGCAGTAGGGGTGTTACAAAAAAGATAGGCTCATTTTCGGCCCAATTTTGAGGCCCAAAATCCACTCAAAAACACAAGACCAAAATCAAGGCCACTAACTTGACTAGACCCTTTCGGCCTTAATCTTATGCCCAAATAGTGGCCCAAATTTGAAAACCAAAGTTCGGCCCCATTTTTCAAGACCCAATCCGGCCCGCTTTCCAAGGCCCAGTCCGGCCCACATTTCAAGGCCCAATCTGGCTTGCTTTCTAAGGCCCAATTTGACCCACTTTTCAAAGGGCCAACCCGGCCCACTTTCAAGGCCCAAATCTGGTCCATTTGCTCAAATTTGGCCCACTACTTCAAATTTCATTCCAATTCAACTCAATTTCAATCCAAAATCATTTCAATCTCAATTTAAATTCATTTTTCATTCCAAATTCAATTCAAAATTCATTCAGTTCCAATTCAAATCAAATGCATCTCAATCCCAGTTCAAATCTCATTTCAATTTCAATTCAAATTCAATTTCAATTTCAATCTTAATTCAATTATAAATTCAATTCAAATCCAAATTCAATTCAATTCCAAACGCATTCAAATCCAAATTCAATTCAATTCCAAACTCCTTCAAATCCAAATTCATTCAATTCCAATTCAAATCAAACGCATCTCAATCCCAGTTCAAATCTCATTTCAATTTCAATTCAAATTCAATTTCAATCTCAATTTAATTCTAAATTCAATTCAAATCCAAATTCAATTCTAAACTCATTCAAATCCAAATTCAATTCAATTCCAAACTCTTCAAATCCAACTTCGATTTCAATTCAATTTCAATTCCATTCCAATTTCTCCTACACTGTAAATGTCTCATAGCCCTGAGCGTCTCACAGACTTTGTCGTTCCAATGATTCAAATGTCTCACAGACCTGAGCGTCTCACAGACCCGAGCGTCTCACAGACTTCGACATCTCAAGGTTTCAAACGTCTCACAGACACGAGCGTCTCATAGACTAGCATCCTAAACCCGAAACTTCTCAAAACTCCGAACCCTTCTAAATCTCAAACACCTCAAATATCCTTAAAACCCACAAACAATAAAACTTCCAAAACTCCAAATCACTTCAAAAAGTCTCGTAGGCCTGAGTACCTCACATACTCAAACAACTCAATTTCTCCACCAAACTTAAGATCTAAAACGTCTCACAGACCCGAGTGTCTCACAGACTTCGATATCTCATGTCTCTCACCATCTGAATATATCAAATGTCACATAGACCCGAGTGTCTCACAGACTAATCTCTCAAACCCAAAACTTCCCGAAACTTCAGACATCTCAAAAATCTCCAAAACCCTAAAATGCCCTGAACTACATAAGGTCTGATCTCAATAGGGAGTTGAGTATGTAGGAAGCCCATCTAGGGTGCTACCCCATTCCAATAAAAAAAACCCTTTTCGCACTCTAAGGTGATCTTCGTACCTCTTAAAACACTCAAACCTTCTTCGGCTCCCACAAACTTCAAACCGTCATACTCCAAGTCTTGCATATTCACTCAACCTCAGACTTTTCCCAAATCTTTATTCTATACTCATCTGAATTCACCAATTCCTCTTCTTGGCACTAGCTTGGTAGAAAAAGCTCATCTCATCCACTATCTTTCTCTCTTCCCGTCCCAATTCTATCCTTGGCTCTTAAATGAATCTCTCTAAAAAGGTTTTGAAGAAGGGAATCCTGACAATTGTTGACCGAGGTTTCCTTGGGCACCAATCCGAAGTCGTGGTCGTTGCCACTTCCAATGGGTGTAACCTAGTGCGAACCCACATAGAGTCTCTAAAATGACCAGATAAGTCCTATCCATAGGCTATAATCTCAAAGTCAATTAACTGTTCTTAAAACCCGATATTCCTTCCTAGTTATCATAGGTCAAAATAGGTGGCGACTCTAGTTAATTCCGCCTTATTGAGGCATAAGTCCGTGTGGAGCCCATTGAGAGCGGGTGTAGTGCACACTTGCACTCTCCCTTATGCTTTCTAGGAAAGATAGACGATTTAGTAGGTATTTGAGGGATCCTAGAATGACGGGTTCTCACCCTCCACAGAATGGCATTTTCTAGGATCTAGGCTTTTTAGTCAGAATCATTTAGATAGACCCCCCTCATACCGAAAAAATCACCCTCCACAGAATGGCGACTCTACTGGGGAAAACTTGAGTAAGTTTTTCTCTAACTCAAGGAAGACTGAACTCCACTTAAGATTATCGGGATTTCCTTACTTCTTTCAAAACCTTCAAGAGATTCATTCAAAAAGCTACTAGGCCTACTCTGCTCCACTCTTAGAGGATAGTTAGGATGAGATTTCAGAGTACGAGATTGGCCTTAAGTGCCATATGTGTGCTTTGATATTTGTATGCTTCACTTTTGTTTATTGTTGTGTGTTTATTGTCTTATGTTTACTGCTCTTCATGCATGACATAATATTTTAACTGTTATTGCTTATTTACTGCTTTTGAAAATGGGGCCATCCTAGAAGGAGTCAACCCATTGCTGCATCGGGTAGCTTAGGGCATGCATTCCTCTGTGTCACCCGCTTTATCCACATGTCACGGGATCCCAATCGGTCCACGGTTGATTCCCTATGAGTTGGGCCCTTCATAGAAGGAGTTAACCACAAGGTCCAAGACCAACGTCTTAAAAACTCATGATCCAAAATGCTTTCCCTCCTCAAGTCCAAGCCAGCATATAGTGACCTTTGAGCCTTCAGTGTCCAGCTGCCTGGTCTGGTGTCTATGATGGGTTTATGGGTAGTCACCCCCTTGTATGTCGCCTGTCTGACCTCCCTTTGCCTTACCCTAAAGATTGCATGGGCTCTGTTCTCCATGATTCCTCTACACCACGGGTGTCTTTAAAGCCCAATGTCGCGCTACAAATTCATAGAGGATCCCGTATTTAAGGATACCCATACATGACATAGCGTAGTCAGCGAATAATTTGAACTTTAGACACACCTTATCGTGCAGACGATGGGAGACCCGACCCCATGCAGTACTTCCCCAAGTTTTCCAAAAGTGAGTATATTGTGATAATCACCGGACGTGGCTCGTGTGACTATATCACTTCGGGTATCCCCACAAGGCATAACAGAGATAAATCATGAGAGATGAACAATGAAGGAACGACGGTTCCCCCGGTGGTATGGAAGCATTGATTGACCTGGAAGGTGATTATTCCAACATTAACACTTACAGCTCCACATCAAACATAGCCACGATTTCTTTTATGCTGTACATGTGTGTAAACCACTTTTTCAAACCAATCTGTTTTAAAACATTCGAAATTCTCTTTTGCATATCTCTTAATAAAGCTGTTTTACGAGCTCATTTAATTTAGAATTCCACCTAAATTTTACTCATAAACATTTGGTGTTTTAAAACCTGTCATGTCATCTTTGAAAACTTTATTTCACTAAAATGTTATTTCTAAAACAAATTTTCAAAAAATAGATTTCGAAAACCCATTTTCTACAAATGAATTTCAAACAACATCTTTCACCAAACATTATTTCAAACTAGATTTTGAAAACGGTTTTTAAAGTTGATTTGCACAAGCGTATTTCAAAATAAATGATTTAGTCCCCATGTTGTAACCCGCTATTTTTGAAGTTCTGCCCACCTTCAAGAGCAGCGGTCATTACCGTGGAGCGTACTAGTAATTTCGTGTTTTCACAAAAGTGGTGGATTTTCACATAAGATTTTGTGCTCGATCATTCACCTTTCCTTTCTCAAAAATATTTCTCATTCCCCTCGTCGGAGCAAGTCGAGCAGCATGAAGATCGAATACACGGTTCGAGCCGAAAGCCAGAGGCGCACCAACCCGTGGAGCTAGCCGAGCGATATGAAGACCAACACCAACCGTTCAAACCGAAGATCAGACGAGCACCAATCTGATTCCAGCAATGTAAAGACTATCAACAGCCATTCGAGTTCTGGAATGTCGAAAATCAGAAGAACATAAACCCGTGACACTAATCGAACCACATCCAAACAAATGTCGAGTCCCAGAACGTATAGAATTACAGGAACACCAGCCATATTTGCTTGATAGTTATGTTACTTTGTCACTCGGGCCCGAAGATGAGCGAGCAACCAATTAAGAACCAGACGTGAGTGAGCAGTCAGTCAAAAGCCCGAAGACAGACCAGAAGAGTGCAGAAGATTCTACATACAAAATTCCCCCTTTAATGACTTTTTAGAATCGATGATGTATAGGTTTTCACCTATGATTCTTTTCTCTCTTGTTTGTTTCTGAATAGACTGCATGTATAGATTTATACATTCCCTTTGATTTTTCTTTAGATCAATGTGTATAGGGTTCCCTACTCTCTATTTTATTTCTGAATGACTGAGCGTCAAAATTCACATTGAGAAAATCCACCACTTTAAAAACACACGTTTTCAAAATTGTTTTTCTAAAACTTGGTTTCTTTTGGCATGCACGTATGACGAAAATATCAAATAAGAAGCGACCCCTCACAGTTATATATTCATAAATCGCTTTATGGGGTAAAAATTGATGGTATCTACAGAAGGAGGACCCGAATAAACAACATCATACAACCAAGCACAAAGCAAATCACATGCATCGCATTCATTACAAAAGTCCCATGCATTCTCGATCAGTCCAAATACGTCAAACACATACAAGTCCTGTCCACCTCAGAAAAATTTCATAATCATGTGTTTCATTGTCACCACACCACACACCAGCTTTCATCCCAATATCTCGACCACCAAAGCCCGATCTCAGAGATTTAGAAAAGAAAACCGAGTTCAAACCTGTCCCAATCAGAATCACCATGCGCGATAGTGACTAAAAGGGAAAAAGTGTGTCATACCGTAGGGCCACCATGCAGGAGTTTTCACTCCCTAAAAATTCAAAATCCGGGAGCCAATCACCAACCCGACCTCACTTGAGAATTACTACCCCGACAGTGACCCCAACAGCTAGACCACCGTCAAGGCCAACAGTGATGGGATAATCTAAATCAGCACCACAAACAAAGTGAGTAGTGTGCGAAGAGCGATATTTTCCCTTGAATTTCAAAAGAGGGTACTGGACGATCCCTTGAGTGATGAGGGAAGGGAGAGAAAATCCATAGAGGTAAAACCATGAGGGACATGTGCATTCCCTTAATACAAGGAGAGGCACAATACATAGTGAGATTTGTATCAATAAACAAGATACGAACTGTGATTCATGCAAAGATCTGAGAAGTAGTAAGAAAATAATCATTGACTAATGAGAATGACGAGGCACTTAGGAATGAAAATCTCCACAAAACCAAAAAGCTTTGACTGCCTTACATATAATCCCTTAGTGAGCCACGCTGAGCCTTTCATAATAAACCTTCTTCAGTGAACTCCACAACATGTCAACCTACACACATATACTTACTTGCCCTTGCAATAGAGGATCTCGTAGAAGCCGGAGCCATGGTCCCTCCCCACCATCTTTCACAAAAACGACAAAAAAAATGTTTGAGAAGATCAACGAGTCAATGCAACTCCAAAGCTGAAAACCAAAAGAGTAAGCAGAAAATGTCCAAGAAAGTCGATGAGCCAATGCGATTCCAAAATCAGGAAGTAAGGAAGCGAAAATCATACACCGAAAATAGCGGTGAAGAATGAGAAAATCGTACATGAAAGAAGTAGGAGAAAATAAGCAAAATGACCAATGATGTCCCACCAAAACCAACAAGGATTCTCAAAGATCATCTGTCTAATCATTACACCTATGGCGAAGGCGAAACATATCCTCTATTGCACAAAAGCTCCACAACTCCCAAACAAATCCTTCAATCCCATGTGACATACATCATACCCCTCAGCCCCGTTACAACCCAGAAAAGACCTCTGACTCATAAGTCGGTGAATGTTAACTGAAAGTATCGGATCTAAATAATGAATCGTAAGCTTCGTACTTGTTATCAACATGTCCCACCCCATAATACAAGGACTACCAGCGAATGAGTGCGACCTTACTTTACAAGGTCTTCCGAGTGCAAGTGACTCTTTTATTTGAGCACCAAAACATAAACAACCTACCCTATAGCATGTGAGGAATTTGTAAGGGTCAGAAAGTCCAATACCTCGAAAACAAATCCTCAGAAAAATACTGCTCTGAGCATCAAGAGTATGATCACAACATTAGCACACACTGCCATACTCACGAGTGATTAACCCTCATCCCTCCATGAGAGGAAAGTAATTCACGCATTCCAGCTCAACAATCACTCAAGATCGAACCGAAGATGTCTTATATTCGTAAACCTCAGAGTAATAGAGATAGGGCCGTAGCTTCTCCCCAAAAAATTATATATGCATCTTGCATTTCATCTAGTATTTAGTATTTGCCTGCATCATAACCATTTCATCTCCAAACATCCGACCAGTAAGAACTCTACCTAGTCTAGCTGAAAGTCGACTTCAGTTGCAGTTGTTGAAGCATAAATTTTGATCAAAAGATGTCAACTAGAGCCATCCCAGGCCATCATCAAGCTACATTGAGCCATCTCGGAGCACTCCTGGGCTATCCTTGAGCTACATCAAAACCAAACTAAAGCCATCCGAAGCCATATGAAGACAATCCTGGAAATATCCAATGTCATACTAGAGTCTCATTAACACCACTCCCAAAGCCAAGCTGGAGCCATGCGGGAGTCATCCTTAAAAAATTGAGACCATCCCTAGAGCTACACATGAGCCATCCTAGCAGTTTGAAAACAATACGAGAGCCACCTCAAACGGAGCCATCTTGTCACCAGGGCCTTGCCTACAAAGATTCGAACTACGTATGGTCTGATCTCAGTATGAAATTGAGTACGTAGGCAGCCCGCCCAGGGTGCGACCACCTCAAAAGAAAATTCCCTATTTGTTTCCCCACTATCATCAAATGGAGCCATCTCATAGCCTCCCTGGAGCCATCCCGAGCTATCTCGGAGCCGTCTCGAGGAATCTGAAGCCGAAACTGACCATACAAAAGCCATTCATCCATCCACAAAAAAAAAATGACAACAACAACTGTCAATCACATCAACCCACCATTCGATTCAAAATCAAAACCAAAGCAAAATCCACCAACCACCCTGAAAATCTTCAACTAGATCAAAACCCACCAGTCATCCCGAAAATATCAATCCAAATTAAAACCCACCAACCATCCCAAAGTCGTTGCTCCCAATGGAGTCATGAATCATGTCGGGGCCACCCAACCGCACCGGAGCCATCCGACCGCACTAGAGCCATCCGATCACGTCAGAGCCATCCGACCATATCAAAATCATCGAGTTCCCGAAGTCACTCAAACACAACAAACCATCCATCTAAAAGACCAACCACAAAATCACAAGAACAAAGCTCAGGAGCCATACCGGAGCCATCTTGAAACTCTGGAGCCAAGAGTCCGGCCGAATCCCGAGACCAAAGTGTACATCGGGGGAGACTATCAAAACAAAACTGAAACATGAGTCCCATACTGACAAAATCAAGGCTACACCAAAGCCATCTTTGGATCACCCCGAAACCATCCCAGGACAACAATCTTGAACCTTTCCCTAGAATCATCATCGGAGCCACCTTCGAATCGATACCGAAGACATCACCGGAGCCGTCGCCTGGAGCCTCTGTAAAACTTTAAAATGCCAATTCAGGCTTCTGACCACTACATTCCCTCAAAACTACAGCCACATCACGTTCAACACAAAATTGTCGAACACTACTGCAACCAGTCAAAACACAAATCTATCACCCACACCAAGGCTACCATTCGCTCTAGAGCCACCTAATCGTTTCAGTATCACTCGATCCCATCAAACCCTACACTCACGCAGTCAAGGGCGACAACACCAAAGGAAAATTTTCAACCCTCAAATCCCTCACGAAGGATCAAATGACTCATCGAAGAGCATCTTAATCATGAATCAACCTACATCAAAAGTCAACTTCAGATCAACCTCTCACCGCAACGAGTTTTGTACAACTCCATTAAACTATTATAGGCTCGTCATAAGTTCTATAGCTAGATGTCAAGAGGTCTAGTTGAGGCTCGTCATAAGTCCTCGTACATTCAATTACATTATAGGCTCGTCATAAGTCCTATAGCTAGATATCAAGAGGTCTAGTTGAGGCTCATCATAAGTCCTCGTGCACCCTAAACCACCCTGATTTTTAGTATTATAGGCTCGTCATAAGTCCTATAGCTAGATGTCAAAAGGTCTAGTTGAGGCACTCCTAAGTCCTCGTACTCTCAATCGCGTTCTAGGCCCGTCAAAAGCCCTATGACTGGATGTCAAGAGGTCCGGTTGAGGCACTCCTAAGCCCTCATGCACCTAAACCAACCTGGTTGTTAGTATTATAGGCTCGTCATAAGTCATATAGCTAGATGTCAAGAGGTCTAGTTGAGGCACTCCTAACTCCTCGTACTCTCAATCGCATTCTAGTCCCGTCATAAGCCCTAGGACTAGATGTCATGAGGTCCGGTTGAGGCACTCCTAAACCCTCATGCACCCTAAATCAATCTAATTGTTAGTATTATAGGCTCGTCATAAGTCATATAGCTAGCAGTCAAGAGGTCTAGTTGAGGCTCGTCATTAGTCCTCGTACTTTCAATTGTATTATAGGCTCGTCATAAGTCCTATAGCTAGATGTCAAGAGGTCTAGTTGAGGCTCGTCATAAGTCCTCATGCACCCCAAATATTGTTAGTATTATAAGCTCGTCATAAGTCCTATAGCTAGATGTCAAGAGGTCTAGTTGAGGCTCGTCATAAGTCCTAGAGCTAGACATCAGGGTCCAGTAGAGGCTCGTAATAAGTCCTCGTGCATTCGGTTATCATGTCATTTCCCGTCGCATTCATACATCATTTTACCTGTGGTCACATCCCAATACACCACAAAACCATAGTGAGAATTTTTGGCGCCCACTCAACCTTGATCCAATTCTGCAAGGGCTTACAGAATTGAATCAAGGGGAGCCATCTGTAGACACCAAAAATTCTCACCCCATAAAGCAAGTTCTAAAATAATAAGGGTTATCGCCTTTCTTTTCAAAACATATTAACGTGCGTGCCAAAATGAAATCATCATTTTATGAAAAATTTCTCAAACCAATTTTCAAAGCATCCTTTTTCAAACCCATCCCTTTTCGTTACTTACTTATTTTACCATTTCATTTTTGATTTATTTCATGTTAGTCGGTTTCGTTTTACTCGCTTATTTTATTTTCCTATTTGTTTTATCTCGGTTCATGCTATTTTGTTACTTTTTTATTTGATCTTATTTCATTTTATTGATACTTTTAATTGTATTTTCTTTATTAGTATATGTTTTTATTTTGTCTTTATCATTTTATGTATATTTTCTCTATTATATTCTCTCATCTCATTTTATTTTTATTATTTGTTTATTCTATCTTATTTACCGCTACTCGTACATATCTAATTCAGTTTTCATTTTGATTACATTTACTTGTATATTTATCCACATCATATTAGCACTATTTCATCATTTTATGTATGTATTGTTATTTATTACTTTATAATAATTGTTATGAGTATTATTGTTATTCTGATTATTCTATCTCATTTACTGCTGTGTACATATATCTATTGGTTAAGGCATCCCTATTTGTTCAAATTACCCCAGGTTCAAATCAATCCAGGTGACATTTTTCTGTCTATTTTGGAACCAGCATTTTACACCTTGGCTGTGTTCAGCCCATTACTTCCGCCCAAACATGAGGCCCATTCTGGCCTTTGTCTTCATTTCGAACGCGGCCCAAAGCAAAAGTACCCTCATTTACATCCGGCCCACTCCATCATCAAACTCCCTTCTGAAAAAAACCCTGTTCATTCTCTTCTTATTTCTGCCGACTACCATTCCAGGCACGATGACCATTGCTCCTCCTTGATCGACCTCAATATTGGGGAATAACCTAAACCTAGATCCCTTCCCAGCCATTTTCGCTCATAAGACAACCCTATCCTCTCACTCCCTTCTCATGGCTCTTGGCGATGCTCACATTTGGAGATTCCCCTCCATTCAACTGCCTTCAACCTCATCTCTCTTCATTCGTCGCCACCAAACTAAAAAACCTTCTCGCTCTCATTTTGCAAAAGGAAACTCTACTGGGCTTCTCTAAAAAACTCTAACTGATTCCGACCTCAATGCTTCATTACCCGATTGTTGATGGCCTTCACAATCTCCATCGACTAACTTGGCTACCCCCAAGAATATCCATGTCCGAAGCTTCAATGTTCATTTATTTTCTCTTCCATACCGTCGCATGGGTGAATTGATGACACTCGTCCGCGGCCTTTAGAGTTCATCGCCGAATTCAAAACCCATCACCGATGTTCGATGACTCCCGGCCTTGTCATCTGTTTATTGGTGCTCACGATGGCTTTTAAAACTTCCTCTTCGGTGCTTATCATTGCAAGGATGTACCTCCCCATTGATATTTTTTGTTTTGGGTTTGATCTGAGCATTACTTGTGTTAAGCGTCTCTCGATTCTTTTTTTATTATTATTATTTGTTAAAACATTTTATATGCATCCTTTGATTCTGTGTTGTGACTCATGAAAGTGATATTTTTGTTTTTGGGGTTGATACCAGTCGGATCCTCAGTGGTGAATTCAATTCTCTAGACGAGCGCTTGTCTCGTTACTATGCTCTGATTTTGATGGTATGTGCTATGCTCCTTCTTTATGAACTTTCTGCGATGTCTTGGTAGTCAGTTTGCGCCCCTAGTTGCACCATCTTGCTATGAAGTAAGAATCTGATTTTGCTCACTATGTTTGGGGAAATTTGTGCGAATCCATTAAAACTTAGGTGGTTGTTGTCAGAGTTCATGATTGTTATGTTTGTTCACCGGTGTTGCTCTTCGCTGACATATTGGCCTTTGAATTAGAATTGGTTTGAGCCGTACTTCGATATCGACTCTAAACTGCCTGGGAATGACTATATGTTAAAGTGATTTTTGTCGCTCATTACATCGATTGCTTAATCTGTTGATGGCCAATTTAATTATGGCCACTTGCATAATCTTACCTTTGACTGTCGGTTTGTTTGGTTGCCTCACTATGGGCTCGCCCATGAGACTTGGCGATCCGAGTTTAATTTTGTCTTGGCACCTGTTTATATTGATTTGATCATTATTTTGGCTTCATGTTCCGGCTGAGACGATTGGACATGGGTTGCACCTGCTTTACTTGGCTGTGTTTGGATCGTGTACGTTGATGCATTTTGGGCTTGAATATTGCTTCGTTAGATACATTAATCGGTTGGAAATGGGCTGCTCCTGCTTGACCTAAGCTGTTGTTGACCCTTCGGTGGGCTTTTAGCTTCAAGGTTGTTTCTCACAGCCGCATTTTGGGCTTGGTATCACTTTATGGGTTTGGAAGCCCTATTGGTCAGTGTTCTTGTCCCTAACGGCTTTGCTGATTTCTGTTTTTTACGCCTTGAATTTAGTTTGGAAAATGAATGATCTCTGTTTTGAATTTGCCCCATGCGCATCGATTTGGTTTGGAAATTTGTTTGAGATTGGCATTTCTTGTCCTTTTGCACTTAGATAAGAACCTAGAATGGAGTGACAGTTGCCCGAATGTTATAACAGTTTAGATAAATGTCATTGGCTGGATGGTCCTTATTAATTCTTCATCTTAGAGGGAAATGATTTAAAATCCCTTTCCACATATGATCCCACATGACTCACAACCCATATCTTTGATACTACACTTTGATTGAGTCATAATCTAAGATGACGAATTAATCTGAGTAGCAACCCCAATGCTTGATTTATCTTACAATCCTTGGCATATGTTAGCAACTTGAAACTCTTTTCTATGTTCTCGGTTGGGGTGTGGGAGATGATTAAATTGCCCTCTTTCCTCCCTGTAACACCCCAACCGTTAATCTCGTCATTACCTCTTAACTGTTACTAATTACTCCTACTCACGCAGCGGAACTCTAATTACAACGAGGGGTGAAACAACGCCGTTAGCCACCCATGTGGCTAACCAGGCCTTTCTTACATACCGTAACGGTCTGATGAACTGGAACAACCGAGTACTTCATATAAATACAATACTCACTTCACTTCTTTACTATACCGAGTCTACAATATACGGATGCTGATAACATACTCGGACTTACACCTCATTTAAATGCATAAGTAATTACGATCTAACTACCCACGCTTCATAACTGTCCCCGTCCTACTCTCTCGAACGGTGGTCAGCTTCAAGTACCTGCACACTAAAAACGTTCCCCCTAGGGGGTCAGCTTACGCTGCGCATGAAATTCGCATATACCGCGTGCTAACCGCGGTACACCGACTACTTTGGGTCGGATATACATGGAGTTCATTTTAATCAAACAACATGCATCATGGCAATACAATATATATGTATATCACACAAGGAATCTACATCCAATCACGGAACACGATTCCTAACTAACATAACAATGTTGTTAGTGGTAACTGGTTACTCTTAGGCATTGAGGGTTATTCCTCACTATGCCTTGTTTACTTACTCAATACCTCACCCTCTCTCTCGGGTCACTTATTCTTATACTTACCCTTTCTCTCAGGTTACTCATTCGTATACACACCCATTCTCTTGGGCTACTCATTCTTATACCTACCCATTCTCTCGGGTTATACATTCATACACTCACCCCTTTCTCTCGGGTTATTTATACTCATTATCTCACCCACACTCTTGGGTTATTTATACTCAAGCTCTTGTAGATTCTCGAGACACTACAGGTCTCCTACGTCACGCTTGTTACTCTTATACATACTTAAGCCAAAACTCATGGCTCTCTAGCATAGTCTTACTTCCCCGGTTTCGACCCTACTCTGGGTCTAGCATGGTGGGAAGGTTCAACTAGCTCACGGAACTCTCTCTTAGTTCCTATCCCTTTTACTTAGGTCCGACTACTCTCGGACTACTCTCGTTCCCATACACTCCTCTCTCGGAGTTATAGTAATATCATGTATATTAGTCAAGAAGCATCATTCTCGATGTTTCTAATGATTTTGGGAACTTTACTTAAATTCGGGTAATCTTAGGTTTAAGGGTTACCCTCACAATCATATGCTTGTACATTCGGATATTTTCTTATACCAGGTAAAATCCTCATATAAGAGGTCGACCGTATCTCAAGGGAGTCACATAGTCCCTTAGGTCTCTTTTACCTTTCTTATATGTTCACATCATTGGACTAACTTCAATCCTCTCGATGGAGGTTCATTCATCTCTCCACTCATATTTATTTCGTGGATCGTTTCAATAAGGTTTTCTAACCGTTATCGGGTATTTACTCAACCCGTACTTCTCCTCGCATTCTAGGGAGTTCATATGTTTACGATATCGTTATACTTTAATCGATAGGTTATGTGTGTTTGCACATTTCCATTGCTTATGAGACTACCCGTACTACGGGTTATTAGTCAATCAATACTCACTATGAGTTGGTCTAGGCACTCTGTTAGACCACACCGGCATACAAGTATGTTAGCTCATACAACATACAACAAGACATACATAATCAAACAAGGGATTATTTCCATGCTTTAGTCTTGATTAAGCCGGCACACAAACACACAAATCAGAGTAACTCGGTTAGCATACGGGGCATGAGAAAATCATACCTTTCACCGGGATTTTACTTTTACCGTGTCATCTCACCACGCTCGGGCCACGCACGATTCTCCGATAATGTTTCAAAATCATTATTAATACTAAGCTCATACGGTACATAATAAAATGCTACTCCCGTACTTACCCCGTTATCCCGTTATCTCGGTTTTACTCTTGTTAATTTGAGTTCTCACTTCTCAATCACTTCTAACACTTTCTTACACTTCCTAGGGCCTTTACATGCCACCGAAAAAAAAAACCTTAACACCTTATAACATCATTGGCATTCAAACCCCCATCATTTACAACCTTTACAACACACCTAACTGGTCTTAAACAACCTCACACCATCTTTACTAGGTAATTACCATTTTTAGGCATCATTTCCCGACTTAAAACAACATTTTTGGTCCTTATTGTGGCCTGTCCGAACTTGTGTCCGAACTTCCAAGTTCGGACGCAAGCCGTGACTTTAGACGGAAAACAGACACACGTCCGAACTTGTGTCCGGACTTCGGAAGTTCGGACGTGAGTCGAGAGAAATTCATTACAGAAGTCCATGCGTCCGAACATGTGTCCGGACTTCCCAAGTTCGGACACAGTTCGAGGATAATTCTACGGAAGAAATAGGTACGTCCGAACTTGTGTCCGGACTTCCCAAGTTCGGACACAGTTCGAGAATGAAAAAAAATTTCCTAACCAATAGAGCTTGTCCGAACTTCCATGTCCGGACGGAAGTTCGGACAAGGCAAATCCTCACTTTCCAAGCCTTTAAACACTTAGCCAAATTTCTCCAAAACTTCCAACATAATGCACACTCTTACCAAGTTCCATGACTCACTCTTAAGGCCTTAAATCTACTTTGTTTTCTACAACTCTTCAAGCATTTAAACCACCTCTTTTGCTACAGATTTTGCACAAACCTCTCACCTTTACACAAGTATTCCCATGGTGATTTTCTAAGCCAATTAAATCTCCTCCAACACCTAGTTTCTCTAGGTCTTTCCTCTACTCAAAACATCACTTAAACCACTTAGGTTTCCACATAAAATTTGACAGCACTAGCTTGCTTTACTAAGCATTTTCACCACACTAAACATGCTCACAAACACTTCTTCTCCTCTGTTTGGTTCACACATCAAAACCACCTCAAATTCCCCTTGTTCACACATATAAACTAGCTTAGTTCACAAACTTATTTCTCACACTTAAACAACATTAAACATTCTCATTTAACTACCATCATTGTAGTATCACAACTACACCCATTCAAGCTCAAGGTTGTTTATACAACACCAACATAAGTTTTCCCAAGCAAATAAAACCAACGCAAGGTAAGCCCATTACCTTGTTTATTCTCGGTTTTTACTCCTCTTCCTCTTCTTTCTCTTGTTCCCTCTTTCTCTTCTTGTTTTCACAACATACCAAGGAGCATAGATTGCCAACTACAATCATATCCCCACCACACATCAACAAGTAAGTTTCAATATTTTCCACATAACCTAATATATTCCAAGGAGCTAGTTTTCAAGGTTTAGCTTAGGTTTTACCTTAGAATAACCAAATAGACAGCTTGGCAATCCATTGGAAGAGTTTCCATCCCTCCACAAGAGCAAGATGCTCACGGCTAACATGGGGAAAAATTCAACGTGAGGAATTTTTCCAAAATTGGAAGAGTTAGCTAGAAATGAAGAGCTTGTAACTTTCTTTTTACCTTTGAGTATCAAGAAGATGTTGGAGACTCAAAAACACTTCTTTAAGCTCTAAAATGGCCTACTTCCATGGAGATGAAGATGAATGTTTCAAGCTTTTGAAGGGTGGAAAACGTAGCCCTCGTCGATACGAATCTAACGGTAGTATTTTTGTGAGGTTTGGTGAAGAGATGAGTGAGCTAATGGAGGAAGAAGGAGGGCTGTGTGCTCACTTGTGAAATCGCCATTTAACAGAGGATGAAGAAGCTCAGCTTGGAGGGGGAAGAAATAATCGTGAGTGAGAAGAATGAGAGAAGGTGAGAGAGTTACTTATATCTCTTTCACTATTCCCCTCCTCTACTTTATTACTTTGTCCTTTTGTGACTTAATAAAAGCTAGCTAATTACTTAAGTATAGGTGTGTGTGTAGTTATAAAACTGGTCCCACATTATTAGTGAGCTGGAGCGTTTTTCGTTTTCTTACAGAAAACGCTCGTTATTTTACCCGGTTTGGCACTATTCACTAACCGGCCCGTTTTTCGGATTTTCTCGTTTATTTATTTTTAATGGCTATTAAGCTTCCATTAATACTTAATTATAGTTATATAATCAACTATAATTTTTACGGGTCCACTTGACCACTTAAAGTCACGTTTTTGGGTTTTTTCTCGAAAAACGTGCTTTAAACTCCGTTAGCGTTTTAATCCATTATTTGGATCCGTTTTCTTCGGGAATCATTCCCGTATACTAATTAGGCCTAACTAAGCCTTAGGAATCCATCTCGGACTCTCTCGAGATCATATATCTCTTACACTCATTTAACGCGCATTTTAGCGTTTTTCGCTTTTCAAGCGTTTTCTCTTTTCTTTTGGTTTTATTCTTTTTACCAATACTCTTTAGGCACCATTAGGCCCTTAATAATTTTATTAGAGTAATTTAATCACCATTTTTAGATCCGGGGTATTAAAATCTACCCCCCTTAGGAACTTTGTCCTCAAAGTTGGTGAATCTAGATGGTTACTCTCATGGCGTACTATGCCAAGGTTACAGTACATGTATAACCCTACTGACTCCACAAGTCAGTCTCATTTCATACTACACATACCACACACATATCACAGCATGTATAGCAATCAAAAATACTCTCTTTACTCTCTCCATGGAATCGGTCCGAAGACAAGAAGGCACTACAGTCCTCGAATCCATGTTGAGTGATATACTACTGATCCCTCAGGTACCGGTCACGTTGAACACTTACTCTTTCTGGTTCACGGCCGTTTCATGACAAATGGGCACTTACTCTCTCTGGCCCACGGTCCCTTCGGTTCTGATCAAAACATTCCACATATACATATCCTCGGGCACTCTGGTTGACTCACTCAACACAGGAACATCTCAGGGTATTCTCCCCGTCCCGCTGCCTTTGGAAAAATCACACACTGTCACCGCCCCAACCGGTCACTTAGGACCGCCGCACGTACGGTGAAATGGTTTCAAAACTAATACACGCCCACCGTTCTACCGGTCATCAAAACTTAAGGCCACAGCCATCGGCGGGTGATAGCGGTTTCAAAACCAGTTTTCGTTTCCATCTTCATACTTGAAGAAAATTCTTTTTTTAAAACATCACACAACTCCAAATCCGGTTCATGGTAGTTGTATCCTTTCTTAGCGTGATTACTTGTGACCACTTATAGGGAGCTTCAAGAATCATCCAACCCTGATGTGATCAGCATCAGTGTTGAACTATCCCTCCACCCCAATTTGTGTTCGGTTTCCCTTGATCGCTAGCAGATCAAGTTCCACCTCCCACGTCAGTTTCAAACAATCAGATAGTCAAACATTTTCGTTTTCTATCTTTTACTCTTTCTAGTCGTATTCATAAAACAATCTGTTTCAATTTATCTTTTCATGGAACTTAAGTCATCCATTATCTCTATTTCCTTGCCTAGGCATTCCATACTTATGGCTTCATTTACTCAAATTGTTGCTCAATTTAAAACACATAACATACAACTCCAAAGGATGGAACTCACTCCATCTATCATTCTCAAATAAAATCACCTAGGGAACTCACTCCCTCTTAGGTTACACATCGGTTTCATGCCGATTCATACTCATCATATCTCATGTCTAATCTCACTAGACATATACTATAGGGATTCTCATTCCCCAGGAGTTTCTCTACTCCTCTTTTCATATTTATTACATACACATTACTCGCATCTCTCATGCACCATACTCATACTTACGCGATGATGGGTAGACATGTTTATGTAACATGAGTTCCAATCATCAAAACAATTTCTTTTTGTGCTATGCACATAGTAGTTTACGCACCAATACGTAAACATACTCTAAGCGGTTCTCGCCCTACCCCCCTTAAAAGGGGTTACGCCTGGTAACCAACCATATGTTATCACTGAACATTGGTTCATTAATTCGAGTATTATGAAGTGTTTTAACTTCAGTACGGTTAATTAACTCATAACCGGGTTCGGTTTTAGCCTCTAAGGCTTCAAGGGGTTTATGACATAGGTATACTTAACCCTGAATCACGGTCGCCAAGCTTCTGCTGCGTGACCTAATAACTAGAGCTTAATTCGCTCTTTGGTGTTCTCCATGTTTTTCAATCGTCGCTTGGTATCTTTTACCGTATGCGAATTCGATGAATTTTAGATTGTCTCTCCAGTTCTCTGGGAATCTACTTCGTATAACACTGTATACCTTTGTGATTATTCACATATTTTTCCGACTTATTGTCGGTTGAGGTCAAGCTACTACTTAGCATGTAGTGCTTCCTCGTTTAATAGTGGCTCATGGATTATGTTTGTTTCTTGGTTCTATACCAGAGTTCTTCATTCATACTACTCTGCATTTTTCCACATATCGATCCGGGCCCTGTGGGTTACTGCCCACGTTGTGCATCTTTGGCCAATGGCCGCACGGTTATCTCTCTAAATTCTCACTCAACCGGCTTTGTTGACATTTCTCAATTCCTGGCTCTCCCACTCGATCACCACCGCACAAGTGCAAGACCAAAACACTCAGTCATAGAGAGTGCAGAAGCGTAAACCCTTGACAGTAAATCTCTCATGGGATAGGAATGATTATGTCTCCTTACCACATTTTCTCATCAACTTCATATCATGAATTGGCTATACTCTTACAATGGTTTGCTTGCTGCGTACCATGTTCTACTCATTAACAACATTCGTTTATAAGGCATCCGCTACTACTTAGCTTCTGCTCATGTCTCCCGCCATTTATACTATGGCTTGCCATTCACTTGGCTCAATGAAATACGTTATTCTTAAAGTCTCTCTGCGCACTTGCGCGCTGCTTACTCTGCAGTTCATATTGCACATTCAGTGTTTACTACTCAGCGATTACTCTTCGGTTCGAATTGCTGCAACGAGGTTCCTCCTTACACTCTACTTTAGTTCATATACTCATTGGCAATATACACATGCTCAAGTTTTACTACACCGAACTAGCGGTTTCACCTTTCATACCTAGGTGGTAGCCTTTCTCTGGAGGATTCACGCAATGCCGCTCCATAGGCCTCATAATAACAAGTGGTATCCCCATCTAAGGTAGTGGTTCATTCTCCACTGTTCTCTTATGCCTCTATGCATATGTTTTACTACGTTTGGATCTACAAGTTATAGTTGGTTCTATCGGCTTACAAGCCACCTTTCCTCGAGTCATGCTCCATGCGGGCTGTTTATACAGTTTCCGCTTCTCCGTATACCATTAAATGGTTTGGAGGTATTTCTGGGCTCTTGATATGGTAGTTTCAACACGCTTCCAAACTGGAAGACCCTTAAGTATTTTGATACTAATTCATGCCCTCTACATTTTAGGGTATCCCGTGTTACGAGGGATCCCTTCGGGTTCTACCCGAGTGTTTGCTTAAACATGTGTTTCTCAAACACGATGTTTCGTTCAACTACTGTTGACTCCGGCACCCTTCTCGGATTGCTCCTGGTGTTACTGAGTAATGCCATTACATCTGGCTTGTACTCATGGTTATGTTCAGTTGTGACTTCGCCTTGCGGCTATGTCCTTGACTATCCCGTTTAGGTTGCAATGTCTCTCACTATTGTGTAGGTCCTTGGTACCTTCTAATACCTTCTAGGTCTAGTCGTTATTCTCTTCAGTGAGGTTAAAGTGGACTATAGCCGTATCATAAATAATACGGTCATTTAGGCATTCGCCGTATTATTTACACTGGTATTCACCCAGTTATTAGGTATTTCCTGAGACATTTCCAATGTCTGTACTTAATACTCCGTGCTTCTCGCACTTTTTAACGCTTATCCTTAGGTCCGTGACCTTGCTGGATTCTAGACTCCCTTAACTCGGTAAGCTTCCTTGTGTTCTTCGATCATTCGAGGTGTCCAACTGTCTTGGTTTGGATTGGCTCTTTCGTCCGTAGTATAGAGTGGGCTACTTCCCGTGTACCGTACTCTACTAGTATACATACATGGAGTATCTTATTGATACGTTACCACTTACCCAACTAACTCATAATTGGTCTGTCAGGCCCGCAAGCTCCTTTGGAGTGCGGTCGTTCCATGTCTCGTTTAGTACACCGTAGTGTCGGTCACACGCCTAAGTGAAGTATTCTGTTGCCAACTCTTCTTATATCGTCCTATGATAATTTACCATGGTTCTCTGGTTGGGTTTTAAAACTTTGGGGGGGTTTGTGGTGCTATATTGGCTTCTCTTGCCGTCTTGGTACTTGCTAAGTACTTGTCACTTGTTAAGATTCTTCTTAACGGTCCCGTTATTACTGCACTTGCCGAGGCAAGTGCGCGGTACAGGCGGTTTTTAGGTTAATTCATACCGGTCACGGTATTGTTCACATTGTATCTGGTAGCCTTGCCGGCTCTTCCTTGATTCTTTAGTTGGATAACTACTCCTTAGAGCTGATTCTCATTCATCTTGACATGACTGTCATTCCTTAGGTGCTCCTCCACTCTCGGAGTTCCTTAGCTATTTTAATTCTATGCTTTGCCTCGTTGCTCGTTCCCACGTCTTTACTGTGGTTACCGAGGTTTAACTTATTTAGGTACTACTTCTGTAGTCCTATTCGGGTATATCCCGTAGTTATGCTCGTAGCTGTCTAAGCTATATTAGTTAAGTATTGCAACCTCTTTGGGTGTGGCAGGGTGGGTGCATCTACCTTTGACTAGATTCTCAGTCAATATGTATACCATTGATGGTATTAGTTAACTATGGCGGTCCGTAGACATGTGTCCCGGTTTGTTATTATCATTGCTTCTCATTAATCCGCCTTCTTGCACGATTAGTGCTTTCTTCTTGCTACTGCTCGACTAGCTAGGTTCTCGCGACTGCTAAGCATGTCGCCCCAAGCTGCCGCAGATTCTGGTTCCCTTGGATTAGGATTTCTCGATCTTCCGCCATTAAGTGCGGTTATTGTCGTCACAGCGGGATCCGTCTCCGGGGTTTCCGGTTGGTTCTCGGGATTTACCGCATGACAGGTTCTAGTTCATATTGAAATATTTAGCAACTGCCAGATCGGGTCTTCCCGTCTCTCTGGCGTTCTTTCCCGAGCTTTTAATGCGGGGGTTGTGGAGGGCGGGTTTGGCATTGTAGGTATCCAGAACATACTGGAAGTTCCTATCTAGCGCATCTCTCACGCTACCACTCAACCCATAGCCCTAAGTCTCTAATTCCTAACTCGGTATTTCCTAAGCTCGGTATTTCCAGTCATCAGAGCGATACTTCGCTCTGATACCATTTTTGTAACACCCCAACCGTTAATCTCGTCATTACCTCTTAACTGTTACTAATTACTCCTACTCACGCAGCGGAACTCTAATTACAACGAGGGGTGAAACAACGCCGTTAGCCACCCATGTGGCTAACCAGGCCTTTCTTACATACCGTAACGGTCTGATGAACTGGAACAACCGAGTACTTCATATAAATACAATACTCACTTCACTTCTTTACTATACCGAGTCTACAATATACGGATGCCGATAACATACTCGGACTTACACCTCATTTAAATGCATAAGTAATTACGATCTAACTACCCACGCTTCATAACTGTCCCCGTCCTACTCTCTCGAACGGTGGTCAGCTTCAAGTACCTGCACACTAAAAACGTTCCCCCTAGGGGGTCAGCTTACGCTGCGCATGAAATTCGCATATACCGCGTGCTAACCGCGGTACGCCGACTACTTTGGGTCGGATATACATGGAGTTCATTTTAATCAAACAACATGCATCATGGCAATACAATATATATGTATATCACACAAGGAATCTACATCCAATCACGGAACACGATTCCTAACTAACATAACAATGTTGTTAGTGGTAACTGGTTACTCTTAGGCATTGAGGGTTATTCCTCACTATGCCTTGTTTACTTACTCAATACCTCACCCTCTCTCTCGGGTCACTTATTCTTATACTTACCCGTTCTCTCAGGTTACTCATTCGTATACACACCCATTCTCTTGGGCTACTCATTCTTATACCTACCCATTCTCTCGGGTTATACATTCATACACTCACCCCTTTCTCTCGGGTTATTTATACTCATTATCTCACCCACACTCTTGGGTTATTTATACTCAAGCTCTTGTAGATTCTCGAGACACTACAGGTCTCCTACGTCACGCTTGTTACTCTTATACATACTTAAGCCAAAACTCATGGCTCTCTAGCATAGTCTTACTTCCCCGGTTTTGACCCTACTCTGGGTCTAGCATGGTGGGATGGTTCAACTAGCTCACGGAACTCTCTCTTAGTTCCTATCCCTTTTACTTAGGTCCGACTACTCTCGGACTACTCTCGTTCCCATACACTCCTCTCTCGGAGTTTAGTAATATCATGTATATTAGTCAAGAAGCATCATTCTCGATGTTTCTAATGATTTTGGGAACTTTACTTAAATTCGGGTAATCTTAGGTTTAAGGGTTACCCTCACAATCATATGCTTGTACATTCGGATATTTCTTATACCGGGTAAAATCCTCATATAAGAGGTCGACCGTATCTCAAGGGAGTCACATAGTCCCTTAGGTCTCTTTTACCTTCTTATATGTTCACATCATTGGACTAACTTCAATCCTCTCGATGGAGGTTCATTCATCTCTCCACTCATATTTATTTCGTGGATCGTTTCAATAAGGTTTTCTAACCGTTATCGGGTATTTACTCAACCCGTACTTCTCCTCGCATTCTAGGGAGTTCATATGTTTACGATATCGTTATACTTTAATCGATAGGTTATGTGTGTTTGCACATTTCCATTGCTTATGAGACTACCCGTACTACGGGTTTTAGTCAATCAATACTCACTATGAGTCGGTCTAGGCACTCTGTTAGACCACACCGGCATACAAGTATGTTAGCATACAACATACAACAAGACATACATAATCAAACAAGGGATTATTTCCATGCTTTAGTCTTGATTAAGCCGGCACACAAACACACAAATCAGAGTAACTCGGTTAGCATACGGGGCATGAGAAAATCATACCTTTCACCGGGATTTTACTTTTACCGTGTCATCTCACCACGCTCGGGCCACGCACGATTCTCTGATAATGTTTCAAAATCATTATTAATACTAAGCTCATACGGTACATAATAAAATGCTACTCCCGTACTTACCCCGTTATCCCGTTATCTCGGTTTTACTCTTGTTAATTTGAGTTCTCACTTCTCAATCACTTCTAACACTTTCTTACACTTCCTAGGGCCTTTACATGTCACCGAAAAAAAAACCTTAACACCTTATAACATCATTGGCATTCAAACCCCCATCATTTACAACCTTTACAACACACCTAACTGGTCTTAAACAACCTCACACCATCTTTACAAGGTAATTACCATTTTTAGGCATCATTTCCCGACTTAAAACAACATTTTTGGTCCTTATTGTGGCCTGTCCGAACTTGTGTCCGAACTTCCAAGTTCGGACGCAAGCCGTGACTTTAGACGGAAAACAGACACACGTCCGAACTTGTGTCCGGACTTCGGAAGTTCGGACGTGAGTCGAGAGAAATTCATTACAGAAGTCCATGCGTCCGAACATGTGTCCGGACTTCCCAAGTTCGGACACAGTTCGAGGATAATTCTACGGAAGAAATAGGTACGTCCGAACTTGTGTCCGGACTTCCCAAGTTCGGACACAGTTCGAGAATGAAAAAAAATTTCCTAACCAACAGAGCCTGTCCGAACTTCCATGTCCGGACGGAAGTTCGGACAAGGCAAAATCCTCACTTTCCAAGCCTTTAAACACTTAGCCAAATTTCTCCAAAACTTCCAACATAATGCACACCTCTTACCAAGTTCCATGACTCACTCTTAAGGCCTTAAATCTACTTTGTTTTCTACAACTCTTCAAGCATTTAAACCACCTCTTTTGCTACAGATTTTGCACAAACCTCTCACCTTTACACAAGTATTCCCATGGTGATTTTCTAAGCCAATTAAATCTCCTCCAACACCTAGTTTCTCTAGGTCTTTCCTCTACTCAAAACATCACTTAAACCACTTAGGTTTCCACATAAAATTTGACAGCACTAGCTTGCTTTACTAAGCATTTTCACCACACTAAACATGCTCACAAACACTTCTTCTCCTCTGTTTGGTTCACACATCAAAACCACCTCAAATTCCCCTTGTTCACACATATAAACTAGCTTAGTTCACAAACTTATTTCTCACACTTAAACAACATTAAACATTCTCATTTAACTACCATCATTGTAGTATCACAACTACACCCATTCAAGCTCAAGGTTGTTTATACAACACCAACATAAGTTTTCCCAAGCAAATAAAACCAACGCAAGGTAAGCCCATTACCTTGTTTATTCTCGGTTTTTACTCCTCTTCCTCTTCTTTCTCTTGTTCCCTCTTTCTCTTCTTGTTTTCACACATACCAAGGAGCATAGATTGCCAACTACAATCATATCCCCACACACACATCAACAAGTAAGTTTCAATATTTTCCACATAACCTAATATATTCCAAGGAGCTAGTTTTCAAGGTTTAGCTTAGGTTTTACCTTAGAATAACCAAATAGACAGCTTGGCAATCCATTGGAAGAGTTTCCATCCCTCCACAAGAGCAAGATGCTCACGGCTAACATGGGGAAAAATTCAACGTGAGGGAATTTTTCCAAAATTGGAAGAGTTAGCTAGAAATGAAGAGCTTGTAACTTTCTTTTTACCTTTGAGTATCAAGAAGATGTTGGAGACTCAAAAACACTTCTTTAAGCTCTAAAATGGCCTACTTCCATGGAGATGAAGATGAATGTTTCAAGCTTTTGAAGGGTGGAAAACGTAGCCCTCGTCGATACGAATCTAACGGTAGTATTTTTGTGAGGTTTGGTGAAGAGATGAGTGAGCTAATGGAGGAAGAAGGAGGGCTGTGTGCTCACTTGTGAAATCGCCATTTAACAGAGGAGGAAGAAGAAGCTCAGCTTGGAGGGGGAAGAAATAATCGTGAGTGAGAAGAATGAGAGAAGGTGAGAGAGTTACTTATATCTCTTTCACTATTCCCCTCCTCTACTTTATTACTTTGTCCTTTTGTGACTTAATAAAAGCTAGCTAATTACTTAAGTATAGGTGTGTGTGTAGTTATAAAACTGGTCCCACATTATTAGTGAGCTGGAGTGTTTTTCGTTTTCTTACAGAAAACGCTCGTTATTTTACCCGGTTTGGCACTATTCACTAACCGGGCCCGTTTTTCGGATTTTTCTCGTTTCTTTATTTTTAATGGCTATTAAGCTTCCATTAATACTTAATTATAGTTATATAATCAACTATAATTTTTACGGGTCCACTTGACCACTTAAAGTCACGTTTTCGGGTTTTTTCTCGAAAAACGTGCTTTAAACTCCGTTAGCGTTTTAATCCATTATTTGGATCCGTTTTCTTCGGGAATCATTCCCGTATACTAATTAGGCCTAACTAAGCCTTAGGAATCCATCTCGGACTCTCTCGAGATCATATATCTCTTACACTCATTTAACGCGCATTTTAGCGTTTTTCACTTTTCAAGCGTTTTCTCTTTTCTTTTGGTTTTATTCTTTTTACCAATACTCTTTAGGCACCATTAGGCCCTTAATAATTTTATTAGAGTAATTTAATCACCATTTTTAGATCCGGGGTATTAAACTCCCATTGAGAGGGGCTGTATGATCCTATTGCACACATCCCAACCTTCTACCGTTCTCTTGACTGATGTATCTTGCCTCTCTTGGTTGTGTTCTTGACATGTTCACATGCTCGTGGAATGGAAACTACTCTAAGACTAAGGAACGGGACTTTGGGCTTGGACTACTAGGGTCTTCATTTCAAACACATATAACAGTTGGTGCACTTCTTGTTGATCCTATCAACTCAAGTGAGGCGGCGTCGATGCGACCCCCCATAGCAGCTTTAAGTTTAAAATTTTCATTTGTATTTGTATCAATTCGTAATTCGTTTGTTGTTCTTACTTTCAGTTGTAGTCTTATGATTTATTCATTCTTGTGACTTCATCCTATGACATTTACATTATTCTTTTGCTTGCAACATTTGATTGACCACTGAAAGATGATAAATAGCGAGAGATTAATATTTGATTAGCAACCCATATAGTAGGACTCACTTTGTTGATTAATATTTGATTAGTAATTATTCTGATTCAATACTTAGATAGCTTTCATAATTCCGTTCCATGTATGTATCACTTTAGACAGCTTCTGAAATCCTTTTTATGTATACATGATTCATTCAGATAGCTCCTGAAATCCATGTTTCTATGTACGTGATTTATTGGCTTGATATCCATCCCCACTTATATATTATTTATGTGGCTTTTGAAACTCATGCCTGCATGTTATTGGTGACTTTGTTTATTTTGTCAATTACCTTTGCAAATGAATGGGCTGGCCCTGTTTGGGTCTATGTAACTCTTGGCCCAAATCCAGTTTTGCTTCAGGCCCAGTCCATAACCAGCCAAACGGGCTGGAACAGGTAGCCTTAGAAAGCCCATTAGGTTGCCCCTTTTAGCGAACCCTTGAGGCCCACTTTAAAAAAGCTTTAGGTTAGGGTATCCTCCATGAATGACGGGTCCTAGACACGGCCCATGTGAGGAATACCAGTTTTCATAAAAAAATTCCAAACAATCCCTAAGTGTCAAGAATAAAGTTCACAACCAATGATCATTTCAAAATCAATTCATAATCCAAAATCGGTCAAATTCAATCAAAGAACGAGTCCATTTTCGAGGCCTAGATTGACCAAAAAGATAGGCTCATTTTCGGCCCAATTTTGAGGCCCAAAATCCACTCCCAAACACAAGGCCTAAATCAAGCCCACTAACTTGACCAGACCCATTCGGCCCAAATCTTTTGCCCAAATCATGGCCCACATTTCAAAACCAAAGTTCGGCCCCATTTTTCAAGACCCAATCCGGCCCGCTTTCCAAGGTCCTGTCCGGCCCACCTTTCAAGGTCCAATCCTGCTTGCTTTCTAAGGCCAAATTTGACCCACTTTTCCAAGGCCCAACCCGGCCCACTTTCAAGGCCCAAATCTGGTCCATTACCTCAAATTTGGCCCACTACTTCAAATTTCATTCCAATTCAACTCAATTTCAATCCAAAATCATTTCAATCTCAATTTAAATTCATTTTTCATTCCAAATTCAATTCAAAATTCATTCAGTTCCAATTCAAATCAAATGCATCCCAATCCCAGTTCAAATCTCATTTCAATTTCAATTTCAATTCAAATTCAATTTCAATCTCAATTTCAATTCTAAATTCAATTCAAATCCAAATTCATTTCAATTCTAAACTCATTCAAATCCAAATTCAATTCAATTCCAAACTCATTCAAATCCAAATTTATTTAATTCCAATTCAAATCAAATGCGTCTCAATCCTAGTATAAATCTCATTTCAGTTTCAATTCAAATTCAACTTCAATCTCAATTCAATTCAAATCAAATCCAAATTCAATTCAAATCCAAATTCAATTCAATTCTAAACTCATTCAAACCAAATTCAATTCAATTCCAAACTCATTCAAATCCAAATTCATTTCAATTCCATTTCAAATCAATATTCATTCAACCCCGATTCAACTTCGATTTCAATTCAATTTCAATTCCATTCCAATTTCTCCAACACTCTAAATGTCTCATAGACCTGAGTGTCTCACAGACTTTGTCATTCCAATGATTCGAATGTCACAAAGACCTGAGCGTCTCACAAACCCGAGTGTCTCACAGACCCGAGCGTCTCACAGACCCAAGCGTCTCACAGACTTCGACATCTCAAGGTTTCAAGCGTCTCACAGGCCCGAGCGTCTCATAGACTAGCATCCCAAACCTGAAACTTCTCTAAACTCCGAACCCTTCTAAATCTTAAACACCTCAAATATCTTCAAACCCCACAAACATCAAAACTTCCAAAACTCCAAATCACTTCAAAAATTCTCATAGGCCTGAGTGCCTCACAGACTCAAACATCTCAATTTCTCCACCAAACATAAGATCTCAAATGTCTCACAGACTTGAGCGTCTCACAGACTTCGATATCTTATTTCTCACACCACCTGAATATCCCAAATGTCTCATAGACCTGAGTGTCTCACAGACTAATCTCTCAAACTCGAAACTTCCCAAAACTTCAAACATCTCAAAAATCTCTAGAACCCCAAAATACCCAGAACTACATAAGGTCTGATCTCAACAGGGAGTTGAGTACGTAGGTAGCTCATCTAGGGTGCGACCCTATTCCAATAAAAAATTACTTTTTCCCACTCTAAGGTGTTCTTCATACCTCTCAAAATACTCAAACCTTCTTCGGCTCCCACAAATTTCAAACCGTCATAATCCAAGTCTTGTATATTCACTCAACCTCAAACTTTTCCCAAATCTTTATTCTATACTCATCTGAATTCACCAATTCCTCTTCTTGGCGCTAGTTTAGCAGAAAAAGCTCATCTCATCCACTATCTTTCTCTCTTCCCGTCCCAATTCTATCCTTGGCTCTTAAATTAATCTTTCTAAAAAGGTTTTGATAGAAGGGAATCCCGACAATTGGAGACTGAGGTTTCCTCGGGAACCAATCCGAAGTCGTGGTCGTTGCCACTTCCAAGGGGTGAAACCCAGCACAAACCCATATAGAATCTCTAAAATGACCAGATAAGTCCTATCTATAGGCAACAATCTCATAGTCAATTAACGGTTCTTAAAACCCGATCTTCCTTCCTATAGTTATCATAGGTCAAACTAGGTGGCCACTCTAGTTAATTCCGCCTTATAGAGGCATAAGTCCGCGTGGAGCCCATTGAGAGCGGGTGTAGTGCACACTTGCACTCCCCCTTATGCTTTCTGGGAAAGACGGATGATTTAGTAGGTAATTGAGGGATGCCAGAATGACAGGTTCTCACCCTCCACATAATGGCATTTTCTAGGATCTAGGCTTTTCAGTCAGAATCATTAAGATAGACCCCCCTCATACTGAAAAAATCATCATCCACACTATCTTACTCCACTCCATTAGCTTACATTAAAAACATAGAGGAGGTTAACATATTACCTAAGATCCCTATTAAAGTTGGGAAACCTCCTCCGTACTTCCTCTACAGGAAAAACGCGCATCCTGACTTGTGTCTGCAACCTATAGTAACACAGAGCAAGACAAGTAACTTTTCTAACTACCACAACCTGTACCCCATCCCTCAAAATGATGTCCTTCACCAAGTACACATTCAAGAAGTGGCTGACCACCTCTTCCTCCACATAATACAGTGCCATCCAGGCAGAACTAGGGATCTGCAACCATAAAATTCATACATACAAGAAAGGGTTGCAGTTGCAAATCAGTAAATTGAGTAACTCCCACTACAACTTGTAAAATACGTTTAATCTTCATAAAACTTTTACAACCGAACCGCACAATGATAAGTAACACATTCCTATCAAGGTTAATACATGAAACCAAGGAAATACACCTTAGTTACTTACCTTATCTTAAAGTACTTAAATGAATACTCCAGAATAACACACAACAAAACAAACACTCACAACAGCAAGTAAAGCAGTGAATTCCATAGTTTACTGTAAGTACAATTTCTTCCACCATTATATACTTCTCCACTGTCCTCGGGCAATTGGTCTTTTGACACGGAGCACTAACACTCTCGACCCCTCAAATAACATAACCCACCTCACCAAATGTCCTCCCCTATAGATCATCAGCTCATAGGGTAGATCATGATGGCTTAGCTCCAATACATTGGTAGGAGCAATAACAATAAACTCCAGTGCAATGTTAGGAGTAAATATTTCATAAACACTTTACAAATTGGTTAGGCATTTCTTGCCTCATCCATTACTTCAAATTTATTAAAATATAAGTTATAATATCACAAAGTTAATCATTCAAGTCGATAAAGTAATAGTTAGCGGTGATATATAGTTGCTATACTAGGCTTGTTGTTACTAGGAAACAAGGACTATTTAATAATGAGGGAAGATCTAGTTTGGCTGTCTATACCAATGTACTAAATAGGTAGTGATGACAAGAAATTAAACTAGCTAGCTATGTACATGTACAAACGTAAAACGTTACAAACTCTTTCCGGTAAGGTGACTTGACATGTCATTGTTATAATAGCACATTTGACATGAATTTGTTAACTCCTTTTAAACATTATATGGTCTAAAATTAACAGCATATATTAGCTAATATTCTAGCTAAATATCTCAGGTTTTCATTAAGAATAAGAGAATAACACTAACTAGTTATTCCTTACAATTACAAGCCATGTAAAAGAACAATAAATGTATATTTTGTAACTAGGGTTTTCTAAGGGTTTCAGAAGCAGTGATCGTGAGTGGCAAATGAACTGAGCAAGTATTTATAGACACTTGAAGATATGCTCAACGACTGCTCGGTGAGTGGTAATAAATGAGGTGCTACGTCTTGTGGGCTATGTTTGTAGGCTTTTTAGTTGTCAAGTTGGGAGATTGGATTAGTGGAATGGATGGGACTAAATATCTATGACCATTTGCAATTTTTAATCAAGGAAGAAGCAGCCAATGCAATAAATTATTTCATAAACAAAGTTAATCATTCAAGTTGATAAAGTAACACTTGCATTTTCACTCATATCAAAAGATTGATTTAGAAATTGATAGTCAATGGCAGTAAAACATTAATGAAATAAAAAAATCTAACTTAAAACTAATTTTTCTTACGGTCTTCACTCATGTCTCTAAGAGACAAAGAACACTCAAGCTAGAGGTGGGAGTCTATGAAGTTATAGCTCCTTGAACCGTGTGATGAACACTTGGTTCTCTGGAGACAGCCTGCACAGCAGTGATAGTAACTCTCACACTCTGTAGAACTTGCTGAGCTGAAGTATCCATAGTGGTCCCCGACCTGTCATGGACTGTGAGAAACTTCTCTTACTCTTGAGTGCCGATGCCCTTGCAGTTGGTCGAGGCTCTCACCTAGAGTCCTCACTCTTTGTGGGCTTCTGAGCGACCACTAGCTTGTCTCTTTTTGTCTTTATTCCCATCTTGGACAACATCTCTAAGTAGATGATGTCCTGAGCAGTGCACTCGCATTCGTGGAACCTGTCGGTGTCCATTCTGTTTTGTTGTAGCGCCTTGGTCACCACTCCCCAATGCACCAAACCCTAGTTTACGTATCGACTCTCCTCTATGGTGAGCAGGATCATTACTGGGAGATCGATCTTCTCCTTGGTCTTGAGTGCGTAGAGCAATCTCACATCTCTTGCGTTGACGATGTGAGTGCGTTGATGCCTTGGGGTGATGTTGTGGGTGAGTAGACTGAAGAGCACCCTCTCGTGGATGGACATCTCTACCGCATTGAAGTTCTTCATTGTGGCCCCTTTGTTGAGTAGCTGGACCATTTTCCCTCTTGGTGTCCCAAATTGTTCCAAGTGGTTTCTTTTGGAACCACCAATAATTCTGGTTCCAAACCGAAAGTCTTGCAAATCCAAGACTTGGTGATGTTGATGGAGACTCCTAAGACCTCAGAGATGAGGTAGTCGTCGTCGTTGCTCTGGAGCGGTCCAAGATGTCACATGTGCTCCTTGAGCAGCTCGGTGTAGACGTCGATGAGCTCCTGAAAGAAGTTGACCCATCCTTGAAACTCCATTAACTCCTGGATCTTTCCAAGACCAATCTTCTCCATCCAGCCCAAGTCCAACGTCTTTGGTAAGACTGGACAAGACTCACCGTTGACATTCTCGGCCTTGATCATGGTTGGCTTTAACTCTTTGAGCTTCTTCAAGCGCTTGATGGTGTGGAGTGGCTGTGGCTTAACACTCGCCTTCTTGGACGTGAAGAGCTCCACGAGCTCCTGACCATGTGGTGAGAGCACTATCTTTTGTTTCCCTTTCTCTTTCTCTGATTTCTTGCGCTGCTCAACTGTTGGTATGATTGGTGAGGACTCCGTGTTTGTATCACCTTCATGACTACATCTTTGAGGTATCGACGACCGGTCTTCGACTGGTACTGCAGTCTAAGCGACTGGCTCCACTTCCTCCTTTGAGGCTTTGGCGGTTACACCTTCTTCGTGACCCTTCTCTTATGTTGTAGCTTCCTTCTGTGACTTCTCGTCACTTTGTACTTCCTCCTCCTCTATCTGTTGAACCACAGCCTCGACGACTGCTGAGGGAGTGGCTTCCTCGTTGTCGGTGAAGTGGAACTTGCGAGTTGCTCCTTCTGGTGTGGAGTGGGCTGTTTGTGGAGTTTCTTGCTGGGTTTTGGTGCGTTTGGAGGCAGGCACAAGTTGCGCGAGTTACATGACTCGTTGTAGCAGTAGAAAGGTCTTGGTCTTTTGGGACCTTGGGATTTTTGGCTTTGGAGTGCTTTGTGGTGATATTCGGTGATGGAGCGGGAGAAGACATTGCTGGTTCTTTGTTAGGGGTTGGAGTAGGAAGGACTTTTGGTTTGAGAATCTCGGTTTGAATCAGATGGTAAAGCTTGGGTATATAGGAGCTTATATAGGTTACCTCTTCTTGTAGTAGGTTGCCTTCATTCATGACCCTACGCACAAGTTGGTCTTCCTCTTCTTTGGACAAGCGAGGGGGCGGCGATTCTCTGAGAGGTGCTGTCGGCCACTTGTGTTGATGAAGCTTCCTTGAGGACAACCTTCTTCTTGGATCAAAGAGCAGATTTTGGTGCCATTTTTTATCTAAGGATTCGTAGGAATTTAATGACTTTTTGATCGAGAGTTCTTAGAGTGGCTATGAGGCAAGGGATTTTTCGCACAAAGCTCTCTAGAGTGTTTGTAAGGAAGAAGATAAGTTGCTTGAATGCTTGGAGAGTTTAGAAAGTGAGGGCAAATAGCGTGATGAGAGCAAGACTCTCATCGCCCTTTTATAGATATCGAGTAACGGTCAGCGACCACTCCTCATCTGCTCGCTGACTTAGGAATATTATTGCACTTTATTAAGTAATGATACTTCCTAATCTTACTCGTATCTTATGTTGAGTTCCAATCGGTATTCTAGTCCAAAAGACGTTCGCGCACAGTTAAAGACGTGTGATAGTCAAGCAGATAAAAACATAAAATTACTTGCATACATATATAACACACGTATCGCTCTTAAACATTTAAACAAACACGTATGAACCTAAAGAAACCCTAAGGATGTTCAGACAACACAGTAACATACCATTCACCATCGTAATTGCTAGCGTGAAGTATCACACTCACCATCTACCTTCGTAGTTCTTGTCTCATAACTCTGAAACATACCGCTAAGTATTAATTACTATAATTCAATTTATTCAGTATTCCAAACAACGCTAATCCCCACGGGAACCTCTTAGTCGGTTTGTCGTTGTTACTCGGGTTTCTTAATGTATTCAGGATTAGTTTAAACCATACTTTATTTATGTTATAAGTAACATGTAATATTTGTTTACTACTTATGATTTTAATCCATATAATATCCTATTTTATCATAGGTTATTACTCGTGCATATATATATATCAATATAGTTTTGTTCTTATTGTATTATTAAACTTTTAACTCTCATTTAGGTTATAAGTTGGTCAACTTGACCCTCTTTGGTCAATTAAGTTGACTTGGTCAGTGTAGGTTAACTTGGTCAATCTATCCAAGTCAACAAGTCTATATAATTCATATTATAATCATTGAATAATATAATTCATTTGTTTGTTCAATTCTTTATAGAATGACATTAGTTATTAAGCCTAATGTTGTATAATTGAATCCTCCACTTTATATTATACTTTACCTGTCTTTATATGATTACTACATCATATTATATAACTCTCAACACTCCATATATTCATATAAGTCTATATGAATTATAAACTTCATTATATAAATGATATTCCTAATCATGTCATGTGTAACACTTAATTCTCTTATTTATGCTATTCTTCACATACCTTGAAATACCCCGAACTTAGATGTGTTAATTAATTGTGAAATTATAATTTTATAAGGCTAATTAAGTCCTTAGGAATATTGGTGAAGAAAGAGAAACCAAAAAGAAAAAGGAAAACGCGTAAAAGTTACAAAACGTAAAAACACGTATTCAATTATTTTAGGAGGTATATAACCTCGAATATGATCCGAGAGGGATTCCTAACGCTTAATTAGGCCTAAATAGTATGTGGGAACAATTCCTGAAGAAAAAGAATCCGAATAATGGGCTAAAACGCTAACGGAGTCTTAAAGCACATTTTTCCCAGAAACCCAAAAATGTGACTTTAAACAGTTTAATGACCCCGTAAAAATTATAGTTGATTATATAACTATAATTAAACATTAATGGGAGCCTAAGAACCATTAAAAATGAAGAAACAAGAAAAATCAGAAAAACGGACCCGGATTAGTGAATAGTCACTTCCTTTTATTTTTGTAAAAATCTGGAACTTTTGCCTTTTGTTTTTGTGGGACACGTTTTTCCTCCTCCCTCTCTTATTTTAATTCTTCTTAAGTAACAAGAAGACAAAAGAGTAAAGTAAGGAAAGTACAAATATTACTTTTGCTTTTCTCTCTCCTATTTCTCTATTCTTACTCACGTTTTTTCCCTTCTTCCCAGACTTCCCTCTTCTTCCTCCTTCAGCCATGGCGATTTATGCAGCTGTTATACCCAAAATTTTGACCCCCCTGGTTAGGGTCTACAAGGTTTTGGGTGTTGTGAGGGGCATTTAATCGAGTAATGAGAGATTCTGGCTCGTTCGGCGCATTCCAGGGCATGAGGAGCAGTTTCGTCATTGTCAAGGGCATTTTCGTAATTTTTAAGGCTCCCGAGACCTCCTATAGGCTTTCTCTCTCCTCCAAAAGATGCCCAAATCAGCTTGAAATGCTTTGATATTTTAACCCATGATAGAGGATGACATTCTAAGCATAATGGCGTTGGAATTTTGATTTTTCGAATTTCCAACAATTTTCTAGCAATTTCTGACTGAATCTGACGAGAAATTCAATTTAAAAATATTCCAACATTTAAAAAATTCGATTTCACTTCAGAAAATTCATAATTGCCATCCTTGACATGTGGTTAAGATTTCACAGCAAAATTCCTTTGGGAAGTCATTTAATTAAAATATCAAAAAATCTTACTTTTACTAGATTTTCTTTATCTTTAAGAAAGTCTATATAAGGGGATAGGTTTTTTGATAAAATCAGAATCACACAAGCTCAAGAACCCTAGGGAGTCAGAAAGCACAGCCTCCTCTCTCTCTCTCACGTTTCCAACACCTGGCCACCCAAATCATACCGAAAATCCCCCAAAATCACTATCTAAACTCATTTTCCAATCCCCAAAGCACCAATAATCATCAAAACCCCACAAAAACACCACCAAAACGTGAAGAACATCAAGAACAACCAACAACCAGAAGCTTGGTTGAAAAACCTTTCGGGTCTGCCATCAACGGAGCACTCGACGAAACCCGGTGTGAAGAATCATTGTGAACCCGAAGGTAAAACAGGTAGAAATTCCACTTTCCTAATTCTCTACGGTATTATCTATCTTGCCTCGAAATTTGGGCTCAAACTAACTCTTTTTCGCTTCTGTATCACTAACTGTTTTAGCTATTGCCTTGTTACTTGTTTGCTATGTTTCGTAATAATTTTGATTTCAAATTGAGTTCTTTCAACTACTAACGTGTTTATAATCTTTCAGGCTACACACCCATAAAATTTGAGCTCAAAACACCCTCGGGAACCATCAGAAAACCCCTGTCCGTGGGTGGTCCGTGGCCACGGACACCCACGGACGGCGGCGGGATTTTAAAATTTCAAAATTTAGGTTTTTCTAAATAATGTCCGGGCCCACGGACAAGCTGTCCGTGGCCCCGAACTTTTCAAATTTTTGTTTTTTCTTAAATTCGACTTTATTAGGTTAACTGGGGTCCGTGGCTGAAATACCCCAAACCTAAGTATGCTAAGTTAACATCAAATTATGATGTAGTAAGGCTAGAATATGTCTTAGAAAGATTGGTAGACAATTTAAACCAAGGAAAACATAAGAAAGTGTCTTAAGGGCAATCAGGGCAAAAACATGCTCTAAGCTTGGAGTGACTTTGATTAGCACCCAAATACCATTATAAGACTTTAGTAATATGCTAATGGACATATTAAATCATTTATCAAAGAAAACCAAGCTTGAAAACAAGTTAAAACACAAAATGTGCTTTAAGAAGTCTTAAAGCACATTTTTGAGAAATTGTCTTAGAATTGAGTTTTGAGTGGCTAAATGTCCATCATTACTCTTTAATCAACATGTGTACTAATTAGTATCACATTAGGAAGCCTAAATCAATGGGAAATCAAAAATTTCAGAAATATGTGCACTAATTTGTGAATAGTGCCAAATAGTGACTAGTTTAAGTTTTAATCAATATAAGCTAATGAGTTGGTCAACAAAGACCATGACTAGCCATATTTAAGATAGGGTGCCAAATAGTGACTAGTCTAAGAAAAGAAGAGATAAGTAAAAGGAGTACTATTTGCTTTATTAAAGCAAATATCTTATATTAGCCTACCCTTCTTCTTCTCTCTCTTCATTCCTCCTCTTCACACGGTTTTCTTCACCTCCTCCCTTCTCCATTCACGTAAGAGAAGCCTCCATTCTTGCTCCACCTTCAAGTGTCCATAACTTGCTCATTTTAGCTCCAAATCAAAAACTAAACACATATATCTCTTAGTTAGCTCAAGCTCTAGCTTTCTATCTTTACAAAATTGGAAAAGCTTCATTTTGGAGCCATGGGAAATCTCCATTTATGGGGGAAAATCAAGTTTGAAGAGCTCATTAGCTTCTCCATTCTCTTAAGGTAAAGAAAATGTAAGAAAAACCATGTTTCCATCATTCCTTCCACATGGCCGAAAATTACTACTCATGGGGCCTTGTTTTTATGCCTTGTTCTAGCTTGATTTATTCACCAAGGACTAGTGGAGGTCCTATTTCATTCAATGCCCAAGTCTAATTTGAGACTTCAAAGGTAATCATCCACTTTTATGCCTTAGAACACATTTCTAATCTAGGTTTTCATTCCTTGAGGTTAGTGTATTGTTTAGTACTCATGTGAGTCATTGAATATTGGTTAGAACATTGGCAAAGGAAGTTTAAGTGGTGGCCGAGATTCATGCAAGAAGATGGTCTAAGGAGGAAGTTAAGATAAGCTTGAGAAAACAAGGTAAAATGCTTACTTAATGGTGGTTTAAGTTTTAAGGAATGAGTTTTAGATGAGTACTAATGTAGCCTAGGGCTTACATTAGGTAATGGGTTGTATAACCTAGGAAAAAGAGTTTAAACAAGCTTATGAACTTGTGATTAAGGAGCCAATGAGAATGAGTTAGTAATATAAGTTTAAGATGAGTTTTAAGAGCATTATAACTACTATGAGATTGATGGGTGTATTTGCAGGTTGAAAGCTTTTATATGTGGGAGATTCAGTGTTTAAGTTTAAGTTATTTAAGGGCCTAAGAGCCATGTCATTTAAGAGCCTTAGTGCTATGCAATTTAAGATTATTGCAATATATTGAGTATGATGTGAATAAGTTGATTTGGGTGAGAAAATAAGATGAGAAAGGACTTGGTGTGTGTGAGATTATTGTGTGAGAAAAACAATGCATTTGGACATGAGAATATACTAGAGGAGCTATGGCGAAATTTGAGTAGAAATAAGTGTTTAGGTGATGGTGGTGAATTAATATGACCTAGGATTTACTAGGAGTCATTATGAAGAATTTGAGTGGAAATGAGTTAACTAAGGAGTTCTTGAGGTTTAGAATGACCTAGAGATGTCTAGGAGGAATTAGAGGATTGGTGAGTGTATTAAACACAATGAAATCATGTGATGAGGAATGCTAAGGCTTGAGCAAAGATTTGAATGGAAAGGTGTATAATGTTTTAAGGTGATTTAGGTATGAACTAGAGAATAAAACAATGAGGAGTCTGGAAGCTTGTGTAAGTGTGATGATGCTAGTAGTGGACTAATGAGGTTTAGTTTAGATGTTAATGAGTGGACTTAGGTGATGGAAGAGAGAGGTGTGGGAGAATGTTGTCAAATGTCAAGGAAAATGACTAGGAATGTAAAAGAGAGTATGATCATGAGGGTGGTGAATAAGATGCATCGAAGAGGTGGAAATGTCTAAGGAGGGTGTTACATGGTCAGGGTAAATGAAGAACCATGTCAAGGTGTTAAGGTAATGGGAAGCAATGTATAAGTAAGCTCAAGAGTTTAGGAGTGATGAGTAACAAATGAAAAGAAGAGAAATTGTGCATGGACATGAAAGATGACCTTGGAAGGTTTAACGAAGCAAAGATGGAAAGTAATGATGTTAAGGAGGAGTTATATTGATTGGGAAGGAAACACTTTGGTTAGTCGAAGTTTTGGATAAAATGTACAAGTTGGAAATATAAGGAATCATATGACAAGTGTTAGGAGTGTTTGTAAGAATTTAGTAAATGTTTGAGAAGATCTTTGGAAGTTGTTTTGGAGAGTTTGGTGGAAGTTCTAAGGTGAGTTTAAGTGCCTAAATGATGTTAGAAGACATTATGAGGGTTTAGGAGAAGTTTGGTGAATATTGGTTAATTGTTTGAAGGCTTAGAAAATGAGTGTTTTGCCTTGTCCGAACATCCGTCCGGACATGGACGTTCGGACAGGCCCTGTTGCGTGACAAATTTCAGAGTCTCGACTTGTGTCCGACCTTGGGAAGTCCGGACACAAGTTCGGACGTGCCTGCTTCTACTTAGGACTTTCCTCGACCCATGTCCGAACTTCCGAAGTCCGGACACATGTTCGGACATGCGTCTGTTTTTAGTTTTGAGTCTCGACTTGCGTCCGAACTTGGGAAGTCCGGACACAAGTTCGGACATGCCACTGTTTTGGCCAAAAACCTTGTTTAAGGATGGGAAATGATGAGGATAATTAGGTATTGATGTTATAAGGTTATTAAGGACATGTTTGGTGGGTAACAATGATAATTAAGTGGATGAATAAGTATAAGTGGCGAGGGAAGTGATTCACTTAAGATTAAGTTTGTAAGATTAAGTTGTAAGACTTAAGAAGTGTTAGGTTGGGATCATTAAGGGTTAAGTAAGGTAAGTAAGTAAAGTAAGGTAAGTAAGTTAAGTAAGGTAAGTAAGTTAAGTAAGTTGAATTAAGTTAAGTGATTAATAACCTAAAACTGAATGAATGTTTTAGGACTTGGGGATTTGGACTCCGGAAGAGAGTAAGCAACCGAACAACCAACGGTGAACGGTACAGTTCTTCTTGTGACCTGCTTGCTAACGAGGTGTCCCTCGGCTTGTGTGCTATTTGTTTTTGTGTGCTCACTAAACAAGATAAAGCATGCAACCGGAATATTATATTTATTGTATTGTTGTGTGATGTTTGAAAACTAACACAACATACCGTGAGAACTTACTAACCAACGTTTAGTAAGGAATTGAGTGAGACTAAGGAACGCTCCCTAATATGGGCTGATATAAACCGAAAGAGGTTAACCAACAAACATGGTCTTGAGACTACTACTAACTGGAACTTGAGTGAGGAAACCCGGGACCGATCTCCGGTCATGCATGCTAAGAAAAAGGGGGTCGGTATCTATAGCAGATTCGACTTCCGCTTAAGGACTTGTCTTCGGACTTGTAGCCTAGGGCCGGTTACCGGCTCAGCTACGCTGGACTCCCGTCCAGGGTAGGTGGCATTAAGATGGTGCGGTGGGATCACCTAAATCCCAGGTTTGGACTTAGGATACAACCATTCCCCTCCAGGAACGGTTTGTATACAGAGAATAAGTTAAGATTAAGATTAAGGTAAGGTTAAAATAAGTTGCAACCATTCTTTTTTTAAAGGACGGTTTGTATTATTAAGATTAAGATAAGCTACATCCACTCCTTATTAAAGGATGGTTGTTTCTAAGATTAAGATAAGACTAAGATTGAGGTGAGATAAGGATGGACTAAGATTAAGAGGGAACATTAATTAAGGAGTTAAATAATTAACTCTCTAATTAAGGGAACGCATCTAAGTCGTTCATTGTGTGTGAACTTTGATTGTTCATATCTGAGTTGTTGTTTACTGCACTTTCTATTATGTTGTGCATCTAATAAACCTCCATGCTATCGACAATTAGTCGTCGTAGCCACGTTAGCTTGGGGGCCATGAGAGGATCGTACCAGCATTCGTGCTGACCCCCTTTGGGGACTGTTTTTACTACACAGGTGAACATCAGGAGGCGTCCGCCGCGAGAGTAAGAAGGCGTACAAGTGTGAAGGGTTAAGTGTGGCCTACGAGTTGTGCTTGGACACTCGTATGCCAATTGAGTTAGTAAGATGTATAAGATGTGAGGGGATTGTAAGAAGGATATGTAATTGGTTAAGGTTGTTGTACTAATGTTCGGTATATTCTGTAGTCAGACCGTGGCAAGGTCCTGGATTGTAAAGAATTCCGCTGTGTCATGTTTATATATATACTGTTAAGTTGCGAGACCACATCTGGATTGAGTTGGGGTGTTTCAAAAAGTGGTATCAGAGCGTAGTTACGCTCTGAAGACAAGGAATTACCGAACTTAGGTGAATACTGAGGTTGAGTTTGAGTTATGGGTTAAGGGTTAACTAACAGTAAGCAATACGAGAAACATCTTGCTGCACAACAGTTACGGAGAACTTGGAGGTTTTTAATGGAGCGCAACAGAGAAACAGGCGCTACCTATGGAATTCTATCAATAAGGGAACGGTAATTACCGGCAACATGGGTCGACATGCTACGCAGTCGAAATAACCTGTAATACCAATGGTAAGGAAAGCACTACGAGTGCAATGGATAAGGAAATGATAAGAGACATGAGTACCGGACAGTGGTCCAAAGAAGCATAACAGTAGGATAATACAAAGCATGAGGATTGAGATTGCTAGAAAGTCCAGTTAGAAACGGGAACTCCAAACCCCATTCAATAAGGAAGGTTACAAAACCTGGCCAACGTAATGTGGACGACGATAAGAATTCATACAAGTTGTATGCCGGAGTAGGACTACGATGTAGTGCCTAAAGGAGAACCATTACTTAGTAACTACAACGAAATGTGTGGAGACAGGAGTGAGGACTAAGACAGGAATAAACATTAAGGGGTTCCCTCAGAAAGAGGAACGCCCTGATAGATGACAGTACTGTCAAACAACAAGGAAACTGCCGGATGGTCAGTTGTCCAAAATAAGAGATCATCGAAGGAGTCCCGAGGACTACCAATTACATGGGAATTAGAAGGAAGAATCACTTCCAATATACCCTGCACCAATAGCCCATCCTGCATGGCGCACTTGCCATAGCAAGTGCTACCACGGTTAAGCTACACAGAAAGCCATCATGGCAAGATAGGAGAACGCTACAGTTGTAACACATATTAATACCGGATTGTAAATCCATAAGAACAGAAAAATAAGACCTTGGAAAGGCCCGACAGCCTGACCATGATGAGATAAGGTGACACACCAGTCAGCCGGGAGCGGAACTTGGACAAAGTATTAAACCGTATAAATATTAGCAACGGTATAACCCACTACAACAACAACCGACAGTACGGTAAGAACACAATCCCGAACTCCAAGGGGAAAACCTAAGAGATCGCTTAGAATCCGAGAAAAACACTATGTAAGCAATAACATACAAGGGATGTATTATAAGATACTATTGAGACTGTTGAAGCAACGAATTCCAACGAAAACTGGATAAGACTCCCAGGGTGACCATTAAGAATACCGATAACAACATTCTTCAATGAAGATGTTGGAAAACCAAGAAAATAAGGATAAAAGAAATAAACGTAAGCTATAACCTACTAAGGATTAAAGTCGTACAACCCTGGAAAAGGAAAGCTCAGAGGACTACCCCCACAGGGCGGGCATAGTCGAGCCGAACAACTGATGAATGACAGTTAATACTGTTTGTTTAACTCATTAACACCCAAGTATGATTGATCATCAACGGGTGGCATAGTCAACGGAAGTTGAACGAAGCGTTGAGATGGAAGTATAAGATGACTGGATGATATCCAACTTGGACACCTTTAGGCAAACGCCTAATACAAACTTATCCTTATTTGCTAAAAGACATAGGTCTAATAAACGACAGTATTGTCAAAGACACTAAGTAACCTCAGAATACCTGAATAAACTTCCATAGCAGGAAGCAGGATGCAGCGACTTACCATGAAACCCAATACTACATTTAGTATGTAACCTAACGGTAGATAGTGTTCAAAGGATCAGAACCTATCAGGATGACCTACGGATGAGTAGGAATATAAGTAATGAACTGAGACATTAAGCACTAAGAGCCTACGAGCCAAGGATGTTAACCACATCAGAGCCCGAGGCGCAGTAAGTTATAAGAGAGCTTGTTTAAGCCACGAAGGAACTGCAATTTGTAGATATGAACGGTTACCAAACCTATAACTTAGATTGGGAAGAACATTACCAAGAAAGGGTACCAAAGAGAATATTGAGATAATGCTAAGGACAGGGGTGGAGAACGAACCATGCCTTTTAGGGTGGGGATACCTCTCCTTGTTGTGAGGCCATGAGTGGGAATGAACCCCTCAAAAGGGCTTTCACTTATTAGAGATGCAATACGCTTTTGTTAGAGAATGGAAACTGTAAACTTGAGATTACTTTAGAACATATTAGATACACTTGAGTAATAAGGAAGGTTGCAGAGATAGACCCCATATTCAACACCCAGGATGTAAGAATTAGTAATTGTCAGAGATAGACATTGTGAGTGCACATTATGGCACGTCAAGTGACCAATGCTCAGAAGAGCTTGTGACTCAGCGGATGACTTCTTCAGGAACCAGTTAAATTACATGGTAGATAACATCACTAAGGATGAAAGAAAGCGAGAGAAATTAACCTACTAACAAATCTGAGATTGGAGTAGAACACCTTCGTATTAGGAGTCAACTATTTTACAGCACGGTATGACAACCGCCATACACCGGAATGAGAGAACTCCCAGTGTGTTTACACCAAGAAGGGATTGAGTATAAGGTAAGACATTAGAGTAAATGAGTAAGTAGTTGCGCCATCAATGGGCAACATGTTAGAGGCCAACTACCACGGTAGCAGTGGTCGTGAGTATAATATTTATATAAGGGGATTAAGCCGTCAAATATTGACACTGAGGCAATTAGATTTATGAATTAAGACCACCATAAGTAAGAAAATAAGATGGTAGACAAACTGTGCATTGATACCAGTAGTCTGGACCTGGTTTGGTAAGATTACACAGGAAGCACACAACCCATTCCTTAAGGAACTGGAAGTGCATTCCTAATAGAATGAATATGAGAAAGAAGATAAGAGGCCCTATGGAAAGAGACCTAAGCTACTAAGAAATAGAATCAATTCGGAATACGAAAAGGAGCTGGAGCATACCATACCCAAGAACACAGTAAATGGATTTCCCTTGATTGACTTCAAGAAGAACAATAAATGTTATTAAGGAATGATGAAAGAGGAGATCGACAACAGAATACTTCATAATTAGAAATAGCTAAACGTATAACGGACACTATGAGTTTACTAAAACGAGACGTGGGACGACTGCATCCTACAGGGGCTTGCAGGCCTGACACGCTCATTTATGAGTTAGTTGGGTAAGTAGTAATGTACCAGTAAGGTACCCCATGCATGTAGACGAGTGGTGTAAGGAACACGGGAGGTAGTCGACTCCGTATCACAGACAACAACACAAGATCAGACAAGGGCAGCCATTACCACAAACAGTCGAAGAGAAGAATTCAGTTGAACCAGCAACGCAAGGGAATCAGAGAACAAATAATTAAAGACTATGAAGTGCGAAGAGCACGGATTGTTAAGTACAGACATTGGACATGTCTTAATGTAACACCCCATCCAACATTAACATACTTACAACAAACTGCAGCGGAAGAACATCCTCATCACATTACTTAACTTGTTGGTGTTACACGCCGTTAGCCACCCACGTGGCTAACAAGGCTAATACATACACAATGTACCGGTCTGATGGGCTAAATTCCCGAGCAACTATACGTCAGTATCCCTTTCCATTAACAATAACAACAACATACACCTTAACAACTATACCGAGTATTTGTAAACTGGTGCCGACAACAACATCGGTCTTACTACACCTACTGTATACATACACTTAATTGTTTACCCACGTACAATGACTACCCGTCCTACTCTCGAACGGCTTCCAGCACTTCGTACCTGAAATAGGAAAAGAAGAGAAAGGGGTGGCCCCAAGGGGCTCAGCACCTTTGCTGGTATGGTAATCCCGCAGCCCACATGCTATCGGGCCACGCACAACTACTTGTCGTCTTAACATGCAGTTGATTATATTTAAATCATACATGTAACAACAACACACAACATTAAACATTTCGCCTCAATGGGCTCAACAATCGGATAATACATCCTACTTAATAAATCACCCATGGTATTCATCATCCCTAGAGTGTTTCTCCTCCAACGGAGCTACTTCCTTAATAGACGACACATACCCTTAAATCGGGTTATCCTCAAATGCTCTTATCACAAACTTGGAATCATTTCCATGATCCACACACTTCACATTTTACAACATTAACATACACTACGTAACAACACTTAACAACACTTTGCACGTTTCCATGTGCACAACATAACACCGCAATAAATATTGCATCACAACAAAACACATAGCACAACGGGAATGATTCTCTTAGGAACCGACCCAAACATCACCAACATACTGGTGAGCCTAGAGATTGTTGCCAGTCTCATGATAAGCTCGTTACATAACTCGTTACCGTTTCGTTAAATGAACGGTTAACTAAACACAAGGTGTCTCGGATATAGTGATCCAAGCACACCGAAACAAACATAACAATAGTATGCCCCTGTGGCCCGACGTGAGTCAGTAATAGCCTTGGTTAAGCTAAAGGGAAGGTTGGGAACCAAATTGGAAAAAACAATAACATACAGAGAGGATCGAACCTGATATGACAACGACCCCATACTCACACGCGTGGCCGGAACAGACCGGACTCCTCATTCCCCCCGTTAGCACTTATTAGAAGTTCATCTTTGAACTTTATTAACAATCACAAACATTGAGTTAAGTCTTGTCAGACATACACAAGGGAAAAGAGAGTCATACATTCACATACAAACACCACGCACAAACATTACATATCCAACCCACGCATAGCCGTGGTTAGAACGTTCCTTAGGTCGGAAACGTTATTACCGGATACCGTTCTCTTACGTTTACCTAATAGTGGTTAACTAGCCCTTCAAGCGCATTAGAGGTTACCGGTATCGGCACGTAAACATACAATAACAATAATGACTGTAAACTCGTTTCATGGTTTATATCATAACGTGGCAAACATACAGAAAAACACATTGGCATACAAGCCGGTGTAATCCGTTAGGACACAGGTTGCAAGAAAACCATACCTGTCACCGGAGTCCACTTTATCCTGTCCATTTATGTTCCTCGAGCAATCCTCGAACAACTGTTAACATCACATGTGTTTTATTAACATCGGGGTAGCATGTTTGTTTATTTAGCGTCTAATGCTTAACTTTCCCCGTTAACTTTGTTACATAACTTTACATTTTTAACTTGTTTTACTTTTACACTTTGATACAACTTTTCACCCACTTAGGTGTCATTAAAACTCCCCTAACACGTCCTTAACATCCTTATAACATCATTACCTACCAATCCCCTTCATCACATACCATTCCTTAACCTTAAACCATGTTTTGGTCCGACCGACCCACCGACCGACCCACAGCTGGGTCGGTCCATTACAGACCCCTTTTACTTCCTTACAGACATGCCCGTCCGACCCACGTCCGACCCACCATTCTGGGTCGGTCCATGTGCGAACATTTTCCTTCCTTTAAAACTTGACCGACCGACCCATGTCCGACCCACCCTTTTGGGTCGGACCATCACCGAACATTTTCCCAACATTTTACAGAGGCTCGACCGACCCACAAACTGGGTCGGCCCCTGGGTCGGTCGCCTCCTAAACTTACCCAAACTTTGTCAAATCTTCACCAAACTTCTCCTAAGGCCACTTAATGTGTTCTAACATCATTTGGCACTTCAAACACACCCTTAAGATATTCTTAAACACTCACAAAACTATTTTTCCTAATTCCTTAAACCTTTACCTAAACCTTAAACAACTTCTCTAAGACTTTAATACATCCACAAAACACACATTGAATTCCTAGAACTTCAAAGACAACACCTAAATCCTTGCATCACTCTAAATCACCTTAATACATGTTTTCTTCTCAAGTAAACATTCATTCACCTATAGCACTTCCTAGTTCACCAACACTCACTTAAAACACTTAGAACTTCTTACACATTTCCCAAATTTGGCCATAGCTTCTCTAGTATATACTCACATCCAAACACTTAGGTTTTTACCTTATTTCATTCAAAACACCTAAAATCCATCAAACACATTTTATACACAAACTTCACACATTGAGCACTACATCACAATATAGTGCATAACTCAAATTGCTTGGCACTTAGGCCCTTAAATGCATGGCTCTTAGGCCCTTAAATTGCATAGACCATAAACACTGAATTTCCCACATAAATATGCCTTTGACCTGCAAATACATACACCAAAACATATGTTCTTTTACTAGTCTCCTTGAGAACACTTTACTAGGTCACTCACCATTGGCTCCTTAGGTATTTTATCAAGCAAATCAAGCTCATTTTCCTAAGGCACTTAAACTACATTGAGATAGTTTGTTTACCTCTTTTTCCTCACAAATTCTTTCTTGTTTCCTTGTAGAACCGGTAGGGCATTTGGTTCCTTGCCAACAACTAAACAATATACCAACATTAAAATGAGTATATAAGCTTTAAGCTTTATCTCATTGTAAACCCTAGTTACATATATTATCTTAAGGTATTAACATGATCGTTTTACCTTGGAATGGAAAGAGAGCTTGATATATATCAAGAGAGGACTCCTCCTAGTCCATGAAAGCTTGGAATGAAGCTAGAACAAGGCAATATAATGACTCCATTAAGAGTGATTTTCGGACATGACAAAACATGAAGGAAATGTCATTTTTCTTTGAGTTTCCTTACCTTGAAGCAAAGGAGAACAAGAATATGTGAAAAGGTGAGCTCAAGCTCCTTCAATGGTGGTTTCTCTTGGCACCGAAATGGAGGTTTTGAAGCTTTGAAGAGACAAGATTGTAGAGCTTGGCTTAACTAAGAGAATGGTGGTGTTTGTTTTGATTTGGTTAAGTGAGCTAGGTTTTACATGTGGTCAAAGATGGACTCCCATGGTTGTATCATGTACCACCGAGAGAGAACAAGAAGAAGAGAGGAAGAAGAGAGTGTGGTGGAACCGTGTGAAATGAAGGAGGAAGGAAGAATGAAGATAGAATTTGCTTTTAAGATATTTAAGTCTTAAAGCAAATAGTAACTATGAGTCACATTTATTTACTTAACAAGTTACATACTTGGTGACTCCTCTCTACAAAAACCGGCCACCATTATGCCTAGGAGGGTGTTTGGTCTTTGTTGACCAACTTAATCACTTATAACATTATATGTTACAAACTAGTTTGTAGAAATTACTATTCACAAATACAAGGCACATAGAAGTGAAATTTTTGATTTCCCACTAATATGGCCACCCAAATGTGATACTATATAGTACACATGTTAATTAAAGAGTAATGATGGTCATTTGGCCATTCAAACTCATTTACAAGACAATTTTTCAAAACGTGCTTTAAGACTCCTTAAAGCACATTTGTGTTTTAACTTGTTTTCAAGCTTGGTTTTCTTTGGTAATTGATTTAATACGTTCATTAACATATTTATAAGATATAAGTATGACCATTAGGTCTTATACAAATTTATCCCAAGCTTAGAGCACATTTTGCTCTTATTGACTTTAAGGTATTACCTTGTGTTTTGTTTGGTTTCATTGTCTGCCAAAGTTTCCTAAGGACTTATTTAGCCTTATTAAATCATAATTAAATGTTATCAAGTCTTGGTAGGCTCTTTGGGTCCTAACCAAGTTCACTCATAGCTTAGAGCATGTTTTTGCTCAAACTGTGTTTTAATGCTTTATTGCATTTATTATAGTTTAGATTGTTCACTGTTGTTACTAAGGCATTTTTAGCCTTTACATACCATAATTTGATATTTAAACCACATATCAAGGTTTGGGGTATTTCAATCTCCCCCCTTAACAGAACTTCGTCCTCGAAGTTCACACTTTCCTCACATCATTAGATTAGAACACAGGAATCACTTGGAAGTAAACTTCCTTAACCAAACACTTTACATCACAACCTCGGACTTAATGGTCCGGCAACACATTCACATTCACACATAACATAACATATCCAAATGATAACCTCGGACTCTATGGTCCGGGTATCTTAACAACACTTACACATACTTAACAACATTTGGACACGTAGGTCCCGATAACATAACAGTCTTTAGACACGTAGGTCTATTTAACACCACACATTTAGACTCATAGGCCTTGATAGTATACACTTTAGGAAATCCAAGTCAAACACATCATTAACATACCACACAACATGTCAGAGCATGTATAGCAATCAAAAATATCCTTGATATACACTGTGATCCCGTAGAACACGGTCGCGATGGACCTTCCGTCCCCGTGCCTTTAGGAGATTAAAATAATCACATAAGTTTAAAAATTTCCTTGTGAGGTTAAGTAAGAGAACTTTAATTACGTAAAGTATCCATCAACGTTTTATAAATACCAATTTAAAATCCTTTTGAAAACAAACACAACTCCAAGTCCAACTTAAGCTCTTTGCTTCATTTCTTAGCGTGGTTATTTGTGACCACTTATAGGGAGTTTCAAGAGTTCTCCAACCTGATGTGATCAGCATCAGTGTTGAACTATCCTTCCACCCCAATTTGTGTTCGGCTTCCCTTGATCACATGCAAATCAAGTTCCACCTCCCACTTCATTTTCAAGCATCAATTAAATCACTCATTTCCAATTTTCTATCTTTCGAATCATTCTAGTCATGATCACAACATCTCCAAAGGATAGGACTCCGTCTATCAGTTACCTCCATTCACTTTAATCACGTTGCCTAGGGAATCTTATTTTCACTAGGTTCTATGTCGGTATCATGCCCTTTCATGCATCCCTAACAAGTATACATATATATATATATATATTTTATCAAAATACAACACACCTGATTTTACATTTATACACTGTCGGGGCTCTTATTCCCCCGGGGGTTTCTCTACTCCCCACACTTGTACAATCACACAATTGTTAACAAACACACACACTTATCACAATGGTATTCGCATCCTCTGTGCGCAATTACCACAATTAAACCATGAATGAATGTGTATGTTTACGTAACACACACACCAATCATCAAAACAAACAATAATTTTGTGCTATGCACAATATGAGTCACATACACTACGTACACTTGTACGGTAATATACACCAAGTGGTTTTGCGCTCTACCCCCCTTAAAAGGGATTACGCCCACGTAATCAATCACTAAACATTGCTTAAATGCTCTGCCGTCGTGAAGTGTTTTAACTTCCACGCGGTCTATTACACAACGGATTCTGATTAGAGGATCTCAACCATATTGGCGGTTTAGTCCGTAAACCAAGAATTCGCATTGGAGTTATAACTCATAACCGGTTTCGGTCCTGGCCTGTGAGGCTTTTAGGCGTTAATAATTAGCCATTCACTCATGTTCATTATTTACGTTGTACATTTGAATCACTGGTTCACTAGTTTCTGCTGCGAAACTTTAATAACTGTAGAGCTTAATTACTCCCCCTTTTGTTATTCTACATCCCCAATTGTCACCTTCATCTTGGTAACAATGGTTTCTCAACCGACGCACGGTATCTTTTACCCTGAGCGGATTCGGTGAGTTTCACAATTTTCATAACAATTTATTGTGTATACCACTATGTATTTCACAATGATTGACTTGTTCGCTTCCGACTTACTGTCGGTTGAGTTTGAGCTACTACCTAGTGTGTAGTGCTCTCTCAACTATTTACAACCTTCGTGGTATATTCCATACCGCTATTTGGCAGTTAGTGCTACTGTAGTCACTTACTGTTAATCATGTCTCCACATTTGGTTTTGTACAAGTATTCTTTTATTGGTGCGGCCTTGCATTTCCTATGCATCGGCCATTACAACATTATTCACAATTAACATATTTCTAATTCCTAGCTATCCCACTCGATCATTACTGCGCAAGTGCAATACCAAAACACTCAGTCATACAGAGTGCAGAGGCGTAAACTCTTGACAGTAAATCCCTTATGTGATTCGCCATGGAATTCACACTGAGTTCCTCATCACACAATACCAACCACTGGCTTATTGCCCAGTCTGTTTAACATCACTCATCTTGCATCTCCACTGAGTTTAACTCATAACTGATCTTATCTTTTACGTTTTCGTTTAACAACATTTATACAACGGTCGCTTGGTGCGCACCGTGCTCTTACTTATTGTATATCATCCGCTTATGTCGTATCTGCTGTCACCTCAACTTCCACACATAAATTTACATTATTCACATTATGGTTCATCCCTCATTTGGGTGACCACTGAATGCTCCTTGAGCATCGATCATTCGAGTCACAAGCCGGCGTTATTCAGCCAGGTGCTTCACTTTATACACATACTACTAAGCTTTTTCTTAATAAACGTCGTCCATCCTTAACATATTTCTTGAACTTGATTCACATAACTACTGCTCCTGCGGTTTCAGGATATCGAGAGGTATCCCCACTCTTAATGCAGTGGTTCGTTTACCACTCTATTCACTTATACAACCTAAACTTCTACCATCAATCGAATTATATGAATATCCTGCTTGGATTATAAGCCTTATTTGCCTTGAGCTGGGCTCATTATAGGCTGTCCACACACATGTACTTACTCTACTGTATAGTATCACAGGTCGTTGCATCCGTTTCCTTTCATGGGATGCCCCTTAGGATTGTCAGTCCGCCTCCTGACAACTTATATCTAAACTGTGTGTTAGTTTCAACCCTTGTGCTTCTGTCATGCATTTCATTCAACAATTGTTGATGCAAACACCCTCAAGGATTGTTCCTGGGTGTGCTAAGTTATGCATACATTTACATTTTGGTACGCCTTCGCGTTCTTTACTGGTTATTATCTTTTCTGTGAAGATTAACATTTACTGGTAGTGTAGGTACATTCTGGGAATTTCATCCCGTTCATTGCACATTAATGTGTCCACATTAGGCATCTGCTTGCCATGTACAGGCTGGGTCACCATTCCAGCTATAATGTTTATCCCTAAGGATCCTTAAGACATATGGTGTCTTTGCATAACAGTGTGCACATCGCACTTCCTAACTCTTAAACATTTCCTTGAAGGAGTTCATTAATCCTTTTAGTCTTGCTAACTTAACTGAATTCCTTAACTTCGACTATTCCTTGTAATCCTTAGCTCTGTTTGATTTATACTGCTGACCGTAGACGGAGTCGACTACTTCCCGTGTTTCGGACTCTACTCGTATACATATATGGGGTATCTGATACATTGCTACTTACCCAACTAACCCATAAGTAGGTCTGTCAGGCCCACATGCTCCTATCGGAGTGCGGTCGTCCCACAACACAGTTGGTACACTTGTAGTGTCCGTCACACGCCTAGGTGAAGTATTCAGTTGTCAACTCCCTTATATTGTCCCGTGACAATATTCATTCCCTGCTTCCCGAACTTAATCGAGGGAAAGTTTATCCATTGCTGTATCTTATCAACTGCTCTTGGTTTTACTGATTTGGTTTTAAAGAAGGTTGGAAAGAAGTGTCGGTTTGAAAGAAAATCTGGTTTGAAAAGAAAAGGGTTTGTGAAAATCTGGGTTGAAAGAAAAATTTTCATGGTTTCACAACATCTTCTTACCTTAACCAAGTCTAGCTTCTTGCTGACTGGTGTACTTACAATCACAGAGGTTAGGCTATTAAGCCCTTCCATGGTCATAGTGGTCTCGTTTAACTTTATGGTACTTTACTAAGTACTTTGTAGTGATTATAAATTTCCCGAACAGCCCTGTTATAGCAGCACTTGCTATGGCAAGTGCGCCATGCTAACTGGCTATCAGTTTAACACATACCGGTTGTGGTATTGTTTTTACCCGCACTGTCATCAGTGGCCTTGTTGGCCCTCACTGATCTTACTGTCTTGATAACAACTTGTCTAGGTGAATTCTCACTGTATTCACATAATAATCATTAACTAGGGTATTTCCCCTTTCTGGGGGACCCCCTTTTTTTTGTGTCGTATTCTCCTTATAGCCCGTTCCACGCACTTGTCGTGGTTACTGAGACTTGTCTCTTGTTGGGCACTACGTTGTAGTTCCTTTGTCGGTTGGTATACCGTTGGTGTTTTATTTATCAACTGTGGTTCCGTAGACACTTGTCTCGGGTGTTATTAATCCATTTCTTGTCTGTTGCACGGTTGGTGCGTTGCAAGTTGGTTATTCTCGACTGCTTAGCATGTCGACCCAGGTTACCGGAAATTCTATTCTCCAATACACAAGATCCTTCATTCATTGCTATGAAACGCGGTTAACATTATTAGATGGAGACCGTCTCCGGGATTCCCAGTTTCGGGATCACCGTATGACAGGTTCACCGTACCCTAAGGTATTAATAACAGCCAGATCGGGTATTCCCGAGTAGAGAGGACTTCCATCTCCTGGCGTTGTTTCCCCAAGTTATATACAGGGATGTGGAGGGTGGGAGGATATTGTAGGTTTCCAGTAGCCACTGGTAGTTCCTAACTAGCGTATCTCTCACGCTATCACTCAACCCTTAACCCAAAGTACTAAATCCTAACTCGGTACTTCCTAAGCTCGGTAATTCAGTCATCAGAGCGATACTTCGCTCTGATACCACTTTTTGTAACACCCCATCCAACATTAACATACTTACAACAAACTGCAGCGGAAGAACATCCTCATCACATTACTTAACTTGTTGGTGTTACACGCCGTTAGCCACCCACGTGGCTAACAAGGCTAATACATACACAATGTACCGGTCTGATGGGCTAAATTCCCGAGCAACTATACATCAGTATCCCTTTCCATTAACAATAACAACAACATACACCTTAACAACTATACCGAGTATTTGTAAACTGGTGCCGACAACAACATCGGTCTTACTACACCTACTGTATACATACACTTAATTGTTTACCCACGTACAATGACTACCCGTCCTACTCTCGAACGGCTTCCAGCACTTCGTACCTGAAATAGGAAAAGAAGAGAAAGGGGTGGCCCCAAGGGGCTCAGCACCTTTGCTGGTATGGTAATCCCGCAGCCCACATGCTATCGGGCCACGCACAACTACTTGTCGTCTTAACATGCAGTTGATTATATTTAAATCATACATGTAACAACAAACACACAACATTAAACATTTCGCCTCAATGGGCTCAACAATCGGATAATACATCCTACTTAATAAATCACCCATGGTATTCATCATCCCTAGAGTGTTTCTCCTCCAACGGAGCTACTTCCTTAATAGACGACACATACCCTTAAATCGGGTTATCCTCAAATGCCTCTTATCACAAACTTGGAATCATTTCCATGATCCACACACTTCACATTTTACAACATTAACATACACTACGTAACAACACTTAACAACACTTTGCACGTTTCCATGTGCACAACATAACACCGCAATAAATATTGCATCACAACAAAACACATAACACAACGGGAATGATTCTCTTAGGAACCGACCCAAACATCACCAACATACTGGTGAGCCTAGAGATTGTTGCCAGTCTCATGATAAGCTCGTTACATAACTCGTTACCGTTTCGTTAAATGAACGGTTAACTTAACACAAGGTGTCTCGGATATAGTGATCCAAGCACACCGAAACAAACATAACAATAGTATGCCCCTGTGGCCCGACGTGAGTCAGTAATAGCCTTGGTTAAGCTAAAGGGAAGGTTGGGAACCAAATTGGAAAACAACCATAACATACAGAGAGGATCGAACCTGATATGACAACGACCCCCATACTCACACGCGTGGCCGGAACAGACCGGACTCCTCATTCCCCCCGTTAGCACTTATTAGAAGTTCATCTTTGAACTTTATTAACAATCACAAACATTGAGTTAAGTCTAGTCAGACATACACAAGGGAAAAGAGAGTCATATTCACATACAAACACCACGCACAAACATTACATATCCAACTCACGCATAGCCGTGGTTAGAACGTTCCTTAGGTCGGAAACGTTATTACCGGATACCGTTCTCTTACGTTTACCTAATAGTGGTTAACTAGCCCTTCAAGCGCATTAGAGGTTACCGGTATCGGCACGTAAACATACAATAACAATAATGACTGTAAACTCGTTTCATGGTTTATATCATAACGTGGCAAACATACAGAAAAACACATTGGCATACAAGCCGGTGTAATCCGTTAGGACACAGGTTGCAAGAAAACCATACCTGTCACCGGAGTCCACTTTATCCTGTCCATTTATGTTCCTCGAGCAATCCTCGAACAACTGTTAACATCACATGTGTTTTTATTAACATCGGGGTAGCATGTTTGTTTATTTAGCGTCTAATGCTTAACTTTCCCCGTTAACTTTGTTACATAACTTTACATTTTTAACTTGTTTTACTTTTACACTTTGATACAACTTTTCACCCACTTAGGTGTCATTAAAACTCCCCTAACACGTCCTTAACATCCTTATAACATCATTACCTACCAATCCCCTTCATCACATACCATTCTTAACCTTAAACCATTTTTGGTCCGACCGACCCACCGACCGACCCACAGCTGGGTCGGTCCATTACAGACCCCTTTTACTTCCTTACAGACATGCCCGTCCGACCCACGTCCGACCCACCATTCGGGTCGGTCCACGTGCGAACATTTTCCTTCCTTTAAAACTGACCGACCGACCCATGTCCGACCCAACCCTGGGTCGGACCATACCGAACATTCCTAACATTTTACAGAGGCTCGACCGACCCACAAACTGGGTCGGCCCCTGGGTCGGTCGCCTCCTAAACTTGCCCAAACTTTGTCAAATCTTCACCAAACTTCTCCTAAGGCCTCTTAATGTGTTCTAACATCATTTGGCACTTCAAACACACCCTTAAGATATTCTTAAACACTCACAAAAACTATTTTTCCTAATTCCTTAAACCTTTACCTAAACCTTAAACAACTCTAAGACTTTAATACATCCACAAAACACACATTGAATTCCTAGAACTTCAAAGACAACACCTAAATCCTTGCATCACTCTAAATCACCTTAATACATGTTTTCTTCTCAAGTAAACATTCATTCACCTATAGCACTTCCTAGTTCACCAACACTCACTTAAAACACTTAGAACTTCTTACACATTTCCCAAATTTGGCCATAGCTTCTCTAGTATATACTCACATCCAAACACTTAGGTTTTACCTTATTTCATTCAAACACCTAAAATCCATCAAACACATTTTATACACAAACTTCACACATTGAGCACTACATCACAATATAGTGCATAACTCAAATTGCTTGGCACTTAGGCCCTTAAATGCATGGCTCTTAGGCCCTTAAATTGCATAGACCATAAACACTGAATTTCCCACATAAATATGCCTTTGACCTGCAAATACATACACCAAAACATATGTTCTTTTACTAGTCTCCTTGAGAACACTTTACTAGGTCACTCACCATTGGCTCCTTAGGTATTTTATCAAGCAAATCAAGCTCATTTTCCTAAGGCACTTAAACTACATTGAGATAGTTTGTTTACCTCTTTTTCCTCACAAATTCTTTCTTGTTTCCTTGTAGAACCGGTAGGGCATTTGGTTCCTTGCCAACAACTAAACAATATACCAACATTAAAATGAGTATATAAGCTTTAAGCTTTATCTCATTGTAAACCCTAGTTACATATATTATCTTAAGGTATTAACATGATCGTTTTACCTTGGAATGGAAGAGAGCTTGAATATATATCAAGAGAGGACTCCTCCTAGTCCATGAAAGCTTGGAATGAAGCTAGAACAAGGCAATATAATGACTCCATTAAGAGTGATTTTCGACATGACAAAACATGAAGGAAATGTCATTTTTCTTTGAGTTTCCTTACCTTGAAGCAAAGGAGAACAAGAATATGTGAAAAGGTGAGCTCAAGCTCCTTCAATGGTGGTTTCTCTTGGCACCGAAATGGAGGTTTTGAAGCTTTGAAGAGACAAGATTGTAGAGCTTGGCTTAACTAAGAGAATGGTGGTGTTTGTTTTTGATTTGGTTAAGTGAGCTAGGTTTTACATGTGGTCAAAGATGGACTCCCATGGTTGTATCATGTACCACCGAGAGAGAAAAGAAGAAGAGAGGAAGAAGAGAGTGTGGAACCGTGTGAAATGAAGGAGGAAGGAAGAATGAAGATAGAATTTGCTTTTAAGATATTTAAGTCTTAAAGCAAATAGTAACTATGAGTCACATTTATTTACTTAACAAGTTAACATACTTGGTGACTCCTCTCTACAAAAACCGGCCACCATTATGCCTAGGAGGGTGTTTTGGTCTTTGTTGACCAACTTAATCACTTATAACATTATATGTTACAAACTAGTTGTAGAAATTACTATTCACAAATACAAGGCACATAGAAGTGAAATTTTTGATTTCCCACTAATATGGCCACCCAAATGTGATACTATATAGTACACATGTTAATTAAAGAGTAATGATGGTCATTTAGCCATTCAAAACTCATTTACAAGACAATTTTTCAAAAACGTGCTTTAAGACTCCTTAAAGCACATTTTGTGTTTTAACTTGTTTTCAAGCTTGGTTTTCTTTGGTAATTGATTTAATATGTTCATTAACATATTTATAAGATATAAGTATGACCATTAGGTCTTATACAAATTTATCCCAAGCTTAGAGCACATTTTTGCTCTTATTGACTTAAGGTATTACCTTGTGTTTTGTTTGGTTTCATTGTCTGCCAAAGTTTCCTAAGGACTTATTTAGCCTTATTAAATCATAATTAAATGTTATCAAGTCTTGGTAGGCTCTTTGGGTCCTAACCAAGTTCACTCATAGCTTAGAGCATGTTTTGCTCAAACTGTGTTTTAATGCTTTATTGCATTTATTATAGTTTAGATTGTTCACTGTTGTTACTAAGGCACTTTTTAGCCTTTACATACCATAATTTGATATTTAAACCACATATCAAGGTTTGGGGTATTTCACTTAAGATGTAAGAGATTAAACTATAAAGTGCAATAAGCACTAAACAGTAGTTTCAGATTAGGAATCATCCTCAGACCAAAGGTCAGTTGGAGAGAACGATTTAGACATTCGAGAAAATACTAAGAGTATGAGCATAAGACCTTCAAGGAGATTGGATAGACGAGTTACAACTCATTAAGGCCGTGTATATATAAAGATAACACGTGTCCATTGAGAGACCAATATTCCTAAACTGTAAGGAGGCAGAAAGATATACAATACTATGGACGATTAGAAAGGCAGTTAAGCCTAAGATTATCAGAGTCGCGCAGCGGAAGCTAGCAGACCACTACCTTTGAGATAAGACCAAACTAAGTTAAGGAAACGGTACATGTACCGTTAAGAATCCTTGATACAGAGACTAAGTCATTTCTGATCGAATTATAAGTAAGATAGGTGACGTGGAAGCTAGAATGCTTGGTGAGAATTAGACATCTTGAACTTATGTCCAAGAATGTGATGGTGTTGATTACGTGGGCGTAATCCGTTTTAAGGGGGGTAGAGCGAAAACCGCTTATCGTATGTTTGAGTACTTAGTACATAAACTACGGTGTGCATAGCACACAAAAGAATATGAGAATATGTTTTGCATAAACATTTTAAGATAAATCATGGTTATTGCACACAGAAGATGTGAAAGCCATACATATTAAGTACCTGTCTTGTTAACTCCGGTGTGAGTACAAGTTAAGAGAATTAAGGAAGAGGATTAAAGAGACTTAAGAAATAAGAATATATGAGGTATGAGTCGATATGAGACTATGTGTGAGATAAGAATAAGATAACATTATGAGATACAATTTGACATGAGCATGAGGAAGAAGATAGTAATGTTATGAGATATAAGATGGTGAGAATTGGTATGAGACAGTTATGGAACTTAGTAGGAATTTAAGTCTTGAGGTAATTACTAAGGATGAACTTGGGAATGTCGATGGACTGAGTCCACACCTTGGAGATTGTATTGATTACGATTAGACAGACTAAAAACAATAGAAGAAATTGGACATGAGTGAATTATTTGATGTTTGAAAATGGACGTGGAGGGGTGGAACTTGATTTTCTAGGGATCAAGGGAAACCGAACACAAATTAGGGTGGAAGGATAGTTCTACACTGATGCTGATCACATCATGATAGGATGATTCCTGAAACTCCCTACCAGTGGTCGCAATAAATCACACTATGGATAGAGGCCTAGGATAAAATGAAATTGAAGTTGATTGTATTTAATTAGAGGAATATTCCTCACACGACCTCGTAAAAAGGATTACCTTTTTACTGAGTCTCGCCCATGAAGTCGATGACGCACGAGCCTTTGTCTTCGGACCGGGGTGACATGGGGAGAGCAGAGTGTTTTGTATTCTGGCCATGGTGACGAGGACGAATGAGCCATTGTCTAGGACCGGTGACATGGGAGAATACGTTGGAAATTATGTTAATGTTTTTAATCATCAAAAGGAACAAAGGGAATTTTGAGTGCTATACATGCTTAGCATGTTGTGTGATATTAAGTATAAGAATATGGCGGATCTAATGATCCAATGAGTTTAAGTATACATAAGTATGATCTATATGATCTAAGGAATGAGGTAGATATGTATCCAATAAGATAAGGTGCATGGGAACTTGGGGACAAAGTTCTTTTAAGGGGGGTAGATTGAATACCCCAAACCTAAGTACGCTAAGTAAACATCAAATTATGATGTAGTAAGGCAAGAATATGCCTTAGAAAGATTGGTGGACAATTAAACCAAGGAAAACATAAGAAAGGCCTTAAGGGCAATCAGGGCAAAAACGTGCTCGCAGCTTGGAGTGACTTTGAGTAGCACCCAAATACCATTATAAGACTTTAGTAATATGCTAATGGACATTTTAAATCATTAGAAAAGAAAACCAAGCTGAAAACAAGTAAAACACAAAATGTGCTTTAAGAAGTATTTAAAGCACATTTTGAGAAATGTCTTAGAATTGAGTTTTGAGTGGCTAAAGTCCATCATTACTCTTTAATCAACATGTGTACTAATTAGTATCACATTAGGAAGCCTAAATCAATGGGAAATCAAAAATTTAGAAATATGTGCACTATTTGTGAATAGTGCCAAAATAGTGGACTAGTTTAAGTTTTAATCAATATAAGCTAATTAGTTGGTCAACAAAGACCATGACTAGCCATATTAAGATATGGGGACGGTTTTCTAAGGGAGAGCTAACACCACAAGTAGTCAAGTAAGGAAGAAAAGAAGAGATAAGTAAAAGGAGTACTATTTGCTTTATTAAAGCAAATATCTTATATTAGCATACCCTTCTTCTTCTCTCTTTCATTCCTCCTCTTCACATGGTTTCTTCACCTCCTCCCTCTCCATTCACGTAAGAGAAACTCCATTCTTGCTCCACCTTCAAGTGTCCATAACTTGCTCATTTTAGCTCCACCTCAATAAAAAACACTATATCTCTTAGTTAGCTCAAGCTCTAGCTTTCTATCTTTACAAAATTGGAAAAGCTTCATTTTGGAGCCATGGGAAATCTCCATTGATGGGGGAAAATCAAGTTTCAAGAGCTCATTAGCTTCTCCATTCTCTTAAGGTAAAGAAAATGTAAGAAAAACCATGTTTCCATCATTCCTTCCACATGGCCGAAAATTACTACTCATGGGGCCTTGTTTTTATGCCTTGTTCTAGCTTGATTTATTCACCAAGGACTAGTGGAGGTCCTATTTCATTCAATGCCCAAGTCTAATTTGAGACTTCAAAGGTAATCATCCACTTTTATGCCTTAGAACACATTTCTAACCTAGGTTTTCATTCCTTGAGGTTAGTGTATTGTTTAGTACTCATGTGAGTCATTGAATATTGGTTAGAACATTGGCAAAGGAAGTTTAAGTGGTGGCCGAGATTCATGCAAGAAGATGGTCTAAGGAGGAAGTTAAGATAAGCTTGAGAAAACAAGGTAAAATGCTTACCTAATGGTCGTTTAAGTTTTAAGGAATGAGTTTTAGATGAGTACCAATGTAGCCTAGGGCTTACATTAGGTAATGGGTTGTATAACCTAGGAAAAAGAGTTTAAACAAGCTTATGAACTTGTGACTAAGGAGCCAATGAGAATGAGTTAGTAATATAAGTTTAAGATGAGTTTTAAGAGCATTATAACTACTATGAGATTGATGGGTGTATTTGCAGGTTGAAAGCTTTTATATGTGGGGGATTCAGTGTTTAAATTTAAGTTATTTAAGGGCCTAAGAGCCATGTCATTTAAGAGCCTTAGTGCTATGCAATTTAAGATTATTGCAATATATTGAGTATGATGTGAATAAGTTGATTTGGGTGAGAAAATAAGATGAGAAAGCACTTGGTGTGTGTGAGATTATTATGTGAGAAAAACAATGCATTTGGACATGAGAATATACTAGAGGAGCTATGGCGAAATTTGAGTTGAAATAAGTGTTTAGGTGATGGTGGTGAATTAATATGACCTAGGATTTACTATGAGTCATTATGAAGAATTTGAGTGGAAATGAGTTAACTAAGGAGTTCTTGAGGTTTAGAATGACCTAGAGATGTCTAGGAGGAATTAGAGGATTGGTGAGTGTATTAAACACACCGAAATCATGTGATGAGGAATGCTAAGGCTTGAGCAAAGATTTGAATGGAAAGGTGTATAATGCTTTAAGGTGATTTAGGTATGAACTAGAGAATAAAACAATGAGGAGTCTGGAAGCTTGTGTAAGTGTGATGATGCTAGTAGTGGACTAATGAGGTTTAGTTTAGATGTTAATGAGTGGAGTTAGGTGATGGAAGAGAGAGGTGTGGGAGAATGTTGTCAAATGTCAAGGAAAATGACTAGGAATGTAAAAGAGAGTATGATCATGAGGGTGGTGAATAAGATGCATAGAAGAGGTGGAAATGTCTAAGGAGGGTGTTACATGGTCAGGGTAAATGAAGAACCATGTCAAGGTGTTAAAGTAATGGGAAGCAATGTATAAGTAAGCTCAAGAGTTTAGGAGTGATGAGTAACAAATGAAAAGAAGAGAAATTGTGCATGGACATGCAAGATGACCTTGGAAGGTTTAACGAAGTAAAGATGGAATGTAATGGTGTTAAGGAGGACTTATATTGATTGGGAAGGAAACACTTTGGTTAGTCGAAGTTTTGGATAAAATGTACAAGTTGGAAATATAAGGAATCATATGACAAGTGTTAGGAGTGTTTGTAAGAATTTAGTAAATGTTTGAGAAGATCTTTGGAAGTTGTTTTGGAGAGTTTGGTGGAAGTTCTAAGGTGAGTTTAAGTGCCTAAATGATGTTAGAAGACATTATGAGGGTTTAGGAGAAGTTTGGTGAATATTGGTTAATTGTTTGAAGGCTTAGAAAATGAGTGTTTTTCCTTGTCCGAACATCCGTCCGGACATGGACGTTCTGACAGGCCCTGTTGCGTGACAAATTTCAGAGTCTCGACTTGTGTCCGACCTTGGGAAGTCCGAACACAAGTTCGGACGTGCCTGCTTCTACTTAGGATTTTCCTCAACCCATGTCTGAACTTCCGAAGTCCGGACACATGTTCGGACATGCGTCTGTTTTTAGTTTTGAGTCTCGACTTGCGTCTGAACTTGGGAAGTCCGGACACAAGTTCAGACATGCCACTGTTTTGGCCAAAAACCTTGTTTAAGGATGGGAAATGATGAGGATAATTAGGTATTGATGTTATAAGGTTATTAAGGACATGTTTGGTGGGTAACAATGATAATTAAGTGGATGAATAAGTATAAGTGGCGAGGGAAGTGATTCACTTAAGATTAAGTTTGTAAGATTAAGTTGTAAGACTTAAGAAGTGTTAGGTTGGGATCATTAAGGGTTAAGTAAGGTAAGTAAGTAAAGTAAGGTAAGTAAGTTAAGTAAGGTAAGTAAGTTAAGTAAGTTGAATTAAGTTAAGTGATTAATAACCTAAAACTGAATGAATGTTTTAGGACTTGGGGATTTGGACTCCGGAAGAGAGTAAGCAACCGAACAACCAACGGTGAACGGTACAGTTCTTCTTGTGACCTGCTTGCTAACGAGGTGTCCCTCGGCTTGTGTGCTATTTGTTTTTGTGTGCTCACTAAACAAGATAAAGCATGCAACCGGAATATTATATTTATTGTATTGTTGTGTGATGTTTGAAAACTACACAACATACCGTGAGAACTTACTAACCAACGTTTAGTAAGGAATTGAGTGAGACTAAGGAACGCTCCCTAATATGGGCTGATATAAACCGAAAGAGGTTAACCAACAAACATGGTCTTGAGACTACTACTAACTGGAACTTGAGTGAGGAAACCCGGGACCGATCTCCGGTCATGCATGCTAAGAAAAAGGGGGTCGGTATCTATAGCAGATTCGACTTCCGCTTAAGGACTTGTCTTCGGACTTGTAGCCTAGGGCCGGTTACCGGCTCAGCTACGCTGGACTCCCGTCCAGGGTAGGTGGCATTAAGATGGTGCGGTGGGATCACCTAAATCCCAGGTTTGGACTTAGGATACAACCATTCCCCTCCAGGAACGGTTTGTATACAGAGAATAAGTTAAGATTAAGATTAAGGTAAGGTTAAAATAAGTTGCAACCATTCTTTTTTAAAGGACGGTTTGTATTATTAAGATTAAGATAAGCTACATCCACTCCTTATTAAAGGATGGTTGTTTCTAAGATTAAGATAAGACTAAGATTGAGGTGAGATAAGGATGGACTAAGATTAAGAGGGAACATTAATTAAGGAGTTAAATAATTAACTCTCTAATTAAGGGAACGCATCTAAGTCGTTCATTGTGTGTGAACTTTGATTGTTCATATCTGAGTTGTTGTTTACTGCACTTTCTATTATGTTGTGCATCTAATAAACCTCCATGCTATCGACAATTAGTCGTCGTAGCCACGTTAGCTTGGGGGCCATGAGAGGATCGTACCAGCATTCGTGCTGACCCCCTTTGGGGACTGTTTTTACTACACAGGTGAACATCAGGAGGCGGCCGCCGCGAGAGTAAGAAGGGGTACAAGTGTGAAGGGTTAAGTGTGGCCTACGAGTTGTGCTTGTACACTCGTATGGCAATTGAGTTAGTAAGATGTATAGGATGTGAGGGGATTGTAAGAAGGATATGTAATTGGTTAAGGTTTTTGTACTAATGTTCGGTATATTCTGTAGTCAGACCGTGGCAAGGTCCTGGATTGTAAAGAATTCCGCTGTGTCATGTTTATATATATACCGTTAAGTTGTGAGACCACATCTGGATTGAGTTGGGGTGTTACAGTGGCCTCGGACATGGGGTCCGTGGCTACGGAAGTAAACAAAATTTGACCTAATTCTGCCTCCGAAACCCTAGTTTAGGTAGCTTTTAATTTCACTTTAATTTTCTGTCAAAAACACTAAAAAAACAAAAAAAAGTAGAAGCGCGCACTTAGGTTAAAAACAACTTTGTAGAAAGCCGTAAATAAACTAAGTAGAGGAAAAGCGACCTAGGCAGGGTAATGAAAGTAATTTGAACCCTCATTAAGTCGAATATCATGCCCCCGAACCCGAACTCTACCTTTCCGAATGAAATACCCCGTGTAGACACCAAAAATTCTCACCCCATAAAGCAAATTCCGAGATAATGAATAAAATAGGGGGGGTCGTCGCCTTTCTTTCTCAATACGTATTAGCGTGCGTGCCAAAACAAAACCATTGTTTTATAATCTTTTCCAAAGCATTTCATAAAAACAAGGTTCTTCAAAATGAATTTCCGACGACAGTCCGGTTTCAAAATCATCCCTCTTTGTTTATTCACTTATTTTACTATTTTATTTTTGTTCATGTTCCTTTTGTTTATTTATTCATCTATCCGCTTTTTTATATTTTATTTTATTCTACTATTAACATTAGTATTTTCATTTCTATTTATACACACTCATTTTCATATTACAAATCCAATCCACACTTGGTTGAAGTTTGGCCTAGCCCAATTCCTTAAACCCACACTATTTTCAGCCCATAGCCCCATGAAGCCCGCCCAAACCCTACCATCTAAACCCTAAGGGGCGACCTTGACCTTTTTTTTAACGGCTTCTTCGTTCTTTCACCCGCCTGGATTCTCTTCCAAAAAAACCTAGCGCCCACAGGAGCAAAAAATACGGTAGCCGCTCTCGAGTCTCGACGATTGGCTCTCGATTGTTTTCTTCTTCAACGGACGCAATGTCATTCACCCCTCTTTTCTCACTACTCCACGCCCGAAACACCATTCACCCATTCTTCTCATACTGAAAATCAACCACCAACACCATTCCATCGACGGGAACTTGCACTGCTCCGAATCCCTCATTCTCTCAACCCCCTCCTTCGTTCTTCCTCAAAACCCGAAAGTCAAGCCAGAGCCACGGCTTCACTCGTGCATTATGAACTCGAATTCCCTACCCTCTCTCCGAGATTTCCTGCTCACTCTCAACCCCAAATACTTTCGAGCTTAAAAACAGAAGAAATCGGCCTCGATCTTCTTCTACTTTGGCGACTTCACTTCACCCCCTTCGTCTTCAAAAATGGAGAACAAGGAACAATATGCTCAGACCTCTCTTCACTCTTCTCGACCCATTGATTTTGCTCGCCCAACTAACGATAAGGAACAATCAGTCGAATCGTGTTTTTCGTTGTTCCGCGATGGTGAATCCTTGCCGGCCTTGGGAAATCGCCATCACCTCCTTATCGGAGTACCGGCCTTCTCCGATTCTTGGTAAGAGCTTCCTGATTTTGGGTGGTGAAGAATCTCTTTCCTAGTCGAATCAATTTTCCATCATCATCTTTCCACCGCCCTGAGCTAAAATGGGGTCCCGGCCTACTTCTGCCTCCTGATGACGCTCTTTTTCTGGATTTCTTTTTCTTGTCGGTTGAACTCGAATGCAGAAGCTAAGTTCGCTTTCGGTCCATTTCAATTCTTACTGACTATTTTTTTTACTGATTATTGCCTATTTGGTTTCGAAGTAAAAAGAGGTTTTCAGTTTATCATCTTAACACCTCTTTCAATTGCTTGTTGATTATGAGGAAATGCGGGCGATTCACTCCTTTGTTACTCTCTTCTCGCGATGAATTTGGTCCCGCGTCGGCGATGCCCCTTTCCGGCCTTTTGGTGTCATTGTCGCAGCCAGATCATGTGGAGATTTGTATATTTCCTTATCGGTAATCTCAAATTTGAGGTGTCCAGGTTGTCTTCCTTCTCCCTTTTTCTGTGCTTTGACCTGGTGAGCTTTACTGCCATTTCTGGTTCACGCACTGGGCTTGCTAAATTTGGTGAGTTTGGAGATTGGTTCACCTCTGTTAACTTGGCCCTTGCGTTGGGATCTGATTGCCTAAAAATGCTTACGTTGAGAGTTACTCAATTCGTTTCGCCTCTTGCGCACTATATGTTTGAGTTTGGGAATCCCACCTGATGGCTTTTATTTAATCTGTTGATTGTCGATTAATCTTGCTTAAGTTGGTGGTTACTTCGGTGTTATAGAGGAATTCGCCAGTCCCATAATGACTGATTCTTGTTGAGGCTATTCGACTCTGTTTGAGGCTGAGATTCATGCCGATATTGGGTTTTGTTGTTGGGCCTCGATAATTTGTCAATATACTGATTTGGCCCCATCACTCTTTCCGGCCTTTTGGTGAATTGAGGCCCTCGTATCTCCTTTGGCTGAAGAGTTTGGGTTTGGTTATGGATTTCTTTGATTTGGGCCGCGCTTGCTGGATCGGTACTCTGGCTTTGGACCATGCAAAGTGACTATACCATCGGCGCTTTGGGGCTTGACTTCTATGGGTTTGGGAAATTCAATCCTTCACCTTTTACTATAATTTAAGCGCCTTTCATATTTAATTGTCCCTTGCGCATTGATACCGGTTTGGAAATTAGATTGAAACTAGCATTACTTGACCCTCGCGTTTAGATAAGAGCATGAATTGCGTTATAGTTGCCCCATGCTATAATTGTTAAGACAAATCACTCATTGGTTGGATGGTAACTTATTAATTTTTCATCTTAGAGGGAAATGATATAAACCCTTCTAGGTATGATCCCACATGACTCACAACCCCTATCTTTGATACTACACTTTGGTTGAGTTATAATCTACGATGATGAATTAATTTGAGTAGCAACCCCAATGCTTGATTTATCTTACAATCTTAACATTTGTTGGCAGCTCGTAACTCTTTTCTATGTTCTCGGTTGGGGTGTGGGAGATGATTAGATTGCCCCCTTTTTTCCCATTGAGAGGGGCCGTATGATCCCATTACACACATCCCAACCCTCTTCCGTTCTTTGACTAATGAAGTTTGCCTCTTTGGGTTGTGTTTTTGACATGTACATAATGCTCGTGAAACGGGAAACTAACCTAAGACTAAGGAACGGGATCTTGACTTGGATTATCGGGGTCTCTGCTTCAAACATATGTAACGGTTGGTGCACTTCTTGCTGATCCTGTCAGCTCAAGTGAGGCGGCGTCGATATGACCCCCCATAGCAGCTCTTTAATTAAGATTGTTATCTATGTTTGTATTAATTTGTAATTTGTTTATTGTTCTTACTTTTGGTTGTTTTTTTATTTATTTATTTTCGTAATTTAATTCATTCTCTGCATGTCAACAATTTTAGCACGTTATCTCTAGCTGGTTTTGTTATGTTATTCTAGTGCATAGTTTACCCCTTCTACATATGGATTTGAGCTTGGAAATTAATTTGAAATCTTATAGGATTTTCGCTGGTGTTCAATCACCAAACTTTGTACATAACGTTTACACTTCATTTTGCTTCTCCAATGTTTGTACCCTATGTGAGATATCTGCGTTGCTGCTTTGTGATTTATGCCCCTTGCTCATTGCTTATTGATGTTTTAAGCCCTAGTTATTCCCCTTAGGACCTTTTAAGCTGACAGAAAGTTTAGGATGTATTATCGCCCCACACCTAACGGGTCTCTCATCGTTTCGTGGGGCGTTAATCTCCTATAACTTAAGAAACACTCAAACCACCCTTATATGTACATAAGAACAAAAACTTCAAAAACACAAGCCCTTAAGGCTAATTTAGGAGGGTTTAGGATGTGAAACCCCCATGCCTAACGGATCTCTCATTCTTATGAGGGTGGAATCCTCCTTTACACTCAACATACCCATAATCAAGAGTTAATAAACCAATCAATAAATTGATGCATCTCACTTGTTAATACCTCACAAATCAAGCCCAAAAATCAATAAGCCCCATCTTTGGCCCATTTCTAAAAATCTCATCAAAGGCCCAAGCCCAAATCGAAATCAAAAGCCTAAGGCCCAATTTCAAACAAGGCCCAGTTTCGGCCCGACTTCAAGCAAGGCCCCTTTTTTCGGCCCAACTCCAAATAAGGCCCAATTTTTAACCCAATTCAATCCAAACCCAATTTGGGCCCGAACTGAATTTGGGCCCAAACCCACGATGGCCCATACCCATTTTGGTCCAAGCCCAGTTTGACCCAAACCCAACTCGGTCCATTAAGCCCGACTCGGCCCATATCCTACCAGGCCCAAACCCGACCCTTTGCAATGTAAAATCCAAATCAAGCCGAAATCCAAAGTCAAAATCCAAATCAAGCCCACGACCCAAACGTTGACCTTGACCCGAACGTTGACCTTGACCCAAACGTTAATCTTGACCCAAACGTTGACCTTGACTCAAACGTTGACCTTGACCTAAATGTTACCCTTGACCCCAAACGTTGACTTTGACCCAAACATTGACTTCGACCCAAACATTGACTTTGACCCAAACATTGACCTTGACCCAAACATTGACCTTGACCCAAACGTTGACCTTGATCCAACTTTGACCTGGCCCGTTTTCCAAGCCCGATTCAATTCAATCCAATTCAAACTCAATCCCATTCAAACCCAAATTGTAGATTCCATCCAAACTCTAAAAATCCAAAAAAACATTCCTCATTATTCAGCTTTAATTCAAAAATCCTGAAAATCTCTTTCCTCAAATTTTCTAACAGTCATTTTTATTCAAACTTCATCAAGTTTTCAAAAGAAACCATTTTGTGGAATTTTAAAGGAAAAACTCTTCTCACATCACAGAAAACTCTTCTCAAACGTAGAAAGTTCTTCTCACATATACAGAAAGTTTTCTACTAAAACATTTCTCAAAATCAGTGTTTCTTCATCGAGAATTCCGAACAACTTCAAACATTTTCCAACTCAGTTTTCAAACTCAAAAATAAGCCGTTTTCGGGGGACATGGAATGTCTAACTCCTTCAAAAAACGTTTTCTTCCTCGTTAGACATCACTTGTACCTCTTCTAAAATAAAAATCCGAGGCGGGGCACTGGGGTCGCCATATCCCTTGTCGCGGTCTGGATTTCTTTAGGCGGGGCATTAGGGTGACAAACCTCCTCTAGTTGCAGCCTTGATTTTTACGAGGTGGGGTGCTAGGGATGTGACTGCCTTCCTAGTTGCATCCGGGATTTCAGAATCGTCTAACTCCCTTCCACTCGATTTCAACGTTTTTGGTTTTTAACGTTTTAAAACCCGGGAGTTAGAGACGTTATTAGGGTTTGACGGATAGTATCCCATTCATGATACTTCTCTCTAAATCCTATATTTCGACATAAATTTATTGCCCCATCTTTCGAGCCTTGGCACTTACCATTCATTAAGTGTCGCGCTCGAGGGGGTACATAGGGTGATCCCTCGGATCATCCGCCTTTTCACAACAAAATAATTTTCCTCAACCATTTTCAAACCTCGAACCTAAAAAACCCGGGATCTCTCCTAAATTCCAATTGCCTCACACATTCAAATCATCATTCAATCCCCAACTCAAATCGTCTCCCAAATCCCAATTTCTTCTAAACTCCTAAAGTCTCACAGGCCCGAGCGCCTCACAGACTCAAACATCTTAATTTCTCCATCATTTTAAGATTCAAGTGTCTCACAGACCCGAGCGTCTCACAGGCCTTGACATCCCATTACTCCCACTACATGAACATCCCAAATGTCTCATAGACCCGAGCGTCTCACAGACTAACACCTTAAAAACCTTCAAAACCCCAAAATCTCTAAAAACCCGAAAACCCTGAACTACGTAAGGTCTGATCTCAACAGGGAGTTGAGTACGTAGGCAACCCACACAGGGTGCGACCCCACATCAATCAAAATGCCATTTTTCACTCGGCCATCTCACCTCCAAACAACCCCGTATTGTCTCACAGACCCGAGCGTCTCACAGACTTTGTTATCCCAATGATTCGAATATCTCACAGACCAGAGCATCTCACAGACCCGAGCGTCTCACAGATCCAAGCGTCTCACAGACTTCGACATCTCAAGGTTTCAAACATCTCATAGGCCCGAGCGTCTCACAGACTACAACATCCCACACATCAAACATCTCAAAAACCCTCAGCTTCTAAAACCCAAAAACGTGAACTACGTAAGGTCTGATCTCAACATGGAGTTGAGTACGTAGGCAGCCCATCTAGGGTGCAACCCCATTCCGAACAAAAACCCCTTCCCCTTCCAAGGTGGCTCTCACATCTTTCAAAACGCTCAAACCTTCTTCGGCTCCCACAAACTTCTAGCCATCAGACTTCAAGTCTTGTCTATTCACTCAACCTCAAACTTCCCCCCAATCGTCATTCTATACTCATTCGAATTCATCAATTCTTCTTCTTGGCGCTAGCTTGGCAGAAAAGCTCGCCTCATCCACTCATTTTCTTTCCTCCTCTCCTAATCCTATCCTAGGCTTTTAAATGAATCTCTCTAAAAGGGTTTTGAAAGAAGGTAATCCCGACAATTGGAGACCGAGGTTTCCTCGGGCACCAATCCGAAGTCGTGGTCGTTGCCACTTCCAAGGGGTGTAACCCAGTGCGAACCCACAATAGAATCTCTGACCTGACCAGATAAGTCCTATCCATAGGCAACAATTTCAGAGTCAACCAACGGTTCTTAGAACCCTCCTTCCCTTCCTTCTTAGTATCTTAGGTCAAACTAGGTGGCGACTCTAGTCAATTCCGCCTTATAGAGGCATAAGTTCCCGTGGAGCCCATCGAGAGCGGGTGTAGTGCACACTTGCACTCCCCTTTATGCTTTCTGGGAAAGACAGACGATTTAATAGGTATTTGAGGGATGCCAGAATAACGGGTTTTCACCCTCCACAGAATGGTATTTCTAGGATCTAGGCTTTTTAGTCAGAACCATATTTAGATACACCCCCTCATACCGAAAAATCACCCTCCACAGAATGGCGACTCTGCTGGGGAAAACTTGAGTAAGTTTTTCTCAAACTCAAGGAAGACTGAACTCCATTCAAAATTGTCGGGACTTCCCCACATCTTTCAAAACCTTCAAGAGATTCTTTTCAAAGCCTTTAGGATTATTCTACTCCACACTTAGAGTGTGTACCTGATTAGGACAGTTAGGACTTGATAGATCCTCAACAAACATGACAACAATTGGGTTAATGATTAGCTCACGATTAGAAAGAGACACTTAGGACTAAATGAAGCTAACTTCCCTTTAGGTTAATAACAACCAATTTGGAATCACTAATCTCAAGATAAAACACTTAGTACATAGGTTAGTGCTAACTTCATCTGGTTTATTTACTGCTTTCATATTTATATTGCGATTGTGGGGTGCATGGGGTGGGTAGCTTAGGACATGCATTCCTCTGTGTCACCCGATTTACCCACGATGTCACGGGATCCCCAACCGGTCCACGGTTGATTCCCCATGAGCTAGGGTCACTCTCTCAGTGAACAAACCCACGAGGCGGTACGGTCTCTGACCAACGCTTTGAGCTCATGATCCAAAAATATCCTCCATTATCCGAGTCAAAGCCAGCATATAGTGAACTTTGAGCCTTCAGTGTCCAGCTACCTGGTCCGGTGTCTAAGACGGGTTTATGGAAGTCACCCCCTTGTATGCCGCCTGTCTGACCGCCCTTCTGTCTTACCCTGAAGATTGCATGGGCTCAGTTCTCCATTGCTCCTCTGCACCACATGTGTCTCTAAAGCCCAATGTCACGCTATACGTCCATAGAGGATCCCGTATTTACCGGATACCCATACATGGCACAACGTAGTCAGTGAATAATTTGGACTTTAGACACACCTGACCGTGCAGATGACGAGAGACCCGTTCCCACGCAGTACTTCTCCGAGTTTCCCGAAAAGTGGGGTGTTGTCGGATCATCACTGGCCGTGGCATATGTTTCCTTATCATCTCGGGTGTCTGACCTTTCGAACTTAAGCACTCCGGACTTTCTTGATAACGTGCCCCGCAAAGGCATAACAGAGAAAAAACCCGTGAGATGAACAGTGAAGGGACGATGGTTCCCCCGGTGAAACGGAATCATAATTGACCTGGAGAGTGATTATCCCAACATTAACACTTACATCTCCACATCAAATATAGCCACGATTTACTTTATGCTATACATGTGTGCAAACCAATTTTTCAAACCAGTCTGTTTTAAAACGTTCGGAATTCTCTTTCACATATCTTTTAAAGAGGTTTTACTAGCTCGTTCAATTTAGAGTCTCACCTTAGTTTTGCTCCCAAACACTTGGGGTTTTCAGACCCGCCACTTCATCATTGAAAACCTTTATTTCATTCAAATGTTATTTCCAAAACAATTTTCAAAAATAGATTTTGAAAAACCTACTTCCTACAAACAACAATTTTCAACATCATTTCAAAATAGTTTTCGAAAACAGTTTTCAAAAATTGATTTTCACAAATGTATTTCAAAATAAATGATTTAGTCCCCATGTTGTGATCCGCTATTTTTGAAGTTCTCCTCACCTTCAAGAGCAACGGTCATTACCGTGGAGCGTACTAGTCATTTTGTGTTTTCACAAAAGTGGTGGATTTTTTACATGAGATTTTGTGCTCGATCATTCACCTTTCCTTTCTCAAAAATATCCCTCATTCCCCACGTCGGAGCAAGTGGAACGCATGAAGGAGGACAACGCGATTCGAGCATAAATCAGAGTTGTACCAGCCCGAGTCAAGCGACATGGAGGCTGGTAATGACTGTTCGAGTTCAAACTGTTGAAAATCAGAGGAACACCAGACCCGTTTTGTGTGATCACAGCACTGCTTCGCCGCAAGAGCCCAAAAGACGAGCAGTCGGTCAAGACCCAAAAGTGAGTGAGCAGCCGGTCAAAAGCCTGAAGACGAGCGAGCAGCCGGTCAAGAGCCTGAAGACGAGCGAGTAGCCAACCAGGAGCTCGAGCATGAGCGGTCAGCTAGAAGCTCGAAGACGGACCAGAAGAGTTCAGAGGAACTTCAGCTAAAAATTCCCCATTTTAATGACTTTTTAGAATTGATGATGTATAGGATTTCCCCTATCATTCTTTTCTCTCTTGTCCATTTCTGAACATATTACATGTATAGGTTTATACATTCCCTTTGAATTTGTTTAGATCAACGTGTATAGGATTCCCTACTCCCTATTTTATTTGCAAATGACCGAGCGTCAAAAATCATATTGAGAAAATCCACCACTTGGAAAACACACGTTTTCAAAATTGTTTTTCCAAAACTTGGTTTCTTTTGGCATGCACGTATAACGAAAAGAACGAATAAGGAGCGACCCCTCACTGTTATATGCCATTCATCAACCTTGCTTTATGGGGTGAAAATTCACGGTATCTACATGAGGCATCCCTTAAGTAAACAACGCCAACAAATGCAACCGAGCAAAAAACAAAACACATGCATTGCATTCATGACACAAAAGTCACTTGCACTTCCAGTCATTTCAAGTCCATCAATCATTCACGAGTCTGGTCCACCTCAAAGTCTGCACAATCATGTGTTTCATTGTCACCACGCTATACACCAGCTTTCATCCCAAATACCCAGACCGCCAAAGCCCAATCTCAGAGGGATAGGAAAGAAAACCGGGAAGTTCAAACCTCTCCCAATCAAAATCACCATGCACGCCAGTGACGAAAAAAGAAAGAGTATGTCATATTATGGGGCCACCATGCAGGAGTTGTCACTCCCTAAAAAGTCCTAAAATCCAGGAGCTAGTCACCAACCCGACAGCAACCCCGACAGCTACACCTTCTTCAAGGCCGACATTGAAAGGATGAGCTTCATGGACCATCAACTAGAACCGACTCAAGCGAGACTAGGTGTAGCCTTACCACGCATGCGTTGCATCCAAAAAGAAAAAAAAACATAAAAAAAACAAACGTTCAGTCAAAACTTGAAATCAACCATCTCCATTCATCATTTTCAGCATTTCATGCATCCTATACATAGTAATTCCATATTATCACAACACATTGCATGGTAGATCGTTGCACTTGCATACTCCCGTATCGAAACGACGTCTTTGGCGAAAACCTTGATTGATTGTTTGAATAGAGCGCGTGAACCGCTAAACTCTCGTCCCGTCAACGAACACAAGGGTCTCATCAAAATCATCACCACAAAACAAGTGAGTAGTGAGCGAAGAGCGGTATTTTCTCTTGAATTCCAAAAGAGGGTATTGGACCATCCACCGAGCGATGAGGGAAGATAGAGCGAGTCCATAGATGTAAAACCATGAGCGACTTGTGCATTCCTTCAGCACATGGAGAGGCACAATTCATAGCGAGATCAATGTTGATAACAAGACACGAACTGTGATTCATGCAAAGATTCGAGAAGTAGTAAGAAAACAATCATTGACTAATGAGAATGACGAGGCACTTAGGAATAAAAACCTCCACAAAACCAAAAAAGCTTTGACTGCCCTGTACATAATCCCTTAGTGAGCCCCGCTGAGCCTTTCATGAAAAACTCTTTCTGCAAAAAAAAAAAGAAAACTCTACAACATGCCAACTCACACATACACTTACTTTCCCCTGCAATAGAGGATCTCGAAGGAGCCGGAGCCATGGCCTCTCCCCACCATCTTTCACAAAAACAACAAATGAAATGTTCAAAGGAATCGGTGAGTCAATGCAACTCCAAAGTCAAACACCAAAAAAGAACACCGAAAATGTTCAAGAAGATCGACGAGTCAATGCAACTCCAAAGCCGAAAGCCAAAATTCAAAGCAGAAAACGTTTGAGAAAGTTGATGAGCCAAATGCAATTTCAGAAAACAAAATGAGAAGAAAGTTCAAACCGTGCGCCAGAAGAGGCAAAAAGGAGAAATCAAATCCAAAGGACCAATGATGTCCCGTAGAAATCAATAAAGGTTATCAAAACCCGTCTAATCATACCACCCATGGCAAAGGCGAAACATATCCTCTATTGCACAAAAGCTCCACTACTCCCAAATTGATCCTCCAATCCCATGTGACATACATCATACCCCGCATCCCCGTTACAACCCAATAAAGACCTCTGACTCATAAGTCGATGAGCGTTAACTGAAAGTATCGGATCTGAAACATGAATCATAAGTTTCGTACTTGTTATCAACATGTCCCTTCATACCAAAGGGACCATGAGCAAATGAGTGTGACCTACACCACAAGGTCTTATGAGTGCGAGTGAATCTTCATTCTAAACACCAAGACATAAACAGCCTACCCCGTTGCAGGTGAGAAATTTGTGAGGATCGGAAGGTCCAGAACCTCAAAAGGAATTCTAAGGAAAATACTGCTCCGACCATCGAGAGTATCATCACACCATTAGCACACACAGCTATACTCACGAGAGATTGACCCGCATCCCTCCATGAGAAGAAAGTGATTCACACATTCCAATTCAACAATCACTCAAGATCGAGCCGAAGATGTTTTATATTCGTAAACCTTGTATTAATAGAGATAGGGACATACCTTTTCTCTAAAAATTGCATATGCATTTTGCATCGTACCTAGCATTTAATACCTGCATGCATCATAAGCACTCCATCATCAACACCTGACTAGTAAGAACTCTACCTAGTATCACTGAAAGTCGACTTCAGTTGCAGTTGTTGAAGCGTAACTTTTGATCAAAAGATGTCAACTGGAGCCATCCCAGACCATCATCAAGCTACCTCGAACCATCTCGGAGCCACCCTGGGCTATCCTCGAGCTACATCGAACCAAACTAAAGCCACCCGAGGTCGTATAAAGACAATTATGGAGCCATCGAATGTCATGCTCAAGCCTCAACAACACCATATTCAGAACCAAACTGGAGCCATGCGGGGGCCATCATCCGACATTGAAACCATCTTTGGAACTCTACAGGGGGCATCCTAACAGTCTGAGAACAATACGGGAGCCACCTCAAATCCACGTCAAAGCTATTTCGTCACCAAGGTCTTGCCTACAGAATTTCGAACTACGTATAGTCTGATCTCAATACGAAATTGAGTACGTAGGCAGCCCGCCCAGGGTGCGACCACCTCAAAGGAAAAATTCCCCTTTGTTCCCCACTATCATCAAACGGGGCCATCTCGTAGTCTCCCCGAGGCCACCCCCAGCTATCCCGGAGCCATCTCGAGGAATCTGAAGTCGTAATTGACCATACCGAAGCCTTTAATCCAAAACCAAAAAACTGTCAACCACATCAAAACCCACCAATCACATCGACCCACCATTCGACTCAAAATCCAAACCAAAGCAAAACCCACTAACCACCCAGAAAATCTTTAACCAGATCGAAACCCACCGACCATCTCGAAAATCTCAATCCAAATTGAAACCCACCAACCATCCCAGAGTCATTGCTCACAATGGGGTCTTGAATCATGTCAAAGCCATCCGACCACACTAGAGCCACCCGACCGCTCCGGAGCCATCCGATCATATTGGAGCCCTCGAATCATATCGAAGCCATCCAATTAAATCAAAACCATCGAGTTCCCAAAGTCACTCATTCACAAAAAACCATCCATACAAAAAACCAATCACAAAATCACAAAAATCAAAACAAAAAATCAAGAGCCATACCGGAGCCATCTCGAAACTCTGGAGCCAAAAGTCCTACCAAATCCCGAAACTATAGTGCACATCGGGCGAGACTGTCAAAACAAAACCGAAACACAATTCCCACACTGGCAAAGCCAAGGGCAACATCTATCACATCCCTCATAGGAGCAACCGAAAAGCATCCAGTCCCAAATCAATCCACAATCAAAGTCATCCTCAAATCAACCACTCAAAGCAGCGGGTTTCGTACAACCCCACAAAGTATCATAGGCTCGTCATAAGTCCTATGACTAGATGTCAAGAGGTCTAGTTGAGGCTCGTCATAAGTCCTCGTACTTTCAATTGCATTATAGGCTCGTCATAAGTCCTATAGCTAGATGTCAAGAGGTCTAGTTGAGGTTCGTCATAAGTCCTCGTGCACCCCAATCAATCTAATTGTTAGTATCATAGGCTCGTCATAAGTCCTATGACTAGATATCAAGAGGTCTAGTTGAGGCTCGTCATAAGTCCTTGTACTTTCAATTGCATTATAGGCTCATCATAAGTCCTACAGCTAGATGTCAAGAGGTCTAGTTGAGGCTTGTTATAAGTCCTCGTGCACCCCAATCAATCTAATTGTTAGTATCATAGGCTCGTCATAAGTCCTATGACTATATATCAAGAGGTCTAGTTGAGGCTCGTCATAAGTCCTCGTACTTTCAATTGCATTATAGGCTCGTCATAAGTCCTATAGCTAGATGTCAAGAGGTCTAGTTGAGGCTCGTCATAAGTCCTCGTGCACCCCAATTAATCTAATTGTTAGTATCATAGGCTCGTCATAAGTCCTATGACTAGATATCAAGAGGTCTAGTTGAGGCTCGTCATAAGTCCTCGTACTTTCAATTGCATTATAGGCTCGTCATAAGTCCTATAGCTAGATGTCAAGAGGTCTAGTTGAGGCTCGTCATAAGTCCTCGTGCACCCCAATCAATCTAATTGTTAGTATCATAGGCTCGTCATAAGTCCTATGGCTAGATATCAAGAGGTCTAGTTGAGGCTCGTCATAAGTCCTCGTACTTTCAATTGCATTATAGGCTCATCATAAGTCCTATAGCTAGATGTCAAGAGGTCTAGTTGAGGCTCGTCATAAGTCCTCGTGCACCCTAAACAACCCTATTGTTAGTATTCTAGGCTCGTCATAAGTCCTAGGGTTAGATGTCAAGAGGTCTAACTGAGGCTCGTCATAAGTCCTCGTACTTTCAATTGCATTATAGGCTCGTCATAAGTCCTATAGCTAGATGTCAAGAGGTCTAGTTGAGGCTCGTCATAAGTCCTCGTGCACCCTAAACAACCCTGTTGTTAGTATTCTAGGCTCGTCATAAGTCCTAGGGTTAGATGTCAAGAGGTCTAACTGAGGCTCGTCATAAGTCCTCATACTTTCAATCGCATTCTAGGCCCGTCATAAGTCCTAGAGCTAGATATCAAGAGGTCTAGTTGGGGCCCATCATAAGTCCCCGTGCACCCGCACCCATAAGAACAAATCATAAATCGTAGTGAGAATTTTTGGCGCCCCGTCAACCTTGATCCAATTCTGCAAGGGCTTGCAAAATTGAATCAAGGGGAGCCATCTGTAGACACCAAAAATTCTCACCCCATAAAGCAAATTCCGAGATAATGAATAAAATAAGGGGGGTCGTCGCCTTTCTTTCTCAATACGTATTAGCGTGCGTGCCAAAACAAAACCATTGTTTTATAATCTTTTCCAAAGCATTTCATAAAAACAAGATTCTTCAACTTGAATTTCCGACGACAGTCCGGTTTCAAAATCATCCCTCTTTGTTAATTCACTTATTTTACTATTTTATTTTTGTTCATGTTCCTTTTGTTTATTTATTCATCTATCCGCTTTTTTATTTTTTATTTTATTCTACTATTAACATTAGTATTTTCATTTCTATTTATACACACTCATTTTCATATTACAAATCCAATCCACACTTGGTTGAAGTTTGGCCTAGCCCAATTCCTTAAACCCACACTATTTTCAGCCCATAGCCCCATGAAGCCCGCCCAAACCCTACCATCTAAACCCTAAGGGGCGACCTTGACCTTTTTTTTTAACGGCTTCTTCGTTCTTTCACCCGCCTGGATTCTCTTCCAAAAAAACCTAGCGCCCACAGGAGCAAAAAATACGGTAGCCGCTCTCGAGTCTCGACGATTGGCTCTCGATTGTTTTCTTCTTCAACGGACGCAATGTCATTCACCCCTCTTTTCTCACTACTCCACGCCCGAAACACCATTCACCCATTCTTCTCACACTGAAAATCAACCACCAACAACATTCCATCGACGGGAACTTGCACTCCTCTGAATCCCTCATTCTCTCAACCCCCTCCTTCGTTCTTCCTCAAAACCCGAAAGTCAAGCCAGAGCCACGGCTTCACTCGTGCATTATGAACTCGAATTCCCTACCCTCTCTCCGAGATTTCCTGCTCTCCCTCAACCCCAAATACTTTCGAGCTTAAAAACAGAAGAAATCGGCCTCGATCTTCTTCTACTTTGGCGACTTCACTTCACCCCCTTCATCTTCAAAAATGGAGAACAAGGAACAATATGCTCGGACCTCTCTTCACTCTTCTCGACCCGTTAATTTTGCTCGCCCAACTAACGATAAGGAACAATTAGTCGAATCGTGTTTTTCGTTGTTCCGCAATGGTGAATCCTTGCTGGCCTTGGGAAATTGCCATCGCCTCCTTATCGGAGTACCGGCCTTCTCCGATTCTTGGTAAGAGCTTCCTGATTTTGGGTGGTGAAGAATCTCTTTCCTAGTCGAATCAATTTTCCATCATCATCTTTCCGCCGCCCTGAGCTAAAATGGGGTCCCGGCCTACTTCTGCCTCCTGATGACTCTCTTTTTCTGGATTTCTTCTTCTTGTCGGTTGAACTCGAATGCAGAAGCTAAGTTCGCTTTCGGTCCATTTCAATTCTTACTGACTATTTTTTTTACTGATTATTGCCTATTTTTTTTAGAAGTAAAAAGGGGTTTTCAGTTTATCATCTTAACGCCTCTTTCAATTGCTTGTTGATTATGAGGAAATGCGGGCGATTCACTCCTTTGTTACTCTCTTCTCGCGATGAATTTGGTCCCGCGTCGGCGATGCCCCTTTCCGGCCTTTGGGTGTCATTGTCGCAGCCAGATCATGTGGAGATTTGTATATTTCCTTATCGGTAATCTCAAATTTGAGGTGTCCAGGTTGTCTTCCTTCTCCCTTTTTCTGTGCTTTGACCTGGTGAGCTTTACTGCCATTTCTGGTTCACGCACTGGGCTTGCTAAATTTGGTGAGTTTGGAGATTGGTTCACCTCTGTTAACTTGGCCCTTGCGTTGGGATCTGATTGCCTGAAAATGCTTACGTTGAGAGTTACTCAATTCGTTTCGCCTCTTGCGCACTATATGTTTGAGTTTGGGAATCCCACCTGATGGCTTTTATTTAATCTGTTGATTGTCGATTAATCTTGCTTAAGTTGGTGGTTACTTCAGTGTTATAGAGGAATTCGCCAGTCCCGTAATGACTGATTCTTGTTGAGGCTATTCGACTCTGTTTGAGGCTGAGATTCATGCCGATATTGAGTTTTGTTGTTGGGCCTCGATAATTTGTCAATATACTGATTTGGCCCCATCACTCTTTCCGGCCTTTTGGTGAATTGAGGCCCACGTATCTCCTTTGGCTGAAGAGTTTGGGTTTTGTTATGGATTTCTTTGATTTGGGCCGCGCTTGCTGGATCGGTACTCTGGCTTTGGACCATGCAAAGTGACTATACCATCGGCGCTTTGGGGTTTGACTTCTATGGGTTTGGGAAATTCAATCCTTCACCTTTTACTATAATTTAAGCGCCTTTCATATTTAATTGTCCCTTGCGCATTGATACCGGTTTGGAAATTAGATTGAAACTAGCATTACTTGACCCTCGCGTTTAGATAAGAGCATGAATTGAGTTATAGTTGCCCCATGCTATAATTGTTAAGACAAATCACTCATTGGTTGGATGGTAACTTATTAATTTTTCATCATAGAGGGAAATGATATAAACCCTTCTAGGTATGATCCCACATGACTCACAACCCCTATCTTTGATACTACACTTTGGTTGAGTTATAATCTACGATGATGAATTAATTTGAGTAGCAACCCCAATGCTTGATTTATCTTACAATCTTAGCATTTGTTGGCAGCTCGTAACTCTTTTCTATGTTCTCGGTTGGGGTGTGGGAGATGATTAGATTGCCCCCTTTCCTCCCATTGAGAGGGGCCGTATGATCCCATTGCACACATCCCAACCCTCTTCCGTTCTTTGACTAATGCAGTTTGCCTCTTTTGGTTGTGTTTTTGACATGTACATAATGCTCGTGAAACGGGAAACTAACCTAAGACTAAGGAACGGGATCTTGACTTGGATTATCGGGGTCTCTGCTTCAAACATATGTAACGGTTGGTGCACTTCTTGCTGATCCTGTCAGCTCAAGTGAGGCGGCGTCGATATAACCCCCCATAGCAGCTCTTTAATTAAGATTGTTATCTATGTGTATTAATTTGTAATTTGTTTATTGTTCTTACTTTTGGTTGTTTTTTGATTTATTTATATTCGTAATTTAATTCATTCTCTGCATGTCAACAATTTTAGCACGTTATCTCTAGCTGGTTTTGTTATGTTATTCTAGTACTTAGTTTACCCCTTCTACATATGGATTTGAGCTTGGAAATTAATTTGAAATCTTATAGGATTTTTGCTGGTGTTCAATCACCAAACTTTTGTACATAACGTTTACACTTCATTTTGCTTCTCCAATGTTTGTACCCTATGTGAGATATCTGCGTTGCTGCTTTGTGATTTATGCCCCTTGCTCATTGCTTATTGATGTTTTAAGCCCTCGTTATTCCCCTTAGGACCTTTTAAGCTAACAGAAAAGTTTAGGATGTATTATCGCCCCACACCTAACGGGTCTCTCATTCGTTTCATGGGGCGTTAATCTCATATAACTTAAGAAAACACTCAAACCACCCTTATATGTACATAAGAACAAAAACTTCAAAAAAACAAGCCCTTAAGGCTAATTTAGGAGGGTTTAGGATGTGAAACCACCCCATGCCTAACAGATCTCTCATTCGTTTTATGAGGGTGGAATCCTCCTTTACACTCAACATACCCATAATCAAGAGTTAATAAACCAATCAATAAATTGATGCATCTCACTTGTTAATGCCTCACAAATCAAGCCCAAAAATCAATAAGCCCCATCTTTGGCCCATTTCTAAAAATCTCATCAAAGGCCCAAGCCCAAATCGAAATCAAAAGCCTAAGGCCCAATTTCAAACAAGGCCCAGTTTCGGCCCGACTTCAAGCAAGGCCCCTTTTTTCGGCCCAACTCAAAATAAGGCCCAATTTTTAACCCAATTCAATCCAAATCCAATTTGGGCCCGAACTGAATTTGGGCCCAAACCCATGATGGCCCATACCCATTTCGGTCCAAGCCCAGTTTGACCCAAACCCAACTCGGTCCATTAAGCCCGACTCGGCCCATATCATATCAGGCCCAAACCCGACCCTTTGCAATGTAAAATCCAAATCAAGCCGAAATCCAAAGTCAAAATCCAAATCAAGCCCACGACCCAAATGTTGACCTTGACCCGAACGTTGACCTTGACTCAAACGTTGACATTGACCCAAATGTTGCCCTTGACCCCAAACGTTGACTTTGACCCAAACATTGACTTCGACCCAAACATTGACTTTGACCCAAACATTGACCTTGACCCAAACATTGACCTAGAACCAAACGTTGACCTTGATCCAACTTTGACCTGGCCCGTTTTCCAAGCCCGATTCAATTCAATCCAATTCAAACTCAATCCCATTCAAACCCAAATTGTAGATTCCATCCAAACTCTAAAAATCCAAAAAAACATTCCTCATTATTCAGCTTTAATTCAAAAATCCTGAAAATCTCTTTCCTCAAATTTTCAATCAGTCATTTTTATTCAAACTTCATCAAGTTTTCAAAAGAAACCATTTTGTGGAATTTTAAAGGAAAAACTCATCTCACATCACAGAAAACTCTTCTCAAACGTAGAAAGTTCTTCTCACATATACAGAAAGTTTTCTCCTAAAACATTTCTCAAAATCAGTGTTTCTTCATCGAGAATTCTGAACAACTTCAAACATTTTCCAACTCAGTTATCAAACTCAAAAATAAGCCGTTTTCGGGGGACATGGAATGTCTAACTCCTTCAAAAAATGTTTTCTTCCTGGTTAGACATCACTTGTACCTCTTCTAAAATAAAAATCCGAGGCGGGGCACTGGGGTCGCCATGTCCCTTGTCGTGGTCTGGATTTCTTTAGGCGGGGCATTAGGGTGACAAACCTCCTCTAGTTGCAGCCTTGATTTTTACGAGGTGGGGTGTTAGGGATGTGACTGCCTTCCTAGTTGCAGCCGGGATTTCAGAATCGTCTAACTCCCTTCCACTCGATTTCAACGTTTTTGGTTTTTAACGTTTTAAAACTCGGGAGTTAGAGACGTTATTGGGTTTGACGGAGAGTATCCCATTCATGATACTTCTCTCTAAATCCTATATTTCGACATAAATTTATTGCCCCATCTTTCGAGCCTTGGCACTTACCATTCATTAAGTGTCACGCTCGAGGGGGTACATAGGGTGATCCCTCGGATCATCCGCCTTTTCACAACAAAATAATTTTCCTCAACCATTTTCAAACCTTGAACCTAAAAAACCCGGGATCTCTCCTAAATTCCAATTGCCTCACACATTCAAATCATCATTCAATCCCCAACTCAAATCGTCTCCCAAATCCCAATTTCTTCTAAACTCCTAAAGTCTCACAGGCCCGAGCGCCTCACAGACTCAAACATCTTAATTTCTCCATCATTTTAAGATTCAAGTGTCTCACAGACCCGAGCGTCTCACAGGCCTTGACATCCCATTACTCCCACTACATGAACGTCCCAAATGTCTCATAGACCCGAGCGTCTCACAGACTAACACCTTAAAAACCTTCAAAACCCCAAAATCTCTAAAAACCCGAAAACCCTGAACTACGTAAGGTCTGATCTCAACAGGAAGTTGAGTACGTAGGCAACCCACACAGGGTGCGACCCCACATCAATCAAAATGCCATTTTTCACTCGGCCATCTCACCTCCAAACAACCCCGTATTGTCTCACAGACCCGAGCGTCTCACAGACTTTGTTATCCCAATGATTCGAATATCTCACAGACCAGAGCATCTCACAGACCGAGCGTCTCACAGATCCAAGCGTCTCACAGACTTCGACATCTCAAGGTTTCAAACATCTCATAGGCCCGAGCGTCTCACAGACTACAACATCCCACACATCAAACATCTCAAAAACCCTCAGCTTCTAAAACCCAAAAACGTGAACTACGTAAGGTCTGATCTCAACATGGAGTTGAGTACGTAGGCAGCCCATCTAGGGTGCAACCCCATTCCGAACAAAAACCCCTTCCCTTCCAAGGTGGCTCTCACATCTTTCAAAACGCTCAAACCTTCTTCGGCTCCCACAAACTTCTAGCCATCAGACTTCAAGTCTGTCTATTCACTCAACCTCAAACTTCCCCCCAATCGTCATTCTATACTCATTCGAATTCATCAATTCTTCTTCTTGGCGCTAGCTTGGCAGAAAAGCTCGCCTCATCCACTCATTTTCTTTCCTCCTCTCCTAATCCTATCCTACGCTTTTAAATGAATCTCTCTAAAAGGGTTTTGAAAGAAGGTAATCCCGACAATTGGAGACCGAGGTTTCCTCGGGCACCAATCCGAAGTCGTGGTCGTTGCCACTTCCAAGGAGTGTGACCCAGTGCGAACCCACAATAGAATCTCTAACCTGACCAGATAAGTCCTATCCATAGGCAACAATTTCAGAGTCAACCAACGGTTCTTAGAACCCTCCTTCCCTTCCTTCCTAGTATCTTAGGTCAAACTAGGTGGCGACTCTAGTCAATTCCGCCTTATAGAGGCATAAGTCCGTGTGGAGCCCATCGAGAGCGGGTGTAGTGCACACTTGCACTCCCCTTTATGCTTTCTGGGAAAGACGGATGATTTAATAGGTATTTGAGGGATGCCAGAATAACGGGTTTTCACCCTCCACAGAATGGTATTTCTAGGATCTAGGCTTTTTAGTCAGAACCATATTTAGATAGACCCCCTCATACCGAAAAATCACCCTCACACCCGTTAATTAATAATAGTGATTAATTAGGCTAATAAGTAATTTAGAAGCTTAATTATGCATAAATAAACATGAGGGAACAAATCCCGAAGAAAATGGATCCTTAAAACGGATTAAAATCACTAACGAACCTTAAAGCGCGTTTTTCGAGGACACTGGGAAACGTGACTTTAAGCGGGTCAAATAGACTCGTAACAATTTTGGTCAACTAAATAATAATTAATAAATATTAGTGAAGCTTTAGAACCAATAAAATCAATAAAATGAGAAATTAGTAAAAACTGTCAAAAACGGGAAGTTGTGGGGTAGAAACATAAATAACCAAAACTTATGTGTCCACTTTTGAAATAAAAAATAGAGTGTGTGTGTGGGGGGCTGTGTGGTCTGAGTTTTTACCCTCTCTCACACCCTCTCTTTACTTCCTTTTCATTTACAAAAGGACAAAACAAATAAAAATCAAAAAGTAACTACTTTACTCACTCACACTCTCTCTCCTCTATTCTACCCTCTTCACTCACGTAACCCATCTCCCTCACTCACTCTCTTTTCTTTCTTCTTCTTCCCATGCGATGGCAATGGTGAAATGAGAAACCCCCACACAAACTCAACTTCTCTCCTCTTGTTACTCCCTTTAATCTTCTCCAAAAATTGTAAAAATTACACCATTGTCTTCCTCTCATCAAGGGGAACACTTCTATCCTTTCAAAATCTGAAAAGGACAACTTTCATCTCCATGGGTATGGAGCATTTGGAGATTCAAGACTACCACTAGAGCCACCTTCTTCTCCTTGTTATTTTGAGGTAAAAATCTTCTTGAAACCTCACTGTTTTTCTAGCCTTATGGGCAAAACGAAAATCTAGCTAAAACCTTGTTTGGCTTCTTTGTATTCTAGCCGATTTTGGCATTGTTGGAGAGTGGGAAGTCTTACTCTTGAGTTGTTCCAAGCATTACATATACCCTTGCAAGGTAATGGAATTTCTAAACCCTAAAACTTGCATTAAAACTTAAATAGTGGTTAGCGTTAGTTAGTGTATTAAAATGGTGTGTATATATGTGGGATGTAGTGTTAGAATTGGTTTACAAACCGGTGGAAAGAGAAGAGAAAGAGGAAGGGAAGAAGAAGCGAGAAGGAGTAAAGGAGAAGCTAGTAAAGAAACAAGGTAATTACACTCTTCTTTTGTGTAGCTTAGTAATGAATAATGTAACAGATTTTGAGTAGTTTAAAATGTGTATGGTGAATGGTATTGAGTAGTAGCATAAAGTGGAGGAAGATCAAGATGTTTAAAGTTTTAAAAGACATTTGAAATCTTGTCAAAACAAAATTGGGAATGGGAAGTTGTGTGCAGGAATTTAGTGAGTGTTTAATGTGTAGAATTGTGTTGGAGAGCTATGTATAGTGAAGATTGTTGAAAACAGATGAGATGATGATAATGTGTGTGAAAATGATGTGGGGAGAGTGTAAAAATATAGGGGAGGCTATGGCGAAATTTGCTTAGGATTAGGACACTTAATGAACTAGGAATTAGGTGAAAATATATGTTGAAACAGATTTTGAATGAGTAGTTTAATGGGTAGATTGAGAGAGGTAGTTAGTGTATGGTAATGCATTAGAAACTCTAGAAATGACATTAAAAGAGGGAGCTGATGATGGAGAGAGTTAGAGTAGAAATCTGTAGCAAATTGCAACTAGAGAAGAAACCATGTAAGTGTTGAATTGAAACTAGGGAAATTAAGTGTGTAAATTAGTATAGAAGTATGTAAAGAGTTGATGGATGAACTAGGGTGTATTAGGAGGTTTAATTAGTGTTAAATCATGTGGGAATAAGTGAAGGAACAATGGGGAAGTAATGGGTAAGAAGAGGGACTGAAAACAGAAATAAAAATGCAAGTACTGGACTGGACCGACCTTGGGACCGGACTTGCAAGGTCGGTCAAGCCCAGATTTACAAAGGACGAAAAGCTTTTGGAATGGACCGACCTTGGGGACCGAACTTGCAAGGTCGGTCGGCCAGAAAAATTCCCGTCTTAAAACCTTCTGGAATGGACCGACCTTAGGGACCGGACTTGCAAGGTCGGTCGGCCTAAAATTCGCCTGTAATGAAACTTACTGGAATGGACCGACCGTGGGACCGGACATGCAAGGTCGGTCGACTCCAGAATTTCGAAACCAAAACTCACTGGAATGGACCGACCTTGGGACCGGACTTGGCAAGGTCGGTCGGCCCTGTAATTTTCCAGCGTAGTACCTTACTGACTTCGACCGACCTTGGGTCCGACCCTGGGTAAGGTCGGTCGAGTCATACAAAAAAAAATTAAATTAAATAATAATAACATACGTATATATATATATATGTATACCCACATATATATATGTACATATATCAATGTACCAATGTTAAGTAAGGAAGTAAACTTAAAGCAAAGAAGAGTAAGAAAGGACTTAGTAAGTAAGAGATAGGAAACGTAATAGTGATCGAGTTGGGTAAATAATAGTTAGATTAATCACTTGATTGTATGTATATCATAGGATTTGATTTGTGAACATCGGAGGAACGTCAGATACAAGTACAACGGTGAACGGTATGGATTCCTCATGCCCCGTATGCTATCTTGGTTACTCTGATTTGTGTGTTGTGTGCTAATTGATCACCAAATAAGATAAATGCACGAATCGGAGTTATTATGCTTACTTGCGAAAATGTAGTGTTGTATGTTGTGAATATTGTCTTTAAACCATAGTTTGTATAATTCATGAAATGTATGGATGATAATGAATGTGTGTGTGATATATTGTAATGTGACCGAATGTGTTTGTGATTGGACTTCTAACTGATTCCTAACAAGCTAACCAATCTAACTTAAATTGGTAATTAAATTGGAATGAGTAGAAGTCCGATATAGTTTCGGCCACGCGTGAGGATGAGGAGACACAAGAGGTTGGATCCGATCCTGACTCTTAAACTGGTCCGCGGCCCAAATCCCTTAAGTGGGTAGCATCCCGGATTGGTGAGTCAAGTAAATCCCGGTGGTGGGACGGTTTAGTCCCCGGGCCGGAGGTCATACCGACTTAACATGAGTATGAGTAAGTAAGTAAGAATGAGTATGTAGTAAATGTAAGTAAGTAAGTAAGGTAAGAGTAATGATGTGAAATGAGTAAAAGAGTAAATAGCATTCTGATTAACCCGGATGCGTAATTTGGCTAACACGGTGAAGGTAAGTAAGTGTGTGCTGTTATATTGCCATCTTGGATTGTGTAATGTATTGTATATGCATGTATGTTGGATGCAAAGCATGTATGTATGTTCAAAATGAATCGCATGCCTATTTGACCTTAATTAGTCGGCGTGCCCTAGCTAGCACGCGGTATATGCGGAGTTCATGCGCAGCTTTTGCTGAGCCCCTTGGGGCGATGTTTTTACTACACGCAGGTACAAGAGAAGGATGAAGACTATGAAAAGATTTAGTTTAATTTCTTTTGGTGTAATGAATGAATTATGAACGGTGTACTAAGTAGTACACGGCTGTAAGTTTTTGTTAGCTTGTGTACCATGGGGTACACCTTTTTGGATAATGAAAGGATGGAGCATTGGTATAGATGAGTCATTATTAAACTCATTATTTTTGGCTAGATTGGAAAAGGGAATGTAATTGAATACACTTTAAATACTCGGTGATCCAGGAATGTAAGTATGATACCTTTTATAATCAGTAAGTAATTGCAGTAGCTCGGTACACTTTGATCATCAGACCGTGACTGTAGGTAAGGTAAGCCTAGCTAGCCGTATGGGCGGCTAGCGGGGGTGTACCACCCGCCGTAGTAAGTAGTAGTCTTCCGCTGTGAACTGATAGAATTAAGGAATGATTGGACGGTAAGCATAGGATTAACGGTACGGGTGTTACAAAAAGTGGTATCAGAGTGTAGTTACGCTCTGATGTCCTTAGTTACCGAGCATAGGGATTACCGAGTTAGGATTTCAACCGTCTTAAGACGGATACTTAGAAACCTAACTAGGAACTACCGTTGTTAATAACGGATACCCCTAATGTTCTTAGGGACGATACTTTGCTTAAATTCCCAAGACCATAGGTCACATGTTATGAAGTCTAATGTAAATTCTAAATGTTCAGATGTCAGGACGAGGTCGAGGCCAACCTAGGGGAGAGACATCTGATGGACCTGGCGCACAGACGATAGCAGAGATCGTCGCCGCCACGGTAGCGCAGATGCTACCACAAGTAATCCATGCGATGCAACAAAACCAACAAAACCAAACAGGACCAATCCCGCCCCCTCCACCCAGAGAAGTGAACTGGGTAATGGCCATCGCAGATCTCCGTCCTCCATGCTTTAGAGGCGAGAGCGATCCTGCCAAACTGGAAGCTTACATCTCTGAGATGGAGACCACATTCGAAACCCTCGAAGCTCCTGCTGGAGTTCGAGTGAGATTAGCAGCTTATTATCTAAAGGATGCAGCCATGGATTGGTGGAAACTAGTCAAGCACGAGCACGTCAACGACCCCACATTCTATTGGGAATCCTTCGCATCTCTCCTCCGATCCAAATACTACCCGGAGCAAATGAAAACCAAGAAAAGGCTAGAGCTGGATGCCTTGAAAATGACAAAGAAGATGTCTGTCGACGAGTACTACAGAACCTTCACTTCCATCCTCCGTCTTCCACCCGACCTAGAATACACCGGCCAAGTGTTGGTCGATCGCTTCTATGGCGGTCTGAGCCATCGCCTTCAGTACAGTATGGGCTACACACGATTTACCTCCATTCAGGTAAATATCGGTTAACCCTTAGTACCATTTCAATTCCTTAAACTCCTTAAATTCTTAAATCTTTACCACTATCTCTTTTAAGTGAGAATCCTGGCTAATACCTGAAACTTCAGGAGTGTTATCACGCGGCTTCTTGCGTTGAGATCACTTGCCAACTACGGGATGAAGAAACCGCGCTGAAGCGCAAGGCCAACAGTAAGAACACAAGTGTCGAGGAGCAGAACCAAGGCAAAAGCTGGAAGAAGAAGAAGGGAAAGTTCTTCAATCAAACTCAAAAGAACTTTCCAAGTGAGAGCAGTGCCCATGCTGAGCAGGGCAAACCCGTTGAGTTGCTTCAACTAGGTTCTTCTGCACCGGTGGCCGCCAAGCCACTGAGATCACACCCTCCTAAGGGTAAACTTCTATTCCTAAATCGTATTCGTACAAGTGCCACATCTAGTTTATCCACGCACACATGTGCTAACCCTCTAAACCTCAGGTTCTGGCTCCAGTTTTACCAAAACCTTCTCCGACGGCCGCACCAATGTGTGCAGAAAGTGCAACCAAAACCATCCCGGCAAGGACTGCTATGGGAGAGAAATCAAGTGCTACAATTGCCAGAAACTGGGACATACAGCCAATAGATGCCCAGAGAATGCCAAGCAAAAGGGGAACTTCCAAAGCTACAAGCAGAGGGGAGGCAAAGAGGTTGCATCGGGCGATGCACCGACCCAGCAGGCACCACAGGGACAGGGATCCCGGGGTCCTCAGAGGGGTGCACCTCAGAGGTAGCCTGCCTTGCATATCATAGACCGAGACGGGTCCGGTTCTAAGTCCGGCCCAGGTAATTATCTAAACCTTGAATCCTTGAGAAGCATGACTAAGTATTAGAGTAATTATTGTGTGAATGCATGAGTAAATAAACTGAAGTGTGTAATGAGCATGAAATGAAGTAGTTGAAACTAGTACTCACCGTAGATGAAATTTATAAACTTAGGAAGCTTTAGTATCTGTTATCCGATACCAGTAAACCTGAATCAAGAAGAGATCGACATCACCAACCACTACTACACCAACGAACAGTGTCAGGTCATCCGACCAGGTATGATTCTACTAAAGAAATACCTGACACCCGAAGCCCAAATTTCAATCATCTGACGATGCAACGAGCTAGGAACGGGTCAAGGTGGATTTTATACACCCGAATTCCCCGGTGGAGCGAAGATGAAGCTGAAAATGATGTGCTTGGGAAAGGATTGGAATCCTTATACCAAAACATACTAAGAGACACGAACACAAGACGGAGCAACGCCACTGACAATACCCCCAGAGTTTCAGATGCTTGTCACACAATCAGTTGAACTTGCACAGCAATACGAACATGATCCGATCCCCGCAATTGAAGCGGACATTTGTATCGTCGACTTCTATGAGAAAGAAGGACGACTTGGGTTACACCAAGACAAGGACAAGACAGCGGAATCTCTTGAACAAGGAGTGCCCGTAGTGTCTTGGTCAATTGATGATGAAGCCGTATTTATGTATAGCGAGCAGAAGCGTGTGGACCTCGCAGAGAAATTGGTATTGAGATCAGGAGATGTCCTAATCATGGGTGGAAACTCTAGGATGTTGTATCATGGGATCAATAAGATCAAGTTGAATACGGCACCGCCGGCAATAATCAATGCCACACACATGAAACCAGGATGCCTGAACCTTACCTTTAGGAAGTATTAAATTCATAGTATCATGTAATCTATTAGTAACGTGTGTTAGAGACACGGTATGTATGATGGTTGGTTTATCAAAAAAAGAGCAGTGTTGATTTAAATTCCACTTGTGTCCACCATCAATACTTATCCATTTGTGAATACAATAGGTTGTAGACTCGGTACCAAAGGTAACCTGAGTATCCTTACCGAAGCACAAGCTGGCAGAAGCGGCACCATTCTAACGGGAATCTTCCGAGTGAACGGCATTGATGCCAATGTGTTATTCGACTCCAATGCCTCCCACACTTTAGTATCGCCATCTTTCGTGAAGAGGTTGAAGCTAGATGCGGATGAGCTACCGAACTTTGTGGTTACTCTCCCATCGAAGAAGCGAGTAAAGTGCACCAAATATTATCAATCAGCCACCATCGAAATCAAAAACGAATCGTTTCCCATCTCCTTCATCGAGTTTAATGGGTTGGGATTCAATGTAATAGTCGGAATGAATTGGTTGGAGCGGCACAAGGGTAGAATCCTCTGTGCCGAGCACCGATTGCTGCTCAAGAGTCCTTCTGGGGTTACAGTATCTTACCGCCAGAGACCGAGAGAGCCTTCGACCACACTCATATCTGCTATGGCTATGTACCGGGAGCTCAGAAAGGGCCACGAGGTGTACTTATGCTATGTACAAGACCTGGAGAGAGATCCAGAGTTCAACCCTGAAGTACCCATTGTATCTGAATTCCCTGACGTATTCCCTAAGGAGCTACCCGGCATGCCACCTCAGAGAGCAGTGGAATTTGAAATAGATCTTTTGCCAGGTACCGGTCCCATTGCTAAGGCACCGTACCGCATGGCACCTGCTGAAATGACTGAACTGAAAGAACAACTACGTGATCTACTCAACAAAGGGTTTATACGCCCGAGCGTATCACCCTGGGGAGCACCGGTCCTCTTTGTGAAGAAGAAGGACGGTAGCCTCCGACTTTGTATTGACTACCGCGAGCTGAATGCGGTTACAGTCAAAAATAAATACCCATTGCCACGCATCGACGACCTATTTGATCAGCTGAAAGGAGCATCAGTCTTCTCCAAGATTGACCTCCGGTCTGGGTATCATCAGATTGCTATCAAAGAGCAAGACATCGAGAAAACGGCATTCCGTACCAGATATGGCCACTACGAGTTCACGGTGATGCCATTCGGTTTGTCAAACGCACTGGCAAAATTCATGGACCTCATGAATCGTCTATTCAGTGAGCAATTGGACACTTCGGTTGTTGTCTTCATCGATGACATCCTTGTATACTCAAAATCAGCAGAGGAACATGAAATTCATTTGAGGAAAGTACTTGAGACACTGCGCGAGAACCATCTGTATGCGAAGTTCTCCAAATGCGAGTTCTGGCTAGATCAGGTATCATTCCTCGGTCATGTCATCTCGAGCGCGGGTATCTCAGTGGACCCTTCTAAGATTGAAGCTGTACGATCATGGCCTAGACCCAAGACTGTTACCGACATTAGGAGCTTTCTTGGGCTAACCGGTTATTACAGGAGATTTGTAAAGGACTCCTCGAAAGTCGCTAAGCCCATGACTACATTGATGAGAAAGATGCACCGTTTGTATGGACAGACGAGTGCGAGTTATCATTTCAGAGCCTAAAGGACTCATTGACCTCAGCGCCCATCCTTACTCTTCCAGAGGGCACAGAGGGATTTGAGGTATATTGTGATGCATGAGGCAAAGGAATGAGATGCGTACTCATGCAGCATGGCAAGGTTGTAGCTTATGCCTCCCGCCAGCTGAAAAAACATGAGGAGAATTACCCGACACACGACTTAGAGTTAGGAGCCATTGTCTTCGCCTTGAAGATATGGCGACACTACCTCTATGGGGTAAGCATCACCATCTACTCCGACCATAAGAGCTTACAGTATGTATTCACACAGAAAGAATTGAATCCGAGACAGAGAAGGTGGATGGAGTTTCTCTCAGACTACGACATCGACCTACAGTATAAGGAAGGGAAGGCAAACATCGTAGCCGACGCCCTGAGTCGTCGAGCACACTCGCTCTATTCGCTACTCGCTTCTTCTAGCTTGGTTGACGAGGTGCGAGACACTCAGTTGAGCGACCCTTACCTAACCGAAATCAGACAAAAGATCGAGAATGGTACATTTGAGAAGAAGAAGTACGACTTCAAGCTACATGAAGATGGTTTGATTCGGTTGAATGGCAGGCTATGCATCCCCCGAAGCAATGCTGAGCTAAGGGATCGCATCCTGCGAGAGTCACACAGTTCCACATTATCAGTCCATCCAGGAGCCTCCAAGATGTACAAAGACATGAAGAGGTACTTCTGGTGGTCTGGAATGAAATCAGATGTGACAGAATACATATTGAGATGCTTAACATGCCAAAAAGTGAAATTTGAACATCATAGACCGGGCGGAATGGTACAATCGATGCCAGTTCTGAAGTGGAAATTTCATGATATCTCCATGGATTTTGTTGTAGGACTCCCACCTGCTAGGGGAGGACTCAACATGATCTGGGTTGTAGTCGATCGCCTTACCAAGGTTGCCAGATTCATACCGATGAAGGACACCTAGAAGGTAGTGAAGCTCGCAGAGCTATTCGACAAGGAGATTATCAGACATCACGGAGTCCCGAAAAAAATTGTATCTGACCGCGACACCAGATTTTTTTCGAGATACTGAAGAGCTACACGGGAAGCGCCGGGTACAGAATTGAAGTTGAGTACCGCCTTCCATCCTCAAACCGACGGTCAGACATAAAGGACCATCTAGACACTGGAGGACATGCTTCGGGCATGTGCCTTAGATTTTCAGGGGAGTTGGTTAGATAAGCTTCATCTTATCGAATTTTCATACAATAATAGCTACCATGCCTCGATTAAGATGTCGCCATTCCAAGCTCTATACGGTAGACCTTGCCGTACACCCTTGTGTTGGGATGAGTTAAATGAAGCGGTCATCATAGGACCGGAGTACCTTGAGCAAGTACATGCTGAAGTCCAACAGATTCGAGCCAATATGAAGGCAGCCCAAGATAGACAGAAATCCTATGCGGATGTGCGACGACGTGACCTTGAGTTCGCCGTGGGCGACCAAGTGTTCTTGCGCGTTTCACCTATGAAGGGTGTCTTCCGATTTGGCCAGAAGGGCAAGCTGAGCCCAAAGTTTGTAGGGTCGTACGCTATCACCGAAAGAGTTGGAGCCGTAGCCTACAGGTTAGCATTACCTGAGGACTTGGGACGTGTCCATGATGTCTTTCATGTGTCACAACTCAAGAAGTATATTGCCGATCCTTCTCATGTGCTAGAGCCCGAAATACTTTCCATTAAGCTGACAATGAGATATGTTGAAACCCCGGTGAGAATCCTTGATAGGAAGACCAGAGACACTCGCCATAAGTCTATACGAATGGTGAAGGTCCTATGGTCAAACCATGATGTCGAAGAAGCGACATGGGAGTTGGAAGACGCCATGAAGGCAAAGTGCCCACAGTTGTTCATAGACTAGAGAGTCTACTATTTAGTAATACGGGTACGGGGTGTACCCCTTTTACGGGGGGTAGAGCCTTTTTGCTTTTGCATTGCTTCGGGGTGAGCATTGCTTAGTGTGTAGGTGTGGTAATAGATTTTTGTATGGCACATGTAGTGCAAATGAATTTGGTATGTGAATGTATGTATGTGTAATGTGTAGTGTATGGATGTGCATGTACGATGTGTGATGTTTGTGTAATGTGTATTGTGAATTGCAATGGTGTATTGTGGAATGGTATGAATTGAAAATGATGGATTGTGTATGTGAATTGTGCATGATGCTTGAAGTGTGTATGCTTGTAATGTGGAAGGAAGTAAACACCTCATAGGTGGTAGTAAGATGCATTATGGCAATTGGTTTGCCTAATGAGTAGAATTACATAAACTATTAACCTTGATCAACTTTGAGCGCAAAGTTTCTTAAGGGGGGTAGATTGAAATACCCCGTAATTAAAAATAGTGATTAATTAGGCTAATAAGTAATTTAGAAGCTTAATTATGCATAAATAAACATGAGGAAAAAATCCCGAAGAAGAAACGGTCCTTAAAATGGATTAAAATCAACTAACGAACTTAAAGGCGTTTTTCGAGGAAACCGGGAAATGTGACTTTAGAGGGTCAATAGACTCGTAAAAATTTTGGTCAACTAAATAATCATTAATAAATAGTAGTGAAGCTTTAGAACCAATAAAATCAATTAAAACGAGAAATAGTAAAAACTGTCAAAACAAGGGAAGTGTGGGGTAGAAACATAAATAACCAAAATTATGTGTCCACTTTTGAAAGAAAAAAATGAGTGTGTGTGTGGGGGGCTGTGTGGTCTGATTTTTGACCGTCTCTCCACCTCTATTAATTCCTTTCATTACAAAAGGACAAAACAATAAAATCAAAAGTAACTACTTACTCACTCACCACTCTCTCTCCTCTATTCTACCCTCTTCACTCATGTAACCCATCTCCCTCACTCACTCTGTTTTCTTTATTCTTCTTCCCATGCGATGGCAAAGGTGAAATGAGAAACCCCCACACAAACTCAACTCTCCTCTTGTTACTCCCTTTAATCTTCTCCAAAAATTGTAAAAATTACACCATTGTCTTCCTCTCATCAAGGGGAACACTTCTATCCTTTCAAAATCTGAAAAGGACAACTTTCATCTCCATGGGTATGGAGCATTTGGAGCATCAAGACTACCACTAGAGCCACCTTCTTCTCCTTGTTATTTTGAGGTAAAAATCTTCTTGAAACCTCACTGTTTTTCTAGCCTTATGGGCAAAACGAAAATCTAGCTAAAACCTTGTTTGGCTTCTTTGTATTCTAGCCGATTTTGGCATTGTTGGAGAGTGGGAAGTCTTACTCTTGAGCTGTTCCAAGCATTACATATACCCTTGCAAGGTAATGGAATTTCTAAACCCTAAAACTTGCATTAAAACTTAAATAGTGGTTAGGGTTAGTTAGTGTATTAAAATGGTGTGTATATATGTGGGTTGTAGTGTTAGAATTGGTTTACAAACCGGTGGAAAGAGAAGAGAAAGAGGAAGGGAAGAAGAAGCGAGAAGGAGTAAAGGAGAAGCTAGTAAAGAAACAAGGTAATTACACTCTTCTTTTGTGTAGCTTAGTAATGAATAATGTAACAGATTTTGAGTAGTTTAAAATGTGTATGGTGAATGGTATTGAGTAGTAGCATAATGTGGAGGAAGATCAAGATGTTTAAAGTTTTAAAAGACATTTGAAAACTTGTCAAAACAAAATTGGGAATGGGAAGTTGTGTGCAGGAATTTAGTGAGTGTTTAATGTGTAGAATTGTGTTGGAGAGCTATGTATAGTGAAGATTGTTGAAAACAGGTGAGATGATGATAATGTGTGTGAAAATGATGTGGGGAGAGTGTAAAAATATAGGGGAGGCTATGGCGAAATTTGCTTAGGATTAGGACACTTAATGAACTAGGAATTAGGTGAAAAATATATGTTGAAACAAATTTTGAATGAGTAGTTTAATGGGTAGATTGAGAGAGGTAGTTAGTGTATGGTAATGCATTAGAAACTCTAGAAATGCCATTAGAAGAGGGAGATGATGATGGAGAGAGTTAGAGTAGAAATCTGTAGCAAATTGCAACTAGAGAAGAAACCATGTAAGTGTTGAATTGAAACTAGGGAAATTAAGTGTGTAAATTAGTATAGAAGTATGTAAAGAGTTGATGGATGAACTAGGGTGTATTAGGAGGTTTAATTAGTGTTAAAACATGTGGGAATAAGTGTAGGAACAATGGGGAAGTAATGGGTAAGAAGAGGGACTGAAAACATAAATAAAAATGCAAGTACTGGACTAGACCGACCTTGGGACCGGACTTGCAAGGTCGGTCGAGCCCAGATTTACAAAGGACGGAAAGCTTCTGGAATGGACCGACCTTGGGGACCGAACTTGTAAGGTCGGTCGGCCAGAAAAATTCCCGTCATAAAACCTTCAGGAATGGACCGACCTTAGGGACCGAACATGCAAGGTCGGTCGACTCCAGAATTTCGAAACCAAGACTCACTAGAATGGACCGACCTTGGGACCGGACTTGGCAAGGTCGGTCGGCCCTGTAATTTTCCAGCGTAGTACCTTACTGACTTCGACCGACCTTGGGTCCGACCCTGGGTAAGGTCGGTCGAGTCATACAAAAAAAAATTAAATTAAATAATAATAACATACATATATATATATGTACATATATCAATGTACCAATGTTAAGTAAGGAAGTAAACTTAAAGTAAATAAGAGTAAGTAAGTAATGTGTAAGTGTAAGAATGGAAAGGACTTAGTAAGTAAGAGATAGGAAACGTAATAGTGATCGAGTTGGGTAAATAATAGTTAGATTAATCACTCGATTGTATGTATATCATAGGATTTGATTTGTGAACACCGGAGGAACGTCAGATACAAGTACAACGGTGAACGGTATGAATTCCTCATGCCCCGTAGCTATCTTGGTTACTCTGATTTGTGTGTTGTGTGCTAATTGATCACCAAATAAGATAAATGCATGAATCGGAGTTATTATGCTTACTTGCGAAAATGTAGTGTTGTATGTTGTGAATATTGTCTTTAAACCATAGTTTGTATTATTCATGAAATGTATGGATGATAATGAATGTGTGTGTGATATATTGTAATGTGACCGAATGTGTTTGTGATTGGACTTCTAACTGATTCCTAACAAGCTAACCAATTTAACTTAAATTGGTAATTAAATTGGAATGAGTAGAAGTCCGATATAGTTTCGGCCACGCGTGAGGATGAGGAGACACAAGAGGTTGGATCCGATTCCTGACTCTTAAACTGGTCTGCGGCCCAAATCCCTTAAGTGGGTAGCATCCCGGATTGGTGAGTCAAGTAAATCCCGGTGGTGGGATGGTGTAATCCCCGGGCCGGAGGTCTTACCGACTTAACATGAGTATGAGTAAGTAAGTAAGAATGAGTAAGTAAGTAAATGTAAGTAAGTAAGTAAGGTAAGAGTATGGATGTGAAATGATTAAAAAGTAAATAGCATTCCGATTAACCCCGGTGTGTAATTTGGCTAACACGGTGAAGGTAAGTATGTGTGTGCTGTTATATTGCCATCTTGGATTGTGTAATGTATTGTATATGCATGTATGTTGGATGCAAAGCATGTATGTATGTTAAAAATGAACTGCATGCCTATTTGACCTTAATTAGTCGGCGTGCCCTAGCTAGCACGCGGTATATGTGGAGTTCATGCGCAGCTTTTGCTGAGCCCCTTGGGACGATGTTTTTACTACACGCAGGTACAAGAGAAGGATGAAGACTGTGAAGAGATTTAGTTTAATTTCTTTTGGTGTAATGAATGACTTATGACTGGTGTACTAAGTAGTACACGGCTGTAAGTTTTTGTTAGCCGGGGTACCATGGGGTACACCTTTTTGGATAATGAAAGGATGGAGCATTGGTATAGATGAGTAGTTGTTAAACTCATTATTTTTGGGTAGATTGGAAAAGGGAATGTAATTGAATACACTTTAAATACTCGGTGATCCTGGAATGTAAGTATGATACCTTTTATAATCAGTAAGAAATTGTAGTAGCTCGGTACACTTTGATCATCAGACTGTGACTGTAGGTAAGGTAAGCCTAGCTAGCCGTATGGGCGGCTAGCGGCGTTGTACCACCCACCGTAGTAAGTAGTAGTCTTCCGCTGCGAACTAATAGAATTAAGGGATGATTGGACGGTAAGCATAGGATTAACGGTAGGGGTGTTACACCGAATTTACTCTAGGATAAAATTAGGTGGCGACTCATAATAGGTTCCAGTGAGCTAGCTTAGGTTTTAATAATTATTGTTTTATGACATAGGTATTAATCTTAGGTTATAAGCGGACCTAAAACCCTATTAGATCCCAATCAACTTTAATTAACATAGGATAGGGGTTAAAATCGAGGCTCGCAGACTGGCGACTCTACTGGGGATGACTTCTTAGTATTAACCTGTTTAATTTTTAAGAAAGAGGGCTTAACTTGAAAAAATGTTTATTTATGGCTTTTATTACATTGTTTGTTTACCTTTATGCGCACTTTAAATCCCTGCACCTTTGCATCATATGAGAGCGAGGGTCCACACAAACCGATTTCACTTTGGGACCCGTTTGAGGGTCCCCTGTCAGGGACTCACACCTTTTAGGTGATGTGAATAAGTGGGGGAAAAGAGGAGGGTGTCGTCTAACCACACCCCCTTAATACTCGGGCTTTAGCCCCAAGCATTTTCCTGGTAGTGCCCTTACCTAGCCCATTGTTGATCAGTCAAAGACCCGACCGTAGACGCTGTAACACCCCAACTACAAACAACACATTTAACAACCCTTGCAGCGGAAATCATAACTCACAACATAACTTAACTTCTTGGTGTTACACGCCGTTAGCCACCTACGTGACTAACAAGGCTAACATACATACATCGTACCGGTCTGATGGACTAAACTCCCGAGCAACTACACAATACTCCCGTTCCATATCCAACAATTGTTATACACTTACATTACAACTGTACCGAGTATTCTCCAACTAACGCCGATACAATTTTGGTCTTACTACACCTACAATACTTACATAATTTACACGACTACCACGTACAGTCAACTACCCCGTCCTACTCTCGAACGGCTTCCAGTTCCTTGTACCTGAAAAGTATGGGAGCCCCCAAAGGGGGTCAGCACCTTTGCTGGTATGGTAATCCCGCAGCCCGCATGCTACCGGGCCACGCACAACTATTTGTCGTCTTAGCATGCGGCTGATTTATTTTAAACATGCACAAACTCATACACATATCATGCTTATAAGCAAACATCCATTAATATAATACATACACAAGGTTAGCACACTCAACATAACAACACACTTCACTTTATAACATACACAACTTAATTTTCACTCTTCTTAGAGTACATGAACTTCATTTAGGGAGTGCCGGGGTGATATAAGCCCGAGCACAACAACATACATTTTCTTTACTTGAGTGGCGGCCTCATATAGGACCGTACACAACATACACAATTTCCCCCTAGCTCCAATAGTGATGAGGTATGTAAGCCTTGGTTAAGCTTGTGGGTGGTTGTAATTCAAGGAGGAAGAACAACCGTAACATAACAAAGAGGGAGTCGAAGCGAACTTAGGTTTCAACACCCTACCAACATTGTACATAATTTCCCTCCTAGCCCGATGTGGAGGTCGGTAGGTAAGCTTTGGCTAAGCTAGTGGGAGGTCGAAATCCAATGAAGGAAAACAACCCTAACATAACAGGATGGGAGTTAATTCACATATATATATATTAACTCCCAAACAATACGCGCGACCGGGACAACCGGATTCCTCTCCATACATACATATACTTATTAGTTAAGGGTTCCCTTATGGAACTTATCACATACATACATCACATAGTGTTACTAACTCGGTTAGACACACAAGGGAATTCATATCCCATTTCGACAACACGGATAACAGTATTCAATAACAACAACATATTAAACAAGTCACATACATCACACTTTAACCACAACAGACACTAACGCACGGATAGCCGTAGTTAGAACGTTCCCATGGGTTGGGACGTTTATTCCGAATACCGATCTCTTATGTGAACCTAAAGTCGGTTAACTATTATTTAACACATAACTAAGGTTAAGCGGTATCGGAATTAATTACGCCACAATAATGAATTACTGTAAACTCATTTCATGCTTTATCTTGCAAGGTGGCAAACACACAGAAAAACACATTGGCATACAAGCCGGTGTAACCCGGTAGGACACAGGTTGCAAGAAAACCATACCTGTCACCGTGGGGAATTACTTTACCGGTGTTCTCACGTTCCTCGGTTCACACTTGTTCCTCATGTCATACTCTTGAACCACTATTTAACATGTCAAATGGTTCAATTAATATTAAGGTGTTACGGTAGGTACATAATTGCTACTCCCGTCCTTACCCCGTTATCCCGTTATTTCGGTTTAACTTTGTGTACTTAAACTCACAACTTTCTCAATCATTTCCAACACTTGTTTATACTTCCAATGGCCTTTAAAACTCACCAAACAAGGACTAATCAACATCTAAAACCATTACCATTCACTTCCCCACCATAATAACCCTTAAAAACACTCTCTGGACACTTTTTAACATGGTCCGGGTTTGTGTCCGGGGTTACAAACCCGGACCAACCCTGGAAAACACGTTCTGGACATTTTTCTATGTGGTCCGGGTTTGTGTCCGGGTTTACAAACCCGGACCACCCCCTGGGATGATCTTCTGTCGTGTTTTTGCTATGGTCCGGGTTTGCGTACCGATTTGCAAACCCGGACCAACCCTGGAACTGTCAAAATTTACAGTTTTTGATCAGTTTTCAACCCATAATTCACCTCTAATCATTTCCTAAACTTTCCACATGTTTTCTACATGTTTAAACACACTAAAACACTGACTAAACCTCCTTAAAACATGGTCCAAACTTTGCTCCAATTCTACAATTTCAATTCCACATTTTCTTCACTCACTGCACAAGTTGCACATCAGTGCACTCTCAAAACATTCTCATGACAACTCTTAGCCTTCTCCTTGCCATTTGACCATACCACATTCATTCCTAGCATATTCATCTCCATTTCCCAATCTCATTCATTGTTTCCCAAGTCTCACACCTTAGCTCCTTTCTAGCAAAATCCAAACTCTTAAGCATCATTCTTGCTACAGATTTTTGTCTAACTCCATTCCATTCTTCAATCAACACCTCAATGTGGTTTACCACCCAAACCAATTCCTAACAACACCTAATTAACACTTAAACTCTTCCAGCTCACATCACCATCTAAACTACTATATTTCTACCGAAATTTCGCCATGACCTCGTTACAACCCTTACATATCCCAAAACTCATTTCTTCACCTTATTCACCCTACAACTAGCCAAACCACATGGGTTCTACCAGCACACATAAAAATCCATCAATACTCATCAAATTCTCCAAATGCAACACAATACATAAATCATAAAGTGCATAGCCCTTAGGCTCTTAAATCAACATTAACTCACAAATGCATCAAGTACTAACACAACCCTTTCTCATCTCAAATATTCACACTCCACTACATGTTGGGGTTCATCATTTAATTTAACCCTTCCCAAAATTCTAGAACAATTACATAAACACCAAGGTAGTTTAATTACCTTAATTTCACAAGCTTTTCTTCCCATTTCTCCCCTTCTCTTCCTTGGTCATAATCGGCCAAGTTGGTCAACCACTTGCCAACCTCAAACATCAATATTCAAATGAGGAATTAGGCACTAAATATTACTCCTAGACTTATTAATTGAGCTAGGTTACAAGGAGGGGTGCTTAGAGCACAAAAGAAGAGATTACCTTGAAACCCTAGAATGACTTTTGGGTCATGAATCAAAGGAGGACTCCCAAAGCACAATTGGAGCCTTGTAGAATAACTCAAACAAGGAAAGAACAAGGAATAAGAATGGGACAAAATCGGTCATACCAAGAAATGAAGGAAAGGTGGGTTTTTCTTGGATATTTTTACCTTGAATGAAAGGGGAGCCTCCAAGCTTCAAGAATATGCAATTTTCTCTTCAAATGGGACATACCCATGGAGATGAACTTCCACCAATGGAGATTTTGAAAAGATAGAAATGAAGCCCTTGATGTGGGGATGAAGAGTATGTATTTATTTTGTTGTTTTGAGTTGGTTTAGTGGTAGCACAAGGAGGAGAAAGATGAGGCTTGGTGGGGGCTTTGAAATCGCCCTGGGAGCAGCAAGGAACAGAGAGAGAGAGGTCTGGAGGAAGAAGAGAAAAAAACGTGAGAAGAGAGGAATGGAAGAGAGAGAAGATAGAAAAGGTGATTTGTACCTTTTTGTTGCTTTTTGAATAAAGTAACTTAAATGTGTGTGTGAGGGGGATGAAAAAAAACGTGTACACACTTAGAGGAAGAGAGTTCAGATTTTTATTTTACAAGGGAGGGGAACATTTTGTCTCTTATTACAATTTACACCCATAAGTCCCCGTTTTTACACTATTCACTAAATCCGGGCCCGTTTTCCGGATTTTTCTCGTTTCTTAAATTTAATGAGTTATTCTTAACTCCCATTAATGTTTAATTATATTTGTATGATCAACTACAACAATTTTTACGGGGTCATTGACTGTTTAAAGTCACGTTTTCGGGTTTTCTTCCTCGAAAAACGCTTTTAAGGCCTCCGTTAGCGTTTTACGCAGGTTTGAATCCGTTTTCTTCCGGAATTTCCCACATGTTATTAATGTGTAATTAAGTTAAAAATACATTTATCACTCTAACGAAGGTATCATCCTCCTAAAATAATTAAATACGCGGTTTCAACGTTTTTTGACTTTTACGCATTTTCTTATTCTTTTTTTGGTTTTTATTTCTTTCACCAATAATCTTAAGGACTTAATTAGCCTTAGAAAAATTATAATTACATAGTTAATTAACATTTAGGTTTGGGGTATTTCAATCTAACCCCCCTTAAAAGAACTTCGTCCTCAAAGTTTACACTTCTCACACATCATTGGTTAGAATACGTGGATTACTTGCAACATACAACTTCCATAACAACATACTTACATCACAACCCTCGGACTTAACGGTCCGGGTACATATACAACATTTACATACATAACACCCTTAGACTCTTAGAGTCTGGGTAACATAACAACATTTAGACTCTTAGGTCTGGGTAACATAACAACATTTAGACACATGGTCTAGGGAACATACACACTTTCGGAATTCAATCACATTAGGACTCAAGGTCCAAAATAATAATATACTACACATACCACACAACATGTCATAGCATGTATACAACCAGAAATTCCTTTTCCATCTCTTCATGGGTTCGAGACCCATGTGAGTACATATACACTGTGATCCCGCAGAAACCGTCGCGATGGACATCTGGTCCCCGTTCCTTTGGGAGATCAAACAATTGCACACCTCTTTAAAATTACTTCTCATGTCACCGGTCCGAAGAACAAAGGCTCGTACGTCCTCAGCTCGTGAGGCAAGTAGTAGGAAAATACCCTCTATGAGGTTAAGTATAATGAAATCCTTTATTAGGAAGGATACAAGTTGAAAATCCTCTACGAGGTCACATAAAGGTAGTCCTTCCTTTGAAATAACCACTAAGGATCTTAAAAATATTTTTGAAATCTTGAAAATACCAATTGAAAATTTTGAAACCCCAATTTAAAATTCCTTTGAAAAACTCAATACAACTCCAAGTTCCCATTTATTGCTAACCGCTATCTTTGTCTTGATGTGATTATTTATGACCACTTATAGGGTTTCGAGAATCACCCAAACCCTGATGTGATCATCATCAGTGTTGAACTATCTCTCCACCCCAATTCGTCTGTCGGCTTCCCTTGATCTCATGATAATCAAGTTTCACACCTCCCACTTTCAATTTCAAACAACAGCTAATTCAAACATGTACCATTTCTATCTTTAATCCTTCTAGTCATAATCATACATCTCCAAGGGATAGAACTCCGTCTATCAGTTATCTCCATTTACTTAAATCCAGTTAACTAGGGAATTTTCATTCTACTAGGTTCATATCGGCTTCATACCCATCATAAATCACAACGCGTATATACATATATCCATATATATTTTTATCAAAATATAATACACAATATTACGTTTGGTAACATATGAACATATACTGTCGGGTTTAATTCCCCAGGAGTTTTCTACCCCCTTACACTTACTTCACCTACATCCGTTACACAATAAACATACTATCACAATGGTATTCGCATCTTCAGTGCGCAATTACCATAATTAACCATGAAGAATGCTATGTTTAGTAACACACACACCAATCATCAGAACAATCATTTTGTGCTATGCACAACATAATTCACGTACACTTGTACGATAATAGACACTAAGTGGTCGGCTCTACCCCCCCTTAAAGGGATTACGCCAACGTAATCAACACTTAATCACTGGTTTTATAACGGTCTACCGTCGTGAAGTGTTTTATCTCCACGCGGTTTATTACACCATGTGTTCTGGTTTGAGGATCTAGCCATATTGGCGGTTTAGTCCATAACCAAGAATGCTCACTAGAGTTTATTTTAACTCTTACTAGTTTTGATTCTGCTGGCCTTGAGGCTTTTTGGCATCATTAGTTTGCCATTCACTCATGTTCACTACACACATTTAACACTTGAGTTGCTGGCTCGCTACTTTCCGCTGCGTAACTCTAATAACTTTAGAGCTTAATTTGCCCTTTACATTATCCTTACTGTATTGTACATTCCTGATTATCACCTTTATCTTGGTAATAACGGTTTCTCAACCGACGCGTGGTATTTCTTACCGTGAGCGAATTCGGTGAGTTACAAACTTTCTATTCATTTCCACGATAATCTATTGTATTCTACAATGATTTACTTGGTTTCTTCCGACTTACTGTCAGTTAAGTTTGAGCTACTACCTTTTGTGTAGTACTCTGTCGGTTATTTCCAACACTTGAGGTATGTTCCATACCGATATTCAACAATCGTGCTACTGTAGTCACTTATGTCAACCAAGTACCCTTTGATTGGTACCACCGTGCTTCTCTTATGCATCGGTTTTATCACACCATAATTCTTGTCCTTCAATCACATTTAACATTTCCCAAACTTCCTAGCTATCACACTCGATCATTACCGCGCAAGCGCAATACCAAAACACTCAGTCCTACAGAATGCAGAGGCGTAAACTCTTGACAGTAAATCTCTTATGCGATAGCAATAGGAATTCACACTGTTTTCCTTATCACATAGAATCAACTACTGGCTTATTGCCCAGTCTGTTTATCATCACTTGTATGTCCATCGAGTTTCACTCACAACTGGTCTTATTTCCCCATTACTATTTAACAATACTTATGCAACGGTCGCTTACTGCGCACCGTGCGGTTACTCATCGTATAACATTAGCTTACACTGCATTCGCTATTATCTTAGCTTCCGCCATTACACTGTGTTTCTGCACTTGTTGGGATGATTGCTGAATACTCTATTCTTCTAGTCTCTACGCTCCGTGAGCGTTGTTCATTACACATTTTGGCATCCCACACCTATGGTGGTTGCTATTGACTTATCCCTCTTTCAGTCCCCACAACTGGTGCAACTCTTTTCGTAGCAACAACATGGCCAACTCTTAACACATTCCCTGAACTTAGTTCGCATAACTACCACTGTTGCGGTCTCACATATCATGAGGTATCCCCACTCTTGAAGCAGTGGTTCGTTATCCGTTTTACTTACTTATATAACATAACTTTTCGAAATCAATAACATTTTCTTAACACATCTACTTAGGGCTTATAAGCCTTATTGCCTCGAGCTCTGCTCATTGTAGGCTGTTCACACACATTTACTTCTCCGTACATATTACACGGTTTATAGATTGTATTGGGCTCCGTGACAAGGTCATTGTTCCTTTCATGGCGTGCCCCTTCCAGGATGTCAGACTTCGTCCTGACGACTTATGTGTAACTGGGTGTTAGTTTCAGCCTTTGCGTTTCCGTCACGTATCTTGTTCAACCATTGTTGACCCAAACACCCTTTTAAGGATAACTCCTGGGTGTTATTAGGTTATGCCATTACATCTGGCTTGTACTTATGAGTATGTTTGATTAACTACATCGCCTTGCGTTCTTGGCCGGGTTAGATATCCTCTTCAGTGAGTTTGATATCTCCTGTTAGTTTAAGTGATCATTCCGGGAGTCTCGTCCCGATCGTTGCACATTGACGTGTTCATAGTAGGCATCTGTCTCGCCATATTTAGGCTCGGTACTTATTCCAGCTATTGTGTTCATCCATCCAGATCCTTGAGACATATGCTATGTCTTTACTTACTAACCAGTGCACTTCGCACTAGTTCACCTTTAAACATTTCCTTAAAATAAACTTACTAATTCCTTTAGTCTTCTTAACTTAATTGGGTTCCTTCACTTCAACCATTCGATGGTACTTCATTGCTCTTGCTTGACTTTTACTTCGGACCGTAGTATGGAGTCGACTACTTCCCGTGTTCCAGACTCCACTCGTATACATACGTGGGGTATCCTACTGATACATTGCTACTTACCCGACTAACCTATAAGAAGGTCTGTCAGGCCCACAAGCTCCTACCGGAGTGCGGTCATCCCACATTTCAGTTGGTACACTCGTAGTGTTCGTCACACGCCTAGGTGAAGTATTCTGTTGTCAACTCCTCTTATATTATCCTATGATAATATGCATTCCATGCTTCCCGAACTTAATCAAGGGAAGTGTATCCACTGTTGTATTATTATGAACTCACTCCATTCCCTCGGGTGGTTACCCTTGGGTTTACTGGTTTCCATTTGGTTTTAAAGTAACTGGGTAAAACTTACCTACCATGTGGCACTGAGGCCCGTGTAGGTCTTCTGGTTTTTTAAAGAAAAAAGAATTGAAATAGATGGGTTTGAAAGAAAATTTGGTTTTGAAAAGAGTTCGAAAATGATTTTGGTTGAAAGAAATTTTTTCGTGGTTTTACAACGTTTCCTTGCCTTAGCCAAGTCTAGCTTCTTGCTGACTGGTATATTTCCAAGTACAGAGGTCAGGCTATTAAGCCCTTCCACGGTTATGATGATCTCACACTTAACTTCATGGTACTTTACTAAGTACTTTATAGTTGCTAATTTTGCCGCCAGCCTTGTTGTAGCAGCACTTGCCTTGGCAAGTGCGCCATGCTGACTGGCTACTGGTTCAATACACATCGGTTGCGGTACTGCTTTGACCCGCTCTAACATCCGTGGCCTTGCTGGCCCTTGCTTGATCTTACGTCTTAACAACAATTCCTTGGGTAGTTCTCTCTGTCTTCACCTGATAACCATTAACTAGGGTGTTTCCCATTCTGGGAGACCCCTTTTTACTTAGTATCGTATCCTCCTCGTACGTCGTAGTTCTTTGCTCGGTTGGTGTACCGTTGGTGTGTTAGTCAACATTGTAGTCCCGTAGACACTCGTCTCGGGTTCTACTACTCACTTCTCCACTTTGCACGGTTAGTGCTTGCACGCTGGTTATCCTCGACTGCTTCGCATGTCGACCCAGGGTGCTGGAAATTCCATTCTCTTATGCATAAGATTCTTCACTTTCGCTACTTCATACGGCAGACATTGTTAAAATGGAGACCGTCTTCGGGATTCACTCCTTTCGAGGTCTACCGCATGACAGGTTCTCCGTACTTATAAGGACATTAATACAGCCAGATCGGGTATTCCCGAGTAGAGAGGACTTCCATCTCTCTGGCGTTCTTTCCCAAGTTATAAATAGGGTTTGTGGAGGGCGGGATGGATACTGTAGGTATCCAGTACACACTGGTGTTCCCTAACTAGCGTACTTCTCACGCTATCACTCAACCCTTAACCCAGAGTACTAAACTCTTAACTCGGTACTTCCTAAGCTCGGTATTTTAGTCATCAGAGTGATACTTCGCTCTGATACCACTTTTTGTAACACCCCAACTACAAAAAACACATTTAACAACCCTTGCAGCGGAAATCATAACTCACAACATAACTTAACTCCTTGGTGTTACACGCCGTTAGCCACCTACGTAACTAACAAGGCTAACATACATACATCGTACCGGTCTGATGGACTAAACTCCCGAGCAACTACACAATACTCCCGTTCCATATCCAACAATTGTTATACACTTACATTACAACTGTACCGAGTATTCTCCAACTAACGCCGATACAATTTCGGTCTTACTACACCTACAATACTTACATAATTTACACGACTACCACGTACAGTCAACTACCCCGTCCTACTCTCGAACGGCTTCCAGTTCCTTATACCTGAAAAGTATGGGAGCCCCCAAAGGGGGTCAGCACCTTTGCTGGTATGGTAATCCCGCAGCCCGCATGCTACCGGGCCACGCACAACTATTTGTCGTCTTAGCATGCGGTTGATTTATTTCAAACATGCACAAACTCACACACATATCATGCTTATAAGCAAACATCCATTAATAGAATACATACACAAGGTTAGCACACTCAACATAACAACACACTTCACTTTATAACATACACAACTTAATTTCACTCTTCTTAGAGTACATGAACTTCATTTAGGGAGTGCCGGGGTGATATAAGCCCGAGCACAACAACATACATTTTCTTTACTTGAGTGGCGGCCTCATATAGGACCGTACACAACATACACAATTTCCCCCTAGCTCCAATAGTGATGAGGTAGGTAAGCCTTGGTTAAGCTTGTGGGTGGTTGTAATTCAAGGAGGAAGAACAACCGTAACATAACAAAGAGGGAGTCGAAGCGAACTTAGGCTTCAACACCCTACCAACATTGTACATAATTTCCCTCCTAGCCCGATGTGGAGGTCGGGTAGGTAAGCTTTGGCTAAGCTAGTGGGAGGTCGAAATCCAATGAAGGAAAACAACCCTAACATAACAGGATGGGAGTTAATTCACATATATATATATATAACTCCCAAACAATACGCGCGACCGGGACAACCGGATTCCTCTCCATACATACATATACTTATTAGTTAAGGGTTCCCTTATGGAACTTATCACATACATACATCACATAGTGTTACTAACTCGGTTAGACACACAAGGGAATTCATATCCCATTTCGACAACACGGATAACAGTATTCAATAACAACAACATATTAAACAAGTCACATACATCACACTTTAACCACAACACACTAACGCACGGATAGCCGTAGTTAGAACGTTCCCATGGGTTGGGACGTTTATTCCGAATACCGATCTCTTATGTGAACCTAAAGTCGGTTAACTATTATTTAACACATAACTAAGGTTAAGCGGTATCGGAATTAATTACGCCACAATAATGAATTACTGTAAACTCATTTCATGCTTTATCTTGCAAGGTGGCAAACACACAGAAAAACACATTGGCATACAAGCCGGTGTAATCCGGTAGGACACAGGTTGCAAGAAAACCATACCTGTCACCGTGGGGAATTACTTTACCGGTGTTCTCACGTTCCTCGGTTCACACTTGTTCCTCATGTCATACTCTTGAACCACTATTTAACATGTCAAATGGTTCAATTAATATTAAGGTGTTACGGTAGGTACATAATTGCTACTCCCGTCCTTACCCCGTTATCCCGTTATTTCGGTTTAACTTTGTGTACTTAAACTCACAACTTTCTCAATCATTTCCAACACTTGTTTATACTTCCAATGGCCTTTAAAACTCACCAAACAATGACTAATCAACATCTAAAACCATTACCATTCACTTCCCCACCATAATAACCCTTAAAAACACTCTCTGGACACTTTAAATACTCGGTGATCCAGGAATGTAAGTATGATACCTTTTATAATCAGTAAGAAATTGTAGTAGCTCGGTACACTTTGATCATCAGACCGTGACTGTAGGTAAGGTAAGCCTAGCTAGCCGCACTAGTAGAAAAAAGGCCTATTTCGGCGGTTCCAATGGGCCTATTTCGGCGGTTGTGAACCGCCGAAATGAGCACCGCCGAAATAGGTGTGATCACCTATTTCGGCGGTTGTAAACCGCCAAACTAGATATACCTATCTCGGCGGTTCTTAGAGAACAACCACCGAGATAGGCCCCTGGGATTGACCGTGTGTGAGATTGACCATGAGTCTATCTCGGCGGTTCTTAGAGAACAACCGCCGAGATAGACCCATGGTCAATCTCACACACGGTCAATCCCAGGGGCCTATCTCGGCGGTTGTTCTCTAAGAACCGCCGAGATAGGTATATTTTTTTTTTTTTTTCCATCCCAGCTTATATATATATATTCACCACATTTGATTCAATCATACCTGTAATAATGCTTCATCCATACAGGGAGCTCCAGCACACATTTAAAAAGTTATAAAAGCTCCTAATTAATACCAACGACGCACCACAATTTGAGAGTTAACAAAACCAATGCAATTACACTTACTTTCACACTTTCAATACAAATAAAAAACACCATTACAATTCAAATCTACCATTACACCATCCACAAGTGTACAGAGTTATATTTACATACTCGAAAAAGTTAGCAAAACATCTTCATGATCATCAATTCATTAAACTTGTGCAGACGAACTCCGACCATTCCTCAAGCATCTCAACAATTTGAGCATCATCATACTGACCATCTTTGAACACTTGTTCGTAAGCCTTGAAAAAAATGAACATTAATCTAAAACGTACAAGTCTAACAACATGTAAAGAGCATAACTGAAACTTTCAAAGAATGTTACCATGTCTAACGAGTGCTCTGGTAAAAGGTTCGCCGCTCCTACTATGTCACTCATGAATCTCATGACATAGTATCCACATTCTGACCCCCCAGGCTGCATCGGACACTATACAAACACACATATTGACAGTTAAAACAAGTTTAAACATTATCACACAAATTTATCAATTAATAGAGTACCTTGACAGTGTTCCAAGGGATGTTATTCTTCATTGTTATACCCTGGAGTCTTAATGCAGCTTTCATGGAACTATATACATCAGCAATATATATAGTTTTAAGCATCAGTAGCAAATTATGAAACAGTTAATGTTATGTAAAATAATTGTTGTTTACGATAACAAAATAATTACCCCAGTATTGCGGTGGCGATCTTCGGTCTCTTGGCACCCGCACCAAGTGAGTCAAATTGCAAGATTCGTGGGTGCTTCCCCATCACCAGCACAAGCAATGACCAATGTCGACTGTCCACAAATTACACAATGTGTTGAAATCATTAAGCAACTAACACAAACTATATGTTTTAGATAATACTAATAGAAATAGTCAAATATCATACCCTGAATGATATGGCAGCATAATAAATGACTTTTTCGAACATTCAGAGAGGGCATTCGTCATATATTGCATAAGGCCTTGCGGATCACTTGTCATCTGGACTTCATTGCACATAGCAGGACACAGGAATCCAAATCTTTGATCTTGATAGACATTGATCGCCTTATCATGCACCCACCTATGAGGCAATATCATTAGTCATTAACTTTATATTCAAACATCTAATTCATCACCAATTAATGAATTCAAAAATAAAAGGTAGAAGTCACTCACATGGCGGCCGACTTGATAATCGACACATTCAACCAATCCCTCCTGAAGCACTCCTCGAAGTCGGACATATACATCTCAAATCGATGTATATCTTCTCCTTGAACTATATAGTGAAATATCCGCTCGGGATCTTCCACAATGAGGGAATCACTATCCGGTGGTAGCACCAACAACGAGGAATGCAGAATCTGCATATTGGTCGACAAGCCGGCCAATATTCTCTTCTCCACCAAAGCAGGTCTAAGCACAAAATTTGTGGATGCCTTTGATTGCACAGGTGTGGCAATTCTTTTTCCTTTGCCCTTATCAGTCTTCGGTGGGGTCATATCCTATGATATTAGTCTAATTAAGTATATGGATGCAAGGTGGTACACCAATAGTTTTATAGCAACGGTTAAGAGTAATACCTGCCCAGGGAGTCTGACCAATCGTGCAGGCCACTGCACTGTCGCAGTTTGTGCAGAACGCACGGTAGGTCTTTGTGGGACCGGCACCGGTAAACCGACGTCAGCATGCTCTGCAACAAATTCGTCTACAAGCACTCGTGCATGGTAATGTCGGAGTGGTTCACCGTGCACAATATCACTTGGACGAGAGGGGAAAAGTTTTCCCCATGCAACCATGACCTCTTGTACTCCAATTTGTAAAAACAGATGGCACTCAGTGGGTGCCTGAGTGTTATGTGGAACTTGTTTAGATAAAAATTGAGAATTCTTCTATGATGATATTAGTGATCAAGTTAAAAATCATAATCGTCATGTACTCAATTGAAATGTAAGTCTAACCTGTAGAGATGCATAGGGAAACGGATCAGCCGAGTGGACACTACTTCTCACTACCGGTGCATTCTGCTGCTGAATGGGTGACTGATCAACTGGTGGTCGAGAAACCTCTTGGCTTTCATGCTGCTGTGGCTGAATCCTTGATATAGCCTGAGCGATCCTCTCGTCGACGTTCTGAGTAATCCTCTGCTCCATCTCAGCCATCGCTCTCAGGTGCTCCTCGTAGCTAATCGACTGTCCCCGGCTGATTCTGGACCCGGGTGCGCCAAATGCCTGGCGGATACCAACGTGCCCACCAAACCCAATGGCACGACCTGGATGATCCTTCTTACCAAGAGCGCGTGTAAGAGGATCATCATTCCTCTGTGAGGTCCAGGTGCCCTGGGTGAGCTGAGAGCTTAATTCACCCTAATATAACACACAAATACAGTTATTAGTTTAACATAAGTTCATATACAAAGGAAATGAACAGTTTGACTGAAAATGAAATGATATCACTTACCATTTGAGCAATAACTGCTCTCGTGGCTTCATCATATTGAGGATTTTCGGGAGTAGAGTTCTTCGGAATGTGGCTTAACTCCCACACTTTCATTCTTCTGCCACTGGCATCCAATGAGCCATCCGTGGGCAGATATCCCTTTTGCTCCCATTCTGGTACCCTTTGAGCAATACTTTTTCCACCTAAGTGGTGAGGGTACAGATTCTTCTTAGCATTTGCTTGTTGTTTCGCACGGAGAGCCTGCATAAATTAATGGGATCATGTTAAGTGAAATTGAACACAAAAAAACATAAGAAATTAAGATTAATTTATGTATGTATGACAATAAAGTGCACCTGGAACTCAGGTGTGTGACGCCTCTCAACAAATTGTAGCCATTGCTCTTCTGTTATGCCCTCGTAAACCTCCCATGGTGGTCTCACACCGTCTCCACCATGATCTGGCTCATCTGGATCTTCTGGAGTAGGCATCTTGTAGATGTACTTGTCAGCCAACTTATTCTTGTGGTCCCGGAACTGTTTCGACATCGCTGATAGCACATCGTTTTTAAGTGCGGGATCCACGGAGAAACGAGACTACGTACATGATCATTCAGTTAGTAAAGTAAACATAAATGTTCTATTATTTCACAAAAGATCATAGTAATAATGTAGAGATTTACCTGAAGACGCTGAAACATAGTATCCTTCAATGATTGAGGCACTTGCTTCCAGGTGTGGTTTATGTCGCAATATGACTTCACCAAATGGCTACCGTAAGCGGTGAAGTCATTCTTCCAATTTCCATGGGGCTGGTTGAATTGATTGAAGTCGACCGGTTTTGTAGGAGGGCCCTTGTTAGCCTTCAGCCCACGTGTTGCACCTCTTTTCTTCTGCTTCTTCGCCTCTGGTGGCACAACCGACTCCTCTTCGGTCTGCTGTGAAGGGCCAGCCTCAGTCTCGTGTACTGCTACCTGGTCCTTCTTCTTCTTTCCTCCTCTCGTGACCCGCTTACTTGGTCTATTCGGCTGTGGCTCAGGTTCTCCAGTCGAGATAAGCCGTCCAATGGGGTCATCTATAGGGTGATCATCCACTGCAAAAAAAAATCATAAAGCATTTTCATCAGTTAAACTCATAACATAAATACTATGATGCATAACAATAACAGTTAAGATGATATTACAGTCTACATTCTACTAACAACATTACCTGACACGTACAAAAACATAAATCATTTCATATTTTCTACCCAAACACCCTCATCATGGTCTGATCGTGCGTAGAGCAAATCGTTTTCAGTATCATCAATCGAATCCGGTAATCCAGTAGGAAACAAGGATGTTTCCTCTACAGTCCCATTTTCATCGTTATCCTCATTTTCATTTTCCATTACAACCGGCCTTCTTCCTGGAAGAACAACAGACCATCTGCAGTCTTTCGGATCCTCAACATACCACACTTGCTCGCAATCCTTTCCCAGAACAAATTGATCATCATTATAACCGTGTAACCGTGAAAGATCAACCATGGTAAGCCCTCCATCATTTTGGTACCCGCGTCGGTTGTCCACCCACTTGCACCGGAACAACAGAAAGGAATCAATGTCATAGTCTAGTTCCCAGATGTCCTCGATGACACCATAATACCAATTACTAACTGGTTGAGATCGGTTGTTACCGCTGTGGTACTCAGTGGCAGCAGCTTCAATTTTTACCCCACTATTCTGGTTTATCGATTTGGCATCTTGGCGTGCAGTGTAGTATGTATACCCACTAATATCATACCCCTCAAAAGATGTAATATTAGTTTCAGGTCCGATTGCCAAACATCTGATCTCTTCGCTTACAGCTTCTGGATCTGATGATGCTAATGTCAACACATGATCTTTGAACCATTGGATAAAAACTCGGTTTTGTTCTTTTGTCAGCCAAATGTGGTTTTTCAAAGGATTTTGATGCCTTAACTCAACCATATGGGTTTCCAAATAAGGTTCAACAACCTCAAGATGTTGTAAGACAAACAAATGTGCTTGATGAATAAGTAGACGCGAAACTTGCACGATCTTTCTACCAATAACACCTTTACCCTTAAACCTGCCATAGTGTCGTGGTTTTGGGATACCAATAGACTCTGCCTCACTCAAATAATCGGTCACAAACTCCGTGACTTCCTCAGTCACTGTTGCTTCAACAATGCTCCCCTCTGGTCGATACCTATTCTTCATTCTACTTTTCAGAATACCCATGTACCGTTCAAAAGGGTACATGTACCGTAAGTATACCGGACCGCAGAACTGTATCTCTCGAACGATGTGCACAATTAGATGTACCATTATATCAAAGAAAGATGGTGGGAAATACATCTCAAGTTGACATAAAGTGATAACAATTTCACGTTGTAGATCATCTAGAGAGGTTACGTCAATTGCCTTGGAGCACACAGCGTTGAAAAAGAAACATAACCGAGTTAAAGCATTTCTGACATCAGATGGCAATATCCCTCGAATTGCGACCGGAAGAAGATGTAACATCAGTACATGATAATCGTGAGATTTCATGCCTAAAAGTTTTAAATCCTTCATCGATACAATGTTCTTCCAGTTTGAAGAGTATCCAGACGGTACTTTTACCGAGTACAGACATTTGCAGAAACTAATCTTTTCAGCCTTTGAGAGCGTGTAGCATGCAGGAGGTAGGTAGATTCGTTTCCCATTCTCTTGTGGGTGTAACTCCTTTCGTATACCCATGGTTTGCATGTCCTTTCTGATTTTCAATCCGTCTTTTGTTTTGCCGGGTATATTGAGTAAAGTCCCACTCACTGCCTCACCAACGTTCTTCACAATGTGCATGATGTCTAAGCAGTGCCTCACAGAAAGATGACGCCAATAAGGTAGTTCCCAAAAGATAGAACACTTTTTCCAAATGTTTTTCGTCGGTTTTGATGTGTTTCCAAATACATTTACAATGTCCTTAACCTTTTCGTACACTTCCTCAGAGGTCAGAGGTAGACGGGCCACACGAGTTTCGGCTTGACCATTGAACAACTTTCTCTTCGTTACTCGATAAGGGTGATCTTCGGGGAGAAGACGTCGATGACACATATAAACATTCTTCCCACAATGTTTTAAACGGTCCGAACAAGTGTCTTCCTCGCATATGGGACATGCAAATGTTCCTTTAACCGTGTAACCGGACAAGTTCCCATACGCAGGGAAGTCATTGACGGTACAGAACAACAAAGCCTTGAGCGTGAAATTCTCTCTTGCATAAGCATCATATACCACGGTCCCCTCATTCCACAATAGCTTCAGATCGTCGATCAGAGGGGCAAGGTACACATCAATGCTATTACCTGGCTGCTTGGGACCAGATATCAGGAGCGATAACATGATGTACTTTCGTTTCATACACAACCATGAGGGCAAATTGTAGATCACTAGCAGAACAGGCCATGTACTGTGTTGACTACTCAATGTGCCGTACGGGTTCATTCCATCAGTACATAACCCAAGCCTCAGATTCCTATCTTCATGTCCGAAATGTTCTTTGAACCGTCTATTGATGTTTCTCCACTGAGGCCCATCTGCTGGATGTCTTAGTTTCTCATCACTCTTTCTACCCTCCGCATGCCATCGTAAGTTCTTTGCATCTTTCGGATTCGCAAACAACCGTTTGAATCTGGGTATAATCGGCAAATACCAAACAAGTTTTGCTGGAGGGCTTTTTTTCTGAACGGAGGAGTACTCACCATCTTTATGCTTATACCGGGACAACGAACATTTGGGCAATTGTCCAGATGTTCGTATTCACCCCTGTACAACACACAGTTGTTTGGACACGCGTGAATTTTTTTGTACTCTACTCCCATTGGACACACCCATTTCTTTGCCTCATACGTGGTCGTAGGGAGACCGTTCTCATCCGGTAGCATATCATGAATCAGCTCGAGGAATGCCGTGAAACCTTTGTCACTCAATCCATATCTTCCCTTCAGGTTGAACAAATTCAATATAGCTGTCAATTTCGTGTACTTAGTGCAAGTAGGATACAACGCCGTTTTGGATGCGTCCAACAACCTTTGATACTCATCCGGCCGGTCGACAAAGTTATCCTCAACGTTACCAAGCATCTCGTCAATTTGTTCATCATGATAAGTCGACTCACTGTCAACATTGACTCCGGAAGCGCTTGGGAGTTCTGACTCGTTAGTAGTATCGAATGTCTGCTCGGTTCTTGAGTTACACCGATCGTGACTGTAGGAAGATGAAGCATTATCTTCAACACGTTCTCCATGAAAAATCCATTTTGTATAATGTGGCATGAAACCACGGGTCTTCACATGGAGTTGTACGAGGTTGATGCTTGAATAATGTCTAACCACACCACAATCAACACAAGGACATGGAATTTTTTCCGCCTTTGTCCTGTCCTTGTGTTGCACTGCAGCTTTGCAAAACTCTTTCAGCATTTTGTCAAAATGTTCGCCTCTATCACCATACATCCAGTCACGCTCCATACTACATGTGCAACATATCACAGGTGTGAGTTAGATCCTTTGTAGAATATGGCCTATATTAAGTTGCACATGTTTATTTCCTAATGGAGCATGACTGGGATGATTGACAATTAGTCTAGCCTAACTCTAAGGTTGCAAACACAAAATAAACTACCATTTTAAATTTAAGAAATTGTTGCACTTCTACAAAAAATTTGGCATGACCTTTGCATAATTGTACACATCCCGTGCTTATTATTCAGCACTCACCAAAGTCATCACAACCACAAACATTCCAACAATGGCAGCAACCAACAATTAAAATAAATCAATTCTTTACTAGCTAACTGAAAACCAATTGCAAATTCAGATCATCAAATCAACGCTTTCAATTCTCCACTGTATAAGTTCAAACCGGTTTACAGATTAACAAAGATTCGAGAGTTAGAATACGTACTTGTTTTTTAAGGATTTATGGACAGGGGAGACTGGTGCCTGAGAGGTAGGCTTCTGTGCGAGAGATGCAGCAATACCACTTCTGATATGTCTCTGCAACGGAGCAACAAAAAATAAATTAAAAAAGAAATGTATCAACAAATAGGGAATGAAGCTAAATTATGTACTAGCACTTATATTTAAATACATAATTGCATTTATTAAACAAAAAATAAGGTTTAGTTACTTACTTGTGCACAGAGGAGGAAAGAGGAAAAGTAATGGAAGAAGGCGGGAAACAAGAGAGGTGATTCACGGACCTGATAAAAAAAATTAGATATTGTTAGACATATACACATACATCAAACAATATTAATTACGAAGAGATTTTAAAAAAAAACGGCATGACTTTTGCATAATTTTACCTATCCCATGCTTATTATTAAGCATTCACCAACCATTCATCAACACAAATTTCCATCACAAATCAAACTAATACAAACTTTATCCATCAAACCAAATTTTAATAATTTGTGGAAATCAAATACAAAGTAAAATAAAGACACAACTACGCCTATTATTAAGCATTCACCAATTATTCAACAACACAAATTTCAATCATAAACCAAACTAATATATACCAAATTCATTCATCAAACGAAATTCCAATAATTTGTGGAAATCAAATACAAAGTACAAAAGAGAAAAATGATACGTTAGATTATATTACCGGTTCGAAAATGAATTGCTCTCCGCTCCGCTTTCAATCTACCATCAAATGGTAAAGAAGCTCCTTAAGTATTTATCTGTAGAGACACAAAAGAGAAAAATGATAAGTTAGATTATATTACAGTGAGTGAAGAGAATGAAGAGTTAAATTAAAAAAAATACCGGTTCATAAATGAATTGTTTTCAGCCCCTCTTCTCAATCGGGCGTGCGAGACTTGTGTAGCAACACCAATCTCTACAGAGGCAACGCATAAAGATTGAACAACATTCAGATCAATTAGAATAATTTTATATTAAACTTAACGACTATACAATACTCATATATATATATATATATATTATATAAATACATTCTCACACCTCTACTTCAAACCGCTACTAAAACGGCTAATACCTCACCTACTACAATATTTTTCTACTATGACTGCTTGTTCACGCTCTTATTCAATTATACACTACGAAACGTTCTACTCTTATTCAATTATACACTACGAAACGTTCTACTCTTGTTCATTACCTCTCGCCCAAAAAAATAATAAGAAAAAAATAGGCCTATTTATAAATTCAAATTCACCAGCTACATTTTGCACTGGGTCTGGATTTTCTCTGCCGTAGCCAAATAATTAACTTGGATTGGCTATTCTAATTTTAAGAAAGCATTGTACATTGAGCAGGGTCACGTTTAGTCCTATAATTAATCGTCTTTAAACTAAATTAGATTTGCTTTTAATTTTAATAAAAAGCAGAGGAGTAGCAATCTGAAGAAAGGAAGTTTGGAAAACCAAATCGAATACTTTTACTTTTCTTCTTCTATCTTACAAAAATAGACGAAAAATCTATTTTATGTCATTGGTCTATTTAACGTTCTTACAATTTTGATAGTAGAATATAGTCTAGTACAATCGAGTGATAGTTTATAAAGATTCTGTGTATAGTTTGATAATTTTTTATTTGGTCTGGATAAACATCTATGTACTTAATCTACTATCAAAAACCTTTTATGTTTTAATAGAGTAGTACTAGGTGTAATAATGTCTACCAATCCAACATGAAATCTTTATTAGATCTCGTAAAATGTTTATTAAACTTTATAATAATACCTAGTAACACTCTATGATCTAAATCTCAAAAGTTGGTCAACACATGTTGATGATGGATTTTGTTTTATAGGGCATATTATATGAAGAAATTTGGTTCACTTTTTGCCTTTCATATATAAACGAAAAAACCAAAGGATGAAATATACTATGACACAACCAGACATCATACTACACGCGACACATCTATAATCATTACTCGTTGCTAATTTAATATCATGTTTTCATTGCACTGTACATATACATTTCATAACACTTTCTCTAATTCTCCACACACGCAATACTTTTAAATATATAAGAAACAAACTACTCATACTTAATGCTCATCTTAATTAACAACATATCTTTTACTCGCAATCACTATAATTATATTTATTGCACATTAATAACACTCATTCATACGTTTATAAGCTTAAAAATCTAGCCCAAATAAGCTAACCTAACTATACTTAAAAGAAGGGCCAAAAACAGCACAAAAATTCACTCGGACATTTCATCGAACACCTTGTGTGCATACATAAATTTAATAGTTTAACAACCAAATCTTGCAAAGATTTCACACACAAATAAATATCATCATCCACAATCACAATGTGACAACAATCTATCAATTTTAACAACAAATTAACAATTAACTAAACAAAGTCGAACCCAAAAGTTTAGGGTTGCTCTCACCTCTGTTCGACCTCTGTTAGTGGCGGATGAGGCTGGCGACACCAACCGAAGACCACACCGACGGCGCGACACCGGCGACAGCAAGGGGAGGAGGAGGGCGGCGGTCGACGGCTGTGGTGGCGGTGGTTTGTTCGAAATCGCCGCGAACAGAGAGAGGAGAAGAGGGGTAATTAACCCTAATGAAATCGTAATTGTTTCGAAACGGGGTTGGGGGGTTAATTAAAAGGACCTATTTCGGCGGTTCCTTGTTAGGAACCGCCGAAATAGGCCCTTTTTAATTATTAAAAAATTAAAGAGACCTATTTCGGCGGTTCCTAACAAAGAACCGCCGAAATAGATGATTAAATTTAAAAAAAAAAGAAAATAGAAACACCTATTTCGGCGGTTTCGTGTAAGAAACCGCCGAAATAGGTCTATTTAATTTTTTTATTATTAAAAAGGGCCTATTTCGGCGGTTCATATCTAGGAACCGCCGAAATAGACCCCTTCTTTACATACTGTTAACATCTCGGGCCTCTATTTCGGCGGTTTTATCTACAACCGCCGAAATAGGGGCGCCGAAATAGACGTTTTTTGTACTAGTGCCGTATGGGCGGCTAGCGGCGTTGTACCACCCACCGTAGTAAGTAGTAGTCTTCTGCTGCGAACTGATAGAATTAAGGGATGATTGGACGGTAAGCATAGGATTAACGGTAGGGGTGTTACACCGAATTTACTCTAGGATAAAATTAGGTGGCGACTCATAATAGGTTCCAGTGAGCTAGCTTAGGTTTTAATAATTATTGTTTTATGACATAGGTAATAATCTTAGGTTATAAGCGGACCTAAAACCCTATTAGATCCCAATCAACTTTAATCAACATAGGATAGGGGTTAAAATCGAGGCTCACAGACTGGCGACTCTGCTGGGGATGACTTCTTAATATTAACCTGTTTAATTTTTAAGAAAGAGGGTTTAACTTGAAAAAATGTTTATTTATGGCTTTTATTACATTGTTTGTTTACCTTTATGCGCACTTTAAATCCCTGCACCTTTGTATCATATGAGAGCGAGGGTCCACACAAACCGATTTCACTTTGGGACCCGTTTGAGGGTCCCCTGTCAGGGACTCACACCTTTTAGGTGATGTGAATAAGTGGGGGAAAAGAGGAGGGTGTCGTCTAACCACACCCCCTTAATACTCGGGCTTTAGCCCCAAGCATTTTCCTGGTAGTGCCCTTACCTAGCCCATTGTTGATCAGTCAAAGACCCGACCGTAGACGCACACCTTCAAGTGATGTGAAAAGAGTGGGGAAGCCCAAAGAGAATAGCGTGCGAGCCCCATTCCTTTGTGGTGACCTGGGCCTATGCCCCAAGCACCTCTCCGGATCGATCCATACCCAGTTTGATTTAAACGTCTAGTGAGGACATGTTGAATTTGTGTGGGCCTTGTTTGCTTGTATGATCGGCCGACTACCCAGCCTAGAGATTGATAGGAACCTCTCCTACATCAACTCAGCCCAACCCGAATTGGCAGCTTTATTGTTTGCGTCCCAGAGGCCCTGTTTGGTTTGTTATGTGAGTCATTTGGGCTTCGGCCCAAATTTTTAAACTTAGGTGATTTCTCTTTCAGCCTAATTTGAATTATCAATTTAGTTCTAGGCCCATGAAAGAATAAATCTACCTAAAGCAGTCCATAAGACATTAAAATCAATCAGGCTTTTCCATTTCGGCCCAAGGCCCATTCTAGTCTAGGTAAACTTTTTGTTCGGGCCCTGGCCCAAAGTCCTAGATCTAGGTGTCATACCTTTTAGGCCCACTCAAAACCGTTTGTTTGGGTTTCAACCCATTCGAATTCAAGATAGTTTTCATAACTCATTCGTTCTAGTTTCTGGCCTCAAGGCCCAACAGGAACATCAAACAAATCTTAGACTTCAAAGTTTCTCTCTCGGCCCAGTTCACAGTTCATGTGGCTTCCTTCAGCCTGTATGCATCACTTCCAGATTAAGGGCATTCAGGCCCACACATCCATTCTAGTCTAGAAGTCCCTCTGGCCAATATGTATCACTTCAATCCCAAATCATTTTGGCCCAAGAGCCACAATCCCGAATCATTCCAGCCCAAGTGCCACATTCCTAAACACATTCTGGCCCAAGCGCCCAATTCCTAAACACATTTTGGCCCAAGTGCCACACTTTCAAACACTTTATGGCCCAAGTGCCACATCTTCACAACATTCCGGCTCAAGTGCCACATTCTCACAACACTCCGGCCTAAGCGCCACATCCTCAAAATATTTCTGGCCCATGTGCCTCACTTTCAATTTATCTAGGCCCAAATGCATATCCACATCCATGACGGCATCATTCAGTTCGTAAAAGATTCAGGCCCAAGTGCTTCATGCGTCATCCATGGGCACTCCTAGTTCAGGCATTTTGCAGAGCCTACTCACAGTCCAAGAAGAAGGCGGTCATAGTTATCTCAGCAATGTCCCAACAGTCGAGAGCTCGAGTCTTCAGCAATGAAAGTCTCCACATGTATAACCTGCCATTACATTCATCTTTCAAATGCATCATTCAAAGTTTTCAAAGAATGGCTGTTTTCCAAATCACTAATAGAAGACAATGTTTTTACTAAACCATCTTCACAATAAATGACTTTTTCAAGACCGATTTCAAAATGCCTTTTAGAATGAGGTTACATTTTCTGACAATGAAGCATGAAGATTCGTCTTTTGTCCCCAAAAAGTTGAACATGTCCGTTCAAACACCATCATCCAAAACAGCCCACAAAGCTGTTCAAATTCAACATCTATTTAATTGTTTTCATAAACCTCAGATCAACACTGGGGGCAATCTGAGTTTAAAGACCAATAATGATTATTTCTTTCGTTTAATTGTGTGAACAAGTCTCTGAGTGAACATTTCGCGAGAGTGCCTTGAATAGTAAGACCAAAAGTGAAAGAGCGTGTCATTTTTACATGACTCAAGGGAGGCCACATTCAAAAGTGAGGCAAACGGCATAACTCCGATCGAAGGAGATAATCTGTAGATTTACGCTTAAACCTATGAAAAGTAACAAAGGATGGATACACAACTATCAGGAATGACGAAGCACCTAGGTACAACACAACATAGCCAAAAGATTGTGAATCCTGACATTAAGCCCTAGGCACCCCCGCTGACCCTTTCATATATCCATTTTCGATATTATGAACTCCACAAAATAACCCAGCCAATGATGAATAACTGACCCGATGACCAAAGGAAGCAAAGAGCCCGACTTCCGAACAGCAACTTCACAAGTCTAAAGAAGCAAAACTGCTACCAGCATGATGAAACGATCCGCAAATGGTCCCAAAGTGACACAGGATCCAAATGAGCTGACATCAAAAACAGCTCTCAAAGTTTAAAACCGGGAAACACAAGAACCCGAAGGAAAAGAGATTCAAAGAAGGGCAAACCTGAAAAGCCTCAAAGAAATCCAAGATTGGAAAAAGAGAGAAGGTGCAAGGAACAACTCAAAAGTCCCAAGTTCCAAGCTCATAAGCGAAGTCATCACGAAGTAGCCAAACGACTTCAAGACAAAGAAGTCAAGTCCGGGAGAAGGTGCAAGTTGCAGCTTTGGTCACCCTTATAGCTCCACATATCCTAAACATTCCTCCATTGTCCTGTTGTCATTCATCACCCTATAGCCACGTTATAAGCTTAAGAGACTTCCGACTTAGTAGTTGTGTATCCAATCACGTGAAAGTAACAGGTTGAACGCGTAAATCTAACAAGTGTCAAATTCAATGGTTGAGAAGTTGTGACCATAAGCGAGAAACGAGTGCAAACACCAAACACGTTGAGTGTAGGTTAGGAAGCACCACATCAAAACATTACTCTTGACCCTGTGAGGACGAGACTTGTTCGCATGTTGATCAAAGAAAATACTGGGGGCAATCGATCGTTCCGTTCGATTGCCATGAAGCCCTGAAAACTCAGATCACCTCAAGGAAAAATACTAGGGGCAATTGTTGGTCCCAACAATTACAATAACGACACTGATGGAGGCCCAAAAACCTGAAACCCACAGGTTTTAAAACCCTCTCATTCAAACACCCACAGGCCCGTCCTAAGCCCTACCTCCACATTCAAATGTCCACAGGCCCGTCCTAAGCCCTACCTCCACATTCAAATGTCCACAGGCCCGTCCTAAGCCCTACCTCCACATTCAAATATCCACAGGCTCGTCCTAAGCCCTTCCTCCAGTTTCAAACATCCTCAGGCCCGTCCTAAGCCCTTCCTTCACATTTAAAAACCCACAGGCCCGTCATCTCCAGGTTTGCCATAAGCCTTAGTCCTTCTACATTCATCATGCACCTAACACATTTTCACTTAGATCCATCCTTAGGCTCGTCATAAGACCTAGATCCTTCCTTAGGCTCGTCATAAGACCTAGAACCATCCTTAGGCTCATCATAAGACCTAGAACCATCCTTTAGGCTCGTCATAAGACCTAGAACCAACCTTTAGGCTCGTCATAAGACCTAGATCCAACCTTTAGGCTCGCCATAAGACCTAGATCCAACCTTTAGGCTCGTCATATGACCTAGATCCAGCCTTTAGGCTCGTCATAAGACCTAGATCCAACCTTTAGGTTCGTCATAAGACCTAGATCCTACCTTTAGGCTCGTCATAAGACCTAGATCCCACATTTAGGCTCGTCATAAGACCTAGAACCATCCTTTAGGCTTGTCGTAAGACCTAGTTGCACTCCCTTAGGCTCGTAGTAAGACCTAGCATTACCCTTTTAGCTTACCCACTCTCATCAAACACACTGCATTCATCTCATTCATATAGGCTCGTCATAAGACCTAGTTGCATTATCCAGGCGCGTCACAAGACCTGGCGACAGAAAGTTGGCGAGGTAATGGCAATAAATCCTTATTTTGCGATGTCAACTTATTTTTGGGATCAACGAATGGTGGGCAAAGGTAATAAGTCTTCAGGGTTTTTACCAGGAGTTATCCCTGCACACCGGCTTGGGGGGTGATGGCAATAAGTCCACATTGGGTCCAGCCAGGAGCATTGGCACGGGTTTCGGTCCCCAAAAGCATCCGAGCATCATCCGCATCATCATCAGCATCAGCATCGTTAGCATTTCAGCATTCTTGCATTTGCATACAGTTTTCACATCCTAGGTAGTCAACGCCTTAGAATCGCTTGACATTGCATCGTTTCATTTATTACAGGTAGTCAGCGCCTTAGAATAGTTTGACATCGTTTCATGTATTATAGGGAGTCAACACCTTAGACCTGCTTGACATTATTTCATTCTCGTCACCTAGGCAGTCAGCGCCTTAGAATAGCTTGACACATTTTCACTTATAGGTAGTCAGCACCTTAGAACAGCTCGACAACGTTTTGTTGCTTAGGTAGTCAGCGCCTCCAAATAGCTGGGCGTGGTCAATGCGGTTTCAGACAACACGGAGAATCCTGTGGAATCTAAAATTTTGGGGCATCACTCAAGCATCAACCAGACTTTTCACATCCATTACAAAGTCCAATTGACGGGGGGCAACATGTTATACCTAAAATTTTGACCCCCCCTGGTTAGGGTCTACAAGGTTTTGGGTGTTGTGAGGGGCATTTAATCGAGTAATGAGAGATTCTGGCTCGTTCGGCGCATTCTAGGGCATGAGGAGCAGTTTCGTCATTGTCAGGGGCATTTTCGTAATTTTTAAGGCTCTTGAGACCTCCTATAGGCTTTCTCTCTCCTCCAAAAGATGCCCAAATCAGCTTGAAATGCTTTGATATTTTAAACAACGATAGAGGATGACATTCTAAGCATAATGGCGTTGGAATTTTGATTTTTCGAATTTCCAACAATTTTTTAGCAATTTCTGACTAAATCTGACGAGAAATTCAATTTAAAAATATTCCAACATTTAAAAAATTCGATTCCACTTCATAAAATTCATAATTGCCATCCTTGACATGTGGTTAAAATTTCACAGCAAAATTCCTTTGGGAAGTCATTTAATTAAAATATCAAAAAATCTTACTTTTACTAGATTTTCTTTATCTTTAAGAAAGTCTATATAAGGGGATAGGTTTTTTTGATAAAATCATAATCACACAAGCTCAAGAACCCTAGGGAGTCAGAAAGCACAGCCTCCTCTCTCTCTCACACGTTTTCCAACACCCGGCCACCCAAATCATACCGAAAATCCCCCGAAATCACTATCTAAACTCATTTTCTAATCCCCAAAGCACCAATAATCATCAAAACCCCACAAAACACCACCAAAACGTGAAGAACAGCAAGAACAACCAACAACCAGAAGCTTGGTTTGAAAACCTTTCGGGTCTGCCATCAACGGAGCACTCGACGAATCCCAGAGTGAAGAATCATTGTGAACCCGAAGGTAAAACAGGTAGAAATTCCACTTTCCTAATTCTCTACGGTATTATCTATCTTGCCTCGAAATTTGGGCTCAAACTAACTGTTTTTTGCTTCTGTATCACTAACTGTTTTAGCTATTGCCTTGTTACTTGTTTGCTAAGTTTCGTAATAATTTTGATTTCAAATTGAGTTCTTTCAACTACTAACGTGTTTATAATCTTTCAGGCTACACACCCATAAAATTTGAGCTCAAAACACCCTCGGAAACCATCAGAAAACCCCTGTCCGTGGGTGGTCCATGACCTCGGACCTATGGTCCGGGACCACAGACGGGTTGTCCGTGTCCACGGACACCCACGGACGGCGGCGAAATTTTAAAATTTCAAAATTTAGGTTTTTCTAATAATGTCCGTGGCCCCAGACTTTTCAAATTTTTGTTTTTTCTTAAATTCGACTTTTCTGTATAATTAGGTTAACTGGGATCCGTGGTCTCGGACATGGGGTCCGTTGCTACGGACGTAAACAAAATTTGACCTAATTCTACCTCCAAACCCTAGTTTAGGTAGCTTTTAATTTCACTTTAATTTTCTGTCAAAAAACACTAAAAAAAAAAAAAAAGCAGAAGCGCACACTTAGGTTAAAAACAACTTTGTAGAAAGCCGTAAATAAACTAAGTAGAGGAAAAACGACCTAGGCAGGGTAATGAAAGTAATTTGAACCCTATTTAAGTCGAATATCAAGCCCCCGAACCCAAACTCTACCTTTCCTAATTTACTCTAGGATAAAATTAGGTGGCGACTCATAATAGGTTCCAGTGAGCTAGCTTAGGTTTTAATAATTATTGTTTTATGACATAGTTATTAATCTTAGGTTATAAGCGGAACTAAAACCCGATTAGATCCCAATCAACTTTAATCAACATAGGATAGGGTTTAAAATCGAGGCTCACAGCAGCCCTCCAGCAAACTCTTCTTCTTCTTCATCTTTCATGGTCTAAACAAAGTCAAAACAACAAAAAAATTACACCATTGAACTCCCCTCATCTTGGAGAACATTTCCCTCCTTTCAAAATCTGAAAACTCCAACTTTCATCCCCATGGCTGGAGCTCCATTTGATGATTGAAGGAGACCATTGTGAGCTACACCCTTCCCAAGTTGGTTTAAGGTAAAAAGAAGTTCAAAAATCCCTCTTTTCTAACCCTTCCTTACTACCGAAAATGTCCAGCTTTTGAACCTCTTGTTCCATGTGTTTCAGCTGATTTTGAGTCTTCAAAGAGGTGATGGAACCTTGTGGTTTTGCTAGCCAAACATTCACCTAGAGAATTGGAAGGTAAAACCTTCTCTTTGTGCCTTAAACACTCTCTTAAGTGTTAGGTTTATTTCAAGAGCTTAAGTAATCTCTTAATGCTCACTACTATTCCTTGGGTATTGGTCTTTAGTTGTAAAGGGAACACTTGTGAAGTTAAGGTAAATAGACTACCCTAAGGTTTAAACTTATATGCTTTTGAAATTTTAGGTTAGGTAACTAAATGGATGAACCAAAATTGAGTTGAAAATGTGTTTTGTGGTTGGTTTAGAGAAATTTTAGTTATGTTTTAAGCATTGTGAAGTAATGCTTAAGTTAAGGGCTTTGAAGCCATGTAAGATTGTGTATTATGTGGTGATTGATGAGTTTTGGATGAATGTTATGTGTTGTTAGAACCTGCTAAGGGTTTGGTTAGTTTGAATTGTGAATGTTTTGGGTCTAGGTGATGAAGACAAGAAATTGTTGATGTGTTAGTATGGTAACGAAGTTATGACGAATTTTCGGTAGAAACCTAAGAGATTTAGGTGACTTGGTGAGTTGATGTTACCTTGGATGAACTAGATGTTTGGAGAGACCAATTGGAGTAGCTAACCACCTTGGGGTGTTAGTTGGAGAAGTAATTAGAGTGGTGTAAAAATCTGTAGCAAAAGTTAAGGTTGTGGTGGCTTAAAATCCTTGGAAAGAGCTTAGTGTGATTGACCTTGTGAAATGGTAAGTGAACTTGGAGATTGTAATGTAAATGTCTAGGAAAGACTTGGTATGGTCAAATGATTTGAGAATGAGGTATAATTGTCAAGAGGAGTTTTGGAAGGGCACTAGTGTGCATAAGTGCAAACATAGGGATTGAAATTGTCAAGTTGAACAAGAATTGAGGCAAAGTTTGGACCATATTATAAGGTGGTTTAGTGAGTGTTTTGGGGTTTTTTAACATGTAGAAAACATGTGGAAATAGAAGGGAATGATTGGGTGTGAAATAGGGGTTCGAAACCAATGGAAAACTGTCAAAATTTAGCAGAAATGGGTTGGTCCGGGTTTACAAACCGGTACATAAACCCGGACCACCCTTAAAACACGGCAGAAAGTCATCCCGGCATGTGGTCCGGGTTTGTATCTTGGTACACATACCTGAACCACACTCAAAACACGGCAGAATGTCATCCCAGCATGTGGTCCGGGTTTGTATCTTGGTACACATACCCGAACCAATGCAAAATCAAGGCAGATTGTAAATTCCGAGATTGGTCCAGGTTTGTAACCCCGGACACAAACCCGGACCAGTGCAAAAATGTAACAGAATGTGTTTTAAAGCATTCTAATGATGGGTAATTGATTGGGGATGGTTTTAGATGATGATTAGGCCTTGTTTGGTTACTTTTAAAGGCCATTAGAAGTATAAACAAGTGTTAGAGTGAATGTGTAAGTTGTGAACTTAAGATCACATAAGTAAGTTAAGGATAACGGGACAATGGGGTAAGTATATGAGTAATAGTAGGTTACATACCGTATGATCATGATGTAGATAAAACATTTGAAATGACAACAGTTGTACGAGAATTAACTAAGGAGCGTGAGATGACGCGCTAAAGTAATTCCCAGGTTAGAAGTATGGTTTTCTTGCAACCTGTGTCCTACCGGGTTACACCGGCTTGTATGCCAACTTGGTTTTCTGTATGTTTGCCACCTTTCAAGATAAAGCATGAAATGAGTTTATAGTAATTCATTTATGTGGCATATTTAGTTCTGATACCGTTTAACCTTGAATATGTGTTAAACCGTAGCTAACCGACCCTAGGATCACATAAGAGATCAGTATTCAGATTTAACGACCCAACCTACGGGAACGTTCTAACTACGGCTATCCACGTGTTAGTTGTGTACTGTTGCTGTGTGTAAATGTGTTTATCCCCTTTGAGTATGTCGTTATGTAACGATTGTTGTTTTGTTCATGTATGACGAATGGTATCTTACCACCCCCGTGTGTCTAACTGAACTTGACTAACTATAATGTAATTTGTTATAATAAGCCCCTTGGTGGGAGCTTCTAACCAATGTGTTATTTGGGGGTGAGGAATCCGGGTGTCCGACCACGCGCGTATGTATGGGAGTTGATATCTATATTTTATTCAACTCTCTCCTTTGTTCGGTTGTTTTCCTTCTTGGAATTCAATCTCCCACGAGCTAATAGCTGGGTCTCCTACCTTGACTATTGTTTAGGGCTAGGGGGATTTGTGTACGGTGTGCTCGGGTCTATAGTATGACCAACACATCTAAGTATAGTTATTGTGTACGGTGTGATCGGGTCTATATTATGACCGACACATATTTGTAAATTAATTGTGTACGATGTGTTCGGATCTATACTATATCCGACACATCTTAAGTAAAGTTAACGTTCTCCAAGAAGAACAGTAGTTTACGATGTAACGAGCTCAACATGAGAATGAAGATATTCTCTAGGCTCTAATAAGTTGGCTAACTCTCATTTCGGTATGTGTCCTCACGTGACTCATTCCTGAGTTATGTTGTGTGTATGTTAATGTGTAATGTATGTTGTTTTGTTTGAGTACATTGATCATTGATATCAACCCCACGTTACTATAAGAAGTAATTATATATAACCCGATTAAATGGGTAAGTGTCGCCTAGTTAGAAATTAGCTCCATTAAGGTAGAAACCCTTAAGGGTCAAGGAACACAATAATGTGATCAAACAAGTGTTGATGTGTTAACCTTATTTTTTGTAACATATTGATTGGATAAGTGTTAAATATAAGCATGTTATGTGTTTATAGTTTTTCATGCATGATTTAAATATAATCAACCGCATGCACAAATGACAAATAGTTGTGTGTGGCCCGGTAGTATACGGGCTGCACGATTACCATACCAGCAAAGGTGTTGAGCCCCTTTGGGGCCACCCATTTCATTTCAGGTACAATAGAGCTGGTAGCCGTTCGAGAGTAGGACAGGGTGGCTATTTATGCATGGGTAGTTATTTAATTTGTTTATGTATTTGTAAGTATAGTAAGACCGAAATTGTTATCAGCAGTAGAATGTATTAGACTCGGTACAGTATGTAATGTAAATGTGTTGACTCAGTTTAGTTATGAAGTGGAATTGTATTGTATAACGCTCAGGAGTCCTGTCCATCAGACCGGTACACAATGTATGTATTAGCCTTGTTAGCCACGTGGGTGGCTAACGGCGTGTAACACCCAATGATTAAGTTATGTGTTGTGTTGTATTACCGCTGTGATCAGTCATTAAGTATAGTGTTTAGGGTTGGGGTGTTACAAAAAGTGGTATCAGAGCAATATATCGCTCTGATGACTGGAAATACCGAGCTTAGGAAGTACCGAGTTAGGAGTTTAAGACTTTGGGCTATGGGTTGAGTGATAGCGTGAGAGATACGCTAGTTAGGCATTCCCCGTTTGTACGGGATACCTACAATATCCATACCCGCCCTCCACATCCCCCGTTTTATAACTAAGGAAAGACCGCTAGAGAGCTGAAAGTCCTCTCTTACTCGGGAAAACCCGATCTGGCCGTTATCAAGTATTTCTGTAAGAACAGGGAACAGGTCGTACGATAGATCCCAAGAACAGGAAATCCCGGAGACGGTTCCCGTGTGAACGATGTTAACCGCACTTAATAGCGGAGAATTGAAGAATCCTATGCATAGGAGAATGGAATTTCCGGCAGCATGGGTCGACATGCTTAGCAGTCGAAAGAACCATGACCATCAAAAAGTTACGCACTAGCCGTGCAACGAAGCAGAGAGGTGAAGTAATGAGACCCGAGACACATGTACCAAAATTGTTAGATAATACCACCAACAGTATACTAACCGACTAAGGAAATAGTCAAGGTTAGATAACTTCAAACCTACAACGCCAAAGAGGCTGTAATACCCGATTATCGTAGTGTAGACAACTATGGGAGTATCTATGAAACATACTTCAATAGGACTACAACGTAGCACCTGAACAAGGGTCAAATCTCGGTAACCACGGTAAATGTGTGGGGACGAGCAATCAGGAAAATCACAGAGCTAAATGAATAGGGGCCTCTAAGAATGGAGGGTCACCGCAGTTGACGGCTACCATGTCAAGACCAATGAGAGTCGCTCTGAAGATTTATTATCAAGACTATAAGATCAAAGGAAGAGCCAACAAGGCTACCGAATACGGTAATGACAAAAGTAGTACCGTAACTAGTACATGTTGAAACGATAGCCAGCCAGCATGGCGCACTTGCCATGGCAAGTGCTACTATAACGGGGCTATTCGGGAGAATTTTAACGACTCTGAAGTACTCAGTAGAGTACCATGAAGGCGAATGAAGCAATTATGGGATCACGAATCCAAGAATGTGTAGAGTGAAACCTGGGAAGGGCTTAACGGCCTAACCCTAGTATTTAAGGATATACCGGTCAGCCAGAAGCTAGACTTGGTCAAGGCGTGAAGACATTTTAAATACCATGAAGAATTTTCTTTTAAACCTAACATTTCTTCTAAACTCAAATTTGTTTCAAAACTCTTTCAAAACCAAATTTTCCTCCAAACTCATGTTTATTTCAAGCCTCTTTTAAACCCAACTTTCTCTCAAACCTCAGACTTTCCTTAAAACCAAACCAGAGGACCTACACCGGCCTCAGCGCCACACAGTAGGTAAGTTATACCTAGTTCAATTCGAACAACCTTAGAACAATCCTACAACCCGAGGGTATTAACCCAAGGGAAGGAATCCAGTTCGTACTAAATACAGACAGGACAAATTTCCCTTGATTAAGTTCGGGAAGCACCAAATGTGCATTGTCATAGGACGATATAAAAGGAGTTGACAACAGAATACTCCACATAGGCGTGTGACGAACACTATGAGTGTACAAAAATGAAATGTGGGACGACCGCACTCTGAAGGACCATGCAGGCCTGACAGACTTATTTATAAGTTAGTCAGGTAAGTAGTAATGTATCAGTAGGGTGCCCCACATATGTATACGAGTGGAGTATGGAACACGGGGAGTAGTCGACTCCATACTACGGTCAGCAGTGCAAATACTAACCGATTACCGCGACAACTGAAGTAAAGAACCCAATTAAGTCGACAAGACTAAAGGAATTAGAGAACTCATTTCAACAAAATGCTTAAGAGTCAGGAAGTGCGAAGTGCACTGACTAGTAAGTAAGGACATAGTATATGTCTCAAGAATCATGAGGGATAAACATGATAGCTGGAACGAATACCCAGCCTATACATAGTAAGGCAAATGCCCAACATGGGTACGTTAATGTCCAACGAACGGGATAGAATTCCCAGACAATCACCAAGGGGAAATCCACCTAACATGGGATACCCTAAATTACCAAGGGAGTGAACTGATATTACCTAACGGGACTCCAATAAAGGAAGTGTGATGCAACAACCTTGTCATGGAGCCTAGTACAAGTAGGAATCTGTATGAACAGTGCTCGAGGCAACGCGGCTTATAAGCCGTGAACCAATACAATGTGTAAATTTAAATAGTTACAGTGATTGCCGGAAGTGGCACCAGTAAGAAAAAGGATTGTGTTATGTAAGTGATAAGAGCGAAGAACGAACCACACCTTAGAAGGGTAGGGAAACCTCTCAGTATTGTGAGGCTCTGGAGAGGTGTAAATGTGAACCCTCCGGAAAAGGCCTTCACCTGTTGAAATACAGTAATTGTAAGTAGAACGAGACCTAGATACCAGGAAATTATCCAAAGATATCCCATTAAATATGTAATGAATAAGAGAACATCTCAGTTTGTTCATGTGATAAATTAAAGTTTGAGTATATGGAGTGATCTCCTAGACTAGTGTGCGGAAGAAGCTTTAATAGCAACTGTGGAAGACCGGAAGAGTGGTCAGTTTAGTAGCAAACACCACGTGTGTTGAACATGAAATGTAGATGGAACAACACTCAAGGAGCATAAGGACTTAAGGAATAACATATTCAGTAATCAGCCACGTAAGTGGAGAGTCATAGTATAAATGACATAAGTACCTGAGCGGAAGCTAGTAACAGCGGATGCCATGTAAATCAATGCTGTATAACTAATAAGAACTTGGTACGCATCAAGCGACCATTATGTACAAATGATGTAGAGAACAAACAGAATTCTGAGTTAGACTCAGTGAAGACGGAAGGTTAGTGATAGTAAGTAGACTGGGTAGTAAAGCCAGTAGCCTGTACCGTGTGACAAAGGAATCTCACGAATAAGGCAATGTTCATTCCTTTTGCAATTGCATGCGGAACTGGAAGTATATCCCCATAGGATCAATTTGACAACCGAAGTAATAAGCCTTGGGATGATAGTACCCCATTACTAAATAACCAACCCGTACTAGATATGGAAGACTGGTAAACACACCAGTAAATATGGCGCAAGCCAGTTGAGTGAAAAGCTAGAAACCAACCGTGCGGCCTTGAGCCATAGAGACACGAAGAATGTTGGACATACCAACAATAGAAACAAAATCAAATTCCACCGCAATAAAGGTGGATGAGACTTATAAATGTTATAAGGACCGATGCATAGAAGATGCGAGGTCATACAAATGAAAGAGTAGTTGTACCGAGTCAAATAGTTAATCATGATTGATGGGATCGGGGTGCTGACCGAGTAGGTCTGAGGTGTTAGTCTCAGACCAACTCTGCTTGAAGAATAAATATGTGCAGAAAATAATAACGCGGAAGCTTTTGTTTAAATTTAACAAGATAGGATTCTGCTTGTACTGAAATTCAATGTGAATTACAACCTAGCTTCCTATCTTGGGACTCGACAGAGGTACTCTGTCTCATCCAACACTCGCTCTACTCTCGGCTTTGATCAATGCGTCACAAGGAGTAAAGGGGAGTGTTCTATGTGTGCTCTCTAGGTAATAAATACCTAAGCTAATTGACACTATCTCACTAAGATCTCTCAAAATACTTTCTCTCTCAAAGCGGTGTTTCTCTCTCTCTGAATAATCTAGAATACACACCCAAACTAATTACAATCATATGCTTATATACTTGTTTAACTGTTTCCTAAATCTTCGGTGAGGTCTTCACGTAGCGGCTCCTTGATTTGTTTCCGCAAGTATCGGAGTTTGTGGAGTTGTTTGCTGCTTTACGTTCTCACGTTGTGCACGCTCCCATGCATCCGGATCAGTGACAAGTGAACAGGTGCTTCTGTAGAGGTATTGGAACTGGTGAGTTGCGACGCCAAGTCTTTCTACAGCGCTACTTTGACTAAGGAGGCAATCATCTGCAAAACTTAAGTCTCCAACAAAATTCCCCCTTTTTGCTGATGATGGCAAACTCAGTGTATCCAGCGTAGACTTTTGTGGTTTTTAGTGAATGTACCTGCAGAAAGAATAGACAACAAAGCAGAGCAACTATCTCAGGGAGAACAACTCACTGTTTGTTCCCCCTTAAACAAATATTCCTCCTTAAGTTAATGCAGTTGATAAGAGCAGATAAAAACCATAGTACGAAACTACTTCAAATACGACTTAGCAGAGAAAAACAATCCGAAACAGATGAGGCCTTCAGAGGCACTCAGCATCCACACATAGTTACCCACATAAACCAACTGCGGGATACACCGCTTCCCCCGTTTTCCAACATCAGGGGAAACGCATTAACAATATCCAAAAACTCATAATCCACAAAGTCATTAAAACAATCCACCAGCGTAAATCCAAGAGTATTAAATAGTCAGTCAATCCTAAGAGTTAGAGGGGGTGGGGTAAAGAGTCAGTCATCTCTTCGATCCATTCTTGTGTCCTCATCCCGTGCGCCATCTTCCCCCGAAGTCTCAGCGCCATCCATTGCCTTAGCCGTGGTGCCTGCTTCAGGCCATACAACGCTTTATCTAACTTGTAGACATACTCCGGGTGGTGTGGGTCTTTGAATCCCGGTGGTTGAGCAACATAAACATCTCTGTCGATGTATCCATGTAGAAATGCAGTTTTTACATCCATTTGGTAGAGCTTCATACCGTGATGAGCCGCGTAGGCCACAAGTATTCGAATTGCCTCAATTTGAGCTACTGGAGCATAAGTCTCATCAATCAATTCCTTCAGCTTGGGCGTATCCCTGAACTACGAGTCTAGCTTTGTTGCGAGAGATATTCCCTTGATCATCTAACTTGTTGCGAAACACCCACTTGGTACCAATTGGTTTATGGTTGGTTGGATAGGGAACAAGTCGCCAGACGGAATGTCTTTGCAGAGAATGTAGTTCTTCTTGCATGGCGAGTATCCAGTCATGATCCTGTAGAGCTTGTTGGACATTCTTAGGTTCGATTGTGGATATGAAGGCATTGAAGGCACAGAGGTTCTGATGAATCTCACTGCGTGTTTGAACGCCTTTAGAGGGGTCACTTAGGATTTGAGTGATTGGGTGAGCGGAGGCTTGTTGAAATTTTCTTGCAGAGGTTGACGGAAGACTAGTCGAGGGATCTGGTGTTTGGTGATTGTTAGGTGTGGTTGTGGTTGTGGTTTAAGGAGGAGGTGGTGGATCATGTGTGGGGGTAGGTGAATCATCCTTGAATGAGTCATCAGGTCATCATCGCTGTCGGAGGATGAGTCTGTCGTAAGAGGTGTTTGTGGTGGAGGGATGGTAGCTACTGGAATTTCAATGAAGGTAGTATCTGAGGCATCTTCATGGGGTTCATTTGGATTGTGCTCGCAGTCGCTAGAGTTAGAAAGTTCTTCAAAACGGATATGAGGACTTTCTTCAAGACATGATGTTCATTTATTGAGTACTCTATAAGCTCGACTATGGGATGAGTATCCAAGGAAGATTCCTTCATCACTTTTAGAAGCAAACTTGTCTAGATTATCTTTTCCATTATTGTGTATGAAACACTTGCATCCAAAGCGCCGTAGATGAGTTACTGAAGGAGGGTGACCTTTGATAATTTCATAAGGGGTTTTGCCGATGAAGGGATGAATTGAGGCTATATTCAAGATGTATGCTGCAGTGTTGATAGCTTCTGCCCAGTATGAAGCTGGGAGGTTACTGTCAATTAGCATTGTTCTTGCCATTTCTACCAAGGTGCGATTCTTTCTTTCTACTACTTCATTTTGTTGAGGAGTACGAGCAGCTGATGTTTGATGCATGATTCCCTTTGTCCTGCAAAATTCTGAAAACTGGATATTGCAAAATTTGTACCGTTGTCAGAACGAATTGTCTTGACGGTAGTGGACAGTTTGTTAGTAATCATTTTGAACAGAGTTTCAAATTCAGAAAATGTCTCTGACTTGTTCTTAAGAAAGAGTACCCATGTCCAGCGCGAATAGTCATCGACGATGACTAGAGCGTACTTCTTACCACTCTTGCTTTGAACACGCATTGGTCCACATAGATCCATGTGCAGCATGTCCAGCGGAGATGATGTAGACATTTTTGTTTCACCTGGAAAACTTGCTCTCGAATGTTTCCCTTGTATGCACGCATGACAGAGGGTGTCGGTCTGGAAGAAGTTTGTCTGAGGAAGTCCTACTACAAGATTTCTGTTTTTGATTTTGTTTAGGAGTTTGCCATGTGCATGACCTAAACGAAAGTGCCATAAGGAGATATTTTTGTCTTGTACACTGAGATAGAGAGTGCCATCTAGGTTAGAGTTTTCAAGACATAACTTGTAAAGATTGTTCACCCTCACACCAGTGGCTTTTAGAACACCTGTTTGCTCATCAAAGATTTTGCAGTCAGAGGCCGAAAAGAGAACAACATTAGAGATATCACATATTTGAGAGATACTGAGAAGGTTGTGTCCAAGTCCATCTACTAAATTAACATTTTCTATCTTAAAGAGAGAGGGATTACCGACGGTTCCAATACCAATGATTTCACCATGAGCATTGTCGCTGAAAGTGACCTTTCCCCCATGGAGTTGAGACTGAGTCGTGAACTTATCAGGGTCTCCTGTCATATGTCGTGAGCATCCACTATCTAGAAACCAAGAGTCATTGTCCACGGCCTCTCCCTACAAGACAATCAGAGGTTAGACTTGGGAACCCAGACGAACTTGGGTTCCCTTTTTGAAGCAAAAGGGTTATGAAGATGTCGTGCTTTAGACAGAGTATGTAAACGTTGTATATTGAAAGATAAATATCTGTCAAGCTTATGGCATGATGAGTGAGTGTGCCCGTCGTAGCCACAGTAACCACAAATTAATGAAGAAGGTAGATGAACATACTTCTTTTGCCAACGAAATTTGTTTTTAAATTTTTCTTTTTGGAATTTTCTTCTTTGAAGATCGTTGGGTTTTGAGGCCATTTTTGGCAGATTAACTTTGCCTTTGTTTTTCAGCCAGTGAGGGGGACTCGATGATGAGACCGATTCCATCTGTGCCTTTTTAAGAGCGATATTCAGGGAATCGACCTCTTTCGCGAGTTGAACTTGTCTTTCTTTTGACTCACGGAGTTTGTTTTCAAAGAATTTTGGTTTTTGCATGGCAGCAACCTCACGAACAAAGGTAATTGGTTTGAAGAATTTTTGAGGGATTTTGGAACGATTTTTCTGTAGGGAAGAAACTTGAGTTTTTAAGGAACTAATGAGACTGTGAGCATCTCTTAACTCACTTTCAAGTTTTCCGACATTTTCTTCAGACTTTTGCAACTTAAGCCGGTCGTTGTTGACATGACCCTTTAACACATGAATTTCTTCATAAAGAGAAGCTATCCTTCTTTGTTCTTCAGTTAATTCGAATTCAGGATGATTTGGGTCTATGTAGTAAGTGGACAAATCTAAAGAAGGAATAGCACATGAGTCTGAGAAATATTCAGTTACCTCTGAAGAGGGACTCTTGCATACCTGACTTTTATGAGCCATAAGGCAGATTAAGCTTGATGTTCCCATCTCAGGTTCTTCTGAGTCAGAGTCTCCTCATGCTGAATTTGCCATCAGTGATGATTGCTCACGATCATCTTTTTTCTTGAGTGTACAGTTGTTGGCGTAGTGCCCCGGCTTTAGGCATTTGAAGCATACTCGATCTCCAGTTCCAGTATTTCCTTGCTAATTACGGTTGTAGGATTGATATTGTCGGTTTTGGTATTGGCTGAACCTGTTTGGACTGTTCCTTTCTGATCGATCTCGCATGAATTTCTTAAAGTTCTTGACCAGCATGGCCGTATCTTCGAAGGTGTTCACTGATCCTTCCTCTATTATGCCATCAATCAGAGTGTCCCGAAGCTACTGGATTAAATCCTGATTTGGAGAGATAGTCTCATAATGGAATGACTCGTTCTGGTGGGTTGGTGTCTGACTGGGTGTAGTCTTCACCTGCAAAGCTTGATTCACATTGGAATAAGAGACAGTATGGTTTGAGTGAGAAGCGTTACCTCTGTTTTAGATATTCATCTTGTATTTGCTGATGGACTGAAGATAGGACCCCAAGTCAGTCAAAGTCCATTTTTCCAGGCTTTTGGAAGCCTTTGTAGAGATAACACTCTCGGTCCATTCTTCACCCAGACTATCCAGAAATTTGTTGTTGATATTTTCGTTTGACTCTCCAATCTGCAGCTCTTCCATAGTAGCAGTGAGTTCAGTGAATCGTGCAAGCATGTCGCTGAGGGATTCTCCAGGCTTTCCCACGAAGTTTTCGTAGTCCATCTTCAGTTCTTGTATCTTTGACTTTCGAAGCTCAGTATTTCCTTCGTGAACAGGTCGAAGATGATCCCAGATGTCTTTCGCTACCTTGATGTGATACACTCTTCTTCTTTTGGGTGGAGATAGACTAGTGTAGATGACTCGTACGGCTTGGGCATTTAGCTCAACACATCTGCGCTCCTTAGTAGTATAGGAGCTTGGATCTTTCCCTTCAGGTACTGGGAAATTACCTTTTGTCACTACCGTCCAGAGTTGCTGATTGAGTGACTGGAGGTGTGACTCCATCTCGTTTTTCCACATGTTGTAGTTTGTGGAAGTTAGCTTTGGGTTCAACACTTGCATTCTGTTGTTTTTGGTATTTGAGATTTCCGCTATTTTGAGAGATTTGTCAGCCAACGCAGGCTCTGATACCACTTGATGGGATCGGGGTGCTGACCGAGTAGGTCTGAGGTGTTAGTCTCAGACCAACTCTGCTTGAAGAATAAATATGTGCAGAAAATAATAACGTGGAAGCTTTTGTTTAAACTTAACAAGATAGGATTTGGCTTGTATTGAAATTCAATGTGAATTACAACCTAGCTTCCTATCTAGGGATTTGACAGAGGTACTCTGTCTCATCCAACACTCGGTCAACTCTCGGCTTTGATCAATGTGTCACAAGGAGTAAAGGGGAGTGTTCTATGTGTGCTCTCTGGGTAATAAATACCTAAGCTAATTGGCACTATCTCACTAAGATCTCTCAAAATACTTTCTCTCTCAAAGCGGTGTTTCTCTCTCTCTGGATAATCTAGAATACACACCGAAACTAATTACAATCATATGCTTATATACTTGTTTAATTATTTCCAAAATCTTCGGTGAGGTCTTCACGTAGCGGCTCCTTGATTTGTTTCCGCAAGTATCGGAGTTTGTGGAATTGTTTGCTGCTTCAAGTTCTCACGTTGTGCACGCTCCCATGCATCCGAGATTTCTGCAGCCACTCAGTAGTGTCGCGCCTCTTGGCGGATCAGTGACAAGTGAACAGGTGCTTCTACAGAGGTACTCGAACTGGTGAGTTGCGACGCCAAGTCTTTCTGTAGCACTACTTTGACTAAGGAGGCAATCATCTGCAAAACCTAAGTCTCCGACAATGATGCAGGAGAAATAGTCATGATTCAGTGACTAAAGAAGCACTGAATACCGAATACAGGTATAGAATATACCTTGTGTGTGAGAACAATAGAGGGAGCACTACACGTTAGATAGTAGCTCGACCTCAACCAATAGTAAGTCTGAGGATCCAGGCGAATAATCACGGAGATATACATAACAGTATACATAATAGACTTCTAGAAAATTGGATAGAAAAGCTATAACTCATCGAATTCGCGCACGGTAAGAAATATCACGCGTCGGTTGAGAAACCTTCATTCCCAAGATAATAGGGATAAAAAGGGAGATGTACAATATGTTGTGAATAACGAAACGAGCGAACTAAGCTCTAGAGTTATCAGCGTCACGCAGCAGAAGCTATTGGGCCTATGATTTAAAAGCTTTAATATACACAGTGAATATGAGTAAAGGGCTAATAATCTATGTTTAGAAGCCTCACAGGCCAGAACCGAAACCGGTTATGAGTTAAACAAACTCCAATGAGAATTCTGGATTCAGGGACTAAACCGTCAATATGGTTAAGGTCCTCTGACCAGAACGCATTGTAAAATAAATCGTGTGGAGGTTAAAATACTTTATGACGACGGAACGTCTTAAACCAATGTTAAGTAATAACATACGGTCGATTACGCGGGCGTAATCCCTTTAAAGGGGGGTAGATCGCAAAAACGCTTAGCGAATGTTTACGTACAAGGGTACGTGAACGGTGTTGTGCGTAGCACAAAATAATTGTTATGATGTTGTGCATGAGCACAACAAAATTGTTCTGATTATTGGTGTGTATGTTACATGAACGTACGTACTCATTCGTGGTTTAATTGTGGAAATTGTGCACAGAAGATGTGAATACCATTGTTATAAGTGTACCTACCTTGTTAACATTGGTATGTGAATACAAGTGTAAGGGAGTGGAGTAACTCCTGGGGAACTAAAACCCCGATAGTATATGTTTATTTGAGACAAATATAGAGATGTGTATTGTGATTTTGATAAAAAAAAAATACATATATATAGTATTGTGATGTATGAATCGGTATGAAACCGTGAAGAACTTAGTGAGAATAGGATTCCCTAGGTAAGTTGACTAGAGGCAAATTGAGAACAATTGATGGACAGAGTTCCATCCTTTGGAGATGTATTGCTCTATGATTATGACTAGAATGATTAAAAAGATAGAAAATGGTAAATGTTTGAATTAGTTGCTTGTTTGAAATTGAAGTGGGAGGTGGAACTTGATTTACATGCGATCAAGGGAAACTGAACACAAATTCGGGCGGAAGGATAGTTCAACACTGATGCTGATCACATCAGGGTCGGATGACTCTTGAAGCTCCCTGTAAGTGGTCACAAGTAATCACGTTAAGAATAATGCAGTTAGCATAATTTAGATTTGGAGTTGTATTGCATTTTCAAAAAGGATTATCAATTGGTACTTTCAAATAAAGGATTTTCGTTTTACTTAACCTCGTAAAGAGTATTTTCTGTTATTTAGTCTCACTCACGAGCCAAGGACGTATGAGCATTTTGTTTCGAACCGGCGACATGAGGAGAACATAGTATTTTGTATTACTTGCTCACGAGCTATGGACGTATGAGCCTTCGTCTTCGAACCGGTGACATTAGAAGTATATGTTAAAATGTATGTGATTGTTTTGAATCTTCCAAAGGACCAGGGACCAACAAGTGTCCATCGCGACCGGTACCTGCGGGATCACAGTATATGTACTCGACATGGGACTCGAGGACTGTGATGTCCTGTATTCTTTAGACCGAGCCCATGAAGAGATGTAAAAGAGTATTTTCGATTGCTATACATGCTAAGACATGTTGTGTGGTATGTGTAATAAACATTATCCAGACCTATGAGTCTGAAGGTTGTTATGTTATCCAGACCTTTGAGTCTTAAGGTTATATCGAGTGTATTTTGATATGTAAGGCGTGTATCGTGATATGTGAAATTGTGTTGCAAAAGTAATCCCTGTATTCTAATTAAATGATGCATGGGAATTTTAGAACTTTGAGGACAAAGTTCTTCTAAGGGGGGTAGATTGATATACCCCAAACTTAAATGTGTTAATTAATTATGCAATTATAATTTTCTAAGGCTAATTAAGTCCTTAGGAATATTGGTGAAGAAAGAGAAACCAAAAAGAAAAATGAAAACACGTAAAAGTCACAAAACATAAAAATGTGTATTTAATTATTTTAGGAGGTATATAACCTCGAATAGGATCCGAGAGGGATTCCTAAGGCTTAATTATGCCTAAATAGTATGTGGGAACAATTCTTGAAGAAAACGAATCCGAATAATGGGCTAAAACGCTAACGGGGTCTTAAAGCACGTTTTTCGAGGAAACCAGAAAACGTGACTTTAAACAGTTTAATGACCACGTAAAAATTATAGTTGATCATATAACTATAATTAAACATTAATGGGAGCCTAAGTACCATTAAAAATGAAGAAAAGGAAAAATCCGAAAAACGGACCTGGAATAGTGACTATTCAGGTTTTATGGGTGTTATTTGCTAAATGACTAAAATGTCCCTCCTTTTATTTTTGTAAAAATCTGGAACTTTTGCCTTTTGTTTTTGTGGGACACGTTTTTCCTCCTCCCTCTCTTATTTTAATTCTTCTTAAGTCACAAGAAGACAAAAGACTAAAGTACGGAAAGTACACATATTACTTTTGCTTTTCTCTCTCCTATTCTATCTCCTCACGTTTTTCCTTCTTCCCAGACTTCCCTCTTCTTCTCCTTCAGCCATGGTGATTTATACAGCCCTACAAAGCTCTCTTCTTCTTCATCTTTCAGGGTCTAAACAAAGTCAAAACAATAGAAAAATTACACCATTGAACTCCCCTCATCTTGGAGAACATTTCCCTCCTTTCAAAATCTGAAAACCCCAAATTTCATCCCCATGGCTGGAGCTCCATTTGAAGATTGAAGGAGACCATTGTGAGCTACACCCTTCCCTTGTTGGTTTAAGGTAAAAAGAAGTTCAAAAATCCCTATTTTCTAACCCTTTCTTACTACCGAAAATGTCCAGCTTTTGAACCCTCTTGTTCCATGTGTTTCATCCAATTTTGAGTCTTCAAAGAGGTGATCGAACCTTGTGGTTTTGCTAGCCAAACATTCACCTAGAGAATTGGAAGGTAAACCCTTCTTTTTGTGCCTTAAACACTCTCTTAAGTGTTAGGTTTATTTCAAGAGCCTAAGGGGGCGTTCACTTTGAGACAAGGAAACGGAATGGAATCAGGAAAGAGAATGGAAAGGAAAGGAAAGGAATTCCCCCCAATCAAGAAGTCTGTTTGGTTCTGACCCAGAAACGGAATAGAACTCCCCATGATTCCCTTTGTTATTGTTTGGTTTTGGACATGGGAATCATCCCATTTTTCTGAAAATTATTCTTATTTCATTCAATAGTAATATTCTCTTCATTCTAAAATGTAATCATTCCAGCGTATTTAATCATTTTCATAATGTAAGTTATTCCAGATTTTTTTATAATACCCCATATTATTAATTAATTGTATATTTTAAATTGTTTTTAAAATCTTACGCCATAACTCTATGTTTTTTTTTACCATTTTCAAATCAGGTAATATTCATTTAAATGTTAAAATAATATGATAAGTTGGGAATCTAATATTAGTTTAAATAGTAAAATAAATTATTATTATTAGATTTGCAAAATATTTTTTTGCAAAAAAAAAATTCTTAATGAAATATTATTATTTGTATATTAACAAATCTAATATCATTCGTGAGTTTCATTCGTCAGAGAAACGTGTTTTTCCAAAAATTTCTCACCCGACTATGATTTGTGTAGAGCAAAAATAATTATTTTGAGGAAAGAGAGGGGAATTAATTATTTGTTTAGAGGAAAGAGAGGAAAAATAATTTTTCAAATGATGATTCACGTGTTTTTGGGAAAAAATAATTATTTACCTAAAGGAAAGAGAGAAAGCTGGAGGAAAGGGAAAAGTTTTCCACGGGGTTATGCGGGGAATAGGGAAGAGGGATTTTGAGGGTTTACAAAAATGAAATTTGGGGAAACAAAATTATTAAAAAGTCTAAACAAACAAGATCAAACGGAATGAAACCGTTTCCCTTTCCTTGTTAGCCCAAAGTGAACAACCCCTAAGTAATGTCTTAATGCTCACTACTACTCCTTGGGCATTGGTCTTTAGTTGGAAAATTAGTTCCACATTGACCGGTTGCAAATCAAGAGAACAAAGGAAGAGGAGTGTGAAGGGAACACTTATGAAGTTAAGGTAAATAAACTACCCTAAGGTTTAACCTTGGATGCCTATGAAATTTTGGGTTGGATAACTAAATGGATGAACCAAAATTGAGTTGAAAATGTGTTTTGTGGTTGGTTTAGAGAATTTTTAGTTATGTTTTAAGCATTGTGAAGTAATGTTTGAGTTAAGGGCTTTGAAGCCAAGTAATGTAAGATTGTGTATTATGTGGTGATTAATGAGTTTTGGATGAATGTTATGTGCTGTTAGAACCCACTAAGGGTTTGTTTAGTTTGAATTGTGAATGTTTTGGGACTAGGTGATGAAGACAAGAAATTATGGATGTGTTAGTATGGTAATGAAGTTATAGCGAATTTTCGATAAAAACCAAAGAGATTTAGGAGACTTGGTGAGTAGATGTTACCTAGGATGACCTAGGTGTTTGGAGAGACCAATTGGAGTAGCTAACCACCTTGGGGTGTAAGTTGGAGAAGTAATTACAGTGGTGTAAAAATCAGTAGCAAAAGTTAAGGTTATGGTAGCTTAAAATCCTAGGAAAGAGCTTAGTGTGTTTGACCTTGTGAAATGGTGAGTGAACTTGGAGATTGTAATGTAAATGTCAAGGAAAGACTTGGTATGGGAAAATGATTTGAGAATGAGGTATAATTGTCAAGAGGAGTTTTGGAAGGGCACTAGTGTGCATAAGTGCAAACATGGGGATTGAAATTGTCAAGTTGAACAAGAATTGTGGCAAAGTTTGGACCATGTTTTAAGGAGGTTTAGTGAGTGTTTTGGGGTTTTTTAACATGTAGAAAACATGTGGAAAGAGTAGGGAATGATTGGGTGTGAAATAGGGGTTGGAAACCAATGGAAAACTGTCAAAATTTAGTAGAAATAGGTTGGTCTGGGTTTAGAAACCGGTACATAAACCCGGAGCACCATTAAAACACGGCAGAAAGTCATCCCAGCATGTGGTTTGGGTTTTTATCTCAGTACACATACCCGGACCAATGCAAAATCAAGGCAGATTGTAAATTCCGAGATTGGTCCAGGTTTGTAACCCCGGACACAAACCCGGACCAGTGCAAAAATGTAACAGAATGTGTTTTAAAGCATTCTAATGATGGGGAATTGATTGGGGATGGTTGGTTGTAGATGATAAAGCCTTTTTTGGTGACTTGTAAAGGCCATTAAAAGTACAAACAAGTGTTCAAGTGAATGTGTAAGTTGTGAACTTAAGATCACACAAGTAGGATAACGGGACAATGGGGTAAATACGGGAGTAATAGTAGCTTACATACCGTATGATCATGATGTTAATAAAACATTTGAAATGACAGCAGTTGTACGAGAATTAACTAAGGAGCGTGAGATGACGCGCTAAAGTAATTCCCAGGTGACAAGTATGGTTTTCTTGCAACTTGTGCCCTACCGGGTTACACCGGCTTGTATGCCAACTTGATTTTCTGTATGTTTGCCACCTTGCAAGATAAAGCATGAAATGAGTTTACAGTAATTCAATTATGTGGCATATTTAGTTGCGATACCGTTTAACCTCGAATATGTGTTAAACCGTAGCTAACCGACCCTAGGATCACATAAGAGATCGGTATTCGGATTTAACGACCCAACCTACGGGAACGTTCTAACTACGGCTATCCGTGTGTTAGTTGTGTACTGTTCCTGTGTGTAAATGTGTTTATCCCCTTTGAGTATGTCATTGTGTAACGATTGATGTTTTGTTCATATATGACGAATGGTATCTTACCACCCCCGTGTGTCTAACCGAACTTGACTAACTATAATGTAATTTGTTATAATAAGCCCCTTGGAGGGAGCTTCTAACCAATGTGTTATTTGGGGGTGAGGAATCCGGGTGTCCAGTCGCGCGCGTATGTATTGGAGTTGATATCTATATTTGATTCAACTCTCTCCTTTGTTCGATTGTTTTCCTTCTTGGAATTTAATCTCCCACGAGCCAATAGCTGGCTCTCCTACCTTGACTATTGTTTGGGGCTAGGGGGATTTTTGTACGGTGTGCTCGGGTCTATAGTATTACCGACACATCTAAGTATAGTTATTGTGTACGGTGTGATCGGGTCTATATTATGACCGACACATCTATGTAAAGTAATTGTGTACGATGTGTTTGGATCTATAATATATCTGACACATCTTAAGTAAAGTAAAAGTTCTCTAAGAAGAACAGTAAGTTACGATGTAACGAGCTCAACATGAGAATGAAGATATTCTCTTGGCTCTAATAAGTTGGCTAACTCTCATTTCGGTTCGTGTCCTCACGTGACTCGTTCCTGAGTTATGTTGGTGTATGTTAATGTGACGTTTGTTATGTTTGAGTACATTGATCACTGATATCGACCCCACGTTATTATAAGAAGTAATTATATATAACCCGACTAAATGGGTAAGTGTCACCTAATAAGAAATTAGCTCCATTAAGGTAGAAACCCTTAAGGGTCAAGGAACACAATAATGTGATCGAACAAGTGTTGATGTGTTAACCTTATTGTTTGTAACCTATTGATTGGATAAGTGTTAAATATAAGAATGATATGTTTTATAGTTTTTAATGCATGATTTAAATATAATCAACTACATGCTGAGACGACAAATAGTTTGTGTGGCCCGGTAGTATCCGGGCTGCACGATTACCATACCAGCAAAGGAGCTGAGCCCCTTTGGGGCCACCCATTTCATTTCAGGTAATGGAGCTGGTAGCCGTTCGAGAGTAGGACGGGGTGGCTATTTATGCATGGGTAGTTATTTAATTTGTTTATGTATTTGTAAGTATAGTAAGACCAAAACTGTTATCAGTAGTAAAATGTATTAGACTCGGTACAGTATGTAATGTCAATGTGTTGACTCGGTTTAGTTATGAAGTGGAATTGTATTGTATAACGCTCGAGAGTCCTGTCCATCAGACGGTACACAATGTATGTATTAGCCTTGTTAGCCACGTGGGTGGCTAACGGCGTGTAACACCCAATGATTAAGTTATATGTTGTGTTGTATTACCGCTGCGATCAGTTATTAAGTACAATGTTTTAGGGTTGAGGTGTTACACCACATTATTTTCATGTTTCATGTTATATGTTTATCATACTTATATTGACTCTAAGCTTTATAAGTTTCCAACATTATCTTATTATTCCACTAGTTCCCAAATCTCATTATTTATGTGAATTATTTCCTTTTTATATTCATTCCCACCTTTAATACAATTTGGACTTTATATAAGTGTAATATTTATAACACTGTCCACCATATGTTAAATTTTATCTCCCAACCTCTTACACTCTCGCACCAGCCCCCTAGTTTCCATAAATTACAAACTACCACACTAAATTTTTAATGTTACAATTATACTTCTTATATCATATGTTATTATCTTCTACGCTTTTAATAAACTATAGACTATAAAAGGTGGTAACATGTTAATAAAAATAAAATATGGGTGTTGGGCTATTAACTTCTACTCCGGAAAATGTGTATTCGTATTCGGAACCAATCTGAGCGGTTCCAGTTCCGGTACCGGTTCTGAAATCTGGATTCGCTTCGGATTCGGTCAAAAAACCGGTTCCGGTTCCGGTTCTGATCGTTCCGACCGGTTCCGGAGCGGTTCTAGAAAGATTCGATTGGCTCCAGTTGCTTTTTTTAGCTCCTTTGAGATCCGTTTGAGCGCACACATTGCTCTTTTCATCCACTTTACTCCTAGATAGGTTATTCTTCAAGTTTATAATCTTAAATGTGTAAGAAACAAAGACTTTGGAATTTTTATTGAATTTACAAAAATAGGAACAAAGAGAATTTTATTATATGATTCACTGCCTCATTAAAACCTTATTAGGTAAAAACCCATTGAGAAAACCCTAATAAGGAAAAAGAGTACAGCTATTTTCTTCAGGGAGTGCGCGCCCGAGACCCAAAACCGACGTCGTTTTGGCTCGATTCCAACGGTAACTTCAACTGGTTCCGTGGCGGTTCGGTTCCGGTTCCCGTTCCAAATCCGACGACGGTTCCAGGCGGTTCCGGTTCCGGGCCCGGTTCGGGCCCGAATCTCAAACCTGGTATTCGTATTCGGAACCGCTGAGGCGGTTCGGTTCCGGTTCCGGTTTTCACCCGGTTCCCGGCCGGTTCCGGTTCCAATCGGTTCCGGTAGAACCGCCGGTTCCGGGTAGAACCGGACCCGATGGCCACCATTACTTCTAACCACTTAGATAGTTTTCCTAAGTCAACAAAATGAATAATTCACCAATAACCCCCAAGTTTTCAGACATAACATTAAATTTCATAAACTAGCTTTTATAAGCATTTTGTGTTACAAAACTTATAATAGCAAGCCTAGACAGTGGATGTTAAGTAAACTTTAACATATTATTAAAGTACATAAAATACATATACCTACTGTAGGTTCTCGGCTTTTACAAATTATACCGCATATTTATCAAAAATTACATTTTAGCCATAAAACTTTATAAACTTGTCATTTTTAATGCGTAATACTTAGCTAACATAGTCAAATGTTATAACACCAGCTTATACACATATTTAGGTCATTATGAACCATTGATATCAGTACTCATGGTTTTATTCAATTTATACCCCAAGGTTTCTAAAAATTGCATTTTAGCCCCTATAACTTAATACCTTGTACATTTAAGTCATTTAACTTATCCAAGTGTTATAATACAGTTTTATACACATTACTAGCTCAATATATGTCATTTTACACGTATGGATCTTGGCCAAGGCAGGTACATAACTTAAACAAATTTTTAAAGCATAAAATGTGTTCTAAAGTTAGAACTTTTACCTTATAATTTTCCAAGCTAACTTTGCTGCTTGTAACCCCCAACTTTCGGTTCTATTTATACAGAGGAGGAAACTTAGTTTTTGTACAAATTTAAGGGCTTAAAACAAAGCTTAAACACCAAGTTCTAGTTTAGTGATTTTACCCTCTTTAAGGTTGATTTTTACACCTTATTATCCCCTTTTGGTCTTGGAATCTTAGGAGTTTTTTAACAGCCATTGAGCCATGGTTGAGACAAGAAAAAAGAGGTTAAGTAAGGGTCTATTATGACTCCATAAAATTAACAAGAGTTTAAGACACAAAAGTGTGATTTTAAGAAGAAGAGATTACCTTTGGAGTTTTAGGTGTTACTTTCTCACCAAATTTTGATCCTCCTAAGATATTTATGTAAATAATAAGATTATGGGTGGATATAAGAGTATAAGGTAGTGGAAGTACTCAAAAGGCCTTAAAAATGTGATTTACCTTCTCTTGAAGTCTAGCTTGGTTCAAGCTTGATTTCCTTGTGATTTTCACTCACAATATGGAGTTAGAGAGCTCTAGTTCTTTCATTAAGAGGATGATAAAAATGAGCTTAGAAGAGCTAGATTTTTGGACATATAAAGACTAGGAATTTTAGTGCACATTTTTACCTTTAGTTTTGTTGATCTTGGTTTGGCTTCTCCATGACTAAACAACCAGATTTATCACCCCCAAGCCACAGGTTTTCGGCTGTATTAACAAAGGAGGGAGAGAACTTTAATTGATGAAAAAGGAAGAAGAATGAAGGCAAAAACAAGTGTTTTAAGCCTTATAACTTATTTTCTTCAATGTAGCTTCAATGGAGAACAAGAGAGAGGAGGGAGTACTTACCAAGCTGGCTGGAATGAAGAAGAGATGGCTGTCATAGAAATGGGCAAAGGAAAGAAAGAATGTGTGTTTGAGATAGAGTATAAGGTAAGTGTATGTGGTGGAGTACCCTAGGTAATTTGACTTACTTTTAGGAAGCTTCTCTCTTGAAAGTAAAAGCACTTTTGATCCCCCTTTTTCACTTCAAATTCGACAATGTGTAAGGAGAGAGATCTTAATTTTGCTTTATTTAAGTGTAAAGAGTAATGAGTGGTAAAATCAAGTCTAAGTGTAGCCTTTTGAATTTGCTTTTTACTTTTCATCCTTGATTTCCTCTCTCTTTTTCCCTCCTAATTTGGCAGCCTCTTAGACATTTATGGGGGTTTTTTATAACTTTTGAAACTTGTAATATTAAGGTGTTACATGTTGTGCCTTTGGACTTGTTTCATGTGTGAGGTTGTGGCACATGTTGTTACTTTATTCTAAGGTGTATGTCTAAATGGTTTTTGCTCTTATAAATTATTTTGACTATATTCTATGTATATAGTCTTATCACATTGTTTGTGATCTTAATTCATGTATTGATGTGCTACATGTTACATTAGTCTTAAGAGTTGTTTTCTGCTTATTAATGTTCCTTCTTTAGTCCATTATTTTATGTGAGACTTAGTGCTCATTTTTGAACTATACATATTTGTTTATATATGTATGTTTAGAGGTAATCAAATACCTTAGTGAATTTGGCTCATTAGCCTTTCCTTTAGTGATTAAACATTGGTTTAAACCCTTTAATTAAATTAATCCCTCATTAATTAAGGTGATTAATGTTTTGGGTATTCAGTCTAGACTTCGTGAAGAAGTTTGTATGACGTAAATCTCTGAATAAGGACTACGCAGTTAGTAACTATAGAGTCATATTCGTAATGAATGGGAGAACATAAGTGGATTAAAAAAGAGATAAATCCTAGATTTTGGCTTCCTAACTCGATCGAGTGATGGAATGTAAAATAACTGCCTCTTCAGGGTCTTTTTCATTCTTATTCTAGTCATATGAAAATGTATTTGACTGCAATTGGGAATCAAGATAGCGATAAATGTATGTTTTGAAAATCTTTTTGTTATTATTTTTACTAGAGTGAAGTCTTATGTTGGTTTATGTACGTATTCTTAAAAAGAGTCAACGTACATGTTGTGCTTAAGTATAGGGATTGGAATTTAGGGTGGTAGACAAGAGTGTGAGATCTATCAACTAGACTGATTAAAGCTTATTAAAACAATAAAAAAGTAACCTACCGGACCAAAATGTATACCAATTGTATGAAAAAGATCCATTTTCTTTTCAAATAAAACATAGATCTTTCTCGTTGCATCCTATTTAAAAAGGCAGGGTACAAGTATAACTGGTGGAAATTAGAGCGTAACAATGATGTATGTATCCAAGAATTATGTGAACTAACTTGCATGCCATGGATTGTAATGACCCACCAAAACCCAAAAAATCCTCTTGGAGGTTGTTGACAGATAGATAGACATGACAAGATAATAAATGGAAGCACCAAATCATACATAATATCCAATCCCTCCACAATTCCTCCATACCATTGCTGGCCCGAAACCATGGTGGGTACAGTAGGAATCAAGTCCAACTTGATGATTTTCGGGGCCCTATGCTAAAATCTTTAGTGGAATATGTAGAATTAAATTATGTAAAGATAAAAAAAATATTAAATAAAATTTATAAAATGAGGTCCTTATAGTATTCCATTCAAGATAAATTTAACATTTATATAATTTTCTCATGATAAAACCTAAATGGATGAAATAAAAATTGGGCCCCCAAATATAGGGGGTTCTGTTTTGTCACCCAGCTTGCACGGGCTAGGAGTCGGCCCTTGTGGGAATGGATGTGTTTCAAGATTGATCATGCGGAGGCTTCATCTTGCCCCACTACATGCTTGGAATAAAACAAATGTTCGTAAGATAGCACAAACCGTCGGTGAAGTTGTCAAAATAGAGGAAGATGATAGTCACTTTGTTGAAAATGTTGAGATCCGTATCCCAATTGAAACCTCCACTCTCCAGTTAATCAATTGGAAGATTATGGTCAAGGTCGATGATCAAAATTTCCCCGTGAGTATTGTAGAGGTTCATGAGCAGTAGTTCAAAGGCAAAGATAAAACTGCACTGATAGCATTGTTCAAATTGTAGAGGCAGACAAAAATAACGAACAGGGTCAACAAAATGAAAATTTTGACAAAGTACCTAAAGAGGGGAAAGGGGAGATTGGGAGTCATGAAGAAATGCAAAGTAGAGGTGCAGCTCTCAAATTGGTCTATGCGGTTCCCCAAAAGCCCCATTAGTTAAAGAGATGGGACTGACCGACACTACAAGTGTCTCGCCGTCAAGGAATATTGATAAAATTCTGACACAGATCCCGACAGAGCAGCCCCAGGAAGATAAAACAAAGGGTGACAATAATGGTCCTAGTCTTGATGTGCAAAAATACCAGACAACTTCTGGGTCAGACGCCTCCGCAGTCAAATCTCCAGCAGAAAAGGAAGGGATTAGCTTGTTTGTTGATTTAATTCATAACACCCCACCACCATCTCAACCGCGGGGAGTTGGGCATGCTAGAAATGAAAAGGGGAAAATCGTTGATGCAGAACTAGAAGTAGAAAATTGCATTGACCTAATGTTGCTACTGAGGTGCCAAGTGCCAAATCCAAATCTCACGAAGTCAAACATCATCAAGCAAATCCAATCTCAGACAAATAATTAACGGAAGCTAGAAGGGGACAATTGGTCTACAAAACATAAGGGAATTGGTTCTAGAGAAGAACAATGGAAGAAAAAGGAGGAATTCGAAACCTAAAGAGCTCAATACTAGGTTTTGCTGAGACTCAACATAGTGAAATCAAGTCTACCATGGGAAGAAGTACCAAGTCAAGGAAGATCAGGAGGGGAGGTGTTAAGGGGGATGAGGAATAGACATAGGAGTGGTGAAAGACATTCCCATTATTTGTAGTGTTTTTATCAGTGTTACGCTTTTGAAGGGTGATGTGTGAGGTAGCAAGGATTGGAATGGTAGGGTGACATAGTAATCTCGGTTTGTATGTGGGTACTTTAGTCAAGATTTGTTGATGTCTTGTTGAAATCTCTAGTTTCGACGTTAGGATGTAATTTCTAGTGGTGGGTACTCTTTTTCCTCCCTAGGCTTTTCCCAATGGGTTTTGCCTATGGAGGTTTTAATGAGACCCAATATATACCACTCTTTATTAATAAAATGACTTTAAGCCCTAATTATCAAAAAAAATTGTTTCTAAAATCATAGACTCTTCGAAGAGTTCTCCTGCGTATGGAGGACGTGGTTGATCTGGGATAGTGAGTGGTCGATGGTTGGTTGATGGTTACCGAGGGTAGTTTTTGGTTTTTATAATCTTTGCTCTTGTATTACTATAGCTAATCATGGTGTTGGATCTTAAGTTCGTACTTCTGACCTTAGTCAAATATGGCTAATTTTACCAAGAAAAAAAAAACCCTCCACCAAATAAAGAAAAGTAGCGGCCAACCTGCAAGAAAGACCGATCATCATCATCATTATTTCAAAATATAACTTACGGAAAAAATAATGATGCTGAAAACAAGACCTATGCGGCCTTTCACAGCTTTCCTCTGCCCATTTTTCCCTTTCTCAGCGAAGTCGTTCTCCCCCCCCCCCCCCCCCCCCCCCCCCCCCCCCCCTTTCTGGGATTTCCAATGGCGCAGCAGCATATCGCAAGAGGAGAGGATTTTGAGAAGGAGGCAGAGAAGAAACTCAGCGGATGGGCATTGTTTGGGTCCAAATTCGAAGACGCCGCGGAGCTCTACGAGAAATCTGCTAACTCTTACAAACTCGCAAAGTCATGTAATGTTACTTTTCATCTGTTTGCATTGCTTCACAATCTGATCCGATCAAGGGTTGAAATTCATCAAGATATTATATTACCTCTTCTGTTTACCGTTCAATTGAATAATTAACGGTTGTCTATTCTCCATTGAGCGTCTTCTCTCGGCTGGGATTGGAATTAATATCTTCTCGTAAAACAACCTCCGATGATTGTTTGGCGCAAGATACGAAAAGCGTAATGTGAGTTAGCTTTGAATAAGTGTGTTGATCGGTCGTCTTTGTCCAGAAACTCTAAGCATTGATAAAATTCCACTTTCTTAATATTCCATTTTTCTTCCCGCTTGAATCGAAAGCAACAGAAATCCTTGTGGCTTTTTCTCTTTTCTTTTCCCGGCTATGGATTGGTTTGAATGCCGCATTCGATATATTAGATTCTACTGAATTTTCTCCAATGATCATGCGACAACAATGACATCCTAATCAATTGACCGTTAAGAAAGTCTTAATAGTATTTGATAACTTTTCTACTTAATTGGTTTTGTTTCTTCTCACAGGGGATCAAGCTGCTACAGCTTACACCAAATTGGCCGATTGTCACTTGAGGGTAATTTTACATTATTAACTTTGACCTGGACAAACACAAACCAGGACTAATTGCTAGTTTTAATCTATGGCAAAATTCTTCTTAGACGGATGGTAAACATGAAGCAGCAAGTGCCTTTGTCGATGCGGCGAACTGCTACAAGAAGATTTCCCTAAAACGTGAGTTATCCTTTTATGTTATGCACATATATATATATGCTTATGTCGGAATCAAATGGGTACTTATTCATGATTTTTCTGCACACTCGATATCAGAGGCCATAAACTGCTTGGAACAGGCCGTTGAACTGTTTTCTGATTTTGGAAGATTTAGCATGGCTGCACGGCATTGTAAGGTGATTGCGTAGTTCTACTCCTTGTTTTCCTTTCTTTTATTATTAATCATTTCATTTGAAATGATAAAAACACCAGAGTAAATGAAGCTTCCAGCCTATTTTTGCATTGTCCGATCCAGGAAATCGGGGAGTTATATGAGCAGGAACCTAATCTTGAGCAGGCTATTGTATATTATGAGCGAGCTGCTGATTTTTTCCAAGGTGAAGAAGTGACAACATCTGCAAACCAGTGTAGGCAGAAAGTTGCTCAATTTTCTGCGCAGCTACAAAAGTAAGCGTTTGGTTTGATATGTTAATGACATGATTCTTTGCTCCATTTTCTGTTCTTTTTGCGACTACTGTAAATGTCACTTTCCGTAAGTTGTAAAGGACTTGGACTATTCTGGATGTGTTTTAGATACGCAAAGGCAATTGAAATATTGGAAGATATTGCACGTCAATCTGTGAAAAATAACTTACTGAGATACGGAGTGAAAGGCCATCTTCTAAATGCTGGAATATGCCATCTCTGTAAAGGAGATCCTGTTGCAATATCAAACGCATTGGAAGGATATCAGGTTTGAGAATTTTATTCAGAGTACTGCACTAAAAAGATCATGTCCTGTCTCACACTCTCTCTTTCTCTGGCCATTGCTTGCTGCACAGTTTTTGACAAACACTGCGGTTCTGTGCAGGACATCGATCCAACTTTCTCCAGAAGTCGGGAGTATCAGCTTCTATCTGTAAGTTGTACTCAATTTTGTGGAAAAATTGTAATTGCTGTTCCCCGGTTTATTGTCTTAGCATTTGGTCAAGATTAAACAGACATATAGCACTTCTACATATAGTCTTATGCTATGAACAGCCTAAAGGCTGAACGGTATAGGGGCTATCATTTTCGTATAGTTATATAGATCCAATGTCAATGCCATGGATTCCTACGTTGAATTGCTCCAATTTTATTTCTCGTTTTCACAGGATTTAGCTGCGGCCTGTGAGGAGGAAGATGTGGAACGATTTACGAGTGTTCTCAAGGAATATGATAGCATGACCCCTCTGGTAATCCTTCCAATCGCTTATCCATTTATTTTCCTTAACCCATTCAAAGGATTATAGTATATGATATGCTACTAGATATTGTTAACTAAAAGTAATGAAATGAGGTTATGATGCAGGACGCATGGAAGACGACCTTGTTATTGAGGGTGAAAGATGCGCTTAAAGCCAAAGAACTTGAGGAGGATGACCTAACTTGAGCGAATATTCAGCGGATGTCCTATTGAGCTGTTAATTAATATTCTTTTTCTTCTATTTAGTTTGTATTGTACCTAAAGTATACAACTACTATGGTTTTGGGTATTGCAAAGTTGAGAAGAATGACATGTTATGTTGTACAGATGTGTGTGAGCTTCTCTCCTTTTTCTTGATATTAAACTGTTGAAATGAACAATGGTTTATCGTTTTACTGTATAACAATTTCATATCTGGAATAACAAGACTCATTGATACATATATGAACTGTTTGGAACCCTTCTTTCAGAAATGTTTAGATTCAGATTCTATGGCCTTTAATTGTTAGTGAAATTTTTACCTCACCTCTGTCGTCTCTTGCTATAAGTTTGAGAAAGATATATATGTTACAACTACACTGACATTGTTGTAAATAATGAATGTCCGGTAACAAAAGATATATTACCACAGTTATTAAGCTTATTTACTTGGTCCACATTTTCCTATCAATAGAGATCTTTGTACACACTTATTGACTGAAAATGAAAAACCTATTGCTTTCTTGTCTCTCAGTTGAAGTCTCTCTTTGTTTTCTCTCTCTCATTCACAACACGTTATCAACACGAAGACACTTGATCGCTCTGTTCACTTCTCCATTTCGACACAAACCCTTTATCACGAGATTCATCATATATGTGTTTATAATAAAGCCTTGCTTTATGATTGAATAAAAAAACCCTAATGCCCAGTCTGGGCTTCTACAGTGTAGAACTTACTCTACTTGTAACGATCCAAAAACGTCCCTAGTTCTAAGGACGAAATAAGTCGCGCACTTATTACCTAAAACACGCAAGACAACTAAACCGAAACCCTAAACTGACATTGATAACTCAAATATAATACACATCCAGAAGTTTACAAAGCTCGGTCAAATGATTTACAAACGAGAAACTAACAAAACGGGAAATAAGCTCATAGGCTCCAAAATACATAAGGACCATAGGCTCGACAAATCCAAGTACAACTCAAATGCTAAAAGAAGAAAGCAGAAACCTTCAGCTAGTCGACTAAACAACCTCCAAGTCAAGGATATTTATAAGGGTGAGCAAGTCACAACTTAGTAAGTGATAAACTTCATCAGCATGAGCATGCTCAAAACACTTTTACAGAACATAGCTTACATATACCTATGTTTCTCAAATCACAATCAGAATCGAAATGGAAGCTCTTTAAAACACTCAAGGTTCGATACAAGCTGAGCGAAGCAGAAGTCACAAAGAACAATTTAACGGCCGAAGACATTTAGAGAAACCATAGGCTTTTCAAAAACCGGAAGTCGTGAATCAAACTGTTAGAAGGAAGAAAATATAGAAGAAGCGGAGTTTCATATCTAAGCTCATCTACAATGCAGATCACAGTCTTTGTTTGCAAAATCCACAAGCTGAACTGTCAAAACACAGAAAATAGAACAGAGACCACATTTCTAGAACGAGATGAAGCACAAAGTAGACTCTCATGACAGAAGCTGTCAAAGCTCAATACTAATCAGAAACCAAAAACCAAAACACACTTAGCAGAACTGATTAGAATCCACAAATCAGAGAATTCACAAAACAAAACGATCATAAATCAGAGTGGGACACTAGCTCAGAGCACACACAGAAATGGTCAAATACCAATGGATCACAAGATCCTCAACAGCATAGAAAGGGTCAAAGACCCAAGGATTGAAAGATCATTGACAATGCAAAAAAGGTCCAAAAATCAATGGACATGTCAGTCCTAGAATAGAGACGAGGAAAGTACCTATTGATAGAAAACAGAAGGACATCCTATGCAGCTTGTTACGGGGTAGCTAGACCCAACCATCAACGGCTCATAAGACAAAGAAACTAGGTCCCAAAATAGAAGCTTTACTTTCAGAACAGAATGTGTTGTAAACTAGAGACAACATAACACGTTAAATATCTTTACATACGAAATTGAATTCTATGCAACACAAAAGTCTTATGCCAAGACTATCAAAGCACAGAAAGCCGAACATAAATAGAAACCAAAAACACACTTTCAAAGTAATGTAGAGACCATAAACGGGAAGGAATACTTTTTGAACGAAAATGTCATGCCAACGCATACTAAACATGTCAAAATAGCTTATAAACACATAGAGGATCATAGCCCCATAAACGGGGAAGTCAAACAAACATTTTAGCCAAAATTAGAGAGGTGTTCAGACATGTGTTCAAACATGCATGTTTGGACGCATGTTGAGACTCAAAAAACAAGCGTCCAAACTTGTGTCCGAACTTACAAGTTTCGACAAAGTCTGAAGAAACATCGTACAAGGTGTCCGAACTTGTGTCCGGGCTTACATGTTCGGACACAAGTCGAACTACAAACCCATAATTCATCCTCGCTTACCGTCCGAACTTGCATGTTCGGGCTGAAGTTAGGACACATCAGAATCCGTCAAAAACAAAAGCATCCGCGTATACTGTCCGAACTTCATGTTCGGACAGATGTTTGGACAAGGCAAAATCTGCAAATTTGAAAGTAGAAACAAACAAACACCAAAGCCACAAATTCACCATTGCTAACACATAACTTCTTATATCAAAGTAGGAAGTCAACACACAATACCATGGGGTTTTAGCAGAGCAAAAACTCAAATAAAAACAAACTCAGAATCACATCGAAATCAGAGAACATATGAACATATCCAGAAACAAAAATCTTTAGAATCCCTATGCTGAACACACCTGTTGAAATACCCCGGGATTTAAAACAGTGATTAATTAGGGTAATGAAATATTTAAAAGCGTAATTAGTCCTAAATAAATACGTAGGAACGATTCCCGAAGAAACGGATTCGTAAAACGAGTTAAAAACGCAAACGAGCTTTAAAATGCGCTTTTCGAGAAACCGGGAAAAACGTGATTTTAAACGGTTTAATAAACTCATAATAATTATAGTTAGTTAAATATCTATAATTAGACCATAGTGTGGGTCTAGAGCTATTAAAATTAATTAAACAAGAAAATTCCGAAAAAACGGACCCGGTGAGTGATAGTGTAAAAACCGGGAAGTTATGGGGTATTAATGTAATAAGTAAAAAAAAAATTAACCCACCCTTGTAATTATGTGACCGGTTACTTATTTAGTAATGGGGGCACGTTTTATATTTTCAAACAGCCCTCTCTTATTCCTAATACACTAACAGACAAGAGTAATAAAGCAAATAAGTAAATAGTAAGGGAATGCCTCTCACCTCTATTTCCTTACCAGTCACGATTTACCTCTCTGAAACATCTTCTTCCTCTGTAAACCCTTGTATGCGATTTCAACAGAGAGCATCATCTTCATCCTCTCTTTTCTTACTCGATACAGCACCAAACCATACAAAAACCATACCGTTGGATTCCTCATGTTAAGGGCAACACATTCCACCCTTCAAAAACTAGAAACCCTCACCTTCATCTCCATGACCGTGAGCTCCGTTGCAGTTTGAAGTGGTGCTTTTGACCTCTCTTCATCTGCTTAATAGTCCAAGGTAAATATAAACTCAAAGTCTCCATCTTCCTAGCTTATTCGTGCAAAAGTCAAAAATTTCCCACGTTGATATTTTCTCCTTTTCCCAGCCAGTTTCGGTTTTCAACAGGGGCTAAGTTTTTGTTGTTCTTGCTGCCCAAGGATCACACTCAGGAGAGTAAGGTAATCCCTTGGTGTTTAAAGCCTAAAAACTAGCTCTCAAAATATTGATTTGGTATGAAACGTGGGAATTAAACTAGGTTATTGTGTATGTTGGGGTATGGATGTAGATAGCAACTATACCTCTGTTGTGGTGGAAACCAGAAGAGAAAGAGAGAGCAAGAGGAGGAGGAAGAAGAAGGGAAAAGAAATCAGTGAGCTAACAAGGTATAGAATATACCTTGAAACGATTTTCTTTTCCGTAACATATTTCTGTACGTGGAAAAATGACCTTGTATGGTGTGGGTAGAAACTACAATATTGCTTGATGAATGAATAAGTTAAATGATGCTTAAGTGTGCAAATAACCTAGGACCTAAGTTAGTAATGCGTATCAACAGAAGGTAAACTAAATGTGCTGTTACAGTGGTTTGTGCTTTTAAAAAAACAGGAATGTTAACTGATGTTGTGAGCTGTTATAATGTGGTGAGAAGCCATAGATTGTAGAGAAGTTCTGTCAAATTATGTTTAGGAATGTAGGGCTTGAGTGTGTTAAGGCGTGAGTTTGAAATGGTAAGGAAGAAAGGATGGAAGAGCTGCAGCAGAAAGCTCTGTAACAGAGGAAAACAATATACCAGTGAATGTGTTAGTTAACAGATGAGTATATAGAATGGTTAGGTTAGTTTTGAATGCTTAAACAATGTTTAACATGTTATAAATATGTAGGAAAAGTGTGGAGGAGGTTAGCATAAGTTGGAGATGAAACAAAAGCAAAAACATATTATTTTTCATACCTGTAGGTGGTCGGGTCTGTAACTAGGACAGAAACCCGAAGCATAGCCAAAAGACGGCAGAAACTTGAAAAACTGATGTGGTCCGGGTTTGAAACCAGGACATAAACCCGGAACACACTAAAATCCACCCGAGAGTTATCAGAAACCTTGGTCCGGGTTTGTAAACCCGGATACAAACCCGGACACCCTCATTTTCTTCACAGAAACCTTTTTAACGCCATTCCAGGGTAGGGGCTTGAAGGGGATTGATATATAAGATGATTAGAACTTGTTTAATGAGTTTATGATCATTAAGAGTATTAACAAGCTTAGAAAATAATTATAAGTTTGTAACTTACGTAAAAGGGTTTGGATGACAAAGAGAAGTAAGGGCTTGTACAGGTTTAACTTGTAATGTCATGACTAAGTAAGCATAGTTCGGGAAAACGTTAGTGAAGTAACGAGTTAAGTTAATCATGGGTAATTAACCTCCCGACCTAATGTATGTTATAGGATTCGATTAGTCGGTCACCGAAAGAAAGTCGACAAGCGAACAACGACGGTGAACGGTATGGTTTTCTCATGCCCTGTATCCTAACTTGGTTACTCTGATTTGTGTGTTTGTGTGTTTTGTGCAATCACCTAATCAAGATTAAATGCATGAATATGATTAATGGTTTTACCTTGTATATTGTGTGCTTGACTTTGCACCCAATGGACTATGTCTTGTAAGACTAGTTTGTATAATTCATGAAATGTTTGAATGGGAAGAATTCATGTGTTTGAGATGCTCTCACTAACACACTAACCTTCTGACTTACCTAACCTGGAAATGGTAACTGATGATGAGAGGACCGATAGAGCGTCGGCCACGCGTGAGAATGAGGAAGCAAGAGAGATTGCTTACCGAGTTCTGGCCTAACCTTCCCACCATGGTTCCGAACCGTAAGGTCGCAGCCCGGGGAAGTAAGCCAAACCTAAAGCCCGGTGGTGAGATGTGGTGTGAATGCCACTTCTCTGCCCGGAGGTCACCCGACTTAACTGAGTAATTATTTCATGAGATAAATAATGGTTAAGTGTGGGTCATGCCTTGTGTGAGGCTTATGATCAAGAGATAAGAGATATGAGCATCCGTCTAACCCGGATGAGAACTTGACTAACACGAAAAGAGGTGTGAATCTTGAGGGAGAACCTCAAGGCCTCAGTGACCAATGTGTGGATGACTTGTAATGTTTCCATTGTGTGACATGCCCCGTGTGTGGGTATTGTTTTTACTTGATTGTATTGTTGTTTGTAATAGCATGCTTGTTTGAATAATAATGAACCGCATGTTGGCGACAAAGTATTTGGCGTACCCTCGCTAGTACGCGGGGTATGCGATTACCATATGCAGCTTTAGCTGAGCCCCTTCGGGCACCATTTTTCCTATTCTTACAGGTACACGTGACGGCTGCTAGTCATGGCGACCGAGATGTTTTGCTTTTGGTTGTTAGTAGTAGATGGGGCAGTGTACCGAGTTGTACACGGGCTTGTAGCCCTAGTATAGTCGGTGTACTATGTGGTACACCTATTACTTTTGTTAGTAGCGAACATGGAGTAGTAGTGTGACTATAAACTTGTATTCTTTTGACGGGCTGTGAGCCCTGATGTAAATACCCTTAGTACTCGGTAATCAGGTGTTGTAAGTTATGTATATTGTTATACCCAAAATTTTGACCCCCTGGTTAAGGTCTACGAGGTTGTGAGAGCCATCTCCATCAAACAGTAAGAGACTCCGGCCCGATCGGCGTGTTCCAGGGCCTGAGGAGCAGTTTCGTCATTGTCAGGGGCGTTTTCGTAATTTTTAAGGCTTCTGAGTTCTCCTATAGGCTTTCTCTCTCCTCCAAAGGGTGCCCAAATCAGCTCGAAATGCTTTGATATTTTCACCCATGATAGAGGATGACATTTTAAGCATAATGGCGTTGGAATTTTGATTTTTCGAATTTCCAATAATTTTCTAGCAATTTCTGACTGAATCTGACGAGAAATTCAATTTAAAAATGCTCCAGCATTTAAAAAATTCGTTTCCACCTCAGAAAATTCATAATATCCATTCTTGACATGGTTAAAATTTCATAGCAAAATTCCTTTGGGAAGTTACTTAGTTAAAATATCGAAAAATCTTACTTTTACTAGATTTTCTTTATCTTTAAGAAAGTCTATATAAAGGGATAGGTTTTTGGATAAAATAAGAACCTCACATACTCAAGAACCCTAGAGAGTCAGAAAAGGCAGCCCCCTCTCTCTCTCTCACGTTTTCCAACACCCGGCCACCCAAATCATACCGAAAATCCCCGAAATCATTCATCTAAACACGTTTTCCAATTCCCAAAGCACCAAATCATCAAAACCCCACAAAAGCACCCCAAAACGTGAAGAAACAGCAAGAACAACCAACAACCAGAAGCTTGGGTCGAAATCCTCTCGGGTGTCTGCCATCAACGGAGCACTCGACGAATCCCGGTGTGAAGAAACGTTGTGAATCCGAAGGTAAAAAACAGGTAGAAACTCAGCTTTCCCTAATTCTCCACGGTATTATCTGTCTTGCCTCGAAATTTGAGCTCAAACTAACCTTCGTGGGCTTCTGATTGCTGTTTGTTAAGCCTCTGTCAGATAACTGTTTGCTAAGTTTCGTGCTTAATTCGAATTCAAATTGAAAACTTCAATCACTAACGTCTTGTACATCTTTCAGGCTACACACCCATAAAATTGAGCTCAAACACCCTCGGGAACCTTCTGAAACCCCTGTCCGTGGGTGGTCCGTGACCTCGGACGCGTGTCCGAGACCACGGACACCACGGACGGCGGCGGGATTTTAAAAATTCAAAATTTAGGTTTTTCTAATGATGTCCGGGCCCACGGACAGCCTGTCCGTGGCCCCCGGACTTTGCAAATTTTGTTTTCCTATAATTTCGACTCTCGTGTATTTAGGTTAACTGGGGTCCGTGGTTTCGGACATTAGGTCCGTGGCTACGGACGGAAATGAAATTGACCTAATTCTGCCTCTGAAACCCTAGTTTAGGTAATTTCACTTTCACTTTAATTTTCTGTCAAAAAATGCTAAAAACACAAAAAAACAGAAGCTTGCGCACTTAGGTTAAAACGACTCGTAATAAGCCGTAAATAAACTAGTAGAGGAAAAACGACTTCTGAGGGTAATGAAAGTAATTGAACCCTAAATAAGTCGAATATCAACCCCCGAACCCGAACTCTCCTTTCCTAATTTGATCTAGGTTAAAATTAGGTGGCGATCATAATAGGTTCAGTGAGCTAGCTTAGGTTTTTAATAATTATTGTTTCATGACATAGTTATTAATCTTAGGTTATAGGTGGACCTAAACCCGATTAGATCCTAATCAACTTTAATCCACATAGGATAGGGTTTTAAAATCGAGGCTCCAGACTGGCGACTCTGCTTGGGGACTACTTTTTAAGTGACTGTTTGATTTTAAGAAAGAGGGCTTACTTGAAAAATGTTTATTTATGGCTTTATTACATTGCTTGTTTTACTCTGTGCGCACTTTAATTCCTGCACCCTTGCATCATATGAGAGCGAGGGTCCATGCAAACCGATTTCACCCCAGGACCCGTTTGAGGGTCCCCTGTCAGGGACTCACACCTTTTAGGTGAGTGAATAAGTTGGGGAAAAGGGAGGGTGTCGTCTAACCACACCCCCTTAATACCTGGGCTTTAGCCCCAAGCATTTTCCTGGCAGTACCCTTACCAAGCCCATGTTTGGTCGTCAAAGACCCGACCGTAGACCACACCGTCAGGTGATTGTGAAAAAGTGGGGAAAGCCCAAGAGAATAGCGGCAAGCCCTATTACTTTGTGGGCGACCTGGGCCCAAGCCCCAAGCACATCTCCGATCGATCCATACCCAAATTGATTTAACCGTCAAGTGAGGACATGTGAATTTGGTGGGCTTGTTGCTGTATGATCGGCCCACTACCAGCCTAGAGATTGATAGGAACTTCTCCTACATCAACCTAGCCCAACGCGAATTGGCAGCTCTATTTGTTTGGGCCCAGAGGCCCTGTTTGGTTCACATGTGAGTCGTTCGGGCTTCGCCAAAAGCCTAGACTTAGGTGATTTCTCTTCTGGCCCATTTTGAATTATCCAATTAGTTCTAGGCCCATAAAAAGGAAATTCCACCTGAACTTGAAAAACTCACAAGTCCTGAAAAATAAAATCTTTTCGGCTTAGCAACCATCTTCTCGGCCCAAAAGAAGTTAGGCCCATTCGTGATTTAGGGATCGTTCCAGCCATGTTCTTTATTCAGGCCCAAAACCACATTTCGGCCAAGGGCTCATTCTTGGTCTAGGAAAACTCTTCACTCGGGCTCTGACCCAAAATCCTAGATCTAGGTGCCATTTTTAGGCCCAACCAAAAAACCATCGGCCCAAATTCCAGTTCTATATAGAGCAATCAGTCCGGCCAAGTACCACACTCATGACTCATTTCATCTAGCCCATAGACTAGTTCATAGTTTGGCCCATGAGCTTCGCTCTCAGTCCAGAATTTCAGCCCATTAAAACATTTGAATCCAAGATAGTTTGCATAATTCATTCATTCCAGTTTCCGGCTTCAAGGCCCAACAAGAACACCAAAAATAAAAATAAGTCATCACGTCATTTCACCGTCATCCACTATCTTGATCACATACAGCCCATGTGTCTCAACACACTCCCCTCTCCCACATGAAATCATTCTTGCGCGGGGGAATATCTCACCCTCCTTGTCGGCTTCCCACTTGTCACCTCTCGATAGAAAGTTTCACCGTACACTGAAGCATCCCACTACCATGCTTGCTTTTCATACTACACTCCACCAAAACAGCAAGACTTCATCGCCACGTACCACCACACATACAGCCACCTCCAAACGAATAACCTGGGGTATTCAAAAGGCTTGTCAAAAAACCCCACAATAATACTGGGGGCAATCTGAGTTAAGGGTCGATAATGTTTATTTCATTGATTTAAAGCGCGTGAACAAGTCTCTGAGTGAACATTTCGCGAGAGTGCCTTGAGCGGTAAAAACCATGAGTGAAAGGAGCATGTCATTTTTACGGCTCTAGGAGATCACATTCAAAGGTAAGGAAAACGGCATAACTCCGACCGAAAGGAGACACTTTGTAAATTTACGCTTAAACTGTGAAAATAACAAAGAACGGATACACAACTATTAGGATGACGAAGCACCTAGTACAGCACACACAGCCAAAAGCTTGTGAACCCTGACATTACACCCTAGGCACCCCCGCTGAGCTTTTCGATACGGTCCCCTTTTACAACACTACAAACTCCACAAACAAGCAGCCAATGATGAATGACCGACCCGGTGACAAAGGAAGCAAGGAGCCCGATTACGAACATCAACTTCACAAGTCCAAAGAAGCAAAACCGTACCAGCGTGACGAAATGATCGCAATGGTCCCAAAGTGACACAGGATCCAAACGAGCTAACATCAAAAACAGTCTCAAAGTTCCAAAACCGGGAAACACAAGAACCCGAGAAAAAGAAATTCAAAGAAAGGCGAACCTGAAAAGCCTCGAAGAAATCCAAAAATCAGAAAGAAGATAGAAGTGCAAGGAACAACCCAAAAGTTCCAAGTCCCAAGTTCACAAGCGAAGTCATCACGAAGTAGCCAAACGACTTCAATACAAAGAAGGCAAGTCCGAGAGACGGCGCAAGTTGCAGCTTTGGTCACCCTTATAGCTCCACATATCCTAAACATTCCTCCATTGTTGTTGTCATTATCACACCCCATAGCCACATTAAAAGCTCAAAAGACTTCCGACTAGTGGTTGTGTATCCAATCACGTGAAAGTAACAGGTTGAACGCGTAAATCTAACAAATGTCAAATTCAAGGTTGAGATGTTTTTGACCAGAAGGAGAGCATGAGCGCAAGCACCAAAACACTTTGAGTGTAGGATAGAAAGCGCCACATAAGATAAACCCTGACCTTGTGAGTATGAGACTTGTTTTGTGCGATTAATCAAAGAAAATACTGGGGGCAATCGATCGTTACGATTGATTGCCATAAATCCTAAAAAAAACTCAGATTGCCTTAAGGAAAATACTGGGGGCAATTGTTGGTCCCAACAATTGCAACAAAGACACCGTTTGAGTCCCAAAAATCCAAAACCCAAAGGATAAACCCTCCTCATATCACACGGCCCGTACTAAGCCCTACCTCCACATCAAATTTCCTCAGGCCCGTCCTAAGCCCTACCCCCAATCAAATTTCTCAGGCCCATCCTAAGCCCTACCTCCACACTCAAACATCCACAGGCCCGTCCTAAGCCCTACCCCCACATCAAATTTCCACAGGCCCGTCCTAAGCCCTACCTCCACATCAAATCCCTCAGGCCCGTCCTAAGCCCTACCTTCACACTCAGACATCTGCAGGCCCGTCCTAAGCCCTACCTTCACAACTCAAACACCCGCAGGCCCGTCTTGAGCCCCACCGTTTCCAGGTTTGACATAAACCCTAATCCTTCTACATCTGTTTAGACCCAATACATCTTACTCACGTTCACTTAGATTCATCTTTAGGCTCGTCATAAGACCTAGAACTACCCTTTAGGCTCGTCATAAGACCTAGAACCATCCTTAGGCTCGTCATAAGACCTAGAACTACCCTTTAGGCTCGTCATAAGACCTAGTTGCATTCCCTTAGGCTCGTCAAGACCTAGAACTACCCTTTAGGCTCGTCATAAGACCTAGATCCAACCTTTAGGCTCATCATAAGACCTAGAACTACCCTTTAGGCTGTCATAAGACCTAGTTGCATTCCCTTAGGCTCGTCATAAGACCTAGAACTACCCTTTAGGCTCGTCATAAGACCTAGTTGCATTCCCTTAGGCTCGTCATAAGACCTAGTTTCAACCTTAGGCTCGTCATAAGACCTAGATCCTTCCCTTAGGTCGTCATAAGACCTAGAACCATCCTTTAGGCGTCTAAGACCTAGTTGCATTCTCTTAGGCTCGTAGTAAGACCTAGCGTTACCCTTTAGCTTACCCACTCTCATCAAACACATTGCATTCATCACATTCTATAGGCTCGTCATAAGACCTAGTTGCATTATCCAGGCGCGTCACAAAGACCTGGCGACGAAAAGAAAAGTTGGCGAGGTGATGGCAATAAATCCTCCTTTGCGAGATGTCAACTTATTTTCGGGATCAACGAATGGTGGGCAAAGGCAATAAGTCCCCAGGGTTTTTACCAGGAGTTATCCCTGCACACCGGCTTGGGGGGCGATGGCAATAAGTCCACATTGGGTCCAGCCAGGGCATCGGCACGGGTTTCGGTCCCCAGAAGCATCCGAGCATCATCAGCATCATCAGCATCATCAGCATCATCAGCATCATCAAACATCATCGGCATTATCATCAGCATCAGCATCATTTGCATCATTAGCAATTTCAGCATTCTTGCATTTGCATCCAATTTTCACATCCTAGGCAGTCAACGCCTTAGAATAGCTTGAATCATTTTCATCACTTTAGGTAGTCAGCACCTTAGAATAGCTCGACAGCGTATCATCATCCTAGGCAGTCAACGCCTTAGAATAGCTTGACGTCATTTTCATCACTTTAGGTAGTCAGCGCTTAGAATAGCTCGACAGCATATCATCATTTAGGTAGTCAACGCCTTAGAATAGCTTGACAATCGTATCATCCTTATAGGTAGTCGGCACCTTAGAATAGTCTGACATTACCTCATTATTACCTTTAGGTAGTCAGTGCCTTAGAAAAGTCGACAATGCTTTGTAGCTTAGGTAGTCAGCGCCTCCGAATTGCTGGGCATCGTTAACCCGGTTTCACAAACGTGGAGGATTCTGTGGAGTCCAAAATTTTGGGCACACTCAAGCATCAACCAGACTTTTCACATTCGTTACAAAGTCAGTTGACGGGGGGGCAATCGTTATACCCAAAATTTGACCCCTGGTTAAGGTTACGAGGTTGTGAGAGCCATCTCCATCAAAAGTAAGAGACTCCGGCCCGATCGGCGTGTTCCAGGGCTGAGGAGCAGTTTCGTCATTGTCAGGGCGTTTTCGTAATTTTAAGGCTTTGAGTTCTCCTATAGGCTTTCTCTCTCCTCCAAAGGGTGCCCAAATCAGCTCGAAATGCTTTGATATTTTAACCCATGATAGAGGATGACATTTTAAGCATAATGGCGTTGGAATTTTGATTTTTCGAATTCCAATAATTTTCTAGCAATTTCTGACTGAATCTGACGAGAAATTCAATTTAAAAATGCTCCAGCATTTAAAAAATTCGTTTCCACCTCAGAAAATTCATAATATCCATTCTTGACATGTGGTTAAAATTTCATAGCAAAATTCCTTTGGGAAGTTACTTAGTTAAAATATCGAAAAATCTTACTTTTACTAGATTTTCTTTATCTTTAAGAAAGTCTATATAAAGGGATAGGTTTTTGGATAAAATAAGAACCTCACATACTCAAGAACCCTAGAGAGTCAGAAAAGGCAGCCCCCTCTCTCTCTCTCACGTTTTCCAACACCCGGCCACCCAAATCATACCGAAAATCCCCCGAAATCATCATCTAAACACGTTTTCCAATTCCCAAAGCACCAATAATCATCAAAACCCCACAAAAACACCTCCAAAACGTGAAGAACAGCAAGAACAACCAACAACCAGAAGCTTGGGTCGAAATCCGCTCGGGTCTGCCATCAACGGAGCACTCGACGAATCCCGGTGTGAAGAAACGTTGTGAATCCGAAGGTAAAACAGGTAGAAACTCAGCTTCCCTAATTCTCCACGGTATTATCTGTCTTGCCTCGAAATTGAGCTCAAACTAACCTTCGTGGGCTTCTGTATTGCTGTTTGTTTAAGCCTCTGTCAGATAACTTGTTTGCTAAGTTTCGTGCTTAATTCGAATTCAAATTGAAAACTTTCAATCACTAACGTCTTGTATCTTTCAGGCTACACACCCATAAAATTTGAGCTCAAAACACCCTCGGGAACCTTCTGAAAACCTGTCCGTGGGTGGTCCGTGACCTCGGACCTATGGTCGGGACCTCGGACGCGTCGTCCGAGACCACGGACACCCACGGACGGCGGCGGGATTTTAAAAATTCAAAATTTAGGTTTTTCTAATGATGTCCGGGCCCACGGACAGCCTGTCCGTGGCCCCGGACTTTGCAAATTTTTGTTTTCCTTTAATTTCGACTCTTCTGTGTATTTAGGTTAACTGGGGTCCGTGGTTTCGGACATTAGGTCCGTGGCTACGGACGGAAATGAAATTTGACCTAATTCTGCCTCCGAAACCCTAGTTTAGGTAATTTCACTTTTCACTTTAATTTTCTGTCAAAAAATGCTAAAAACACAAAAAAACATAAGCTTGCGCACTTAGGTTAAAACGACTCGTAATAAGCCGTAAATAAACTAAGTAGAGGAAAAACGACTTCTGAGGGTAATGAAAGTAATTGAACCCTAAATAAGTCGAATATCAAGCCCCCGAACCGAAACTCTCCTTCCTAATTTGATCTAGGTTAAAATTAGGTGGCGACTCATAATAGGTTCCAGTGAGCTAGCTTAGGTTTTAATAATTATTGTTTCATGACATAGTTATTAATCTTAGGTTATAGGTGGACCTAAAACCCGATTAGATCCTAATCAACTTTAATCCACATAGGATAGGGTTTAAAATCGAGGCTCACATATATTAAGTTGGTATTTCTTTTATCAGACCGGGACTGTAGTTGTAGTAGTTGGATCCGGTAATCATATGCGTGGTTATCGGTATTGTATCACCCTCGGTAGTTAAGGTTTTTCCGCTGCGATTAGTTTAGTGCCCGTGACGTTTAGACCTTGGTTAGAGGAATTATCGTATGGGGTGTTACAAAATGGTATCAGAGCGAAGCCTCGCTCTGATAGAAAGAAATACGAGTGTAGTGATTACCGAGTTAGGAAACCTAACCCTGAATGACCGTTTAAGTTAACGGATACCCTTTAACGTCTATAATGGCGATATAAATGCTTAAAATCTAGACTATTTGGTCGCATCACCTGATGTAAATTGTTAATGGTTCAGATGTCCGGAAGAGGACGAGGTCGAACTCGTGGGGGGGCTGCTGAGGAGCCAGAACCGCAGACGATAGCCGAGATCGTCGCGGCTACGGTAGCGCAGATGCTACCACAGGTTATCACTGCTATGCAGCAGACACAGCAGACTCAGCAGACACAGGCTGAGCCACCCCCACCCCCACCACCCAGAGAGACGAATTGGGTGAAAGCTGTAGCTGACCTACGACCCGCTTGCTTCCAGGGTGAGAGCGATCCAGCTAAGCTCGAGGCTTACATCTCCGAGATGGAGACGGCCTTCGAGACCCTCGAGACTCCTGCTGGAGTGAGGGTGAGAATAGCTGCTATTATAAGGGTGCCGCTATGGACTGGTGGAAGCTAGTCAAGGGCGAGCACGTCGCCGACCCTGCATTCGACTGGAATGCCTTCACTGCTCTTCTACGTTCCAAATACTACCCTGAGCATGTGAAGACAAAGAAGCGGCTCGAATTAGATGCTCTGAAGATGACGGATAAGATGACCGTCGACGAGTATTATACCACCTTTACTTCTATCCTTCGACTTCTACCCGACTCGGTATACCGGTCAGGTTTTGGTCGACCGCTTCTATGGCGGCCTGAGCCATCGCCTCCGGTATGGCATGGGATACACCCGGTTACCTCTCTCCAGGTAAACGACGGTTTGAGTTTTTAATGCCATAGTCAATACAGTTAGTGCCCTTCTTGTGTAAGAATACCAACTGATGTCCTAATATCAGGAGTGTTACCATGCCGCATCGAAAGTTGAGATTACCGTCCAGTTAAGGGACGAGGAGAATGCGCAGAAGCGCAAGTTCAGCAACAAGGGTTCTGGCTCTGGTGAGCAGACCCAAGGAAAAGGATGGGGAAAGAAGAAAGGGAAGTACTCCCACCCGACCCAAACCCAGAAGACTACCACTGAAGAAAGCGGTGCCCATGCTGAGAAGGGCAAGGCAGCTGAGCCACTACGGCTCGCCTACACCGCGCCGGTAGCAGCGAAGCCCCTGAGATCTCACCCGCCTAAGGGTAAGATTCTCGATAATTAACACTGGTGTGTTCCTAAGCTTAGTATACCGTACTCTGCTAACCCTCAATGCTTCAGGTTCTGGATCTGGCTCTGGCAAGGGCAACTCTGATGGGCGGGCCTACAGTTGCAAGTACTGCAAGAACGACCACCCCGGCACAGATTGCCAGGGAAGAGAGGTCAGGTGTTATAGCTGCCACAAGATGGGGCACCGTGCCTATGAGTGCCCTGCCAAGAAGGGCAACAGCCAGGAGTTTAAGCAGAGAGAGGGCAAAGAGGTAGCAGCTGGTGATACTCAGACCCAGTATGGCCAGCAGGGGCAGGGACCTAGAGGTGCTCCGAAAGGTGCACCGCAGAGACAGTCCGCCCTTCACATCATAGATCGTTCAGAGGGAGCTGGTCAGAAGACCGGTTCAGGTACTTTCACACACACCTTTAATCCTTGAGAGCATGACTACAGTCTTAATTACCTGCATCAGTGAATGACATAGAACTAACATATAGTTAGAACATGAATTGACAAACAAGACTAGAACTTATAAGCTGAACTCACCACTTAGGGACCTTCCACATCTGCTATCCTATACCGACTGAACCAACCTCTGAAGAGTCCGACATCACCACACACCACTACACCATCGACAAGTGTCATGTTATCCGCCCAGGTATGCTATTATAAGGGGATACCTGACACCGAAGCACAAATTGCCATTATCCGATGCGCAACAAAACTCGGAGCAAGCCCAGGAGGGTTTACACACCAGAATACCCCGGTGGAGCAACAATGAAACTAAAAATGATGTGCATGGGGAAGGAGTGGAATCCTTACACCCGCACCTACCACAAGCAACGAGCAGATGATGAGCAACACCACCTAAAATACCTGAGAATTCCAAACGGTTGTTACACAAGCCGTAGAATTGCACAACAGCTTGAAGCTGATCCCGTACCTGCACTTGAAGCAGATATTTGTATTGTCAACTTCTACCAAGAGGAGGACGACTTGGTTTACACCAAGATAAGGACGAGACAGGGGATCCCTCAAAAAGGGGGTGCCCGTAGTGTCTTGGTCCATTGGTGACGACGCCGAATTCCTGTTGGCGAGCAGAAGCGTGCAGACCGCGCGGAGAAGATTATCCTTAGGTCAGGAGATGTCTTAGTCATGGGTGGGGAGTCGAGGATGTTGTATCACGGTATCAAGAGGATCAAATTGAATACGCACCATCGACTGTGATTAATGCCACGCACATGAAACCAGGGCGCCTGAACCTCACCTTTAGGAAATATTAGCCATGTAATCCCATGTAATATACTAGTAATGTTGTAACGGAACACCATGTATACTGAATGGTTTTATAATAAAGCAGGTTCTTTATTCATTTTCCACTGCATTTTACCATCGAACTCAAAGCTTATGAATAATAGGAGTGGGACTCGGTACGGAAGGTAGCCTGACTAATTACTTGAGGCACAGGCCGGTGAAAGCGGCATGTTCAAACTTGGTGGTCAGGGGGCGGTTACCTTTCCGGTTGAATGGCATTGAGTGGCCTCCGTGCTATTCGACTCCGGCGCCTCTCATACCTTTGTCTCGCCGTCATTTGCGAGAAGGTTGGGGCTAGATGCGAGTGAGTTACCCGACTTTATGGTGACACTCCCATCGAAGGTGCGAGTGCGTTGCACGAAGTACTACCGAGATGCCACCATTCGAATCAGGGGCGAGCAGTTCCCCATATCCTTCATCGAATTCAGTGGACTTGGCTTCGACTTGATAGTTGGGATGAATTGGTTGGAGCGGCATAAGGGGAGAATCCTTTGTGCCGAGCATAGATTGCTGCTCAGGAGTCCGTCTGGGGTTGCAGTTTCATACCGCCAGAGGCCTAGAGAGCCTTCGACTAGAGTCATCACCTCCATGGCCATGTACCGAGAGCTCAGAAAGGGGCACGAGGTATTCCTTTGTTATGTGCAAGATCTCGAGAGAGACCCTGATTTCAGCACCGATATTCCAGTAGTGTCGGAGTTCCCGGATGTGTTTCCGAAGGAACTTCCGGGCATGCCACCTCAGAGAGAGGTTGAGTTGAGATCGAGCTTCTGCCTGGTACCGGACCATAGCCAGAGCACCGTACCGATTGGCACCGGCAGAGATGGCCGAGTTGAGAGTGCAGCTTCGAGATCTGCTCGACAAGGGGTTTATACGCCCGAGCGTATCACCCTGGGGAGCACCGGTCCTCTTCGTGAAGAAGAAGGACGGTAGCCTCCGCCTCTGCATCGACTACCGCGAGCTCAATGCGGTCACCATCAAGAATAAGTACCCTTTACCACGTATAGATGATCTGTTTGATCAATTGAAGGGAGCCTCTATATTCTCTAAGATTGATCTCAGATCCGGATACCATCAGATAGCCATCCGAGAGCAAGACATTGAGAAGACAGCGTTCCGTACGAGATATGGCCACTATGAGTTTACAGTGATGCCATTCGGACTGTCGAATGCGCCTGCGAAGTTCATGGATCTGATGAACCGACTGTTCAGCGATCAGCTAGACACATCGGTTGTGGTGTTCATTGATGATATTCTGGTATATTCGAAATCCAGAGAGGAGCATGAGAGCCACCTGAGGCAAGTACTCGAGACACTCCGTTTGAACCAACTATGCGAAATTCTCTAAGTGTGAATTCTGGCTTGACCAAGTTTCATTCCTTGGTCATGTGATATCAAGCGCGGGTATCTCAGTCGACCCGGCTAAGATTGAAGCAGTTCGCTCGTGGCCTAGACCCAGGAATGTTTCCGACATCCGGAGCTTCCTTGGGCTAGCCGGTTATTATAGAAGGTTCGTGAAAGATTTCTCAAAGGTCGCCAAGCCTATGACAGCTTTGATGAAGAAGGACGCACAGTTTGTGTGGACCGATGACTGCGAGATTTCCTTTCAGAGCCTGAAGGACTCGTTGACCTCTGCGCCCGTCCTTACCATTCCTGAGGGTTCAGAGGGATTCGAAGTCTATTGTGATGCATCAGGCAGAGGCCTTGGATGCGTACTCATGCAGCAACGGCAAGGTAGTTGCTTACGCCTCCCGTCAGCTGAAGAAGCATGAGGAGAACTACCCCACCACGACCTCGAGTAGGGAGCCATCGTCTTCGCATTGAAGATATGGCGGCATTATCTTTATGGGGTTAGTGTTACCATCTACTCCGACCACAAAAGCCTGCAGTACGTCTTCACGCAGAAAGAGTTGAACCTCAGGCAGAGGAGATGGATGGAATTCCTTCAGACTATGACATCGACCTTCAGTACAAAGAAGGGAAGGCGAATGTCGTGGCAGATGCACTGAGTCGTCGAGCACACTCGCTCCATTCGCTGCTCGCCTCTTCCAGCTTGGTTGATGAGGTGCGAGACGCTCAGATGAAAGACCCATATATGAGTGAGATCAGACAGAGTATCATCGACGGCACATTCGAGCACCGGAAGTATGACTTCAGGCTCCACGACGATGGTCTGATCCGACTGAACGGCAGATTATGCGTTCCCCGAAGCAATGCTGAGCTGAGGGATCGCATTCTGCGAGAAGCCCACTGTTCCTCATTATCTGTCCATCCAGGAGCCTCTAAGATGTACAAAGGTATGAAGAGGTATTTCTGGTGGTCGGGAATGAAATCGGATGTGAATGAGTTTGTCTTGAGGTGCCTCACTTGCCAGAGAGTGAAGTTTGAGCACCGTCGACCTGGAGGAATGGTACAACCTATGCCGATTCCTGAATGGAAGTTCCATGATATATCGATGGATTTTGTTGTTGGACTCCCATCTGCTAGGGGAGGACTCAACATGATCTGGGTGATTGTCGATCGCCTTACCAAGGTGGCCCGCTTCATACCGATGAGGGACACTTGGAAGGTAGCAAAGCTTGCTGAGATATTTGATCGAGAGATTATTCGACATCATGGAGTTCCAAAGACGATTGTGTCTGACCGCGACACCAGGTTTCTTTCGAGATACTGGAGAGCTACACGTGAGGCGCTTGGTACCGAACTGAAGCTCAGTACAGCCTTCCACCCACAGACTGACGGTCAGACAGAGCGGACCATCCAGACACTGGAGGACATGCTGAGAGCATGCGCCTTAGATTTCCAGGGGAGTTGGGTGGACAAGTTACATCTGATCGAGTTCTCTTATAACAACAGCTACCACGCTTCGATCAAGATGTCACCCTTCCAAGCCTTGTATGGCAGACCGTGTCGTACTCCTGTGTTGGGATGAGTCCAGTGAGGCGGTCATTGTTGGACCGGAATACCTTGAGCAGATGCAATCTGAAGTGCAACAAATTCGAGCGAATCTGAAAGCGGCCCAGGATCGACAAAAGTCTTATGCCGATGTGCGACGACGCGACCTCGAGTTCGCTGTGGGCGATCAGTGTTTTACGCGTCTCACCGATGAAGGGCGTGTTCCGATTCGGTCAGAAAGGCAAGTTGAGCCCGAAATACGTTGGGCCTTATACGATCACGGAAAGGATCGGAGCTGTAGCTTACAGGTTAGCGTTACCTGCAGACTTGGGACGTGTGCATGATGTCTTTCATGTTTCACAGCTCAAGAAGTATATAGCCGATCCATCTCATGTCTTAGAGCCTGATCACATATCCCTTGAGCCGACGATGAGGTACGTCGAGACTCCCTTGCGCATCCTTGACACCAAGACGAGAGACACCCGCAACAAGTCAGTGCGGATGGTCAAGGTCTTGTGGTCGAACCACGACGTCGAGGAGGCTACTTGGGAACTGTTCGTAGACTAGGTTGTCTAGTGTCGTGAGGGTACGGGGCGTACCCCTTTTAAGGGGGGTAGGACCGTTTTGTTTTAGCATTGCTTCGGGATAGCCTTGCTTGTATGTATATGTTTACATTTTGTTTGACACAGTGAAACAACCAGTGTATTGGTTGTAGTGTTGATAGTGCTTGCAGTGTATTGCTTGCATGGATGGTGCATGTTTGCACAATGTGTGTATAAGTATGTTGTTGTGGATATATATATGCGAGACTTGTTGGTGAACTTGTTTGACAGATGTGATATCTGTGTGTGTACTATGTGTGTATCGTGTTAAGTGTAATTTTGACAAGTGATTTGTCAAATGAGTGAAGTTAGTAACCCACCGACTTTGACCAACTTTGAGGGCAAAGTTTCTTAAGGGGGGTAGGTTGAAATACCCCGGGATTTAAAACAGTGATTAATTAGGGTAATGAAATATTTAAAAGCGTAATTAGTCCTAAATAAATACGTAGGAACGATTCCCGAAGAAAACGGATTCGTAAAACGAGTTAAAAACGCAAACGAGCTTTAAAATGCGCTTTTCGAGAAACCGGGAAAAACGTGATTTTAAACGGTTTAATAAACTCATAATAATTATAGTTAGTTAAATATCTATAATTAGACCATAGTGTGGGTCTAGAGCTATTAAAATTAATTAAACAAGAAAATTCCGAAAAACGGACCCGGTGAGTGAATAGTGTAAAAACCGGGAAGTTATGGGGTATTAATGTAATAAGTAAAAAAAAATTAACCCACCCTTGTAATTATGTGACCGGTTACTTATTTAGTAATGGGGGCACGTTTTATATTTTCAAACAGCCCTCTCTTATTCCTAATACACTAACAGACAAGAGTAATAAAGCAAATAAAGTAAATAGTAAGGGAATGCCTCTCACCTCTATTTCCTTACCAGTCACGATTTACCTCTCTGAAACATCTTCTTCCTCTGTAAACCCTTGTATGCGATTTCAACAGAGAGCATCTACTCCATCTTCATCCTCTCTTTTCTTACTCGATACAGCACCAAACCATACAAAAACCATACCGTTGGATTCCTCATGTTAAGGGCAACACATTCCACCCTTCAAAAACTAGAAACCCTCACCTTCATCTCCATGACCGTGAGCTCCGTTGCAGTTTGAAGTGGTGCTTTTGACCTCTCTTCATCTTCTTAATAGTCCAAGGTAAATATAAACTCAAAGTCTCCATCTTCCTAGCTTATTCGTGCAAAAGTCAAAAATTTCCCACGTTGATATTTCTCCTTTTCCCAGCCAGTTTCGGTTTTCAACAGGGGGCTAAGTTTTTGTTGTTCTTGCTGTCCAAGGATCACTCTCAGGAGAGTAAGGTAATCCCTTGGTGTTTAAAGCCTAAAAACTAGCTCTCAAAATATTGATTTGGTGTGAAACGTGGGAATTAAACTAGGTTATTGTGTATGTTGGGGTATGGATGTAGATAGCAACTATACCTCTGTTGTGTGGAAACCAGAAGAGAAAGAGAGAGCAAGAGGAGGAGGAAGAAGAAGGGAAAAGAAATCAGTGAGCTAACAAGGTATAGAATATACCTTGAAACGATTTTCTTTTCTGTAACATATTTCTGTACGTGGAAAAATGACCTTGTATGGTGTGGGTAGAAACTACAATATTGCTTGATGAATGAATAAGTTAAATGATGCTTAAGTGTGCAAATAACCTAGGACCTAAGTTAGTAATGCGTATCAACAGAAGGTAAACTAAATGTGCTGTTACAGTGGTTTGTGCTTTTAAAAAAAAACAGGAATGTTAACTGATGTTGTGAGCTGTTATAATGTGGTGAGAAGCCATAGATTGTAGAGAAGTTCTGTCAAATTATGTTTAGGAATGTAGGGCTTGAGTGTGTTAAGGCGTGAGTTTGAAATGGTAAGGAAGAAAGGATGGAAGAGCTGCAGCAGAAAGCTCTGTAACAGAGAAAACAATATACCAGTGAATGTGTTAGTTAACAGATGAGTATATAGAATGGTTAGGTTAGTTTTGAATGCTTAAACAATGTTTAAACATGTTATTAAATATGTAGGAAAAGTGTGGAGGAGGTTAGCATAAGCTTGGAGATGAAACAAAAGCAAAAACATATTTATTTTTCATACCTGTAGGTGGTCCGGGTCTGTAACTAGGACAGAAACCCGGAGCATAGCCAAAAGACGGCAGAAACTTGAAAAACTGATGTGGTCCGGGTTTGAAACCAGGACATAAACCCGGAACACACCTAAAATCCACCCGAGAGTTATCAGAAACCTTGGTCCGGGTTTGTAAACCCGGATACAAACCCGGACACCCTCATTTTCTTCACAGAAACCTTTTTAACGCCATTCCAGGGTAGGGGCTTGAAGGGTATTGATAATATAAGATGATTAGAACTTGTTTAATGATGTTTTATGATCATTAAGAGTATTAACAAGCTTAGAAAATAATTATAAGTTTGTAACTTACGTAAAAGGGTTTGGATGACAAAGAGAAGTAAGGGCTTGTACAGGTTTAACTTGTAATGTCATGACTAAGTAAGCATAGTTCGGGAAAACGTTAGTGAAGTAACGAGTTAAGTTAATCATGGGTAATTAACCTCCCGACCTAATGTATGTTATAGGATTCGATTAGTCGGTCACCGAAAGAAAGTCGACAAGCGAACAACGACGGTGAACGGTATGGTTTTCTCATGCCCTGTATCCTAACTTGGTTACTCTGATTTGTGTGTTTGTGTGTTTATGTGCAATCACCTAATCAAGATTAAATGCATGAATATGATTAATGGTTTACCTTGTATATTGTGTGCTTGACTTTGCACCCAATGGACTATGTCTTGTAAGACTAGTTTGTATAATTCATGAAATGTTTGAATGGGAAGAATTCATGTGTTTGAGATGCTCTCACTAACACACTAACCTTCTGACTTACCTAACCTGGAAATGGTAACTGATGATGAGAGGAGACCGATAGAGTGTCGGCCACGCGTGAGAATGAGGAAGCAAGAGAGATTGCTTACCGAGTTCTGGCCTAACCTTCCCACCATGGTTCCGAACCGTAAGGTCGCAGCCCGGGGAAGTAAGCCAAACCTAAAGCCCGGTGGTGAGATGTGGTGTGAATGCCACTTCTCTGCCCGGAGGTCACCCGACTTAACTGAGTAATTATTTCATGAGATAAATAATGGTTAAGTGTGGGTCATGCCTTGTGTGAGGCTTATGATCAAGAGATAAGAGATATGAGCATCCGTCTAACCCGGATGAGAACTTGACTAACACGAAAAGAGGTGTGAATCTTGAGGGAGAACCTCAAGGCCTCAGTGACCAATGTGTGGATGACTTGTAATGTTTCCATTGTGTGACATGCCCCGTGTGTGGGTATTGTTTTTACTTGATTGTATTGTTGTTTGTAATAGCATGCTTGTTTGAATAATAATGAACCGCATGTTGGCGACAAAGTATTTGGCGTACCCTCGCTAGTACGCGGGGTATGCGATTACCATATGCAGCTTTAGCTGAGCCCCTTCGGGCACCATTTTTCCTATTCTTACAGGTACACGTGACGGCTGCTAGTCATGGCGACCGAGATGTTTTGCTTTTGGTTGTTAGTAGTAGATGGGGCGGTGTACCGAGTTGTACACGGGCTTGTAGCCCTAGTATAGTCGGTGTACTATGTGGTACACCTGTTACTTTTGTTAGTAGCGAACATGGAGTAGTAGTGTGACTATAAACTTGTATTCTTTTGGCGGGCTGTGAGCCCTGATGTAAATACCCTTAGTACTCGGTAATCAGGTGTTGTAAGTTATGTATATTAAGTTGGTATTTCTTTTATCAGACCGGGACTGTAGTTGTAGTAGTTGGATCCGGTAATCATATGCGTGGTTATCGGTATTGTATCACCCTCGGTAGTTAAGGTTTTTCCGCTGCGATTAGTTTAGTGCCCGTGACGTTTAGACCGTGGTTAGAGGAATTATCGTATGGGGTGTTACACCTATACGGAATCCATCTACCACCTACCTCAAATCGAAGAACCGCAATACTCTACAGATCTCCACAACACACTCTTCGATTCTCCACTTGAAACTCAACAAACAACTGACCGAAATTAACCAAAAGTCGGAACCAAATTCGAAACAGAGGAAATGAAACGAAGAACACACACGAAACAAAATCCATATCTCGAACCTGAAATCCGACAGACTGACAGACTGGAAATTTCACATAGAACCGCACAATGATCAAACTCCGGAAGCAGAATAGGTGATCGAAGAAGGAAGAACAAGAGAGAGTGGAATGGAGAAGGAGAAGAGAAAAAGAAGAAGAAAGCTGAATGGGGAAAGAGAATGAGGAAAAATGAAATAACGTGAATAGGAACTCCCTTCCTACTTTTACTAATTACAAGCCAAAAGACTCTTTTACCCCTCATCCCTTCTAAGTTAACAAAATCATCCTTTCGTGACATAAGTCACACTAATATAAGGTTTAAAAATAACATAACACTCCCTTTGCAAACCAGAGACAAATGAAAAAAAACTGGGTGTAACATTTTCCCCCCTTAAAAATAATTTTGTCCATGTAATTCGAACAAAACCCAACGCTCGAAACTATGCACCTCAAATGCTAGAATTCTAATGTCACTTATTCTGACGAAGAGCAGTCTCACACTACAAAAGCTCGAACCTATATAACCATGAACTACAACTCAGAAACTCAATGCTGAAACACCGACACATGAAACCTAATTACAAGCTCGAACTTAACACAATGGATATCGCAGACATCTTAACCTAAGGCACAACAACTGCAGCACAGAGTGCAACAACCAAATCATATTCAAAAATCACATCAAATAGCACATTCCCGGAGGGATGAGAACAATACACCAATTTTGTCCCACCTATACAGGACAACTTCTACCAACAGAACTCAACCTCACAGAAAACGTCCTCTCCCAAAAGGAATGGCCTCTCTCAAATTCACACTTAAAAACTCAACAAACATTGAGCTCATACACCATGCTTTTGTTGCGCCACTCTGATAGCAACAAACAGAAACAGACAACAGACAAACATATGGAAGCCAACAATTCAACATACAACAGATAGCGGACAACAGACGACACGGAAGCGCAGTCAAGAAGACACACACCACACACCTAGCCAAAGCCAACTAGGCTCTGATACCACCAAATGTAGCGACTCCAAAACCATCCTACTTCTAAGGTTAAAACATGTTGCACACGTATTACCTAAGACACATAAGAAAACTAACTGGATCCTAAAACTGACATTGTTAACTCATATATATTACACATCCAAAAGTTTACAAAGCTTGGTCAAATGGTTTACAAATGAGAAACTAAAAACGGAAAATAAGCTGATAGGCTTCAAAATACATAAGGACCACAGGGTTGACAAATGCAAGTACAACTCAAATACTAAAAGAAGCCAGCAGATTCCTACAACTAGTCGACTAAACAACGTGCAAATCTGAGGATATCTATAGGGGTGAGCAAACCACAGCTCAGTAAGTGATAAACTTCAACAACATGAGCATGCTCAAAACACTTTTACCAAACATAGCTTACATATACATACATTTCTCAAATCACCAGAATCAAAATGGAAGCTCATTAAAACACTCAAGGTCCAGTACAAGCTTAGCGAAACAGAAGTCACAAAGAACAATTTTACGGCCAAAGACATTTAGAGAAACCACAGGCTTTTCAAAAACCAGAAGTCGCATATCAAAATGTTCGGAGGGAGAAAACAGATAAGAAGCAGAGTTTCATACTAAGCTCATCTCCAATGAAGATTACAGTCTTTGCAAAACAAAATCCACAAACCAAACTGTCAAAACACAGAAAAAAGAACAAAGACAGAGACTACATTTCCAGAAAGAGACGAAGCACAAAGCAGAGTCTCATGACAGAAGCTGTCAAAGCTCAAAACTAATCAGAAACCAAAAGCAAAAACACACTTTGCAAAATTGATCAGAATCCATAAATCAGAGTGTCCACAAAACAGAACGTTCACAAATCATAGTGGGACACTAGTTCAGAGCACACACAGAAATAATCAAATACCAATGGATCACAAGATCCTCGACAACGGAGAAAGGGTCAAAGACCCAAGGATCGAAAGATCATTGACAACGTAGAAATGGTCCGAAAACCAATGGACCCGTCAGTCCTAGAACAGAAACAGGGAAAGTACCTATTGATAGAATACAAAAGGATGTCCTATGCATCGTGCTACGGGATAGCTAGACCCAACCATCAATGGCTCAGAAGGCAAAAAAAACTAGGTCCCAAAACAGGAGCTTTAATTTCATAACATAATGTGTTGTAAAGTGGAAACAACATAACATGTTAAATATCTTTACATACAAAACCAAAGTCTATGCAAAACAAAAGTCTTATGCCAAGACTTTCAAAGCATAGAAAGCTAAACATAAACAGAAACCGAAAACACACTCTCAATGCAATGCAGGGACCATAAATGGAAAGGAATACTTTCGCAACAAAAATTTCGTGACAATGCGTACTAAACATGTCAAAATAGCTTATAAACACTTAGGGAATCATAACCCCATAAACGGAATGCAAAACAGAAGTCAAACAAACATTTTAGCCAAAATTAGAGGGTGTCCGGACATGTGTTCGAACATGCATGTTTGGACGCATGTTGAGACTCAAAATACATGCATCCGGGTTTGTGTCCAAACTTACATGTTTAGACAAAGTCTAAAGAAAAATTATACGAGGTTTCCGAACTTGTTTGCGGGCTCACATGTTCAGACACAAGTCGGACTACAAACCCATAATTCGTCCTCGCTTACCGTCCGAACTCGCTGTGGAGGGTGATTTTTCGGTATGAGGGGGGTCTATCTAAATATGGTTTGACTGAGAAGCTCAGATCTTAGAAAATGCCAATCTGTGGAGGGTGAAGACCCGTTATTCTGGCATCCCTCAAATACCTACTAAATCATCCGTCTTTCCTAGAAAGCATAGAGGGGAGTGCAAGTGTGCACTACACCCGCTCTCGATGGGCTCCACGCAGACTTATGCCCTAAGGGCGGAAATTGACTAGAGTCGCCACCTAGTTTGACCTATGATAACTAGGAAGGAAGATCGGGTTCTAAGAACCGTTAATTGACTCTGAGATTGTTGCCTATGGATAGAACTTATCTGGTCATTTGCAGAGATTCTATTGTGGGTTCACACTAGGTTACGCCCCTTAGAAGTGGCAACAACCACGACTTCGGATTGGTGCCTGAGGAAACCTCGATCTCTAATTGTCGGGATTGCCTTCTTTCAAAACCTTATTAGAGAGATTCAGTTAAAACCAAAGGATAGGATTAGGATGGGAAGGGAGAAAGAGAGTGGATGAGGCGAGCTTTTATGCCAAGCTAGTGCCAAGAAGAGGAATTGCTTAATTCGGATGAATATAGAATGAAGGTTTGGGAATAGTCGGGGTTAAGTGAATAGACAAGACTTAGAGTCTGATGGTTTGAAGTTTGTGGGAGCCGGAGAAGGGTTGAGAGTTTCGAGAGGTATGAAGAATACCTTAGAGGAGGAAAGGGGTTTTTTGTTTGGAATGGAGCCACACCCTAGATGGGCTGCCTACGTACTCAACTCCCTGTTGAGATCAGACCTTACGTAGTTCAGGGTATTTTGATTTTGGATGTTTTGAGATTGGGATGCTAGTCTGTGAGACGCTCGGGTCTGTGAGATGTTTGAAACCTTGAGATGTCAAAGTCTGTGAGACGCTCGAGTCTATGAGATGCTCGGGTCTGTGAGACATTCGAATCATTGGGATGACAAAGTTTGTGAGACACTCGGGTCTGTAAGACATTTAAAGTGTAGGGGAATTTGGAATGGAATTGAAACTGAATTGAAATCAATGTTGAATTGGAGTTGAATGAAATTTGATTTGAATTGGAATTGAGATTGAGATTGAATTGGAGTTGAATGAATTTTGATTTGAATTGGGATTGAATTGAAATTGAGATTGAATTGGAATGAATTTTGAATTAAATGAAGTTTTGAATTGAATTGAAGGTATAATGAATTGGAATTGAAATTGAAATGAATTTTGAATTGAATTGAATTAAGAATTGAATGAATTGGAACTGAATTAAAATTAAAATGAATTTATATTGGAATTGGATTTGAATTCAACTGAAATCAGAATTGGGATTTCAATTAAAATTAAATCGATTTTGGATCGGAATTGAGAAGAATTGGGATGGAATTGAAGTTGTAGGCCAAATTTGAGCTAATGGGCCTGATTTGGGCCTCGGAACGGACCGAGTTGGACCATGAAAAATGGGCCGGGTTGGGCCTTGGAAGATGGGCCGGGTTGGGCCTTCGAAGATGGGCCAAATTGGGCCTTGGAAAAGCAGGCCGGATTTGGGCCTCAAATTGGGCTTTAAAATGGGCCTCAAATTGGGCTTTAGACTGGGCCTAGAATTGGGCTTTGGAATGGGCCTCGAATTGGGTTTTGAAATAGGCCTCGAATTGGGCTTTGAAATGGGCCTCAAATTGGGCTTTATTTAGCATTTGAAGTGAATTGATGTTTAGATTTTGAAATTGACTGATTTTTGGAATGAAATTTGATGATTTTTTTTATTAGAATTGGAATGCTGATTGTGCATTTTATTCTTACATTAAGGGATGATTTGAAAAGTTTTGAGGAAAACGGGTATTCCTCACATGGACCGTGTCTAGGACCCGTATGCATTGAGGATACCCAAACTTAAGGCTTTTCTACGAAGGGGTGTCCTATGAGCTATCTAGGGCTTCCTATTGTTTTGGGCCTCTATATTGGACTAGGTCCAATAATTGTCAAGCTAAACTATACAATATGTAACATATAATAAAAATAAATAATCATGATTGAAAATAAACAACCAACAAATGTACCGTGCAACTTAAATTCAAAACTTATAGGCATATGCATTCGATTAAATTTTTCCTGATTTTCTTTCTTCTTTTAACAACCAAGTAAAGGTTTCAGAAATTAATTCGAGAATGAAGACATATAGTCTAGATAAGGGTTACTAATTTCATTTTACCCATTCTCTTAGCTTTAACCAGAAGCCAAACATGAAACATGAACAAGCCGCCTAAACATCAGATTGTTATCCAGATTCACTTCAAACGAACATTAGCCTTATAAACAAACGTAGAATGATCATTGCACAAGGTGGCTCAAATATGAAAACATGAACAGGGAATATGTTAACGCAAAGACGAAATAAACTGAGATATACACAATGGAAACATAACATGTGAAGTAAGATCATCGAGATGAGCCATCAGGTAGAAATCAACAGAAACCAACTTGGGTTAGAGATAAATACCAGTAACACAATGAAGATTTATTTTCCTGCAGAGTGAAAAATGACAACGAGAAGACAAGCAAGAGGGTCAGTTTCAAAAGGTAATCGAAATGATGCAAGAGAAAATGAAAGGAGGAACATCCAGCGCAAATGTGAGTATACTGATTGGAATCCAATTCTCTGTTGCAGACAGGCACAAACGAACAGCAAGAGTGGGGGTTAGTATGATAACTGAAACTGGAATAGATGAACTTGAACAGAACTAAACCGCAAAGCTGTCAAACCTTAGCCCATCATCATAATCGGATGGGAAACAGGGAACGAAAAACAATTTCATAAGCTTAAACCAAATCAACCGGGTCGATGAACAACAAGAGAGGCAGATCAGTAATCAGTTGCCAGCAAGTTAGGCAAACTAAGCCTTTGCATTCTAACAGATTTAGCAACCCGAAACATAAACTTGCAAATTTATACAAGTTGGACCTGTACACAAACACCCCAGAATTTGTAAAAACAGGTAGACAGGCATACATACATCTCAAATGGAATACACCATCATGTATTAACCCAAACGAGTTTAGAATTACTGATGTTGTGGGGAACCCAAATCGCTGTCGTGAGTGAAGAGAACAGTGCAGAGCTCTAGCTTCCTTGTTCAGATGAAGAGAATGAAGAGATATAGCATGTATATTCTTGTTTCGCCATCGTGAAGAAGATGAATGTAGGAGACTCAGAGCTAGTATGTTCTTCAATCGCCAGCCAGCTCATGGCACAATATATTGAAACTTCATCGATCCTTCTTCAAACGTCTTCGCAAGCAGTTGGCACACACCAACATTGATCAAGAACTTTGAACTCTCAGAATCACTACCTAGCAGCCCGATCGCCTTCACTGCGTTCTCCTGGCCTTGAACCTTCCCTTCCTCAAAACCCATGGATTCGGTTGAGAGAAGATGAGAGTTCCGAACAAGACGAAAGGATCCTGTAATGAACGTCAGGGAAGAAAACACGAACAGACAGGTGGAGATTACAAGTTAGATTGAATGTAATGAATTGAACATGAAGAATATGTATACATCGTAAATTTCTCCCAACGAGGGCATTAATTCCCTTAATGAGATAAGAACAGCAAAGAAGAACCACATTATTTCCTCTATCCTGGAACCGAAATGGTCTGAACCTGTCAAAAGAAACAGACTACCAAAGCGCCTTCTCTGCACTTCCCTTGTCATACATACAGAGCTACATCTGTGACTATTTACAACACAGTCAAACAATAGTGCAAAGGGGAAAACGTAAACAACATGAGTAATGACCAGAACAGAGGTGTAAAGCAATCTCACAATGCCCACGAAAAAATAAAATACGATGGGTCTAGAATCTTGCGAACCCATCGACTCATAATGAGCCCAACTCTCTAAAAGCTTGCCTCAGAAGGATGAATCCAGTGAAATCACAAAAGAAATAAGTGCAAATAGAAGAACACAGAAGATAGGAGATATGAGCACAAAGAAGACCGTTGACACTAGCATCGAATGCATATCTGACGGAGTCCCGTTTTTTTTCTAGCCATCTTCTCTTCGGATCTCTGTTGGCAACGTGAGTGAAGAGGAGAAGAGAGGGTTGGGCTTGGGTTCCTTGTTCACTAGTGAAGAGAATAACATGAAGAAGAAGGTGGCAGAACCTTTGTTCCTTGTTTGCCAGCGTCTGTGAAGAGATGAAGAGGAGCCGAGAAAACGTTCCTCGTTCACCGGCATCGTGGGTGAGGGATGAATGATGACACAGAATGTATGTGCGTTCCGACAAGTTTCCGTGGGTGTAGAATGAAACCAGGAGAGCCTGTATGTTGAGGGTAGGCGAATGGAAGTCGTCAGGGTTGGGATTCTTCTAAGAGAAAGTGAGGAGAGGTTGGTCGTGGTGTGGCTTCGATTGGGTATAGAGGTAGAGCGTTCTTCTGTTTCCTTCTTTCTGGGTTCGAAGTCCCGATGCTCTTGTGGAAGATGACCATGAGGAGAAAAATGTGGGAAGTTTTCAGAGATAAATGTTAAAATCTGGGAACAGTGTCGAGCGGCGGTTTTTGCTCCGACAGTGAAGGGAATGAGAAGTAGAGCTTGTATGTCCTTTGCTCGCCAATGGGGAGAGAATGAAGATGGTGAAACGCTCGTATGTTTCTGTAACGAGTAAATACAGGAGAGAATTGTGACAAGGTAATAACTAAACTGAGATTGATAATTCTGGTCCTACAAACGATGGAGTTAACCTCCTTAAATAGGCAGTGACTGAATTGTAGAAAGTGCAGAATAATATCCTAATAACTACCCACTATGTGTAGTGGAGATTGATTGCAGAATAATTAATTAATATCCTAATAACTACCCACTCTGTCTGGTGGAGATTATCCCTTCTTCACACATAATCAGCAAGGTGTGCAGGTGGTTGATGTGGGCGTCGTGGCCTGAGAGGTGGAGTGGGGTTGTCTGCCGGTACATTGCCCATCTCTTCGACAACCGGCTTGTCCTCAAGACGGAATTCAGGAAATTCAGTGCGGATGACGGAGACGGGTTCCCAGGAGGCGTCCTCGGGGGGCAGGCCGTCCCATTGAATGAGAACATGTGGAATGAAGGCGCCGTTGACAAGCTGGGTGCGGTAAGCTAGTGCATGAGTGGGTTGGACAAGGGGTTGGCCGTCACAGAATGTATCCGGAAGGGTGGCGGTGTGGGCAGGCGGAGGGCCGCGGGCCAGTTTGAGTAGGGAAATGTGAAAGACGTTGTGGATGCGGGCAGTGGGGGGTAGGTCTAATTTGTAAGCAACCTTACCGATGCGTTCGACGATACGAAAGGGGCCGTAAAAGCGTTTGCTCAGCTTGTAGGAGTGGCGGTTGGCGACACTGGATTGTCGGTAGGGTTGAAGTTTAACATACACAAGGTCGTCAACGGAAAAGGTGATGTCACGACGGTGGAGGTCGGCCTTCTGTTTCATTCGGGCACGGGCTCGTTCAATGTTGGTACGCAGGCGGCTCAAAAGGGCGGTACGGTCGTGAGGGTGGTTGCGACTGCATCTACTTTGCTGGAGTCCGGTAGGTAGTCGAGGAGTGATGGAGGCGGCCGGCCGTATGTGGCTTCAAACGGGGTCATGCCAATGGATGAGTGAAAGCTGGTGTTGTATGACCATTCGGCCCAATGTAGATAGTCGACCCATTTGGATGGAGTGTCGGTGACGTAGGCGCGGAGGTAGTCTTCGAGAAGGCGGTTGACGATCTCGGTTTGGCCATCCGTCTGTGGGTGATAGGCACTGGACATTGAAAGTGTGGTCCCTTAGAGTCGGAATAATTCGCGCCAAAATGAGCTAAGAAAGATGGAATCACGATCTGAAATAATGACTGATGGCATGCCATGGAGGCGGCAAATGTCGCGGGTAAAGGTGTCGGCGACTGTTGCCGCGGTGAAGTGAGGCCCGAGGGCGGAGAAATGAGCGGCCTTGGAAAGGCGGTCGACGACGACGACCAGGATAGCACTTTTGCCGTGGGAGGTGGGAAGACCGGTGATGAAGTCCATTGATAGCTCATCCTAGATCTTGGTCGGAACCGCGAGTGGTTGGAGGAGTCCTTTGGCTGCCTGGTTCTCGGGTTTGACTTCCTGGCAGGTGTGGCAGTGGCGGATGACCTCTTGGACATCGGTGCGGATGCCGGGCCAACAGAATGCGGCAGTGAGTTTAGCGAGGGTCCTTGCGATACCGGCATGCCCCCCTGAAGGTGAGTTGTGGAACTCGTGGATGAGAAGGGACCGAGGGGCGGCGGAAGCCGGCACGAACAAACGGCCACGGAAGTATATGAGGCCATCACGGATCGTGTAGTCGGTATGATCGTCGGGGTGCTCATTGATGGCGGTGATGAGGGTGGTACACTCGCGACGGACATGGTCCCGTAGAGATGATAGCAAGGCTACGACGGGCTTGGAGACCGTTTGGATTGAATGGAGCTCACCGTCGTGTATCCTGGATAAGGCGTCGGCTGGAATATTGTGTTTGCCTGGGCGATAGATGATGGTGTAATCGAACCCGAGGAGTTTGGCGAGCCATTTCTGCTGCTCCGGGGTTTGAATGACTTGAGAGGACAGGGAGCGTAAGCTTTGATGGTCTGTGACAATCGTGAAGTGGGAGCCAAGCAAGTAGGGGCGCCATTTCTTAACGGCGGAAGTGATGGTGAACATTTCCCGAAAGTATGTCGAGGCCGTGCGCATGCGAGGGCAAAGAGGCTTGCTGAAATATGCCAAGGGTCGGTCGTGCTGGGTGAGAACCGCGCCAATGCCGGTGCCAGATGCGTCGGTCTGGATAGTAAATTCGGCGGTGAAGTCCGGAAGGGCAAGGATGGGTGCGCGGCCGAGGGCGTCCTTGAGAGCCGTGAAGGCGATAGTAGCGGCAGGGGTCCAGCTGAAGGCATCCTTGCAGAGCAAGTCCGTGAGGGGGCCGGCAATAGTGGCGTAGCCAGCAATGAAGCGCCGGTAGTACCCGGCGAGGCCAAGGAAGCCTCGAAGTTGGCGAACGGTTGTGGGTTGTGGCCAGGACTGTACAGCTGAGATTTTGTCGGGATCGGGAGCGATGCCGCCCGGGGTGATGACGTGTCCGAGGTAGGCAAGGGTGCGTGCGCCAAAGACGCATTTGGATCCCTTCGCGAAGTAAGAATTGCGCTGGAGTAAGTCGAGGACATGGGCGAGATGGGTGCGGTGGGAGTCGAGGTCGGGGCTGTAGACGAGTATATCGTCGAAGAAAACCAAGACATATCTACGTAACACGTCACGGAAGAGGTCGTTCATGGCAGATTGGAAGGTGGAGGGGGCATTGGTGAGGCCGAAGGGCATGACGACGAACTCGTAGTGGCCGTCGTGTGCGCGAAAAGCGGTCTTGGGAACCGGGAGGGGTGACGCGGATCTGATGATACCCAGCCCGGAGGTCCAGTTTGGAAAAAATTGTAGCGCCGTGTAACTCGTCGAGGAGTTCGTCGACTGTGGGAATGGGAAATCGATCTTTGACGGTGACCGCGTTAAGGGCGCGGTAGTCGACACAAAACCGCCAGGTGCCATCCTTCTTGCGTACGAGGAGGACCGGGGAGGAGAAGGGGCTCGTACTTGGTTGGATGATGCCGTCGGCTAGCATTTCCTTTACCATCCGTTCAATTTCGGTTTTGTGGTGGTGGGGGTAGCGGTAGGGGCGGACAGTGATGGGCGGGGTATTGGGGAGGAGGGAAATAGAGTGGTCATGGAAGCGGCTAGGGGGCAAATGGCGGGGCAAGTCGAACACGCCGGCAAACTGGATGAGTATCTCGTGGAGCTCGAGGGGGGTGTTTGGGGGGTGTCCGTGGCGGTGTCGGTCGAAGGGCAGAGAGCCACGACATAGTAATGAGCGATGTCCTGCCGTCCTTCGTGAACTTGCAGCTGGGAGAAGGAGATGGGGTCAAGCTCGGTACAATGGATGCCACGTATTGTGTGCCACTGATCGGCTAGTCGAACCTGTAAGAAAAGATCGTTGTAGTCAGCAATAAAAGGGTCGAGGGACGCAAGCCACTCGCATCCCAACACAATATCTGCGCCATGGACAGGGAGCAGATGGAGATTAGCGCGGAAGGTGTGTCCGGCCAATGTGAAGGCGGTGGCGAGGCAAACGCCAGTGCTGGCCATAGTGGCGCCATTACCGACCGTGACCCGGAGGTGACGTGATGGTTCAACCGGCAGGCGGAGGTGTTTGGCCCATCGGTCCTGAATGAAATTGTGGGACGAGCCAGAGTCGACCAAACAAACAAGCGTACGACCATTGATGCGGGCGAACACGCGCAGAGTGGAGGGTGCGGCATGTCCTTCGAGAGCGTGGAAGGAGACATGCGGGATATCTGTTGCAGAGGGACTGGAGACCGGCGTTTCGGGAGGGGGGTCGTCGATGGTGTCGAAGAATTCGTCGGAGTCGCCCGGGGGTTCGTCGGTGATGAGGCACATCATCGGGGCTATTTTGCAGCGGTGGCCAGGGACAAATTTTTCGTCGCAGTTGTAACAGAGGCCTTTTTCGCGACGGACCAAGGCTTCGGCGGGTGTAAGTCGTTTGAAGGGTGTGCGTGGAGGCGGGGGCGGAGGTGCTGGTGTGGCACGCTGGGCCGGGAGTGGTAGGGCCGGCAACGGGGCGGACGACCGGCTGTACTGCAGTCATGGAGCAGAACGATGGCTGGCGTTGAGCTTGTCCTCAACAGAACGGGCCAGGCTGGCGGCGGCATTGACAGATGTTGGATCGAGCAAGAGAACCTCCCGCTTGATGTCGTCGCGGAGCCCAGAAACGAAGCAGTGCAAGGCGCTGGTGTTGGAGATATGTGGAACGCGAGACCGGAGGGCTTCGAAGTCTTCCAAATACTGACGGACTGTGGTAGATTGACATAATTTTTAGAGAGAACCTTCGGCGTTGTCGAGTTTGGTCGGTCCAAAACGCTCCTCGACTCGGCATTTGAAGTCCAGCCACGAGACGAAGGGCTGGGATTGATGCTGGACCGTGAACCAGACGAGGGCGGGCAGTCATGTATAACGAGGCAATGTCGAGTTGCTGTTCCGCCAGTGTTTGGTGGTACGTGAAAAAACGCTCAATCTGGAAGAGCTAGGCGAGCGCATCAGGACCACGAAACTGAGGGATTTCGAGCTTGGGAGTACGGGGTTGGGAGGGCGGTCCTGATGGTGAGTGGCGGTGGGGCGAGGGTGGGGGTTCGCGCTGCGAGAGCTGCTTGGTGAACTCGGCAAACTGGGTAGAGATCGAAGCTTGGAGTTGGGCGAATTGGTTGGTGAGGTTGTTGATTTGGTCGGAGGCTTTGCGCTGAGCTTCCTCGATGGTCTTCAAGCGGGTGCCGTCAGCCATGAGTTCGAACGTTGAAAGCACCAATGTAACGAGTAAATACAGGAGAGAATTGTGACAAGGTAATAACTAAACTGAGATTGATAATTCTGGTCCTACAAACGATGGAGTTAACCTCCTTAAATAGGCAGTGACTGAATTGTAGAAAGTGCAGAATAATATCCTAATAACTACCCACTCTGTGTAGTGGAGATTGATTGCAGAATAATTAATTAATATCCTAATAACTACCCACTCTGTCTAGTGGAGATTATCCCTTCTTCACACATAATCAGCAAGGTGTGCAGGTGGTTGATGTGGGCGTCATGGCCTGAGAGGTGGAGTGGGGTTGTCTGCCGGTACAGTTTCTCGTACGCTAGTGAAGAGAATGAAGATGGCGCAGAGTCTGTATGTTCCTTGTGCTCAGAGAAGGGAATGCAGAAGTAAGAACATGTATGCTCTTAGTTCGCTAGTGGGTTTGAAAAATTACTGATGTGCAAAGAATAAAGAGAGGGAGAGTATAGCTGCTTCTTGTTTGCCAGTGAGTTGCAAAATTACGGTTGGTATAGAAGAGTGAAGAGGCATCCGGCTTGTGTTTCCAGATGGTAAGTGAAGTTGCAAAAAAACACCGTCAATGAAGAGAAGCAGCGTCGGTGAGATGAAAACGAGAAGGTTGGGGTGTTGTTTCCTGTTTTCCTGATGGTTGAAGAGAATGAAGAAGAGGACTAGGTATGAACAAAGGAGGATTTTTTTTGGGATTGATGTCGGCTGTTGATTACCAAGAAGGAGCTCTGTTCTCTAGGTCATTTTTTGTGTTGTTTTATAGGCAGTAGAGGACAGGACCGATTTTTTTGTGTTCTATTTTGGTGTGGGCTACTAATTTTTTTGTGTTGTTCTATTTTGGGGTGGGCTACTGCATTTGGAAGAATCGGGTTGGGCAGATGATTGAGTTGGGCTATGTGCTTGAAAGAAGAAAAATGGTGAGCCTTGAGAAGAAAGAAAGAAATGAAAAATAAGAATAAAAAAGCTAACTCCCAGACTTGAACCCATGACCACTTGAACTAGAATCAAAGCCTAAGCCAGTAGACCAATGCAACTTCTTGTTTATTTCTGCAGCAAATAAGATACATGTATTTTCTTGGAAAACATGAAATGAATAACATGATAACTAAAGATAGACTGATTTAGGACAAGAAAAAGAAAAATTGATCAAAGCTAAATTTATACAATAACATGAAACACGTATTTCTCAAAACCATCCTTCTTATGTATTAAAATCGTATTGCTGAAATTTTATTTTCTAAGAGCTAGATTTTTTTTTGATATTTGAAAATTGGTTTGGGAATCTTTTAATAAAATGGTTGCTTCACTTTGGCACGCACATTATGACATTCGGGGATAAGAAGGTGACGACCCTTTTTAATTTATTTATTCAAATTTCGCTTTATGGGGTGAGAATTTTTGGTGTCTACACTCACATGTTTGGACAGAAGTTCAGACACAACAGAAGCCGTCAAAGACAAAAGCATCCTTGCATATTGTCCGAACTTGCATGTTCGAACAGATGTTTGGACAAGGCAAAATCTGTAAATTCTAAAGCAAAAACAAACGAACAGCAAAGCCACAAATTCACCATTGCTAACACATAACATTCTATATCAAAGTAGGAAGTCAACACACAGCACCATGGGGTTTTAGTAGAGCACAAACTCAAATAAAAACAAACTCAGAATCACATCGAAGTCAGAGAACATATGAACATATTCAGAAACGAAAATCTCTAGAATCCCCATATTGAACACACCCATACCGAATCCATCTACCACCTACCTCAAATCAAAGAACCGCAAGACTCTACAGATCCCCACATCACACTCTTCGATTCTCCACTTGAATCTCAATGAGCAACTGACCGAATTAACGAGAAGTCGGAACCAAATCAGAAACAGAGGAAATGAAACGAAGAACACACACAAAACAAAATCCACAATCTTAAAATTGAAATTCAACAGAATGACATACCAGAACTCTCTCGTAAAACTGCACAACAATCGAACTCCGGAAGCAGAATATCATATCGAAGAAGGGAGAACAAGAGAGAGTGGAACGAAGAAGGAGAAGTGAAATACCCCAAACCTTGGTATGTTGTTTAAATATTTAAATATGGTATATTAAGACTAAAAAGAGTCTTAGAAACATTAGTAAACAATCTAAACCATAGAAAACACAAATAAATGCCTTAAAGTCAATTAAGGCTAAAATGTGCTTTAAGCTTGGGATAAGCTTGGTTAAGACCTAATAAGCTTACCAAGACCTTATTTATATACTAATGAACATTTTAAACCAATTACCAAAGAAAACCAAGCTTGAAAACAAGCTAAAACATAAAATGTGCTTTAAGGAGTCTTAAAGCACATTTTTGAAAAATTGTCTTGTAAATGAGTTTTGAATGGCTAAATGTCCATAATTACTCTATAATTAATATGTGTACTACTTAGTATCACATTTGGAAGTCTATATCAATGGGAAATCAAAAATTTCACATCTATGTGCCTTCTTTTTATGAATAGTAACCAAAATAACCAAGTTTATAACAAATGTCAATATAAGTAATTTAATTGGTCAACAAGGACTAAAATACCCCTAATAACATTAAGGGGGCCGGTTTTCTTAGTGGTGAGTCACCACTCTTGTTAGCTTGTTAAACAAATAAAGAGTGACTACTTAAGTTACTATTTGCTTTAACATATAAATATCTCCTAAAAGCAAACTCAAACTTCATTCTCTCATTTCCCTCTTCATTTCCCACGGCTCCAACCTCTCTTCTATCTCTTCTTCATTCTCCATTCACGGTTTTGCAATAGTACCACACACAACTCCATCTTTGACCTCTTATATCTCCTAGCTCACTTTGCCAAATCAAAAACTAGGACCACCATTCTCTTTGTCTCATCAAGCTCTTCAACTTCATCCTTTCAAAATCTCAAGAGCTCCATTTTGGTTCCAAGAAGAATCTCCATGGAAGGGGCTTGAGCTCATCTTTTCACATATTATTGTTCTCCTTTGCTTCTAGGTAAGGAAACTCAAAGAAAAACTCCACTTCCTTCATGTTTTTATGTTGTCCGAAAATCACCACTAATGGTGCCCTTACCTTGCTTGTTTTAGCTTCATTTGAATCTTCCAAGGGCTTGGTGGAGTCCTCTCTTGCTACATATCCAAACTCTCTTTTGTATCCAAGGTAAAACAACTATCTTAATGTTTTAAAACAATGTATAATCTAGGGTTTACAATGATATGAAGCATAAAGCTTGTATACTCATTTTATCATTTGTATAATGTTTAGAAGTTGACAAGCAACTAAAAGCCTTGCCGATTTAGTCAAGGAAACAAGAAAGAAGTTGTGAGGAAAAGAGGTAAATGTGCTAACCTAATGTGGTTTAAAGTCTTAGGAGAAATGAGCTTATGTTGCTTATTAAAATGATCTAAGGAGCCAATGGTGAATGACTTAGTAAAATGTTCTCAAGGAGACTAGTAAACGGGCATATGTGTTGTTGAGTGTATTTGCAGGTCAAAGGCAAATATATTGTGGAAATTCAGTGTTTATGGTTTGTGCATCTTAAGGGCCTAAGAGCCATGCTATTTAAGGGACTAAGTGCCATGCAATTTAAATTATGCACTATATTGTGATGTAGTGTTAAATGAGTGAAGTTTTGTGTACAAGTATGTCCTTGGTGGATTTTAGTGTTCATGGATGTTTAAATGGTGAAAACAATGCGTTTTGGTTTAGTAATGTCTAGGAGAACCCATGTCGAAATTTAGATAATGTATAAGAAGTTTTAGGTATTTAAAATGAGTTTTGGTAAGTTAGGAAGTGTTTAGAATGGTTAAGTGTTCTACTAGTGAAAGAAACATGCATTAAGGTGTTTTAAGGTGTAAAAGGGACTTAAACATTATTTTAGAGGATTTAGAGTGCAAATGAGTGTTTTGGGATACTTCAAGATCATGGTGAGATTGTGCTTAGGACTTGTGCAATGTTGGTGAATAAGGAAGAAGTGATTTGTTGCATGGAGGTGCTATAAACTTGTAGAGATATTCAAGGAGTTTGGTTAAGAAGAAAAGATGCTTGGGAGATGATGTTGTAGTGGTGAGAAAACATTTGGGAATAGTGGAAGTTATAGGTATGAAACACCACATAGAAACTTAGTGAAAAACATTACAAGTGTAAACCTTTTTATAAGAATTTGTGTAATGCTTGAGGAGGATTTTAGTGAATGATTTAAGGAGTTTAATGGAGGTCTTGAGGTGTGTTTGAAGTGCCCAAATAAGGTTAGAACATACTAGGATATATGCGGGGAAGTTTGGAGTTAAATGGGCAATTAAAGACAAGGGTCTGGAGCAGACCGACCTTGGGGACCGGACCTACAAGGTCGGTCGAGCCCAGTTTACCCTGCGAGAAATGGTTTCTGGAATGGACCGACCTTGGGGACCGGACTTGCAAGGTCGGTCGGGCATAGATTTTTAGTACGGATTGAGTCTCTGGAATAGACCGACCTTGGGACCGGACTTACAAGGTCGGTCATGCCTAAATCTTTGTACGTAAGAGAGTCTCGGGAATCGACCGATCTTGCGACCGGACTTGCCAAGATCGGTCGGGCCTGGGTTTTCAAAGTGGAAAAACTCTCGGGAATAGACCGAACTTGCGACCGAACTTGCAAGGTCGGTCGGAGTAGAATTTTTGATGGTAATGTGTGCTCTGGAATGGACCGACCTTGTGTAAGGTTGGTCGGTAAGTTCGGTCGGACCAAAACTTGTAAAAAAAAACAAACAAACAAAGTGTGGCTTAAGTAGTTAACCCTAGGGGGTATAAAGTAGGTAATCAAGGATAAGTTTGGGCATTAAAACATATCATATAACCATGTTAAACACTTAGTAAATTTGAAGTTAAGTAAGTTAATTAACCGACATTCTTAAACATGTATAGGAGTGACCTATGGTGGAAATCAATCGAAGCAAGGACCAAGGTATGGTTTTCTTGTGGTCTGTTGCCTACTGGTTTACACCGGCTTGTGTGTTGTTTGTTTTTCTGTATGTTTATGACGTTATAAGACTTAACCATGTAATGAGTTTACAGTCGTTTATACTATTGTGATGTTATGACGTGACTCATTTCCCTAGTGTGTGTCTAACATGACTTACCACTTGCTTGTGAATTGTTGTTAAGTTCCACTGTTGAACTTCTAACAAATGCTAACTGGGAAGTGAGGAATCCGGTTGTCCGGTCATGCATGTAAGTTTAAGAGTAGATATCTGTATCAGATTCGACTCTTATGTTGTTAAGATTGTTCTCCTTTTTGGCGTTCGATCTCCCGCTAGCTTCCTCCAAAGCTTACCTATTCTGACTTATGATCGGTTTAGTGGGAACTTGTGTTTGTGTGGTGTGTTCGGGTCACAATATCCGAACCATCTGTGACTTAAGTTACTATTTCGACTAACAGAATGGTAATGAGTGTGTGTAACAAGCTTAACATGAGAGTGAACCATTCTCTAGGCTTCTTATGTTGATTAACCTTCTTGGTTTGTTGTGGTGGGAAGTGTACCCACTATGTACGTGATGTTGTGCTATGCAATATTGTTGCTATGCCATATGTATATGTTATGTGTTAAAATGAATGCCATGTCATCATGACAATTAGTTGCGCGTATCCCAGTAGCCGATGGGCTGCGCGTTAACCATACCAGCCAAGGGTTGCTGACCCCCTCGGGGGCTCCATATTTTTACTGCAGGATGAGGATCGGGGAAGCGGAATGGCTGTAGATTCTAGGCTGCAGAATTACTTTTGATTATTTTGGATGTTGAGCCCGGGATGCGCCTGTTCTCCCGTGGCGTTATATTTTGGTACTGTTCGCGTTACAGTTGACAGTGGAGTTCATGTGTACAGTATAAAGTGACGGTTTGTATTAAATACTCGGTATGTTGGTTATGTATATATGTGTGGATGTTAGTACCTAATGCTCGGGAGTCTGATCATCAGACCGGTACACTTGTATTTATTCTACCTTGTTAACCACGTGGGTGGTTGACGGCGTTGTAGCACCGAATCATTTAGTTGTTGTTTGGTTATTTTTCCGCTGCGATTTCATTAAATGTTAAGTGCGTAGTAGGGGTGTTACAAAAAGTGGTATCAGAGTGAAGTATCGCTCTGATGACTAGAATACCGAGCTTAGGAATGTACCGAGTTAGGAAACCTAACCACAGTTACCTAAGTGAGCAGTTATGGAAAGGTTAACCACTAACTAAGTGTGGAGATACCTTGTTGTCGGGGAGACGTTACAACCGTTGGAATCGATAAGTGTGTAAACACAATGCTAATAAGTGTTCGTGTGAATTCAGATGTCAGGTAGACCACGAGGTCGAGGCCGCGGGCGCGGCATTGGAGATACTGGGAACCAGGGGGAGAACCCTACGGCACAAGTCATGGCTGATGCTGTAGCGGCCGCTGTAGCCCAGATTGTCCCACAACTAGTAGCTGCAATTCAGCAGGGGCAACAGCCCGAAGTTCAACCTCCACCGCCACCGCCACGAGAGACCAACTGGGTCAAGGCATTGGCAGATTTGAGACCCCCGTCGTTTCATGGGGAGACCGACCCACGTAAGCTGGAGGCGTACATCTCCGAGTTGGAGACCGCCTACGAGACCTTGGATGTGCCTGCTGGAGCCAAGGTCCATCTCGCCGCTTACTACCTGAAGGGTTCGGCACAAAGTTGGTGGAAGCTTGTGAGAGAGGACCGGATGGCGGATCCTCAGTTTGGTTGGAGAGAATACACGGCTCTGCTGCGAGCCAAATATTATCCTGTGCATGTGCAAGAGGCCAAGCGCCTAGAGCTGGATAGTCTGAGGCAGGGGGATAAGATGTCGGTCGATGACTACTACATTGCCTTCACCGGCTTTATCCACCTATTACCGGACCTGGGATACTCGAACCAGGTGCTGGTAAACCGTTTCTACAACGGTCTCAGCCACCGTCTTCGCTACGGGATGGGGCCAGCTGAGTATACTACCTTGCAGGTAATTAGCATACAGTGTGATGTGAATAAGTGTAATCCATAAGTGAGTATTAATGTGAGTTTGTGAGTATGTTTTGCAGGGCATGACTGACATCCTAAATCCAGGAGTGCTATCATGCAGCTTCCAAGGTTGAGATTACCGTCCGACTGAGGGACGAGGAGAATGCGCACAAGCACAAGGCCACGAGCGAGGGCCAGAGTCCGCAGGGGTACGGGGGAGGAAAGAAGAAGAAGAAGCCTTATCCCCATGTAACACCCCATCCAAAGCCTATCGTGGTTATCGCAATCTGAACACTTAATCGAATACGTCGCAGCGGAAATAAACAACACTTGGACCTTGCCACGGTCTGATCGTTAGAATATACCGGCTTAACATTTACATTACTTAACCAAAATACTTATCCAACTCAAAACATCAACATTCTCAATCCCACAACTAACCGAGTACTAGTATCTCAAACGTAATCTCAAACTTACATCAGTTTAATATAAACAGTCGGGTGCACAGGCGCAACCCGAACTCAAAATAAATGTCCCACCCTAAGACTAACCGCTCCTACTCTCGTAGTGCGTCCTCATCGGCCTCTTACCTGCAAGTGTAAAAATAGCCCCCGAGGGGGTCAGCACGAATGCTGGTACACCCTCTCATGGCCCCCAAGCTAACGGGGCTACGACGACTAATTGTCGATAGCATGGGAGTTGATTAACATGATAAGCATAAATAGCGCAATAAGCTTAATATGAAGCACAACAAACCAACAACCACAATGAACATAATTAGCTCATAAGCAAACGGACGACTCAGGCGTTCCCTTAATAAGTGAGTTAGTTCTTAACCCCTTAGATCCACAATCTCCTTAACCTTATACTTGCCAACCGCTCCACTATTAGATTGGTTAGCCCTTAGTTGGTTGCTTATCTTTGTAGGGCTTGGTTAACCCTAGCCGGTAGCAGTGCACTATCCGACGATAAGCTACCTTTCTTAATTTATTGGGGATGTAGGCTCGATCCCCCCACGCCATCCTTAATGTGCCTCCCACCTCAAACAGTAGCCCGGGTGGTCGGGTCGATTTGTTGACCCTAGGCGACGAGTCTAATGACCAGTCTTATTTGGAAGTCGGATCTGATTCAGATACCGACCTCCCCCAATACACATGTGCCGGTACCATTCCGGATTCCTCACTCCCACCCCAAGTCATGGTTAGTGAAAGCCTTAATTACCAAGTGTTAGTTAAACCTTGACGGGTAAAACCAACAATCACCGATACTTAGTTCTTAACCTTAACTCAGTAAGTACTAAACTTGGTTAGTAGCAATCTCAAGTCTCGCGGGTTAGTGTAAATATAACACAATCACAACGAGAACAATATAACCGGTTGCATGCTTTATCTTGTTTTAGTCATAGCAAATAAACAGATAGCACGCAAGCCGAGGGACACCTCGTTAGCAAGCAGGTCACAAGAAGGATTGTACCGTTCACCGTCGATCGTTGTTTGTTTAACCTTCTTCGGGGTCCCAATTCACAAACCTAAAACATTCATTCATTTTTAGGTTATTAGTTATTTGCACCTTACTTAACTCACTTAGTCCCTAAGGACTTCCATTCAATAACCTCTCAAGTCTTTATCACTTAGTCTTACAAACTTAACTTTAAACATTAAAACTTATACTTAATCTTAACTTAATTCCTTAAGTTCTTAGGGTCCCAATCATTACTACCCTACCAAGGGCATACCTCATTACCCATTACCATTCTTAGAATTGAAATTTCTTTTTTTTTTTTTTTTTAGGCTCGACCGGACTTACCGACCGGACTTGCCAAGTCCGGTCCATTCCAGTACCCTTTTACCGTTGGAAAATTCACTCCGACCGGACTTACATGTCCGGTCCTATGTCCGGTCGATTCCAGAGACTTATAATCCGTACAAAATTCATGCCGACCGGACTTGACAAGTCCGGTCCCATGTCCGGTCCATTCCAGAAACATTTTCCCTCTCACAAAACAAGCCCGACCGGACTTGTAAGTCCGGTCCCCAAGTCCGGTCGATTCCAGAAACATTTCCCGGTAGTGTAACAGAGCCCGACCGACCTTGCAAGTCCGGTCCTAAGGCCGGTCGGCTCCAAAAACTTGTTTCTAAATTCTTTTTCAACTCCAAACTTCTCCTCATATATCTTAATATGTTATAACCTCATTTGGGCACCTCAAATACACCTTAAGCCCTCCTTAAAATACCTTAAATCATCCACCAAGATCCACCTTAGTCATTATGCATTTTCCTTGTAATAATGCTAACACTTGTAATGTTTTCCTCTAGGTTTCTAGGTGGTGGTTCATACCTAGTGTAACCACTATGCCAAATGTTTTCTTCGCCACTATAACATCATCTCCCAAGCATCTCTCTCTATCTAAAACTCTTTTAAACATTTACTTAGGGTTCCTTAACAAGTCTAAACTTCCATCATCATCACATTATTTCCTTCCTAGTTGTGCATCAACATTTGCCTAAGTCCTAAACACTCGAATACATTCTCTTGATTCCTAAATCTTCCATGGTGATACCTAAGTCATCATAAGTCATTAAAACACCTTAACTTCACCCTTTTTCATCAAGACAACCCATAGAACACTCCTAGTACTTTCTTAGTCATTAAATTCCCTTAGGATATCTTAAACACTTAAACTCTCCTTTAAATTTTGCCATGGGTTCTCTAGTATATAGTACTTCCTAACACATGGTTTTTCTCCATCAAACAACCAATACCACACAAATTCTCATCACAACACCTTAACACCCAATTTACACTAAAACTTCACCACATCATCATATAATGTTTAAACTTAAAATGCTTGGCACTTAGGCCCTTAAATGACAATAATCTTAACCACTGAATTTCCACTATATATGCCTTCAACCTGCGAATACACTCAACAAGACTCCCATTGAAATAAAATGCTTCTTGTACTTCACCTTTATATTCTTAAACTATCTCTTTTCTCATTTGCTCCTTAGTCACAAGTTCACAAGAATAGTCATTGTTTTTCCTAGGTTTTTAGCACCTTCCCAATATAAACTCTACACTAAACTCATCATATACCCACATCTCATTCCCTTTAACAACAAAACACCTTAAGGTAAGTAATTTACCTTGTTTTCTCACAAGCTTAAAAGCTTTTCTCCTTAGGTTTTCTTTGTTCAATCTCGGTCACCAATGTGATTCTCCTTGCCAATGTTCTAATCAAATCCAATGACTCCAATGAGTACTAGATAACACATTAACCCTAAGGGACAAACCCTAGGTTTAAAAATGTGTTTAAGGTATTAATGTGATTGTTTTACCTTGGTTTCTCAAGACAAACTTGGATGTGAAGCAAGAAGGACCTCCTCTCTCCTTTGAAGAGTAGAAACAAGCTAGAACAAGGCATAAACATGGAGTCCCATGAGTATATATTTTCGGTCAAGTGAAGAAAATGGTGGAAACCTAGATTTTCTTGCACTTTCTTTACCTTAAGAGAATGGAGATTCCAATGGAGTCTCCAAACTTGAATTTCCTCCTCAATGGTGGTTTGACTTGGCACCAAAATGAAGCTCTTGAAGTTTTGAAAAGATAGAAAGGAGGATCTTGAGCTAACTAAGAAGAATGTACTTTGTTTTGGATTTGGAGCTAAAATGAGCAAGATGTGTGCAAGAGAAGGTGGAGCTAGCATGGAGAGGAGTTCACGTTAATGGAGAAGAGAAAGAGAGCAAGAAATCGTGTGAGACAAGGAAGAATGAAGAAGTGAGAGGAGTAAGCAAAATGTGATATTTATCTAAAAGGTGAATAGTACTTTATGCTTTATAAGACTTATTTTTGCTTTCTCTTTACTTAGCTTGATAAGTGTGGTGAGTCACACTTAAAAAACCGGCCCCCTTTAGTGAATGAGGGTAGTTTAGTCTTTGTTGACCAAATGTCTCACTTATATAGACTTATGTTATAAACTAGCTTAATAAATTCACTATTCATCAAAAACAAGGCACATTGTTGTGAAATTTTTGATTTCCCATTGATATAGACCTCCAAATGTGATACTATAGTACACATATTAATTAAAGAGTAATGATGGACATTTAGCCATTCAAAACTCATTTACAAGACAATTTTTCAAAAACGTGCTTAAGACTCCTTAAAGCACATTTTGTGTTTAACTTGTTTTCAAGCTTGGTTTTCTTTAGTAATTGACTTAAAATGACCATGGATATTACTAAGGTCTTAGAACATACTTGGGTACTCTCCCATGTCTCTCCAAGCTTAGAGCACGTTTTGCTTAAACTGCTCTTTTTGGTGTTTCCTTATATTTTCTTTGATTAGAAATGTTTCTTAATGTTTTAAGGCATTATTTAGCCTTCTTATATCTTGGTTTATCATTTAAACACCATATCTAAGTTTGGGGTATTTCAATCTACCCCCCTTAAAAAACTTTGTCCTCAAAGTTCACACATGTGTTTAACCATCACGGTACACAGTTCTCTTAATCTTAATACCACATCTTATATTCACATTCATACATCTCAAGACTCAAAGGTCAATCTCAAATACAATACATAAGTATCATACATAACTCAAACTTACACACGAAGTGTAGCAACTTACACAAATCCACATCTTAAACAACCAAACAAACGACAAACATGATCGTTTCCTAACTCAAAAGCGAGGAAGCTCTACCCCCCTTAAAAAGGGGTACGCCCCGTACCCTATACAGACGATCTAGTCAGAAAATAAAGAAGGGTACTTCGCCCTCATCTTATCCTCTAATTCCCACGTGGCCTCTTCGACATCCTGGTTAGACCAGAGAACCTTCACCAGTCGCACTGACTTGTGGCGAGTGTCCCTAGTCTTACTGTCCAAGATTCTCTGAGGAGTCTCCCGGATCTCATATTGGTTCTAAAGTCAACCTCTCAGGTTCTAACACATGGGAGGGGTGGTGCATGTATTTCTTTAGCTGTGAAACAGAAAAACATCATGCACTTTACCCAGCTCAGCAGGTAAATTCAACCTGTAAGCAACCGGGCCCACCCGCTCCGTAATCTCATAAGGACCAACAAATTTCGGGCTTAACTTGCCCTTCTGCCCAAACCTGAATACACCCTTCATCGGTGATACTCTCGAAATACCCGGTCGCCTACTGCGAACTCCAGGTCCCGTCGTCGAACATCAGCATACGACTTCTGCCTATCTTGAGCAGCTTTCATGTTCTCCCTGATTGCTGAACTTCAGCCTTAACTTGTTCTAAGTACTACTCTGGTCCTATGATGACCGTCTCACTCGACTCATCCCAGCAGAGCGGTGTACGACATGGTCTACCGTACAACGCTTGAAAAGGTGCCATCTTGATCGAAGCGTGATAGCTGTTTTGTATGAAAACTCGATCAGATGCAACCTGTCAATCCAACTGCCCTGGATCTAAGGCACATGCCCTCAGCATGTCCTCGAGTGTTGAATAGTACGCTCAGTCTGACCATCTGTCTGAGGATGGAACGCGGTAGTACTCAGTTTGAGTTCTGTACCCAACGCTTCTCTGGTAGCTCTCCAGTACCTCGAAGGAATCTGGTATCTATCTGACACTATGGTCTTTGGTATGCCGTGATGTCTCATGATTTCTCTCTCAAATAACTCAGCTAATTTGGTCACCTTCCAAGTATCCTTCATCGGTATGAATCGGGCTACTTTGGTAAGGCGATCCCACCACCACCCATATCATGTTGAGACCTCCCCTAGCAGGTGGAAGTCCAACTACGAAGTCCATGGAGATATCATGGAACTTCCATTCCGGAACTGGCATCGACTGTACCATTCCGCCGGTCGTCTGTGCTCGAATTTCACCTTCTGGCATGTGAGACACCTCAAGACGAACTCGGTAACATCTGTCTTCATCCCCGACCACCAGAAGTATCTCTTCATGTCTTTATACATTTTAGAGGCTCCCGGATGGATGGAAACTGAAGAACAGGTGATTCTCTAAGTATACGGTCTTTCAGATCCGTGTTACCTCGTGGTAGCATATCGGCCCTTAAGTCTGATCAGATCATCATCATGAAGTCTGAAGTCGTATTTCTGACTCTCAAAGGTACCCTCTGTCAGCTTCTGTCTGACCTCTCTCATATACTCATCAGTCCTCTGAGCCTCTCGCACCTCATCAACCAAGCTGGCGAAAGAAACTAGCGAATGGAGTGAGTGTGCTCGACGGCTCAGGGCATCTGCTACAACATTGGCCTTCCCTTCTTTGTATTGGAGGTCGATGTCATAGTTTTCAGAAATTCTAACCATCTCCTCTGTCGAAGATTTAACTCCTTCTGAGTGAATATGTATTTCAAACTCTTGTGATCGGTGTAGATCGTGACACTAACCCCATATAAGTAGTGGCGCCATATCTTCAAAGCGAAGACTACAGCTCCCAGCTCTAAATCATGTGTGGGGTAGTTCTCCTCATGTTTCTTCAACTGGCGTGAGGCATATGCCACCACCTTGCCATGTTGCATGAGCACGCAACCCAGCCCTCTGCCGGATGCATCACAATAAACCTCAAAGCCTCTGTACCGTCTGGAATGGTCAGTCCGGTGCAGTGGTCAGTGAGTCCTTCAAGCGCTGAAATGATCTCTCACAGTCGACTGTCCATAGAAATGGTGCATCTTTCTTCATCAGACTGGTCATCGGCTTCGCGACCTTGCTGAAATCTCTAACGAACCTCCTGTAGTAACCTGCCAGACCGAGAAAGCCCGGATGTCGGTAACCGTCTTCGGCCTTGGCCAGGTACGTACGGCATCAATCTTTGCTGGATCCACTGCGATCCCAGCATCTGAGATGACATGACCTAGGAAAGAGATGGTCAAGCCAAAACTCACACTTGGAGAACTTAGCATATAGCTGGTTCTCCCTTAATATTTCCAACACCCTCCTCAAATGTTCCTCATCTCAACCTTAGACTTTGAATATATCAGAATATCATCAATAAAAACCACAACCGACTTGTCCAGCTGCTCCCGGAACAAGCGGTTCATCAGATCCATAAACTTCGCTGGTGCGTTCGACAAACCGAACGGCATCACTGTAAATCATAGTGGCCGTATCGTGTCCGGAATGCCGTCTTCTCAATATCTCCTCCTTAATGGCTATCTGATGATACCCCGATCTGAGATCAATCTTGGAAAACACAGATGCTCCCTTCAACTGATCGAACAGATCGTCAATGCGGTAGGGTAGTGGGTACTTATTCTTCACTGTCACTGCATTCAGCTCTCTGTAGTCGATGCAGAGGCGGAGACTACCATCCTTCTTCTTCACGAAGAGGACTGGCGCTCCCATGGTGACACACTTGGTCTAATGAATCCCTTATCCAACAAATCTTTCAGTTGTTTTTTAACTCAGTCATTTCTGCCGGAGCCATACGGTATGGTGCTTGGCTATCGGTCCGGTACCAGGTAGCAGCTCAATGGTGAACTCTACCTCCCGAGTGGGTGGCATGCCGGGCAGTTCCCGTGGAAATAAGTCGGGGAACTCCGACACTACCGGTAAGTCGGGGTCGAACTCAGGGTCTCTCTCTATGTCCTGTACATAGCAGAGGTATACTCTTCCTTTCTCCTTAATTCTCTGTGCATTGCCATGGCGGTGATGATCTTAGTCGAAGGCTCCCTGGGCCTCTGGCGGTATGATATTGTTACCCCAGACGGACTCCTGAGCAGCAATCTATGCTCGGCGCAGAGGATACGTCCCTTGTGCCGCTCCAACCAGTTCATCCGAAGATAACATCAAATCCTAGCTTACTGAATCAATGAAAACTGACTGGGAAGTCTTCCCCCTTAATTCTGATGGTGGCTCCTCGGTAGTAACGAGTGCAACGAACCTTCTCCTTAGACGGGAGCGTAACCGTGAAGTCGGTGGTAGCTCCTCAGCTCTAGCCCCAACCTGCTCGCAAATGATGCAGAGACAAAGGTATGCGAGGCCCCTGAGTCGAAGGGAAACTGATGCCTCAATCCCATTGATCGGAAAGGTGCCGGTGAGGATAGTACCGCTGGCGTCGGCCTGTGCCTCTGTGAGTATGCTTAGTGCACCTTCCGTACCGAGTCCATAACCTAATTGTGTTCACAAGCTCCATGAGTATTGATATATTATAACAAGAGTCGTAACAATTTATATGAACAACACTGTTATTTTATTTATGACCATCCTGTTTACAACATGTGCTTCAATCTTACATCATTTCTCATCTCATTCTAACTACATGGCTAATATTGTCAAAGGTTAGGTTTAATCTTCCTGGTCTCATATGCGTCGCATTGATTACTGCTGACGGTGCTGTATTCAGCTTGATTCTCTTAATTCCATGGTATAACATCCTGATTCTCTCCCCCAAAATTAATAAATCACGGACTTAAGTCATCTATCTGCACGGTCCGCAACGCGTTGCTCGCCGTATAAAAACTCCGCTCATCTCCAATGGACCAAGACACTACGGGGTATCCCCTTTCGAGAGACTCCGTTGTCTCGTCCTTATCCTGGTGTAGTCCCAGTTTCCCTTCTTTTTCGTAGAAGTTTACAATACAAATGTCCGCTTGTATGTCTGGAATCGGTTCAGCCTCCAACTGCTGAGCGATTTCCACGACTTGTGCAACAACTGGATGGAACTCTTCGGGTATTCCCGGTGGTGAGACTCCATCTTGCTCCCTCATGGTTTGGTAATTTTTGGCATACGGATTCCATCCTTGCCCAAGCTCATCATCTTTAATTTCATCCTTGCTCCCCCTGGGTACTCCGGTGTGTAAAACCTCCCGGTCCCATTCCTAGTTGATTGCATCTCCTGATGATGGCTATTTGTGCGTCGGGTGTCAGGTATCCCCTTAATAAAATCATACCTGGGCGGATAACCTGACATTGTTCGGTTGGAAAGTCCATGACTTTGATGTCGGTGTGCTCCGGGTTAGATGTAGATGGTATGGGGTAGCAGATGTTGAATCTTCCTAAAGTGGTAGTAGGTTATGTCTTACTTAGGTTCTAATCTCATCTTATTCTTACTTAACTCATATATTTCACCAAACATGCATGATAATGCGGTAAGCAGGTAGTTTTATTACTAAATGGTTATAGTGGTACCTGGCCTCGATGAGGGCTCAGGCTCATCGTCCCGGTCCACCATGTGTAGAGTGGGCCCCGTCTTCTGGGTCGCCCTTGGGTTCTTGTCTGCAGCTGGTTGCCCCCTCCTCTGACCGTCAGATCCAGATCCCTGATCAGTCTTGGCCTTAACCTTAAAACTGGGTCTGTAATTCTTACTCTCCGGATTCCCGTAGCACTCATATGCTCGGTGTCCAAGTACTCCGCAAAAGTTGCACTCCACCTTGTTTCCCTTACAGTCGAGCCCGGGGTGGTCCTTGTGACACCACCTACAGATGAAGCGTCGCTGGTATCCACCACCGGCTCCTTTCTCAGTCTCAGATCCCTTTGGCGCCTTAGAGCGCAGGGGTGTAGCTGCATAAGCATACGTCAGCTTCAATGGCTCTTCCGGAGCCTTCTCCTTTCCCTCCTTCCCCTTCGGGTTCTGATTTTTCTAGGCTTGAGGCTGGATTCCCTCAGCTGGACGGTAATCTCAACCTTAGCAGCGGCATGATAGCACTCCTACTTTTCCATAGTATTAGTCACACTTATCTCTCATAATCTAAATCTTATTCACCACTTACTCAATTTCAATCATTCTTATTACCTGCAGGTAGTGTAACTCGTCGGCCCCATGCCGTAGCGGAGTCGATGGCTAAGCCCGCCATAGAAGCGGTCCACCAAGATCTGGTCAGAATACCCTAGACCCGGCAGAAGACGGAGCAAGGCAGTGAACTCTGAGTAATACTCGTCCACTGTCATCTTGTCCGACTGCTTAAGCGCATCTAACTGCAAGCGCTTCTTCGTCTGGACATGGGCGGGGTAGTACTTTGCCCGTAGCAAGGCGGTGTACTGCTCCCAGCCGAACTCTGGGTTGGCCACATGCCCGGCCCTCACCAGCTTCCACCAATCGCCCCGCCGCCCCCTTCAGGTAGAAAGCAGCTAAGCGCACCTTGATCCCAGCAGGGACATCAAGGGTCTCGAAGGCGGTCTCCAGCTCGGAGATGTACGCCTCAAGCTTGGCGGGATCGGTTTCCCCCTTGAAGTGAGCGGGTCGAAGATCTGACAGACTCTTCACCCAATTTGGTTCCCTAGGTTGTGGCGGTGGAGGTGGTGCACCCACACCAGGCTGATAGCCCATGTGCCCTAAAGCGCCAGCTACGATCTCTGCGATCGTCTGCTCTCCAGGTATCCCTGGAATATCCCCACCCCGGCCGCGACCTCGGCCTCCTCTAGGGCGTCCTGCCATCTGAACAAGCATAACTTACATTAGATTCGTACTCACCATTGTTTTGGTTAGCAAGTTTATAACGTCCGTAGACGGTAAAGACAATCCACACTTATTAGTGGTCATCTGACTCTACTCACTCTAACTTCTCACACCCTTCACCCAATACTTATTCCTTAACTTATATCCTAACTCGGTGGTCACTCATGTCTGGTATTTCTTGATCAGAGCGTAACTACGCTCTGATACCACTTTTGTAACACCCCATCCAAAGCCTATCGTGGTATCGCAATCTGAACACTTAATCGAATACGTCGCAGCGGAAATAAACAACACTTGGACCTTGCCACGGTCTGATCGTTAGAATATACCGGCTTAACATTTACATTACTTAACCAAAATACTTATCCAACTCAAAACTCAACATTCTCAATCCCACAACTAACCGAGTACTATACTCAAACGTAATCTCAAACTTACATCAGTTTAATATAAACAGTCGGGTGCACAGGCGCAACCCGAACTCAAATAAATGTCCCACCCTAAGACTAACCGCTCCTACTCTCGTAGTGCGTCCTCATCGGCCCTTACCTGCAAGTGTAAAAATAGCCCCCAGGGGTCAGCACGAATGCTGGTACCACCCTCTCATGGCCCCCAAGCTAACGGGGCTACGACGACTAATTGTCGATAGCATGGGAGTTGATTAACATGATAAGCATAAATAGCGCATAAGCTTAATATGAAGCACAACAAACCAACAACCACAATGAACATAATTAGCTCATAAGCAAACGGACGACTCAGGCGTTCCTTAATAGTGAGTTAGTTCTTAACCCCTTAGATCCACAATCTCCTTAACCTTATACTTGCCAACCGCTCCACTATTAGATTGGTTAGCCCTTAGTTGGTTGCTTATCTTGTAGGGCTTGGTTAACCCTAGCCGTAGCAGTGCACTATCCGACGATAAGCTACCTTTCTTAATTTATTGGGGATTAGGCTCGATCCCCCCACGCCATCCTTAATGTGCCTCCCACCTCAAACAGTAGCCCGGGTGGTCGGGTCGATTTGTTGACCCTAGGCGACGAGTCTAATGACCAGTCTTATTTGGAAGTCGGATCTGATTCAGATACCGACCTCCCCCAATACACATGTGCCGGTACCATTCCGGATTCTCACTCCCCACCCCAAGTCATGGTTAGTGAAGCCTTAATTACCAAGTGTTAGTTAAACCTTGACGGGTAAAACCAACAATCACCGATACTTAGTTCTTAACCTTAACTCAGTAAGTACTAAACTTGGTTAGTAGCAATCTCAAGTCTCGCGGGTTAGTGTAATATAACACAATCACACACGAGAACAATATAACCGGTTGCATGCTTTATCTTGTTTTAGTCATAGCAAATAAACAGATAGCACGCAAGCCGAGGGACACCTCGTTAGCAAGCAGGTCACAAGAAGGATTGTACCGTTCACCGTCGATCGCTGTTTGTTTAACCTTCTTCGGGGTCCCAATTCACAAACCTAAACATTCATTCATTTTTAGGTTATTAGTTATTTGCACCTTACTTAAACTCACTTAGTCCCTAAGGACTTCCATTCAATAACCTCTCAAGTCTTTATCACTTAGTCTTACAAACTTCTTTAAACATTAAAACTTATACTTAATCTTAACTTAATTCCTTAAGTTCTTAGGGTCCCAATCATTACTACCCTACCAAGGGCATACCTCATTACCCATTACCATTCTTAGAATTGAATTTTTTTTTTTTTTTTTTTTTTTTTAGGCTCGACCGGACTTTACCGACCGGACTTGCCAAGTCCGGTCCATTCCAGTACCCTTTTACCGTTGGAAAATTCACTCCGACCGACTTACATGTCCGGTCCTATGTCCGGTCGATTCCGAGACTTATAATCCGTACAAAATTCATGCGACCGGACTTGACAAGTCCGGTCCCATGTCCGGTCCATTCCAGAAACATTTTCCCTCTTACAAAACAAGCCCGACCGGACTTGTAAGTCCGGTCCCCAAGTCCGGTCGATTCCAGAAACATTTCCCGGTAGTGTAACAGAGCCCGACCGACCTTGCAAGTCCGGTCCTAAGGCCGGTCGGCTCCAAACTTTTTCTAAATCTTTTTCAACTCCAAACTTCTCCTCATATATCTTATATGTTATAACCTCATTTGGGCACCTCAAATACACCTTAAGCCTCCTTAAAATACCTTAATCATCCACCAAGATCCACCTTAGTCATTATGCATTTTCCTTTAATAATGCTAACACTTGTAATGTTTTCCTCTAGGTTTCTAGGTGGTGTTCATACCTAGTGTAACCACTATGCCAAATGTTTTCTTTCGCCACTAACATCATCTCCCAAGCATCTCTCTCTATATTAAACAAAACTCTTTTAAACATTTACTTAGGGTTCCTTAACAGTCTAAACTTCCATCATCATCACATTATTTCCTTCCTAGTTGTGCATCAACATTTGCCTAAGTCCTAAACACTCGAATACATTCTCTTGATTCCTAAATCTTCCATGGTGATACCTAAGTCATCATAAGTCATTAAAACACCTTAACTTCACCCTTTTTCATCAAGACAACCCATAGACACTCCTAGTACTTTCTTAGTCATTAAATTCCCTTAGGATATCTTAAACACTTAAACTCTCCTTTAAATTTTGCCATGGGTTCTCTAGTATATAGTACTTCCTAACACATGGTTTTTTTCTCCATCAAACAACCAATACACAAATTCTCATCACAACACCTTAACACCCAATTTACACTAAAACTTCACCACATCATCATATAATGTTTAAACTTAAAATGCTTGGCACTTAGGCCCTTAAATGACAATAATCTTAACCACTGAATTTCCACATATATATGCCTTCAACCTGCGAATACACTCACAAGACTCCCATTGAAATAAAATGCTTCTTGTACTTCACCTTTATATTCTTAACTATCTCTTTTCTCATTTGCTCCTAGTCACAAGTTTCACAAAATAGTCATTGTTTTTCCTAGGTTTATAGCACCTTCCCAATATAAACTCTACACTAAACTCATCATATACCACATCTCATTCCCTTTAACAACAAAACCCTTAAGGTAAGTAATTTACCTTGTTTTCTCACAAGCTTAAAAGCTTTTCTCCTTAGGTTTTCTTTGTTCAATCTCGGTCACCAATGTGATTCTCCTTGCCAATGTTCTAACCAATATCCAATGACTCCAATGAGTACTAGATAACACATTAACCCTAAGGGACAAACCCTAGGTTTAAAAATATGTTTTAAGGTATTAATGTGATTGTTTTACCTTGGTTTCTCAAGACAAACTTGGATGTGAAGCAAGAAGGACCTCCTCTCTCCTTTGAAGAGTAGAAACAAGCTAGAACAAGGCATAAAAATGGAGTCCCATGAGTATATATTTTCGGTCAAGTGAAGAAAATGGTGGAAACCTAGATTTTCTTACACTTTCTTTACCTTAAGAGAATGGAGATGCCAATGGAGTCTCCAAACTTGAATTTCCTCCTCGAATGGTGGTTTGACTTGGCACCAAAATGAAGCTCTTGAAGTTTTGAAAAGATAGAAAGGAGGAGCTTGAGCTAACCAAGAAGAATATGTACTTTGTTTTGGATTTGGAGCTAAAATGAGCAAGATGTGTGCAAGAGAAGGTGGAGCTAGCATGGAAAGGAGCTTCACGTTAATGGAGAAGAGAAAGAGAGCAAGAAATCGTGTGAGACAAGGAAGAATGAAGAAGTGAGGAGAGAGGTAAGCAAAATGTGATATTTATCTTAAAAGGTGAATAGTACTTTATGCTTTATAAGACTTATTTTTGCTTTCTCTTTACTTAGCTTGATAAGTGTGGTGAGTCACACTTAAAAAACCGGCCCTTTTTAGTGAATGAGGGTAGTTTAGTCTTTGTTGACCAAATGTCTCACTTATATAGACATATGTTATAAACTAGCTTAATAAATTCACTATTCATCAAAAACAAGGCACATTGTTGTGAAATTTTTGATTTCCCATTGATATAGACCTCCAAATGTGATACTATATACACATATTAATTAAAGAGTAATGATGGACATTTAGCCATTCAAAACTCATTTACAAGACAATTTTTCAAAAACGTGCTTTAAGACTCCTTAAAGCACATTTTGTGTTTAACTTGTTTTCAAGCTTGGTTTTCTTTGGTAATTGACTTAAAATGACCATTAGGATATTAATAAGGTCTTAGAACAATACTTGGGTACTCTCCCATGTCTCTCCAAGCTTAGAGCACGTTTTGCTTAAACTGCTCTTTTTGGTGTTTCCTTATATTTTCTTTGATTAGAAATGTTTCTTAATGTTTATAAGGCATTATTTAGCCTTCTTATATCTTGGTTTATCATTTAAACACCATATCTAAGTTTGGGGTATTTCACCCCAGCCCCAGAAGAGTCAGCACCAGGGTGACAAGGGCCAAGCCCAAACCACCACAGCTGAGGAGCCACTGAAGCTCACATATGCATACGCGGCGAAACCCCTACGCTCTTACCTGCCTAAGGGTAATTATTTAATCATGTGTGTCAAGTTGAAGTGTATGTTGTTAAGTTATGAAGTAAGTACTGATTGTGTACTGTGACAACAGCTAGCGCGGGTTCTGGACCGGAGCGCCACTCCTATTGTAAGTGGTGTAACGGAGACCACCCCGGCAAAGACTGCAAAGGAAATGACGTGCAGTGTCGCTACTACGAGAAGTGGGGTCACCGTGACTATGAGCGTTACCGGAACCCCAACAGCAGAGTCAACAAGCCCAAGGGGCAGTGGAAGGGTAAGGCCACAGCGACCATCGATGGCCCGAAGTCGGCTAACCAGCCACCCACAGATCAGAGGAACACTGATTCCCAGAAGGGGAAAGGGTCGGGACCTAGCAAGGCCGCCCTGCATGTGGTGGACCGGTTTGAGGCGCCAGGGCCCTCTACTAGACCAGGTACCGCCTAAACTGTTGAGTGAAATAAGTGATTGCGTACCGCATTTCATGCATGTGTGTTAGTGAGTCCAAGTGTACTACCATGTGAGTAAAGAATTAAAGTATAATGTGAAAGTCACCTAATTAGATAATTCTAAACTTAAAGGAGCCTTCAATATTTGTTATCCAATCCCACCCGCACCAAACCCTGAAGAAACCACCATCAACATCACCGACTTTCCAATGGAGCAATGTCAGGTTATCCAGCCAGGTATGATACTCTTAAATGGATACCTGACACCGGAAGCACAAATCCACATCATTAGACGATTCAATGAAGTGAGAGCAACACCCGGAGGTTTCTACACACCCGAATACCCGAGTGGATCGAGAATGAAATTGAAGATGATGTGCATGGGTAAGGACTGGAATCCTTACACCAAGACATATCAAGAAGTGCGAGCTGAAGATGGAGCAACGGTACCGATGATACCTGAGGAGTTCCTTGCGGTCGTTAACCACGCCGTGGGAATTGCTCAACAAGTTGAAACGGATTCAATTCCAAGTGTTAAAGCAGATTTATGTATTGTGAACTTCTACCAGAAAGGTGGACGGTTGGGTTTACACCAAGATAAGGACGAGTCACCCGAGTCTCTAAGTAAGGGAGTACCCGTGGTGTCTTGGTCCATTGGTGATACCGTAGTGTTTATATATGGCGAGCAGAAGCGTGCTGATCTCGCAAAGAAGTTAGTGTTGAAATCAGGAGATGCATTAATCATGGGTGGGCAGTCAAGGATGCTATACCATGGCATCAGGAAGATCAAACTGAATACCGCACCGTCGGCAGTGATCAATGCCACACACATGAAACCCGGACGTTTGAATTTGACCTTCAGACAGTTTTAAAGCCTTGTATAATTATGTAATGTGTTAAACCCGAGTATGTTAAGGATGTTGAATGTGTTAGTTATGTCAACAGTGTAAACCAACGTATGATGTAAGAAGAGTGTGCTAATGAATAAAGCGGAGTTGTTTGAAGTATATCAACTGTGTTATTACCAAATACTTATTAGTTTGCCAATGAATTAGGCTGTGCACTCGGAACGGGAGGTATACTGAGTGTCTGCAATGAGGCAGAAGCCGGCAAGAGCGGCACAATCCTCACCGGTACCTTTCCAGTCAATGGCGTGGACGCTTCGATCTTGTTCGACTCCGGAGCCTCACATACATTTATCTTGCTATCATTTGCGAGGAGGCTGGGGTTAGACGGTGATGAGATGCCAGACTTTCTAGTCACTCTCCCGTCGAAAGAGCGGATCAGATGTACCCGCTACCACCGAGATGCTGTTGTACGAATTCGAGATGAAGAGTTTCCGATCGACTTGATAGAGTTTGACGGACTTGGTTTTGATGTGATTGTCGGGATGAACTGGTTGGAGCGGTACAAGGGCAGAATCCTGTGTGCCAAGCATCGTCTGCTTCTTCGGAGTCCGTCTGGGGTTACCATATCTTACCGCCAGAGGCCCAGGGAGCCTTCGACTCAGATCATCACCGCCATGGCTATGTGTCATGAACTACGACGAGGGAATGACGTATACCTTTACTATGTCCAGGACATAGAGAGAGACACAGAGTTTAGCCCAGATGTACCGGTAGTGTCGGAGTTTCCTGATGTATTTCCTAAGGAACTGCAGGGCATGCCACCAGCACAGGAAGTGGAGTTTGAGATTAATTTGGTTCTGGGCACCGGACCAATTGCGAAGGCGCCCTATCGTATGGCTCCAGCAGAGATGACAGAGCTCAAGGAGCAGCTGAGAGACCTACTCGACAAGGGGTTTATCCGCCCTAGCGTTTCACCATGGGGAGCGCCGGTCCTCTTCGTGAAGAAGAAGGACGGTAGCCTCCACCTGTGTATTGACTATCGAGAGCTGAATGCAGTTACGGTGAAGAACCGTTACCCTTTACCACGCATCGACGACTTATTTGATCAGTTGAATGGGGCATCAGTATTCTCCAAGATAGATCTACGATCCGGATACCATCAGATTGCCAGTCGTGACAGTGACATTGAAAAGACAACATTCAGAACTAGATATGGACATTATGAGTTTACGGTTATGCCGTTTGGTCTATCCAGTGCACCAGCCAAGTTCATGGACTTAATGAACCGCTTGTTCCAAGATCAGTTGGACAAGTCAGTGGTAGTCTTCATCGACGATATTCTTGTGTACTCAAAATCGAGAGGTGAGCATGAAAGCCACCTGAGATATGTGTTACAAACACTGAGAAAGAATCAGTTATATGCTAAGTTTTCAAAGTGTGAATTTTGGTTGGACCAAGTTGCAGACGTGGATTTATCGTGAGTTATTAGCACTGGTGAAATTGATAAAAAGAAATAAATTAATACTCAAAATATCCGTCGGGCTGCAAATAAAACCCGGTCGCAGTAGTATAGAAGACAGAAGCGGCCGGGGTCAAACCGTGGGACTTATAGCGAGATAAAATAGTTCCTAAGCTTGTCACAAAAGGGGGGAAGTTAATTGACTTGTTTTAGAGAAAATATTAAGCAGATTAAAATTACTGAATGCAGATGAATTAAATGGAACTCCGGGTTTAGGTTTTATATAATCTGATTAATTATGCTATCTCTACCGGTTTAATATATTAGTTTGGCAAAATTCCTGTTATTATCCTAAGGACTAAGTCATAGACCCTTAAGAACTCGTTCACCAGAAAATGCTCGGTCTAATCAAGGTTCGAGCAATACTATGTAAACGGACGTTAAATTCGAGGAATTATAATTGCATCTGAAAATACTAACCTATTAAATCATAATAAGCTTTCTCCAGATTTACGGCTTAATTAACCTGTCTATTTATCACCTGGTCTGATCAAAATAGACTTAGGAAAGCATTTTAATAAATTCATGTAATTTATTAAAATGGTGAGAGAAAACCTTTAAGCGTAACAAACTGTATTTATTTTAACCGGTAGAAATATTGATTACATAATTAAACAAACCATAATTAAAACCTTTGCCCGGAGCAAATCCTCCTTAGCCTGACATATTAAAGACAGAATAAGAAGTAGAGGAATACATCTGAGAAGATGTTTATTTCCGCTCCGCTATCTTATCTGCTAATATTTTTGACAGAGGTTGGACAGGATAACAGTATGAAGTGGAATGATTTATGGGATGAGATGTAGTATGGAATTTATGTGGATGAAATGAGTGATTTTATGGAGAGTTTTATGGTATTTTTATGGAAGGAAAATGGCATAAGTTTGGGGTGGAACGTGTGTGTCTTTGTTTGAAGTAGCAGTGGTATTTTATAGAGGAGAGGAAGAAGAAGAACGACTGCAGACAGAGGTGGAAGAGCATTGATTGCTCAGGGGACAGAACACGAAGAGTAGATAGATAAGTTGCAGGTCGACGGGCGAAGTCGACGAGCGAAGTCGACGAAGAAAAACTGTTATGCGTGCGATTTTAGTCGTGTCCGCCTAAGCGTCCGCTTCACGTCCTCACGCGGACGTCTCTGTCTTTTTTCCTGTTCGCCCGGTCATTTTGTGTCGTCCGCACATTCGTCCGCTTCATGTCCGCCCGGCCACTTCTTCTGTCCGCATCACGTCCGCCTACGAATCATGCGGACGCCTGTGTGTCTTGTCCGCATCACGTCCGCCTAAGATCTATGCGGTCACAAGTGTGGTCTCGACCCATTTTCTTCAAACTTTGACCGGCTCTAGATTCTTCGTTTGGACTCCGTTTTCTGAGCCGTTTGCGTCTATGCGTTCGTCTCTTCGTCTACTTTACTCCCAGCTTGGTTTTCCTCATGTTAAACCAGTAAATTTGTGAGATAAACAATAAAACATAAACTAGAGGAAAACTAACCGAAGTGGAGAAATGAGCAAGAAAAGTGCTAATATTATATATGAAATACACCTATAAAACATGCTCATTTGGACACTTATCACACCCCCACACTTATCTTTTTGCTTGTCCTCAAGCAAAACCACGTACCCAAGTAAGTAGGGAATGCTCAATACTAACAAATATTATTATGAAGGGTAGGATAAACATGATCTTTTTAACTTATTGAGGAGTGTGATCCATCAACTGCTGGTGGCATAGGTGTGCTCAGGGTAAAAATAAAATATAGAGTTTCGGGGTATGATCTAAGATACTTCAATGTTTCTTTTGTTTAGGGATTCTGAGAACTTTTACCATGGCCAACTTCTCTCAAGAATGGGCATTGAGGAGAAAACAAAAGGAAAAATAGATTCATGCATTTGTTTCACTTTGCATAAGGGATGAGAAAATGTAGGCATCACGCCTTTGTATTTAAGAACACTCAACTCTCTTTGTTGGTTACCAATGGTGTCTCGCAAGTCCCTTATTATTTTTTTGTATTCTTCTTTTTTTTAACAGAGAAGCACCCCTTAGCAATCCCTAAGAGAGAAGACAGAAAGAAACCCTGAGCAATAAAATCCAACCATTTGCAGATTATTTGGTCACACCGCATATAAAATGCTCCTCAAAAGTAATCAAAATTTTAAAATTTGTACCATTTATCCCACAATTCATAACAGTATTTGTTTTTAAAAGAAAACCTACATTAGCAGGGTACATAATTTTAATTTTTGAACAAATGCAAGATAAGCAGAGAGATTCAAACAATTAAAGCACAAATTGCCCTAAAAGGCTCTTCCCCCATACTTAAGCTTAAGCAATGCCCTCATTGCGCAGATGAAATAAAATTAATAGGGCATGCAATTAATAAAGGAAAGAGTGTACTCCCCAGATTTCGTAGAGTGTGTAGAGCTCCCCCACACTTGAGTGCAGCTGTGGAATGTCATGAAATGAACCTGTAAAGAATATTCCACAGCCAGAAGAACTCAAGTGAAACCTGCATTTATTATAACATAATAAAGGGAAATTAGTACAAAAAGGAAAACAACATTAAATTTAAAGGAAAGATAAAAGATAGATAGTGGGTTGCCTCCCACCAAGCTGCCCGGGTTTAACGTCTCTAGCTAGACGTATTTGACCAAGCTTTAGTTTGGAGAAGAGTTCGAGGGCGAGTTGTCCCGCTGTTCTTGGACAAAATAAGTTGCAGAGAATTCAGTTGGAATATTAAATGAGAATTATACCTTTTAAGACGTGCCCCGTTGACCTTGAAAGTTTCGCCTTGTTTGTTCTGGAGTTCAAAGGCACCGTACGGGGTCACACAACAATCTGGAAAGGGCCGGCCCAATGTGACTTGAGTTTCCCAGGGAAGATCCTTAATCTAGAGTTATACAAGAGAACCCAATCACCAATTTCGAAGTCCCTCTTGAGGATCATCCTGTCATGGAACTTCTTGGTGCGCTCTTTATAGATCTTAGCATTCTGGTAAGCCTGATCTCGCAGCTCTTCTAATTCGGAAAGTTGGAATTTCCTTTTCTCTCCTGCAGAAGTCATGTCAAGTTTAGGGCCTTGATTGCCCAATATGCCTTATGTTCCATCTCTACAGGTAAGTGGCATGCTTTCCCATAGACCAGCTTAAAAGGAGACATCCCGATGGGAGTCTTGAATGCAGTGCGGTAAGCCCAAAGCGCATCATCCAGTTTAAGTGCCCAATCCTTTCTTGATGAGTTAACCGTCTTCTGGAGGATCCATTTTAACTCACGGTTGGAAACTTCTGCTTGGCCGTTTGTCTGGGGGTGATAAGGTAAAGCTACCTTGTGACGTACCCCGTACTTAACCATAAGCGCTTCAAATGAACGGTTGCAGAAGTGAGATCCTCCGTCACTGATAATAATTCTTGGCACGCCAAAACGGGTAAAGATGTGCTTTTGAGGAACCTGGTTACTGTCTTTGCATCGGCATGATGACAGGTATGGCTTCTACCCACTTCGACACGTAATCAACTGCCACTAAACATATTGGTGGCCCTGCGAGGAAGGGAACGGTCCCATGAAATCAATGCCCCAACAATCAAAGAGCTCCACTTCTAGTATCCCTGTTGTGGCATCATGTCTCCTGGATGTGTTACCCATTTTCTGACAATTATCACATTGTTTGCAGAATTGGTACACATCTTTATGAAGGGTCGGCCAATAAAACCTGAGGCCAGGATCTTAGCAGCGGTCCTTGTGGGTCCATGGTGACCTCCGGCTTCCCGTGAGTGACAAAATGTATGACGCTTGAAACCTCATCTTCCGGGAGACATCGTCGAATCAACCCATCAGCACTAACTCGGAACAAGTACGGGTCCTCCCAGAAATAATGCCTTGAGTCAGAAAGAAATTTCTTCTTCTGGGAGTAGGATAGATCATAGGGTACTGTTCCAGAGACTAAATAATTGGCCAGGTCCGCGTACCATGGCTCCTGTACTTTGGTGATGGAGAAGACAGTCTCATCGGGGAAGAATTCGTTGATAGGCACACTATCCGTAGGAGTCACCAATCTAGAGAGATGGTCAGCGACGACATTCAATTTCCCGCTCTTATCTTTGACTTCGATGTCAAACTCTTGAAGTAGAAGAATCCAGCGCAACAAGCGAGGCTTGGCTTCTTGTTTTGTAAATAAGTATTTGAGAGCGGAGTGGTCTGTATGCACGATGACTTTGCTTCCCCATAAGTAAGATCTGAACTTATCGAGGGAGAAAACTATAGCCAGAAGTTCTTTTTCGGTGGTCGTATAGTTTTTCTGGGCGTCGTTTAGTGTTCTGCTGGCATAAGCGATCACTCTCAAGATTTTCTCTTTTTTCTGGCATAGAGCTGCCCCCACGGCGTAGTCACTTGCATCGCACATGATCTCAAACGGAAGAGACCAATCAGGTGGTATGACAACAGGTGCTGACACCAATTTTTGTGTTATAGTTTGGAAAGCAGCTGAACACCTTTCATCAAAATGAAACGGGGCATCTTTCTGTAGCAGGTCGGTCAATGGTTTGCTGATTTTGGAGAAGTCTTGTATAAACCGCCGATAAAATCCTGCATGCCCTAGAAACGCTCGTATGTCTCGAACAGTAGTTGGTGCTGGTAACTTCTCGATAACCTCTACCTTGGCTTTATCCACCTCTATTCCTTTTGCTGATATTTTATGTCCAAGGACGATCCCGTCCTTGACCATAAAATGACACTTCTCCCAGTTTAAAACGAGATTCGTATCCTCACACCGTCTTAGGATTAAATCAAGTTGTGCCAAGCATTTGTCGAAACTAGAGCCATAGACTGAGAAGTCGTCCATGAAGACTTCTATGCTCTGCTCGATGAATCAGCAAATATTGCTTGCATACATCTCTGGAAGGTAGCAGGGGCATTGCATAGACCGAAAGGCATTCGTCTGTAGCAAAGGTACCGTAAGGACAAGTGAAGGTTGTCTTGTCCTGGTCCTCAGGTGCGATTGGTATTTGAAAACCCGAGAACCCATCTAGAAAACAGTAGTACTCTTGCCCTGCTAGTCGTTCCAACATCTGGTCGATAAAGGGGAGAGGGAAATGATCCTTCTGGTTGCCAAGTTCAAACGCCGATAGTCAATACACATGCGCCATCCTGTGATCTTTCTTTGAGGGATAGTCTCTCCCTTTTCATTAATAACAGCTTCGATGCCCCCCTTCGGGACAACTTGAACAGGACTGACCCATGGACTGTCAGAAATTGGATAAATGATGTTCGCGTCAAGGAGTTTCAGAACTCCTTTCGAACTACCTCCTTGAGGTTAGGGTTTAGCCGGCGTTGAGGTTGCCTGATAGGCTTGTAGTTTTCCTCCATAAATGTGGTGTGTGCAATAGGAGGGATCAATTCCTTTGATATCAGATAGTCCACCCGATTGCTGTCTTGTGCTTCTTTATACCTCAAGTAACCTTGTTTCCTCCCCGGAATTCAGAGAAGAGGAAATAATGACAGGCAAATGGTCATTTTCAGCTAGGAAGGCATACTTGAGGTTAGAGGGTATTTCTTTAAGCTCGAGTTTGGTGGTTGTTCACTGATGGAATTGATTTTTGAGGTTTTCTGTCGAGTTCTTCGATTGGTGGCCGGTACGCTTGATAACCAGCCCTTCCTTTCTCTACGTACGCCAGCATGGCGTTAACTTCTGGATCCTCCACCTTTTCTTCTAGAGAAGTAAATAATACTCGCTCTAGCGGTTCAGTTCACTTCCTGGATGGAAGATGGGAATACATGTCCTCATCTGTAGCAAAATCGCCTTCCTCCTCCTCATCATCTGTGAATCCCACTGTCTTAGCATGAGGAGAAAAGTTTGAGCTTTTCTTCATCATTTTTTGCATGTCGAATTCAATCGTTTCATCCTCGTACCGAAGAGTGATTTTCCCATCATGGACGTCAATGATGGCTTTGGCGGTACTCAGAAACGGTCGACCTAGAATCAGGGGAACCTCAACATCGTCATCCATTTCTAGAATGACGAAATCAGCTGGAAAGATGAAGCGAGACACTCCAACTACCAGATCCCGGACTATGCCCATGGGCTTGATCTCTGATCTGTCTGCTAGTTGGAGTTTGAAAGGAACCGGTTGCATTTCTCCTCCGTTTACTTTCAAGAAGGTGGCATATGGCATGATATTAATGCTGGCTCCTAGGTCGCATAGACCACTTCCACAGTCCATTCCACCTATAAAACACGGGATCACGGGATTTCCCGGATCTGTTTGTTTGGGAGGGAGTGCTCGAAGAAGGGCCGCAGAGCATTCCTCCGTGAGGTGCACTGTTTCTTTTCCAGGTTTCTTTTTCTTCTTTGTAAGAGATCCTTAGAAATTTGGCGTAGTTAGGCATCTCTTGCAAAGCATCAATATAAAGGTATGTCGAGGGTCAGTTTCTTGAAAATACTCAAGAACTTGAGAGAACTCATCTAGGTGTTTCTTTTTCATTCTGTTTGGGAATGGGAGTTCATTGTTTTTATGAGTGGAAGTTGGGATGTCGATGGTAACTCGAGATGGAGGTGGAGTAACAGGAGTAGGAACTTGGATTTCTGAGGGAGGTGAAGTTGGTTTGGTGGTTTCATCAACATTGATATAGGAATCTTCAAGATTTTCTTTTTCTTTTCCTTTGCTGGTGGCAAGTTCCCTTCCACTCCTTAAAGAGACTGCACACAAGTTTGTTGATTGTAATGTGCCATCGTCTATAAGGACTGAATTTGCTTGTTCCTTTGGATTGGGATTAGTCTGTGAAGGGAATTGACCAGGTGGTCTTTGTTGAGTAAGTAACTGTTGGATCTGAGATTGCAAGGCTTTTTGGTCTTTGCGCAGAGCTGCGACCTCTTCTTGCGTATCTCGGGATTTACCCATCATCGCCTTAAACATCTCCTGCATCTGAGACATATCAGACTCAGGATTCGAAGGAGGTTGAGTTGGTCGACTCGATGAAGCTTCATTGCCATAAGGCTGTTGTTGATATTGCCTTTGGCCTCCTTGGAAATTGGATTGAGGTCTGTAGTTTTGGGATGTTTGTAGGGTATGTGGGTTTTGGATATTTCCGGTGTTTGAGTAGCTAAGATTGGATTGCATGTTACGTTGCCATGGTTGTCTGTATCCTGAATTGTTGGTGATGTAGTTTGCTTCCTCCGCTGCTTTCATTCTTGTAGTTGGGGGCATTGTTCATAATCATGAGGCCCGCAACATTGCGTACAAGAATTAGTTGGAGATGGTTGGGATTGAGGAGCATAGCCTGGAGGGGTAGTAGGTGGTCGGGAAATCATCGACTTAGCTTGCTGAGGGAAAGAATTCATAGCCATCTGTTCAACCACTTTCTGCAAAGTACTGACTTTTGTTGCCTGCTGAGCATTGCTTCCATGAGTTGCTCATGGCTTTTCATCAATTGGTCGAACTTGTTATCACTCTCCCAACATGATAATCCTGGAGTACCGCTCCTTGATCCACCGGAGGCCCAGTCTCTGATTTCCTCACAGAGAGATTCCATGCTGTTCAGAAATTGTGCTCCTGGCTTTTTCAGAATGTCAGCCCCTAACGAAGATAACACCATTGTTCTGCACGGACCGATCAAGCCCTTGTAGAACAATTGTGATACTTGTTCTTTCGTCAGACCATGGTGAGGACAAGTGAGTAGTAGTCCTTTGAAGCGATCCCAAGTTTCACAAATATTCTCCGACCCAGGTTGCTTGAAATTATAAATTTCAGCAATCATCTCCAATGTTCGGCTCGGGGGTAGGAATTTGTCGTAGAACTTGGTGGCCATGTCGTCCCATGTACCAATGGTACTTGGTGTTAGGCTATGATACCACTTGCTCGCGTTTCCCGTCTGTGAGGGAATAATGACAATCTTGCATATTGAAGTACTCGGTCGCGTGCAGTAAGACTATTGGCATGTTGCAAGAATTTTGTAACATGTAACAGGGCTTCGTCTGGACTGGTGCCATCAAACATGCCCAACTCCTTCACACATCTGATTTGATGATATGGCTTCAGCTTCTGCCACTCATCGTATTCGGATGGGCTAAGGTGAGGAAGGATGATAGCAGGCTGTTGTCCTTGGTTAGACGGCCTGTTGATATTTCGAACCGTTGCTGGTGTAGATGCCATGTTAGTTTCCGGGTCAGAATCTATCACTGTGGTGGTATTTCGTTGAGTTCGTCTCTGCCTTAGGGTACGCAGAAAGGTTCTCTCGATTCTGGATTATAACCAACCGTGTGATTATTAATATTTTCTGGGAGACTGTTTGACCTGGTAAAAGGCATTCACCACTCAAAACAGAGAAAAGAACTGGTTATACGTAGAATAATAAAAATGTTAGGAATTAGTAGACAGAAATTTAAGTTAGTAGTTAGGGACAATGGAAAGAAATGACAGAAAATTGAAATGACAATGGAACGAAATGACAGAAATTTAAGTTAGTAGTTAGAGACAATGGAATATTAAAGGACAATGGAAGAAATGACAATGGAACGAAATGACAATAATATTAAGATGTTAGAGTTAGATGTCCAAGTCAGATCAGAAGTTAGATGTCCAATGTCCAAGTCAGATGTCCGAGATTATATGTCCGAAATTGGATTAACAGTTTTTTTTATTTTTTTTACTAAATTAACAGATTATTATAATATAACAGGTGAATTAACCGGGGCTTAGGGACTAGATTAAATCAAGTCCCCGGCAACGGCGCCATTTTGCAGAGTGGATTTATCGTGAGTTATTAGCACTGGTGAAATTGATAAAAGAAAGAAATTAATACTCAAAATATCCGTCGGGCTGCAAATAAAACCCGGTCGCAGTAGTATAGAAGACAGAAGCGGCCGGGGTCAAACCGTGGGACTTATAGCGAGATAAAATAGTTCCTAAGCTTGTCACAAAAGGGGGGAAGTTAATTGACTTGTTTTAGAGAAAATATTAAGCAGATTAAAAACTGAGTGCAGATGAATTAAATGGAACTCCGGGTTAGGTTTTATATAATCTGATTAATTATGCTATCTCTACCGGTTTAATATATTAGTTTGGCAAAATTCCTGTTATTATCCTAAGGACTAAGTCATAGACCCTTAAGAACTCGTTCACCAGAAAATGCTCGGTCTAATCAAGGTTCGAGCAATACTATGTAAACGGACGTTAAATTCGAGGAATTATAATTGCATCTGAAAATACTAACCTATTAAATCATAATAAGCTTTCTCCAGATTTACGGCTTAATTAACCTGTCTATTTATCACCTGGTCTGATCAAAATAGACTTAGGAAAGCATTTTAATAAATTCATGTAATTTATTAAAATGGTGAGAGAAAACCTTTAAGCGTAACAAACTGTATTTATTTTAACCGGTAGAAATATTGATTACATAATTAAACAAACCATAATTAAAACCTTTGCCCGGAGCAAATCCTCCTTAGCCTGACATATTAAAGACAGAATAAGAAGTAGAGGAATACATCTGAGAAGATGTTTATTTCCGCTCCGCTATCTTATCTGCTAATATTTTTGACAGAGGTTGGACAGGATAACGGTATGAAGTGGAATGATTTATGGGATGAGATGCAGTATGGAATTTATGTGGATGAAATGAGTGATTTTATGGAGAGTTTTATGGTATTTTTATGGAAGGAAAATGGCATAAGTTTGGGGTGGAACGTGTGTCTTTGTTTGAAGTAGCAGTGGTATTTTATAGAGGAGAGGAAGAAGAAGAACGACTGCAGACAGAGGTGGAAGAGCATTGATTGCTCAGGGGACAGAACACGAAGAGTAGATAGATAAGTTGCAGGTCGACGGGCGAAGTCGACGAAGAAAAACTGTTATGCGTGCGATTTTAGTCGCGTCCGCCTAAGCGTCCGCTTCACGTCCTCACGCGGACGTCTCTGTCTTTTATCCTGTTCGCCCGGTCATTTTGTGTCGTCCGCTTCACGTCCGCCCGGCCACTTCTTCTGTCCGCATCACGTCCGCCTACGAATCATGCGGACGCCTGTGTGTCTTGTCCGCATCACGTCCGCCTAAGATCTATGCGGTCACAAGTGTGGTCTCGACCCATTTTCTTCCAACTTTGACCGGCTCTAGATTCTTCGTTTGGACTCCGTTTTCTGAGCCGTTTACGTCTATGCGTTCGTCTCTTCGTTCTACTCCCAGCTTGGTTTTCCTCATGTTAAACCATAAATTTGTGAGATAAACAATAAAACATAAACTAGAGGAAAACTAACCGAAGTGGAGAAATGAGCAAGAAAAGTGCTAATATTATATATGAATACACCTATAAAACATGCTCATTTGGACACTTATCACACCCCCACACTTATCTTTTTGCTTGTCCTCAAGCAAAACCACGTACCCAAGTAAGTAGGGAATGCTCAATACTAACAAATATTATTATGAAGGGTAGGATAAACATGATCTTTTTAACTTATTGAGGAGTGTGATCCATCAACTGCTGGTGGCATAGGTGTGCTCAGGGTAAAAATAAAATATAGAGTTTCGGGGTATGATCTAAGATACTTCAATGTTTCTTTTGTTTAGGGATTCTGAGAACTTTTACCATGGCCAACTTCTCTCAAGAATGGGCATTGAGGAGAAAACAAAAGGAAAAATAGATTCATGCATTTGTTTCACTTTTGCATAAGGGATGAGAAAATGTAGGCATCACGCCTTTGTATTTAAGAACACTCAACTCTCTTTGTTGGTTACCAATGGTGTCTCGCAAGTCCCTTATTATTTTTTTGTATTCTTTTTTTTTTTTAACAGAGAAGCACCCCTTAGCAATCCCTAAGAGAGAAGACAGAAAGAAACCCTGAGCAATAAAATCCAACCATTTGCAGATTATTTGGTCACACCGCATATAAAATGCTCCTCAAAAGTAATCAAAATTTTAAAATTTGTACCATTTATCCCACAATTCATAACAGTATTTGTTTTTAAAAAGAACAACCTACATTAGCAGGGTACATAATTTTAATTTTTGAACAAATGCAAGATAAGCAGAGAGATTCAAACAATTAAAGCACAAATTGCCCTAAAAGGCTCTTCCCCCATACTTAAGCTTAAGCAATGCCCTCATTGCGTAGATGAAATAAAATTAATAGGGCATGCAATTAATAAAGGAAAGAGTGTACTCCCCAGATTTCGTAGAGTGTGTAGAGCTCCCCACACTTGAGTGCAGCTGTGGAATGTCATGAAATGAACCTGTAAAGAATATTCTACACAGCCAGAAGAACTCAAGTGAAACCTGCATTTTATTATAACATAATAAAGGGAAATATAGTACAAAAAGGAAAACAACATTAAATTTAAAGGAAAGATAAAAGATAGATAGTGGGTTGCCTCCCACCAAGCTGCCCGGGTTTAACGTCTCTAGCTAGACGTATTTGACCAAGCTTTAGTTTGGAGAAGAGTTCGAGGGCGAGTTGTCCCGCTGTTCTTGGACAAAATAAGTTGCAGAGAAGTCAGTTGGAATATTAGAATGAGAATTATACCTTTTAAGACGTGCCCGTTGACCTTGAAAGTTTCGCCTTGTTTGTTCTGGAGTTCAAAGGCACCGTACGGGGTCACACTAACAATCTGGAAAGGGCCGGCCCAATGTGACTTGAGTTTCCCAGGGAAGATCCTTAATCTAGAGTTATACAAGAGAACCCAATCACCAATTTCGAAGTCCCTCTTGAGGATCATCCTGTCATGGAACTTCTTGGTGCGCTCTTTATAGATCTTAGCATTCTGGTAAGCCTGATCTCGCAGCTCTTCTAATTCGGAAAGTTGGAATTTCCTTTTCTCTCCTGCAGAAGTCATGTCAAAGTTTAGGGCCTTGATTGCCCAATATGCCTTATGTTCCATCTCTACAGGTAAGTGGCATGCTTTCCCATAGACCAGCTTAAAAGGAGACATCCCGATGGGAGTCTTGAATGCAGTGCGGTAAGCCCAAAGCGCATCATCCAGTTTAAGTGCCCAATCCTTTCTTGATGAGTTAACCGTCTTCTGGAGGATCCATTTTAACTCACGGTTGGAAACTTCTGCTTGGCCGTTTGTCTGGGGGTGATAAGGTAAAGCTACCTTGTGACGTACCCCGTACTTAACCATAAGCGCTTCAAATGAACGGTGCCAGAAGTGAGATCCTCCGTCATTGATAATAATTCTTGGCACGCCAAAACGGGTAAAGATGTGCTTCTTAAGGAACCTGGTTACTGTCTTTGCATCAGCATGATGACAGGGTATGGCTTCTACCCACTTCGACACGTAATCAACTGCCACTAAAACATATTGGTGGCCCTGCGAGGAAGGGAATGGTCCCATGAAATCGATGCCCCAACAATCAAAGAGCTCCACTTCTAGTATCCCTTGTTGTGGCATTTCATGTCTCCTGGATGTGTTACCCATTTTCTGACAATTATCACATTGTTTGCAGAATTGGAACACATCTTTATGAAGGGTCGGCCAATAAAATCCTGAGGCCAGGATCTTAGCTGCGGTCCTTGTGGGTCCATGGTGACCTCCGGCTTCCCGTGAGTGACAAAAATGTATGACGCTTGAAACCTCATCTTCCGGGAGACATCGTCGAATCAACCCATCAGCACTAACTCGGAACAAGTACGGGTCCTCCCAGAAATAATGCCTTGAGTCAGAAAGAAATTTCTTCTTCTGGGAGTAGGATAGATCATAGGGTACTGATCCGGAGACTAAATAATTGGCCAGGTCCGCGTACCATGGCTCCTGTACTTTGGTGATGGAGAAGACAGTCTCATCGGGGAAGAATTCGTTGATAGGCACACTATCCGTAGGAGTCACCAATCTAGAGAGATGGTCAGCGACGAAATTCAATTTCCCGCTCTTATCTTTGACTTCGATGTCAAACTCTTGAAGTAGAAGAATCCAGCGCAACAAGCGAGGCTTGGCTTCTTGTTTTGTAAATAAATATTTGAGAGCGGAGTGGTCTGTATGCACGATGACTTTGCTTCCCCACAAGTACGATCTGAACTTATCGAGGGAGAAAACTATAGCCAGAAGTTCTTTTTCGGTGGTCGTATAGTTTTTCTGGGCGTCGTTTAGTGTTCTGCTGGCATAAGCGATCACTCTCAAGATTTTCTCTTTTTTCTGGCATAGAGCTGCCCCCACGGCGTAGTCACTTGCATCGCACATGATCTCAAACGGAAGAGACCAATCAGGTGGTATGACAACAGGTGCTGACACCAATTTTTGTGTTATAGTTTGGAAAGCAGCTGAACACCTTTCATCAAAATGAAACGGGGCATCTTTCTGTAGCAGGTCGGTCAATGGTTTGCTGATTTTGGAGAAGTCTTGTATAAACCGCCGATAAAATCCTGCATGCCCTAGAAACGCTCGTATGTCTCGAACAGTAGTTGGTGCTGGTAACTTCTCGATAACCTCTACCTTGGCTTTATCCACCTCTATTCCTTTTGCTGATATTTTATGTCCAAGGACGATCCCGTCCTTGACCATAAAATGATACTTCTCCCAGTTTAAAACGAGATTCGTATCCTCACACCGTCTTAGGATTAAATCAAGTTGTGCCAAGCATTTGTCGAAACTAGAGCCATAGACTGAGAAGTCGTCCATGAAGACTTCTATGCTCTGCTCGATGAAATCAGCAAATATTGCTTGCATACATCTCTGGAAGGTAGCAGGGGCATTGCATAGGCCGAAAGGCATTCGTCTGTAAGCAAAGGTACCGTAAGGACAAGTGAAGGTTGTCTTGTCCTGGTCCTCTGGTGCAATTGGAATTTGGAAATACCCTAAGAACCCATCTAGAAAACAGTAGTACTCTTGCCCTGCTAGTCGTTCCAACATCTGGTCGATAAAGGGGAGAGGGAAATGATCCTTTCTGGTTGCCAAGTTCAAACGCCGATAGTCAATACACATGCGCCATCCTGTGATCTTTCTTTGAGGGATAGTCTCTCCCTTTTCATTAATAACAGCTTCGATGCCCCCCTTCTTCGGGACAACTTGAACAGGACTGACCCATGGACTGTCAGAAATTGGATAAATGATGTTCGCGTCAAGGAGTTTCAGAACTTCCTTTCGAACCACCTCCTTGAGGTTAGGGTTTAGCCGGCGTTGAGGTTGCCTGATAGGCTTGTAGTTTTCCTCCATATAAATGTGGTGTGTGCAATAGGAGGGATCAATTCCTTTGATATCAGCAATAGTCCACCCGATTGCTGTCTTGTGCTTCTTTAATACCTCAAGTAACCTTGTTTCCTCCCCGGAATTCAGAGAAGAGGAAATAATGACAGGCAAATGGTCATTTTCAGCTAGGAAGGCATACTTGAGGTTAGACGGTATTTCTTTAAGCTCGAGCTCTGGTGGTTGCTCGATTGATGGAATTGATTTTTGAGGTTTTCTGTCGAGTTCTTCGATTGGTGGCCGGTACGCTTGATAACCAGCCCTTCCTTTCTCTACGTACGCCAGCATGGCGTTAACTTCTGGATCCTCCACCTTTTCTTCTAGAGAAGTAAATAATACTCGCTCTAGCGGTTCAGTATCAACTTCCTGGATGGAAGATGGAGAATACATGTCCTCATCTGTAGCAAAATCGCCTTCCTCCTCCTCATCATCTGTGAATCCCACTGTCTTAGCATGAGGAGAAAAGTTTGAGCTTTTCTTCATCATTTTTTGCATGTCGAATTCAATCGTTTCATCCTCGTACCGAAGAGTGATTTTCCCATCATGGACGTCAATGATGGCTTTGGCGGTACTCAGAAATGGTCGACCCAGAATCAGGGGAACCTCAACATCGTCATCCATTTCTAGAATGACGAAATCAGCTGGAAAGATGAAGCGAGACACTCCAACTACCAGGTCCCGGACTATGCCCATGGGCTTGATCTCTGATCTGTCTGCTAGTTGGAGTTTGAAGGGAACCGGTTGCATTTCTCCTCCTTTTACTTTCAAGAAGGTGGCATATGGCATGATATTAATGCTGGCTCCTAGGTCGCATAGACCACTTCCACAGTCCATTCCACCTATAAAACACGGGATCACGGGATTTCCCGGATCTGTTTGTTTGGGAGGGAGTGCTCGAAGAAGGGCCGCAGAGCATTCCTCCGTGAGGTGCACTGTTTCTTTTCCAGGTTTCTTTTTCTTCTTTGTTAAGAGATCCTTAAGAAATTTGGCGTAGTTAGGCATCTCTTGCAAAGCATCAATAAAAGGTATGTCGAGGGTCAGTTTCTTGAAAATACTCAAGAACTTGGAGAACTGCTCATCTAGGTGTTTCTTTTTCATCTGTTTGGGAATGGGAGTTCATTGTTTTTATGAGTGGAAGTTGGGATGTCGATGGTAACTCGAGATGGAGGTGGAGTAACAGGAGTAGGAACTTGGATTTCTGAGGGAGGTGAAGTTGGTTTGGTGGTTTCATCAACATTGATATAGGAATCTTCAAGATTTTCTTTTTCTTTTCCTTTGCTGGTGGCAAGTTCCCTTCCACTCCTTAAAGAGACTGCACACAAGTTTGTTGATTGTAATGTGCCATCGTCTATAAGGACTGAATTTGCTTGTTCCTTTGGATTGGGATTAGTCTGTGAAGGGAATTGACCAGGTGGTCTTTGTTGAGTAAGTAACTGTTGGATCTGAGATTGCAAGGCTTTTTGGTCTTTGCGCAGAGCTGCGACCTCTTCTTGCGTATCTCGGGATTTACCCATCATCGCCTTAAACATCTCCTGCATCTGAGACATATCAGACTCAGGATTCGAAGGAGGTTGAGTTGGTCGACTCGATGAAGCTTCATTGCCATAAGGCTGTTGTTGATATTGCCTTTGGCCTCCTTGGAAATTGGATTGAGGTCTGTAGTTTTGGGATGTTTGTAGGGTATGTGGGTTTTGGATATTTCCGGTGTTTGAGTAGCTAAGATTGGATTGCATGTTACGTTGCCATGGTTGTCTGTATCCTGAATTGTTGGTGATGTAGTTTGCTTCCTCCGCTGCTTTCATTTCTTGTAGTTGGGGGCATTGATCATAATCATGAGGCCCGCAACATTGCGTACAAGAATTAGTTGGAGATGGTTGGGATTGAGGAGCATAGCCTGGAGGGGTAGTAGGTGGTCGGGAAATCATCGACTTAGCTTGCTGAGGGAAGGAATTCATAGCCATCTGTTCAACCACTTTCTGCAAAGTACTGACTTTTGTTGCCTGCTGAGCATTGCTTTCCATGAGTTGCTCATGGCTTTTCATCAATTGGTCGAACTTGTTATCACTCTACTCAACATGATATAGTCCTGGAGTACCGCTCCTTGATCCACCGGAGGCCCAGTCTCTGATTTCCTCACAGAGAGATTCCATGCTGTTCAGAAATTGTGCTCCTGGCTTTTTCAGAATGTCAGCCCCTAACGAAGATAACACCATTGTTCTGCACGGACCGATCAAGCCCTTGTAGAACAATTGTGATACTTGTTCTTTCGTCAGACCATGGTGAGGACAAGTGAGTAGTAGTCCTTTGAAGCGATCCCAAGTTTCACAAATATTCTCCGACCCAGGTTGCTTGAAATTATAAATTTCAGCAATCATCTCAATGTTCGGCTCGGGGGTAGGAATTTGTCGTAGAACTTGGTGGCCATGTCGTCCCATGTACCAATGGTACTTGGTGTTAGGCTATGATACCACTTTCTCGCATTTCCCGTCAAGCTGTGAGGGAATAATGACAATCTTGCATATTGAAGTACTGCATCGGTCGCAGTAAGACTATTGGCATGTTGCAAGAATTTTGTAACATGTAACAGGGCTTCGTCTGGATTGGTGCCATCAAACATGCCCAACTCCTTCACACATCTGATTTGATGATATGGCTTCAGCTTCTGCCACTCATCGTATTCGGATGGGCTAAGGTGAGGAAGGATGATAGCAGGCTGTTGTCCTTGGTTAGACGGCCTGTTGATATTTCGAACCGTTGCTGGTGTAGATGCCATGTTAGTTTCCGGGTCAGAATCTATCACTGTGGTGGTATTTCGTTGAGTTCGTCTCTGCCTTAGGGTACGCAGAAAGGTTCTCTCGATCTCTGGATTATAACCAACCGTGTGATTATTAATATTTTCTGGGAGACTGTTTGACCTGGTAAAAGGCATTCACCACTCAAAACAGAGAAAAGAACTGGTTATACGTAAGAATAATAAAAATGTTAGGAATTAGTAGACAGAAATTTAAAGTTAGTAGTTAGGGACAATGGAAAGAAATGACAGAAAATTGAAATGACAATGGAACGAAATGACAGAAATTATAAGTTAGTAGTTAGAGACAATGGAATATTAAATGACAATGGAACGAAATGACAATGGAACGAAATGACAATAATATTAAGATGTTAGGAGTTAGATGTCCAAGTCAGATCAGAAGTTAGATGTCCAATGTCCAAGTCAGATGTCCGAGATTATATGTCCGAAATTGGATTAACAGTTTTTTTATTTTTTTTTACTAAATTAACAGATTATTATAATATAACAGGTGAATTAACCGGGGCTTAGGGACTAGATTAAATCAAGTCCCCGGCAACGGCGCCATTTTACAGACGTGGATTTATCGTGAGTTATTAGCACTGGTGAGGAAACTCAGAGAAAAACTCCACTTCCTTCATGTTTTTATGTTTTCTAAAAATCACCACTAATGGTGCCCTTACCTTGATTGTTTTAGCTTCATTTGAATCTTCCAAGGGCTTGGTGGAGTCCTCTCTTGCTACATATCCAAACTCTCTTTTGTATCCAAGGTAAAACAACTATCTTAATGTTTAAAAACAATGTATAATCTAGGGTTTACAATGAGATGAAGCATAAAGCTTGTATACTCATTTTATCATTTGTATAATGTTTAGAAGTTGACAAGAAACTAAAAGCCTTGCCGATTTAGTCAAGGAAACAAGAAAGAAGTTGTGAGGAAAAGAGGCAAATGTGCTAACCTAATGTGGTTTAAAGTCTTCGGAGAAATGAGCTTATGTTGCTTATTAAAATGATCTAAGGAGCCAATGGTGAATCACTTAGTAAAATGTTCTCAAGGAGACTAGTAAAAGGGCATATGTGTTGTTGAGTGTATTTGAAGGTCAAAGGCAAATATATTGTGGAAATTCAGTGTTTATGGTTTGTGCATCTTAAGGGCCTAAGAGCCATGCTATTTAAGGGCCTAAGTGCCATGCAATTTAAATTATGCACTATATTGTGATGTAGTGTTAAATGAGTGAAGTTTTGTGTACAAGTATGTCCTTGGTGGATTTTAGTGTTCATGGATGTTTAAATGGTGAAAACAATGCGTTTTGGTTTAGTAATGTTTAAGAGAACCCATGTCGAAATTTAGATAATGTATAAGAAGTTTTAGGTGTTTAAAATGAGTTTTGGTAAGTTAGGAAGTGTTTAGAATGGTTAAGTGTTCTACTAGTGAAAGAAACATGCATTAAGGTGTTTTAAGGTGTAAAAGGGACTTAAGGATTATTTTAGAGGATTTAGAGTGAAAATGAGTGTTTTGGGATACTTCAAGATCATGGTGAGATTGTGCTTAGGACTTGTGCAATGTTGGTGAATAAGGAAGAAGTGATTTGTTGCATGGAGGAGCTATAAACTTGTAGAGATATTCAAGGAGTTTGGTTAAGAAGAAAAGATGCTTGGGAGATGATGTTTGTAGTGGTGAGAAAACATTTGGGAATAGTGGAAGTTATAGGTATGAAACACCACATAGAAACTTAGTGAAAAACATTACAAGTGTAAACCTTTTTATAAGAATTTGTGTAATGCTTGAGGAGGATTTTAGTGAATGATTTAAGGAGTTTAATGGAGGTCTTGAGGTGTGTTTGAAGTGCCCAAATAAGGTTAGAACGTACTAGGATATATGTGGGGAAGTTTGGAGTTAAATGGGCAATTAAAGACAAGGGTCTGGAGCAGACCGACCTTGGGGACCGGACCCGCAAGGTTGGTCGAGCCCAGTTTACCCTGCGAGAAATGGTTTCTGGAATGGACCAACCTTGGGGACCGGACTTGCAAGGTCGGTCGGGCATGGATTTTTAGTACGGATTGAGTCTCTGGAATAGACCGACCTTAGGACCGGACTTACAAGGTCGGTCATGCCTAAATCTTTGTACGTAAGAGAGTCTCGGGAATCGACCGATCTTGCGACCGGACTTGCCAAGATCGGTCGGGCCTGGGTTTTCAAAGGGGAAAAACTCTCGGGAATAGACCGAACTTGCGACCGAACTTGCAAGGTCGGCCGGAGTAGAATTTTTGACGGTAATGTGTGCTCTGGAATGGACCGACCTTGTGTAAGGTCGGTCGGTAAGTTCGGTCGGACCAAAACTTGTAAAAAAAAAACAAACAAAGTGTGGCTTAAGTAGTTAACCCTAGGGGGTATAAAGTAGGTAATCAAGGATAAGTTTGGGCATTAAAACATATCATATAACCATGTTAAACACTTAGTAAAATTGAAGTTAAGTAAGTTAATTAATCGACATTCTTAAACATGTATAGGAGTGACCTACGGTGGAAATCAATCGAAGCAAGGACCAAGGTATGGTTTTCTTGCAGTCTGTTGCCTACCGGTTTACACCAGCTTGTGTGTTGTTTGTTTTTCTGTATGTTTATGACGTTATAAGACTTAACCATGTAATGAGTTTACAGTCGTTTATACTATTGTGATGTTATGACGTGACTCATTTCCCTTGTGTGTGTCTAACATGACTTACCACTTGCTTGTGAATTGTTGTTAAGTTCCACTGTTGAACTTCTAACAAGTGCTAACTGGGAAGTGAGGAATCCGGTTGTCCGGTCATGCATGTAAGTTTAAGAGTAGATATCTATATCAGATTTGACTCTTATGTTGTTAAGATTGTTCTCCTTTTTGGCGTTCGATCTCCCGCTAGCTTCCTCCAAAGCTTACCTATTCTGACTTATGATCGGTTTAGCGGGAACATGTGTTTGTGTGGTGTGTTCGGGTCACAATATCCGAACCATCTGTGACTTAAGTTACTCGTTCGACTAACAGAACGGTAATGAGTGTGTGTAACAAGCTTAACATGAGAGTGAACCATTCTCTAGGCTTCTTATGTTGATTAACCTTCTTGGTTTGTTGTGGTGGGAAGTGTACCCACTATGTACGTGATGTTGTGCTATGCAATATTATTGCTATGCCATATGTATATGTTATGTGTTAAAATGAATGCCATGTCATCATGACAATTAGTTGCGCGTATCCCGGTAGCCGATGGGCGGCGCGTTAACCATACCAGCCAAGGGTTGCTGACCCCCTCGGGGACTCCATATTTTTACTGCAGGATGAGGATCGGGGAAGCGGAATGGCTGTAGATTCTAGGCTACAGAATTACTTTTGATTATTTTGGATGTTGAGCCCGGGATGCGCCTGTGCTCCCGTGGCGTTATATTTTGGTACTATTCGCGTTACAGTTGACAGTGGAGTTCATGTGTACAGTATACAGTGACGGTTTATATTAAATACTCGGTATGTTGGTTATATATATATGTGTGGATGTTAGTACCTAATGCTCGGGAGTCTGATCATCAGACCGGTACACTTGTATTTATTCTGCCTTGTTAACCACGTGGGTGGTTGACGGCGTTGTAGCACCGAATCGTTTAGTTATTGTTGGGTTATTTTTCCGCTGCAATTTCATTTAATGTTAAGTGCGTAGTAGGGGTGTTACAAGAAGAGCAAAAAGGAGCTCTAAAACTCCTTAAGACACATTTTTATGAAAGTGTCCAAAAATTGACTTTGGGTGGATAATTAGCCTTGTATACACCCTAATAAACATGTGTACTACTTAGTATCACATTGGTAACCCTAAATCAAAGAATTTACAAAAAAAAAAATCTAAAGTTTGGCACCAAAATGTGAATAGTACCCAAATAGTGCCAAATTAAGTCTTAATGACCTAGCATGGTCAATGGTCAACACCAAACCCTAAAAGACCCATCTTGGATGGTTAATATAAGGGTGGATGACACTTTGATACAAAATATCTCATTAAAGGAGTGAGTCATCCATATACTATTCATGTCATGACTTTTCTTACCTTAAAAGGCAATTTTGATTTTCTTTTTCATTCCCTCCTATTCCAAATGTGAGCCAGCACTCTCAAAACCTCCCTTCCAGCTATTGTTGAGTTATTGAGCTAGTGGAGAAGAAATTCAACTCCAAGAGCATAAGTTAAGCTCTTAAGTCACATGATATACCATTCTCTTCATCTTTCCATTGTCCATCTGTAACACCCCTACCACAAATCCTCTAATTATCGTCTAACGTCTTGGTCACCAATCTAATTGCAGCATAAATTCAAACATAATCGGCAGGTGATACAATGTCATTAGCAGCCCATGTGACTAACAAGACCTAAACTACATACAGTAACGGTCTGATAAACTAGAAATACCAAGCTTCCATAAAATACTTACCGCAACAGCATCTACTACAATTGATTACCGAGTACTAAAGCGCATAATCCAAAATACAACATTTCTCACAAGTATATACAACCATCTATGAGTTTAACATATCACTAAAATCTACCAAGTCTAGATAATCCAAAATATAAAAAGGTGTACAACGTAGTACACCGGCTATTCAAAGGGTTACTAGACCGTGTACAACTCGGTACACCATTCAAAATTCACTAGCTAACAAAAAGCGAAGCTTCTCAGTCTCATCTCGACCATCAACCTTCTCGAGTACATGAAAAATAAATCATTGGCCCCAAAGGGGCTCAACACAACTTGCTGGCATGAAATTCTCATACCCCACGTGCAAACGGGGGTACGCCGACTACTTGGTCGCATACATGGAGTTCATTTCAATTCAAGCATACATGCTAATATGAAAAACATTATAATCATGCAAAAGCAACACTCATACATAGAGCATAACACATGCAATGGAAACAATTCACAAGTTATCCATTCAACAATCACCAAGGCCTTGAGATTCTCTTCTCAAGTTCTAGCCTCATCTATTGTTAGTCAATTTCTCATCTGGGTTAATCGGATGTTCTTAACTCTTATCTCTTGATCATATGACTCACACTAGTCATGATCTTTACTTTACCAATTATCCTTCTCTTGAATAATTATTAAGTCAAGTCGGTTGACCTCCGGGCAAAGACAAGACTATCTCACCACCGGGCTTTAGGTTGGCTTACTTCCCCGGGTTGCGCCCATAAAGGGTCTGGACCATGGTGGGAAGGTTAGGCCAGAACTCAGAAAACAACCTCTCTTGTTTCCTCATTCTCACGCCGAAACTATATCGGGCTTCTCACAAACTCCAAGTTACCATTTTTCCAAAGTTAGAAATGTCACATAGTTAGGGAGTTAGTGAGAATCTTTCACAACCAATAAGTCATGGTTAGCACACTTGCACATCTAAACAACTAAGTTCTTCATCCAACATTCATGTCTTTCATGAATTATGCAAACTTCATAGGGTAGCCACCACTCAATCAATGGGTAATAAATCACAAGACATGAGGAAATGCAATAAACCATATTCGTGCATTTATCTTGATTAGATGATTGCATATAAGCACACAAACACATAAATCGAGGAAACCTCGTTAGCATACAGGGCATGAGAAAATCATACCATTCACCGTCGTTCTTTGATCGTTGACTCTCTTTCGGAGTCCAACTATTCAAATCCTATAAAATTCATGGAATCGGGCGGTTAATTCTCTGTAATTAACCTAACTCATTTCATCTTTAATGTTTCCCGACTTACAATTACTAACTCATCACAATTCAAACACTTTCGCACAAGTTGCTTACTTCTCATTATCTCTTAAGCTTGTTTACACCTCTAATGACCATTACATATCATTAACCAACTCCTAACAATCTTATAATAGCAATACCAATTAATTCCCCGTGTTAAAATTCCAATTTTAAACTTTCTATAGCATTTTTGTGTTGGGTCCGGGTTTACGTACTTGTTTGCAAACCCGGACCATCTCTTCAGTAAACTTACTGCCATGTTTTTAGGTTCGTCCGGGTTTGGGTCCCGGTTTGTAAACCCAGACCAATCCAGCGGAGTACATTCTGCCTAGTTTTTAAGGTGGCCCGGGTTTGCGTACTTGTTTGCAAACCCGGACCAAGGCTAGGTATGTTGCATTTGACAGTTTTTAACTCTGTTCTAACTTCAATCTTTTGCCCATTTCTTCCCCAATCTTCCCACATGTAATCTAGCATGTTTTAACACTAATTTGACACTCTAAACTCCCCTAATTCATTCATTAAACTCATTACTCAATTCTTGGTTAATTTACACAATTCTCTCACTCTTAATCCTCCTAGAAGTTTTTAAGTGCAGATTTTTCTCTTCTTGTTTTCTTACCTAATGGTTTCACAACTAATGTATTACTAGCATTCAACCTACATCATTTTCATTCCAAGTACTACCCAACTACACAATTCTGTCTAATCTAGATTCCAAGGTGATTAACTACTCAAGTTGAACTCTAAAACACACCTAGTTATCCTAGGTTCTTTCTTCTCATGAAACACCTAAGTCATATAGTTTCTACACAAATTTTGACAGAGTTTCTCTACAATTTTAAGCATTGCACACATTGTTCTAGTTACCTCACCAAACCAATTCATTCACCACATTATTCTAGACACTAACAGCACATTTAATTCCAGCACATTAACACTTAATTCACTTGGCTCCAGGGCCTTTAATCATCAACATAAACAACACTAAATAACTCCATTTCCTTCTCACCAATGCAGTAGCATAAACAGCAACATAAACAATATAAACCCAATGCCACAAGGCATTCCAAAACAACTTCCAAGGTAAGTCAATTTACCTTAGAATCTCTAGTTTTCTTTTCCCTTCCTTTCCTCCTTTCTTTCTTGCTCTTCCTGTCTTCCTTGTTCTTGTTTTACAAACCGGTCAATGAGGGATTTGTTCTAATGCTACAGACCATGCCCAAGAACACTAATGAGCATTATGAGAGTGCTAAAATTCTAGAATCAACCCTAGAATATAAGAGAGTGATTTAAAGCCCTAAAAGGAATATTACCTTCCAATCTCTATATGGATTGTTTGACAACAAATACAACAAGCTCCAGCACCTTTCTTGAATGCCAAAAACCGGCTGGAACAAGGAGCAACAAAGGGGTTCAAATGCTGGAAATTTTTGGTTGCAAGGAAAGGCTAGAAAAGAGGGGTTTTGAACTTCTTTCTTACCTTAACCAACAAGGGAGTTTTTCTAGCTTTCAATGGTCTTCTTTTTCCTTCAAAAGGAGCTCCATCCATGAAGATTAACTTCAAGGTTTTTGGGTTTTGAAGATGGAAAATGATCTCCAAGATGAGAGGAGTTCAATGGTATAATTTTTGTAGTGTTTCAACCTTGTTTTGGCTTTGAAAATGGAAGAGGAAATGTGAGCTGGGTGGAGCTCTTCAAATCTCCATAGGAGAGTTGAAGAAGAAAGATAAAGGTCTGGAAGAGGAGGGAAAAATGGCAGAATAGAAGAGAAATGGGAGGAGAGAGAGTAGGAAAGGTAATTGTACTTTTCTTGCTTTTTGCTTTATTCATTTGTCTTTTACTAACTAATAAGGAATTAAGAGAGTTGGGAGAGGGGCTGAAAATGAAGAGAAGTATTTTGATCTTTAAACAATTAACACCCCCACAAGTCCCCGTTTGGCAATATTCGCCAACCGGAGCCGTTTTCCGGATTTTTCTCGTTTATTTAATTTTAATGGTTCTAATACCTTCATCAGTGTTTAATTATAGTTATATGATTGAATATAATTTTTACAAGTCATTTAAACCACTTAAAGTCATATTTTTCCCGGTTTTTCCGAAAAAGGTGCTTTAAGGCTTGTTTACGTTTTTAACCCATTATATGGATCCGTTTTCTTCGAGAATTGTTCCCACATATTTATTTATGCATAAATAAGCTTTTAAATATCTCATTAACATAATTAATCACCATAGTTAAGTTCGGGGTATTTCACTATCCAATGAACTAATTTCAACCCACTCCAACCTCTCAATCATCACAAGTTTCTCTTACAAGAACACCCTCATTTTCTGCTGAAACTCAATCTTTGGAGCAAAGGACAACAAGATAACTTCTTAAGGTAAAAATGTGTTCTAAGACTCCATTTTCCTTTCTACTCTTGTAATGGCTGATTTCCTTGAGTCATTCCACTTATTTTCTTCTGATTTTCCTTCTAGAACCGTGTCTACTCTTAGTTCCCTTGGAGGTGGCTGATTGCATCATAGAATCATCCTTTAAGGAGTTCTTCATGGGTAAGGATAAATCTAAACCCTAAGCCTTGTTAATCACCTCCTAAGCTATTGATTAGTGTATAAAACTAATCTAGCTTCATAATTATGCTTATAGCCGAGCATGGTGTGAAGAAAAATAAGAGTTAAGCTTCAAATTACAAGGTAAACTCTTAAAACACATTTTTCCATGCTTTAAGGCATTTTTAGTTGAGTATCTGAGTGAGGCCTAGATTATATGTAGGAAATGGTCAACATTGACCTTAAAATGGCTAAGAAATAATATGAACAACTTTGGATGGGTCACTTAAGTTATTTAATGACTTAAAAGTCATAATATAAAGTTTATGCGGCTAAAATGGAAGTAACATAAACTTCTGGGCAAAAATGATAAAAACTAAGAGTTTAACATGTTATTAACTTCATTTTACGTGTAATTTAAGTTATGTTGAAGTTTTTAATAAGGCCATGTGGTTTAGGCCAAGTTTTAAGTGTTTTAAGTACTTTTAATGCTTTAGATTTAAGCATATGGTTAGTGATTGACTTGGAGAGTAAACCTACTGTTAAGAGGTTAATTAGAGTGTTAAATTCACCTAAGGATGTTTGGAATTAAAATGCCTAAGGATTAGGTAATGTTAAGTTGGAGAAAGATGTTAAAAATGACATATAAAAGTGTTAATGAACTTAAGGAATGTTCTAATGAACAAAGGAGTGTTATTGCAAACAGGGTAATTGATATACTAAAAACTAAATAAATTAATCTTGAAATTAATAAATCAACGTCTCTACCGGGTTGCAAAAATCCCGGTCACAATAGTATAGTAAATAGAAGCAACCGGGTATCAATCCACGGGACTTGAAGAAATAAGCCTAATCCTAAGAAAACTGGAAATTCATGGGGTTGAAAATTATTTTTGTGATTGAATTGAATAATCACAAATCAAAATTTAAATGAACAATTAATGAAGGTAAATGATAAGTTTGATAAAATGAACGGAACTCCGGGTTTGGGCTGTTCTTTACTGGATGAGTCTAGCAATATCTATAGTTTTATTATGAGAAACGGATTGGCCAATTCTTAAACTCTCTTCGATCCTAAATCCTAGTTAAAGGAAGAGCTCACCTATCAGAACATGCCGGATCTAATATAGAAACAGACAAAACACATATAGGTGGATTCAGTGCGAAGAATTATTAGCATTTGCAGGGAAAAATTATCTATCTGACTAATTTTTCCACAAATCTTCAGATTAAATCTGAAATACCCCAAACTTAATTATAGTGATTAAATCATTCTAATAAAGTAATTAAGGGCCTAATAGTGCCTATAGAATATTGGTGAAGAAAATAAAACCAAAGAAAAGAAGAAAACGCCTAAAAAGCGAAAAATGTAAAAACAAGCGTTACATAACCGTAGGAGTTATGTGACCTTGACTAGGATCCTAGGTGGGTTCCTAAGGCTTAATTATGCCTAAATAATATGTAGAAACAAATCCCCGAAGAAAATGGGTCCTTAAACCGGGAAAACACGACTTTAAGCGGGTCAAATAGACTCGTAATAATTTTGGTCAACCAAATAGTCATTTTTAAACATTAATGAAGGACTAGAACCAACAAAATTAATTAAACGGGAAAATTCCAAAACAGGTCCCGAGAGTGAATAGTGCAAAAACTGGGAAGTTACAGGGTGTAAATGTAATAAAGCAGAAATTTAATTCCCCTTTTGTAATATTGCAGCCGGTTCTTTAATTTGAAAAGGGGCACATTTTGTTTAGTGTAGCCCACACTCCCTCTTTTATTTCCTTCTTATGTACTAAAGGACAAATGAATAAAGTAACAAAAAGTAAAATAAACCCTCTCTCCTCCCTTACAAGCTCTCTCACGTTTTTTCTCTGCCCAGCACTCTTTCTTCTTCCTCTCTTCACAGTAATGGCGATTTGAGAGAGATCCTCACAGCAGCTCACTTCCTTCCCATCTTTGAAACCCTAAATCACCTCCAAATGCTATAAAAAATATACCGTTGAATTCGTCTTGCTTTGGAGATCGTTTTCCACCTTTCAAAACTCGAAAATCTCCAACTTCATTTTCATGGGTGTAATCGTTTTTGGAGCCTAATGATGACCATTTGAAGCTCCACCATCTTCTTGATGTTCTAAGGTAAGAATGGGACCAAGTTCTCCTCTTTTCTAGTTTTCCTTGTAGAAATCAAAAACTCACGTGAACACCACTACTCCATTGTTCAGCCTGTTTTGGTATTCCATCTTGAGAGCTGAAGCATTGTCATTTTTCTACCCAAAACTCTATTAGAAGCTCAAGGTAGGACTTCCTAAGAGTTTTAAGTGGTTTCTCATAAGTTAGGGTTTAATACTACGTTAGAAATTTTACTAGTTTTTGTGTTGTGTATGCCTTGTTACGTGGCTGTAGCTTGGCCTAAATAAAATCAAGAAACAAGGAAAACAGAACAAAGAAGGAAAAAGGAGCAAGAAAGGAGAAGGAGAGAAAGGAAAAAGAAATCAAGAACTCAAGATAATGAGCTACATCTGTACAGATTTTACTGTTATGTAAGAATGAGTACATTGCCTTAGCAATGGTTAAGCTATTGTAACAGTGGGAAAGAGATGAGTATATTAGTATTAACTGTATTGGTAGTTTGAAGCTTTTGAAAACAAGTAAATAAAATGCTTAGTGTGAGTATTAAGTGTGTGGCAAGTATTGAGAATTTGGGTGGGAATAATGTATATATTGAGCAGGTTGTAAATTGTGTTGAGTGTGCAAAATTATGTGGTGAGAATACTTAGAAATGTAGGCAAACTCTGTCAAATTTTGGTTAGGAATTTAGGGACTTGAGTGCTGCTTGACATGAAAGAACAAGAAGATGTGCAGAGAAGAAAATATGAAATTCTCTCCGCTGTTTGCATTAGGAAGAAGAGGTGTAGTGGAGTAGAACTAGAAATGGAGTAATGTGTGGTGTTTAACTAAGTTATGCTAGATTGAGAACCATTTAGCTAGTGGAAGAAGGAAGGAAAAATCTGTATCATCAGTTGAAGAAGAAAATTTGTAACAGAAGGGAAAAACTGACAGTGAAGTATGTTAAGTAACAGATTTGTATAGAGATGGATTAGGTTAGTTTTAAGTGCTTAATTAGTGTCAAAACATGCTAGGATATATGTAGGAAGATTAGGGAAGAAGTTGGTAGAAGTTTGGAGTTAAAACATAATAAAAAACATACATATATGGCATTACTGCGTCTGGTCCGGGTTTGTAAACTGGTACATAAACCTGGACCAGGCATAAAACAAGGCAGAATGTAGTGCACAACGGATGGTCTGGGTTTACAAACCAGGACAGAAACCTGGACCACCCCATTTTTACACTCGAGAGCAATCAGACCATGTGGTCCGGGTTTGTAAACAAGTACACAAACCCGGACCACCCATAAATCTTACCCGAGAGTGACCAAACATATTGGTCCCGGTTTGTAAACCTGGACACAAACCCGGACCACCCCATTTACTTCACAGAAACTATTTTAAAGCCATTTTAATATAGAGGCTTAATGGGTAATGATGGTATAAGGTAATTAAGACTTGATTAATGATGTTTAATGGTCATTAAGGCTATAAACAAGCTTAGAAAATAATTTTAAGTGATTTAAGTAAACGAAATTGAATAACAATGAGTTAGTAAGTATAAATCGGAAAATGTTAGGGAAGTAATAAGTAAGGTTGATTATAGATAATTAACCACCCAATTGTATGTATGTGGTAGGATTCGAATAGTCGAACACCGAAGAGGAGTCGGTGAGTCCAAAGTCAACGGTGAATGGTATGAACTTCTCATGCCCTGTATGCTACCTTGGCTACTCTGATTTGTGTGTTTGTGTGCTAATTGATCACCTAAATAAGATAAAACACACGAATCGGATTTATTGCGCTTACTTGTGCTTATATGATATTGTTCCTTGTTGAATGTTTATCTTAACTCTTAGTTTGTATAATTCATGAAATAAATTGATGGAAATGAAGTGTGTGTGCTTGTTGTGTACTATATTGACCTAGTAATGTAGTATAGGACTTCTAACTGATTCCTAACCAGCTAACCATTCTAACAAGAAATTGGTAAATTGGAATGAGTAGAAGTCCGATATAGTTTCGGCCATGCGTGAGGAGGAGGAGACACAAGTTGTTGGATCCAAATCCTGGCCTTAATCTTTTCCATGGACCAAACCCCATAAATGGGTAGCATCCTGGATTAGTGAGCCACCCTAAAGCCTGGTGGTGGGATGGTGTAGTCCCTGCCCGGAGGTCATACCGACTTAACATGAGTATAAGTAAGTAAGTAAGAGTAAGTAAGTAAGTATGGAGAAGTAAGTAAGTATTGTATGAGCAAGATTGTGTAAGTAATATGGTGCCGAGTAAAAGAGTAAAGAACATCCGATTATCCCGGATGGGTAACAGGCTAACCATTGATGAAGTAAGGATTGTGAATGGTATTGTATTTGAAATACCCCTAACCTTTAAATAATTGAATAAAGGGAAATATATATTATTTGGGGGATTATTAAACCCTGAGAAAAGTATATTAACAGTTAGGCATTAAAAACGCACCTAAACTCCTTAAGGTCATAAACGGGCGTTAAACCGGACCTTAAGTTAAACAAGTTATATAATCTATGAGACTCATATGAAGTTAATCAAGGATCATTATATGACCCTTAGAACACAGGACCTCAGTTAAAACTGAGTAAAAATACAATATGCTCGGGAATTCCTTTAAGGGCCCGAAAGACCCGAAAGTCCCGAAAATATTTTATAAGATGAAATAAAGCATTACACTTCATTCTAAATGCACCATAACACTTTATTAAACATATAAGATGAAGTTCTCATGCTAAATTCCCAGTTAAACACAAAGCGCTCGAAGGTTCCCGATGGGGGCCCTATAAACCCCTGGGAATGCCCCGAAGAGGTGCCGAGGTGGCACAAACTCCAATATAATTCATTCTAAGAGTTCCTAATATCATTATTCAACATTCTAAAGAGAATGCTTGAGCTACTTTCTCAAAAATAAACAAAGTACTCGGGGGAATTTCTTAACGCTCCTATTTTGCTCGGGAGTGTCCTGGTAGCCCGGAAATTGTGTCTCGAGTTGATATAACCCCATATAACTCAATGTAACACCTTAACATATTATTATTGACTATAAAAAATGTTTATAAACCCATGGAACTCATAGCGACTACTTAATTTCTAGAATATCCTTAAAGCACAAAAACACACCTTCGAGTGTCATAAAAACGCGTTTTACGCAATTACCTTGAAGCTTTTGAGGAGCCAAGAGTTGATAATCTTAAATGGGGAGGAATTTACCATCTAAATCAATTAAATCAAGTGCTAAACACACAGCACAAACAGGGCCGATTTTATGCTCAAAATGGTACCATAAATCAGCATTTTTACCTTAGAACTTTCACCTTTTACCTTAGTATAAATGTACCAAATAAATGCTGGAACCTATTACATGTTATAATATGGTCTTAATACAATATAGTGTGACAGGAATTAAATTAAAAATCAGTTCCATATAGCCCCTATTGTGTGCGCCATTTTGGGTGAGTTGGCATGGTTTTTGCTTTTAAATTGTCTAGTAGACATGGTGACTCATCCTTGCACACACCTTGTAACATTATGTCAAATAATTCAGTCAAATGAGACCCCCATTACCGTAATACCTGCAAGAAAATAAGAAGAGATTAGTCTTGCAAAAGTCATAGAAATTAAAATACATAAAAGAACAAAAGTAGATCTAGCTTTTGTACAAGACTATAAACAAATGAAGCAGCCCATTTTTTATCCATGTGCTGCCGATAATGACCATGGAAGTGGAGGTCTGATTGCCTTATATTAAAATCAAAAGAAGACACCACCTAACTAAGCATGTGCCTATGTTCAATACAAACAAAAATTAAAGTCCTATGTACAACACCATTGCCGAATTCATGTAGGAAAAATGAGGCTTGATTGCATTATAAAAATCAAAGTAGAATACCTACCTACCCAGGTATGATATAATGTCTTCGATTATCAAGAATCAAATGCCCCCATTCAGTCCTATTACCGTGAGCAATCAAGGGAGAACAAGGACAAAACAACTTAGAAAAATGCTAAAGAAATACCTTACCTAAATTCCTAGCACTCTTGTCTTGTCCTCTTCTTTCAAGGTGTCAAACAAAGACTTCTTCCTCCTTATCAATCAGCCGAAAGTTGGCTTCAATTAAGAGATTTATGGATCCAATAACCAAAATAATAAACTAATAAAAAGACTAGTCAAATTAGACATTAATTTATCAAAAGAGAAATTCTCTCATTCCTTTCCTTAAGGCCTTACGTGGGCCATTCTTTCCTTTGCCCAACCCTAGCCGATTATGTAAGTCTCTCAACTCTCTCTTTTCTTCTTCATTTGCTAGTTTATTCCTTAGAGCTTCAAAGCTCCATTAATGGTGTTCTAAGTTCTAACACCATTTCTATGTAATTTTTCTAGATTAATCTACTAAGTCTTGAAGCAAGAATCATCCTAGCATCCATACAAGTATTCGCAAAGCTTAAGTTCACCAAGGAGTTATCTTGATTCAACAACAACACAAGGAACAACAAGATCAAGTTAAGGTATATTATCATGTTGAAAATCCTAAGTAAATTCCTTAAGCTATGTCCAAAAATTTAGAGCTTCTAAATATATATTCTCCTCATCATTTCATGAAGGAAACTTAGATCTATAATCATCCCAAGGTGTACCAAAAATTCCTTGAAAAATACCTAAGGTAAACTCTTGTAAAACTACTCCAAATCTTACTTTCAAATCCTTGTTAGAAGTCTAACATTTGGATCTCCTAAACCTATGTGTGGAGGCCGAAAGTTCTTCACCAAAATAGCATTGGAAGAGCTTGGAATTCCAGGAGAAATCAAGTACAAGAATTATCTTGATTTGAGGAGTAAGTTTCTATAATTAAGGTTTATTAAGTTTAAGTTTGATTTAAGCTTAAAATTTGGTATAAAAATTATGTATAAGCCTTAGTAATATTAAGGCCGAAATACTATGGGTTAAAATGTCAAGATAATAATTTATAACATATAAGGTAAGATTATTACCTTAAGGTATAAATTTGTGTCACAAAAATTAATTAGGATACATATATGTTCAAGCCGAATAGTCTAAGGATAAAATGTTCTATTTTGAGCTTATAATCATTCTAAGTCATTAGCATAATTTTTAGAAGTGTTATATGGCTTATATACATTTATATGTATTTATTATAAGGTATAAATCAAGTTTTAAAACCATATAGTAAATATATGTTACAACCGAGAATAAAATGTTTTGTTTGGTGATCTTTGAAGTATATAAGTACACTAGGTTATATTATAAATTTTGGGAGTATTAAAAATAGCTACAAAGATTTAAATGGGTAGTTTAATAAGTTATGTGGCTAAAATGTAAATTTTGAAAAGTATAGGGTACAAAATATAAAAGCCGAGAGCTAAAAGGTTTATTTGGTATAGTTATGATATAATATAAGGTAGGAATTAATATTATGAATTTTGGTAAATTTAAATAAGTGTTGAAGTGTTAAAATAACAATTTATAAAGTTTTGGGGCTATTTTGTAATTTATGGAAAATATAGTGCGGAAACCAAAGTACGTATGATTTCTGGGTATATTAAAGTATTTATTATGAAATTAGGCTTTGGTCAAAGTGTTGACCAAAAACTTTGGGTTAAAATGATTTATGACATAAAATATTATGTTTATAAAAGTTTTGGGGTGAATATGTAATTTATGAAAGTATATATGAAAAACAGAATTTAATATGGGGCGGAAATATAAATTGAAGAAAGATATGGGTTATTTTGGTATTTAAGAGAAATTAAATATTAAAACTATAGTTTATAAGTTAATATGTAACTTATATAAAGTTTTGGGGTTAGATTGTAAATAAAGGAAAAATATATATTAAGACCGAAAGTATATGTGGTCATTTGGTAATTTATAAAAATTAGAATATTCATTTTTGTAATTACCGAAAGTTAAGTGGTTAATTAGCAATTTATAAAAGTTATATGTTCAATATATAATTACCGAATTTATAAGGTTGGTTTTGTAATTTAATAAAGAAAGGAATCAAACTAAGTAATATAATGTATTATGGTATATTATGGAGTATAATGTAAAGTTTATAAAATAAAGGTGGTTATAATAAAAATAACCAAATTGTTTAATATAAAGGATAAGTGGAAACAATTATGAGTATATAATTAAAGAAATAGAAATATACAATACAATGGAAAATTCATTATCACATGTGATACTACATAAAATAACGGACTGTTAAACTACCTCGAACCACTATAAAATAACAGGGGAAAATAAAGAACATACGGGGTTAGCATACTACGAGTATTTGTTCTGTAGTGACAGTACTGTAATACTTAGTGAACAGTTGTATTAATATTACCCGGTATTGCATGTAATTATAACAGCGTACGGGGAGAAACTGTTAAGGCGTGAACTGTCAAGCTAGCAAGTTACACGGTGAACGGTAAGTTAATTGTGCGGTCTGAATGTCCTAAGGATTTTCCTGAGGTCCAGACGTTGTGTTTTTATTTGCTAAGAGCGATATCTGTGATTTATGTATATGATATTGTATACTTTATTGTTCAACACTATTGCGTTTTATTTTACGCGAACGTCTTATGACTGAAAGTTTATACATCTAAACTGGAACAAGACTAACTGACCTTTAGGTATTACAAGAACCTAACTGATGGTCAACTGTTATAGTCTTAACTCAAGCATTGATTATTGTATCACTGACTAAAGGGCTAACTTATAAAGAGAGGAATCAGACTGTTTCGACTTTCTGGTTGCGCATCGTGATCACTACAAGGGACTTCTATGGGGAGTCACTCAAGGGAATCCATTGTCCACATTCGACGATGTCGGAGGGCACTACCGTTGGTGCACAGGTTCGATCGGATCGGTCAAAATAATTATCCAGGGCCATAAGGTCAGCTGGTAACAATTCCATTGGAACCCAGGGGACTACTGTCCATTATTAAGTTATTAAGGGTTGTCTTAACATGACGCATGAGGTGAAATTTATCTGGAAAAGTTTAAGTGGTTGGTTTAAAAGGATAAGGGTCTTGTGACCTACTAACAAGTACAGTTAATTAATACGCGTATCTTGTTTGGTTATTGTTATGGATTATTGGGGTGTGATTATCTGGTTGTTGTTTATTATTGTGATGATATTGACAGGTGAACTATTGTGTGTTTATTTAACATTACAGTTATTACTATTGTTGTAAAATGGATTATCATGTAATGAATCTAATATCAAGATGGCTAAACGACTTAAGAAATCTAGATGACTTAGGACTACATTTAGCATACCAGCATTTCGATTGCAGAGCCCTTCAATGGGCAAAACATTTCAGGTTACTGAAGAAGACACAAGCCGGAGTGCGGGGAAACAGGGTAGCAGATGTGTTTTCAATAAACATCTTTTAAGTTTATTTATGTACCGTATTTAGGAGATTGTTGTATTTGGTTAGTTGCTCATTCGGTTTGGATTTGGTTTGTAATATTAAGAGTGCTCAGTATCTTGTTCATCACAGCGTGAGGAGTTGAAGTTGTTGGAAGGAGTAAGGATGCCTTGTTACTCACAAGGGTGAGTAACGACATGTAACACCAAGGATAGATAGTTTTTTTTTCCGCTGTGAATTATATTTTATTATGCTACGACTTGCGCTATTATTACAGGATTAGGATTATAGGTGTTACAAAAAGTGGTATCAGAGCAGAGTTCCGCTCTAATGAAAAGATACTGAGTCAAGAACAGTGAGCATAGGAAATATGGGATACAGGAAACGTCTGTGAGGATTCGTGACTTAGATAGAAGAAATTTTAGGAATATCTTATTGCTAGTAGTTAGCTTACTTACATGTTTATGATTGTGAATGTGAAAACGGTGTAGCAACCGAGTAGATATAATAGTATACTATCTCATAGATGTCAAGAGCTGGAAGACCTCGTGAAGGCAGCAGTGGACGCGGTGGCGAGACACCGGCTGATGTCCCCGAGATACCAGGCCTAGCAACGGCCATGGCAGCCTTCGCCCAGCAGCTAGGAGCTCAGTTTGCGGGAGCCATACCCCACCCTCCGCAACCCAGAGAGACCAACTGGTTGAAGAGCGTTGTAGACGCTAGAGTGCCAACTTATTTAGGGGAACCGACCCCGCCGCACTGGAGAAATTCATAGTGGAGCACCAGTGAGAGTTCCTGAAGACCAGAAGGTCGACATAGCAACGTACAACCTGAAGGACGCAGCTAATATTTGGTGGCGGTCTATGGAGGGCCACCATAGAGCAACACCGGACTTTGGATGGACAGCGTTTGTAGATGTGTTGCGGGAGAAGTACTACCCCGAACACTTGAAGCAGAGGAAGAGGAAAGAATTTGAGACCCTGATCCAGGGGAGTCAGACGGTTGACCAGTACTACGCACGATTCATCAGTCTACTAGACTACATCCCAGGGGTCGACTACTCCGACACCGTGAAGATTCAAAAATTTAGGAGAGGTCTACAGTATCGCATACAGGGCGCCATGGGAGCAATACGTTTCACTAATATACAAGAGTGCTATGACGCAGCATCAGCAACGGAGTTAATGCTTCAGTCCAGGGAAGAGGCTCAAGGAAAGAAAAGGAAGAATACTGAGGGAGAAGATGGGGGAGCAACCTCTGGCGGTTACTACAAGAAAGGAAGGAAATTATTTGATAAGAAGAAGGGACGGAAGGACTTCCAGAGTCAGAAGACGAAGGAGCAGGTCCCTCGTCTGACTGGCCCAGCTATTGATGCTTAGCCACTTAGATCAGCACCACCTAAAGGCAATAAGCCAACCCAGCGCCACTTCTACTATAAGCGCTGTGGAAATGATCACCCCGGCATAGATTGCTCAGGCAGGAAGGTGGAGTGCCGCTATTGCAAGAAGGAAGGCCATAGGGAGTATGAGTGCTTTTCCAACCCAGCGAGCCGAGTATACAAGGGATCTAGAGGTTCACAGAGAACACCAGCTATTGAGGCGGGCGGACCAAGAGGAGGTCAGGTGCCGCAGAATAACACCTATACTAGAGGACCGACAGGACAACCATCCTTATCCGGGAGTCAGAAGGGAAAGGAGATAGTTCCAGGAATAAACACCCTATATTCAGTGGGAGCTTCAGGCGCTGAGGCTAGCGCTCAGCGCGAAACCGGTAAGCCTGGAACCTAAACCAAAATCATGATGTATGAATGTGTGTTTATAGTTATCAGTCGATGAGACTTGTATGTGTTTAGTGTGAAATAAAAATTTAGAGAGACCTAACTTAGGAAAACTCTCACCTAATAGGATACTTCGACATTTGTTTTCCCTTACCTATGAGACCGAGATCACCTGAGCCTATGAGCGAAGGTCGGGAATATCCAGAGGCAGAGTGCCAAGTACTTCGACCTGGCATGATCCTACTCAAGCAATATCTAACCTTAGATGAACAAATAACTATTGTAAATGAATGTAGAACTTTGGGAATAGGTCTTGGAGGATTTTACACTCCAGGATATGAGAGGGGATCAAAACTTAAATTATATATGATGTGTATGGGTAAGGATTGGGATCCACAAACTAGGTTGTATAGAGAAGTAAGAAAAGTAGATGGAACACGAGTTCCTAGAATACCAGATAGTTTTCAAACTTTGGTGACATAAGCGGTCAAGATTGCACAACAATTAGAGACAAACCACTTACCGAATATGAGAGCCGATATTTGCATTGTGAACTACAAGAATGGGGGAAAGCTTGGATTATACCAGGACCGAGATGAGACATCTGAGTCAATTACCAAAGGGATACCAGTTGTATAATTCTCCATTGGAGATGATGCCGAGTTTTTATACGGTGATCAGAAGAGGATGGACAAGGCGAGAAAGATTATTTTGAAGTCAGGAGACGTGTTGTTATTTGGTGGAGAATCCAGATTAGTGTATCACGGGATTAAGAGCATTAAGTTGAACACAGCCCCACCAACCTTAGTAAATACTACCCATTTGAAACCGTGACGGTTGAATTTAACTTTTAGGCAATAGTGATGTAATCATGGAAATTGTATGTGAGAATCATTGGATTAATGAACGGCATTTTAATTCCTTTGAGACATACACCCCAACCTTACTATCTTACGAATTGTTAACCCAGGCCACGAGTCTAATGGAGGAGCAGTGCTGAATGTGTTGGACAAGACCGGGGCCAAGGATAAGAGGAATGTCATCATGAGAACCTTCACAGTAAACGGTGTGAGTGCATCGATACTGTTTGATTCAGGAGTGTCTCATTCCTTTATATCCTCTGCATTAACAAGGAAGTTAGAGACAACCCCTGAGCCTCTCTCGGATTTCCTAGTCACACTACCAACGAAGGAGAGAGTGAGGTGCACGAAACTACACAAGGGAGTTCAGATTAATATAATGGATGAAGAGTTTCACGCGGATTTGATTGAGTTGGATAACTTAGGCTTTGATATCATCATGGGCATGGATTGGCTTCAGAAATATAAAGGTCGACTACATTGCGCAGAGCATAGATTACTACTGAAGAGCCCGAAGGGCAGGACAGTTTCATATCGCAGTACTCCAAGGGAACCTACTTTCAAGCTAGTATCTGCTATCACATTGATGAAGAAGGTAAAGAAGGGACAGCCAGTCTATTTGTGCTATGTCCAGGACATGAGGCAGGAGGAGCAGACACAACCAGACATACCAGTCGTTTCAGATTTCCCAGATTTATTTCCTGAAGAACTACCAGGCATGCCACCCAAGAGAGATGTGGAATTCTCCATCGACTTAGTACCATGCACGGGGCCTATTGCTAAAGCACCCTACAGAATGGCACCAGCAGAGATGAAAGAGCTGAAGATTCAGTTAGAGGATCTGCTTGACAAAGGTTTCATCAGACCGAGTGCATCACCATGGGGAGCACCAGTATTGTTTGTGAAGAAGAAGGATGCTAGCATGCGACTATGCATTGACTACAGGGAGCTTAACGCAGTCACGGTGAAGAACAAGTACCCGTTACCACGGATTGATGATCTGTTTGACCAGTTAAGAGGCGCTACAGTTTTCTTGAAGATTGATCTAGGATCAGGATACCACCAGATACGGATAGTTGATGAAGATATAGAGAAGACAGCTTTTCGAATGCGCTATGGGCACTATTAGTTCACAATTATGCCATTTGGCTTGTCGAACGCCCCATTAATATTTATGGATCTTATGAACCGGTTATTCAGAGATAAGTTAGACTCATCAGTGGTTGTATTCATCGACGGCATTCTAGTCTATTCTAAGACCAAGGACGAGCACGAGGTGCATCCGAGGCAAGTTTTGCAGACCATGAGAGAGAACCAATTGTATGCCAAACTTTCAAAGTGTGATTTCTGGCTAGACAATGTATCTTTTCTAGGGCATGTTATATCAGCCAGCGGTATATCTGTAGATCCTGCAAAGATTGAGGCAGTTAAGACTTGGCCAAGACTGAAGACAGTGACAGATATCCGTAGTTTCTTGGGATTAGCTGGTTACTATCGCAGATTTGTTCAAGACTTCTCCAAACTGGTGAAACCAATGACTAGCCTGATGAAGAAAGATTCTCCATTTGTATGGACCGAAGATTGCGAGCGTTCCTTTCAGACACTAAAGGATCTACTGACGTCGGCACCCATACTCACCATTCCAGAGGGAACCGACGGGTTTGAAGTTTATTGTGATGCCTCAAGCACAGGGATAGGGTGTGTACTCATGCAGAATGGTATGGTTATTGCTTATGCATCACGACAGCTGAAGAAACATGAAGAGAATTACCCGACTCATGACTTGGAATTAGGAGCAGTGGTGTTTGCACTGAAGACCTGGCGCCACTACCTATATGGAGTTATAGTGATAGTCTACTCAGATCACAAGAGCCTTCAACTTTTATTCACTCAAAAGGAGCTTAACATGAGATAGAGGCGATGGGTCGAGTTTATGAAGGACTACGACATCGACCTCAGGTACAAGGAGGGTAAGGCAAATGTTGTTGCTGACGCCCTGAGTCGTAGAGCTCATTCCTTATTTGCCATGACAGGAGACAACGACCTCATCGAGGAGGTACGTTGTGCTCAAGCTAATGACCAGTACATGAAGACTATCAGGTAGCAGTTGACCAATGGTATCTTTGAGAGACAGAAGTATGACTTTGTACTCAGTGAAGAAGGGTTAATTAAATTTAATGGTCGTTTGTGCATACCAGAGTCCAGCCCCGACTTGAAGGTAAAGATACTATAGGAAGCTCATTACTCATCCTTATCAGTACACCCAGGGTCATGTAAGATGTACAAGGATTTGAAATTACATTTCCGGTGGAGTAATATGAAGAAAGATGTTGCAGAGTTTGTGGCAAGATGTATGACGTGTCAAAAAGTAAAATTTGAGCACCGGAGACCGGGCGGTTTAGTACAGCCGATGCCCATTCCATATTGGAAGTTCGAGGATATATCCATGGATTTTGTAGTAGGTCTTCCACCGACTAGAGGAGGTGCTAACATGATATGGGTCATCGTCGACAGCCTGTCAAAGGTAGCAAAGTTCATTCCTATCAAGGACACTTGGAAAGTCCCCAAGCTGGCGGACCTCTTCCAGAGAGAGATCATTAGACACCACGGTGTACCTAAATCTATTGTGTCAGATAGAGATTCCAGGTTTGTTTCCAGATTTTGGCAGCAAGTTCAGGAGGCTTTGGGTACGAAGCTGAAGCTAAGTATGGCCTTTCACCCACAGACAGATGGTCAGAGTGAACAAACAATTCAAACATTATAGGACATACTTAGAGCTTGTGCCTTAGACTTCCAGGAAAGTTGGATTGATCGACTACGTTTGATCGAGTTTGCCTACAACAACAGCTATCATGCATCCATTCAGATGCCACCATTCCAGGCATTGTACGGCAGGCCATGCAGGACACCACTTTGTTGGGACGAGGCCAGTGAGAATATCATCTTAGGGCCAGAGTACTTAGACCAGATGAAAGAAGATATTGTGCAAATACGTAAGAACATGAAGATAGCCCAGGACAGACAAAAGTCATATGATGATGTCCGGAGGAGAGACATCGAGTTCGTAGTAGGCGATCGAGTCTTCCTCAGAGTTTCACCTATGAAGGGAGTTTTTAGATTTGGGCAGAAGGGCAAGCTTAGCCCGAAGTATGTAGGACCGTACCTTATTACGGAGCGAGTGGGCCCATTAGCTTACAGATTAGATTTACCTGTTGATCTAGGGAGAGTGTACAATGTGTTTCACATTTCTCAGCTAAATCAGTATGTGCCTCACCCATCACATATCTTAGAGCCCGAGACACTCGAGCTAGATCCTACACTTAGATATGAGGAGACCCCAGTTCGCATTTTAGACTCCAAGACTAGGGAGACCAGGAACAAGACCATTAGAATGGTTAAGGTTCTGTGGTCAAACCACGACATTGAGGAGGCGACATGGGAGTTAGAGGACTCCATGCGAGACAAGTATCCGTCACTTTTCTTGTAGTTGTGTATACTTGTGGGGGTACGTGGGCGTAACCCTTGTTAAGGGGGGTAGAGCACCACATGCGACTTGCATATCTGCAGTCTATACTGGTTTTGTGTATTTGGTTGTTTGTGTTTAATTGTTGCGCATGTGTGCAATTGGTTGGATGGTTATTGATGTGTCCTATGTGACACTTGGATGGTTATTGTTGTGTTCTATGTAACACTTGGATGTTTATGGAAGTACTTATTTACTTTACAGTATTTATTTGGATATTTATTATATATTACATTGATTATCACGAACAAAGGATATGGGTTTATTCGTGTTATATACACTCAGACTACTGATGGAATGTAGAGGTGTCAATATAGTATTGACACCCAGGAATGATAAGTATACAGGGAATAGATATGTGGAACTTGATTCCATAGGATGAATAAGTAGAAGTTATGACTTCGGGACGAAGTCCTTTTAAGGGGGGTATACTGAAATACCCCTAACCTTTAAATAATTAAATAAAGAGAAATATATATTATTTGGGGGATTATTAAACCCTGAGAAAAGTATATTAACAGTTAGGCGTTAAAAACGCACCTAAACTCCTTAAGGTCATAAACGGGCGTTAAGCCGGACCTTAAGTTAAACAAGTTATATAAGCTATAAGACTCATATGAAGTTAATCAAGGATCATTATATGACCCTTAGAACACAGGACCTCAGTTAGAAATGAGTAAAAATACAACATGCCAGGGAATTCCCTTAAGGGCCCGAAAGACCCGAAAGTCCCGGAAATATTTTATAAGATGAAATAAAGCATTACACTTCATTCTAAATGCACCATAACACTTTATTAAACATATAAGATGAAGTTCTCATGCTAAATTCCTAGTTAAACACAAAGCGCTCGGAGGTTCCCGATAGGGGCCCCATAAACCCCTGGGAATGCCCCGGAGAGGTGCCGAGGTGGCACAAACTCCTATATAATTCATTCTTAGAGTTCCTAACATCATTATTCAACATTCTAAAGAGAATGCTCGAACTACTTTCTCAAAAATAAACAAAGTACTCGGGGGAATTTCTTAACACTCCTATTTTGCTCGGGAGTGTCCCGGTAGCCCGGAAATTGTGTCTCGAGTTGATATTGCCCCATTAACTCAATGTAACACCTTAACATATTATTATTGACTATAAAAATGTTTATAAATGCTTGGAACTCATAGCGACTACTTAATTTCCAGAATATCATTAGAGCACATAAACGCACCTTCGGGTGTCATAAAAACGCGCTTTACGCAATTACCTTCAAGCTTTTGAGGAGCCACGAGTTGATAATCTTAAATGGGGAGGAATTGACCATATAAATCAATTAAATCTAGTGCTAAACACACAGCACAAACAGGGCCAATTTTATGCTCAAAAAGGTACCATAAATTAGCATTTTTACCTTAGAACTTTCACCTTTTAATACGCGTATCTTGTTTGGTTATTGTTATGGATTATTGGTGTGTGATTATCTGGTTGTTGTTTATCATTGTGATGATATTGACAGGTGAACTATTGTGTGTATATTTAACATTACAGTTATTACTATTGTTGTAAAATGGATTATCATTTAATGAATCTAATATCAAGATGGCTAAACGACTTAAGGAATCTAGATGACTTAGGACTACATTTAGCATACCAGCTTTTCGATTGCTGAGCCCTTCAATGGGCAAAACATTTTAGGTTACTGAAGAAGATACAAGCCGGAGTGCGGGGAAACAGGGTAGCAGATGTGTTTTCAATAAACATCTTTTAAGTTTATTTATGTACCGTATTTAGGAGATTGTTGTATTTGGTTAGTTGCTCATTCGGTTTGGATTTGGTTTGTAATATTAAGAGTGCTCAGCATCTTGTTCATCACAGCGTGAGGAGTTGAAGTTGTTGGAAGGTGTAAGGATGCCTTGTTACTCACAAGGGTGAGTAACGGCGTGTAACACCAAGGATAGATAGTTTTATTTTCCGCTGCGAATTATATTTTATTATGCTACGACTTGCGCTATTAATACAGGTTTAGGATTAGGGGTGTTACAGTATTACTGTTTGGCTTATGTATTACCTTTGGTTGTATGTATTGTATTTTGAATGAATGTATTATCATATGTAATAGCATGTATGCATGTATAAAACGAACTTCATGTATAGTCGACCAATTAGTTGGCGTACCCTAGTTAGCACGCGGTATATGCAAAGTTTATATGCAGCGTTTTGCTGAGCCCCTTGGGGCACTGTTTTTATTTTCCAGGTACCGACAAAGCTAAGAGGTGGAAGTGAGACCGGGCTGTCATGCCTAGTATTAGCTAAAGATTTACTTAATGATGTATTGTTTTGTATAAGGCTTGTAGCCATATGAATTGCTGGTGTACCAAGTGGTACACCCTTATGTACTTGGAAGCATGTAGAATTGTGAGGACACGGGTAGGAAGTTAGACTCTTAAGGAGTATGTATAGACATATGGAAGATGTTGTACTTTGGTATTGTACTTAGGAAACTCGGTATATTGTATGGAAGTACTGAACAATGTATTGAATGGAGAACGGTTGTACTTGATTTGTAATTGAAGTATGGATTGTATTTGTTTTAGTACTCGGGTATTCCGGTCCATCAGACCGATGCTGTAGTAGAAGTAAGCCTTGTTAGTCACGTGGGTGGCTAACGGCGTTGTATCACCCGCCGGTGAGTACGAATTATCCGCTGCGTAAGTATGGAAGTACGAGGTGTTTGGACGGTAATGACGGGATTAGCGGTAGGGGTGTTACAAAAGGTTGTATCAGAACGAAGTATCGCTCTGATGACTGGAAATACCGAGCTTAGGAAATACCAAGTTAGGAATTAGAAGATTAGGGCTAAGGGCTGAGTGATAGCGTGAGAGATACGCTAGTTAGGAACTCCCGGTGTGTACCGGATACCTACAACATCAGACCCGCCCTCCACATCCCCATTGTATAACTTGGGAAAGACGCCAAAGAGAAGGAAAGTCCTCTCATACTCGGGAAAACCAATCTCGCAGTAGTGAGATATTCCTATAAGAGGAAAGAACCTGTTATATAGTAGATCTCAAGAATTGGAAGTCCCGGAGATGGTTCCCGGTAGAACAACAACAACCATACTTAATAGCGGTAGAATGAGTACTCTAACCATAAGGAGACTACAACTTACAATAGCATGGGGCGACATGCTTATCAGTCGCGAAACCTGGCTAGTCAACCAGCAGCAGGAAAAGAAGCACTAAGCGTGCAATAGAGTGGAAAAAGGAACAATAACAAAACCCGAGACACAAGTCTACGGGACAGTATTAGCTAAATAACACCACCAACGGTATGCTAACTGACTAAGGACATAGTCGGGAGTGGTTAAATCCAAAACTACAACGCCAAGAAGGTTACAATACCTGGCCGACATAGCTCAGACAGCTACAAGAACATTCACGGGGTATAATACGACACAACTACAGAAGTAATGCGTAACAAGCGGAGGCTCGTTAACCACGGTAAACGTGTAGGAACGAGCAACAAAGAAAAACACAAGACAAATAAATAAGGATCTCCAAGGATTGAAGAAGTACCTAGATCAACGACAGTCATGTCAAGATCACTAAGAAGTTACTTAAAAGATTGAGTATCCCAAACATATATCAATAGATCAAAGAAAGAGTCGACAAGACTACCAAATACGAGTGGAAACCATACCGTGACCGGTATAGGTTTACCCAAAAACCACCAGTACCACGCACTTGCCACGGCAAGTGAAGTAATAACAGGACGATTCAGCAAGACTTGTAACAAACCACAAGTACTTAGTAAAGTACCGTGATCGCGATGAAGTAACTACAAGATCGTAGATCCTAAGGATTTGAAGAATGAAACTTGGAAGGGCCTGACGGCCTGACCATTACATTAGAGGATATACTAGTCAGCGGGAAGCTAGACTCGGTCAGAACCACCCGGCTTTGAAATGCCATGAAGACTTTAATACCAAACGCAATTGTCTTTTCAAAACCCAAACTATTTCTTTTAAACCCCCAGATTTCAAAACCAAACCAGAAGATTCACAATAAGATATCATAGGATGTTATAAGAGGAGTTGACAACAGAATACTTCACCTAGGCGTGTGATGAATGCTACGAGTGTACAAAAATGAGATGTGGGATGACCGCACTCCGAGAGGAGCTTGCGGGCCTGACGGACCTACTTATAGGTGAGTCGGGTAAGTAGCAATGTATCAGTTTGGTACCCCACATATGTATACAAGTGGTGTACAGAACACGGGAAGTAGTTGACTCCGTTTTACGGACCGTAAGTAAGTTCAAACCAGAGCAGTTGACACCTTGAACGATCAAAGAGGAAGAACACAGTTGATCCAACGAGTATAAAAGGAATCAGAGAATTCATCTAAGGACAACGAATAAGAGCTAGAAAGTGCAAGAAGCACAGGATGGTAAGTATAGACATTGGATATGTCTCAAAGATTTCAAAGCAAGCGTATGATAGCTGGAAGAAATACCCAGCCTAAACAAAGTAAGGCGAACGCCTAACGTAACACATCAATGCTCAATAAATGGGATAGAACTCCCAGAACAATCACCACAGCTACCGGGAATGTTATTCATCACCAACAAGGATGTTAAACCCAATCAACAACACTAGGAGAAAGTATAAACGGCCTACCCAAGAACGGGAGACGTTATAACCGTAAGGGGATAGCTCAAAATATGATACCGCAAGGCGGTATAGTGGACATAACATATCATAAACATTAGCTGGATGTAACGAAGTTACCTAACAACACCTAGGAGCAATCCTTGAAGGATGTATGAGTTAACAACAGCTGAACGAAGTGTCGTGATAAGAACACGGGAGCTAGAACGAACACTCGGTTAGGACACCGAAAGGATTTCACCTAACGGGAAATACCCTAAATCATTAAGGGGCACTGATTAATGTCAGACTGTCTAAGGGGCCTCCCATGGGCGGAAGCGTAATGGAACGACCTTGCCATGGAGCCCAGTAAATACCTCCAACCCTATGATGGCATACAAGGAGGTGGAAACATGTATAAACAGCCTGCAAGGAGCATAGCTCACAGCAATATGACTTAAGAGCCATAAACCAACTATGTCATTTAGATTTAAATGGTTGCAAACCCACATTAAATGATAAGAAGAACTGCCGAGAATGGCAAGTGGAGAAATGTTATTTCCTCAATGAGCAGAAGGACAGTCAAATCGCTTAATTTGAACTCAAAATAATGAGGGGCTTGGAGTAATGGCTACCTCAGTGTCACTGTCACTAAAACATCAGCCCAGTATACAGTTAACGAGGCTTTAATTTCCCTTCATGCCTTCTGTAGCAATAGTAGCACAGAGGCATAAGAATAGTGATGATGATAACACTAGTCTAGTCCACACTTGGGCACTACAAGAAATCTGAGGGAAGGTACCTCTCGTTACGGAAGACCACCAATACGGTGATTATGTGAACCCTTAGAAAAGGCTTTCACCTACTACAACATCAAACTGATGCATGTGATTATTGCCAAGAAACAATTTAAACAGAAGATGAGATTCCAAACTAGTATGACTAAGGAAGAGGCTTTGATAGTAATGGTTGAAAACCGAAGAGTGGTCCGCTTAGAAGCAAACACAGAATGTGTACGATGTGGCTCGTAGAATGATAACGCGAAAAGAGCATACAGACTTAAAAGAGTAGAACACTCTGTAGTCAATCGAGCGAATGACGAACCATTGTATGAATGGTGGAAGTATATAAGCAGAGACTAACATAGTAAACCTTGTCATGAGACTTATGAGTGGAAATAAATCCCTCAACATGAACTTTCACTTATCAGCAATGAAATACCCTTATATTGAGGAATGGGACCCGTAACCCTTGGAGTTTATTTGGGATGTCCCAATTATGTGCATAGAGAAGAAGAGATGCACAATCAGACCTTACACCTAATGCCCAAAGTAGAAGGCAATGAACGTCAAAACAAGCAATGTGAGTGCGTATTTTGACACATCAAATGACCAACGCTCAAAGGAGCTGGTGATCCAACAGGTTACTTCACCTTTGGTCAACCAAGTCACATGGTAAACGATGTCATAAGTGATGCAAGAATGTGAGGTAAGCTAACCTACACATGAACCCAAATGGAAACTTACTACAATAACCGTTATACACACGAATCTAGAAAGAATCTAGTGTGTTTGGACCACGAAGGAATTGAATACAAAATGTAACATTGGAGCGTACAGTTGAGGAATGGTGTCAACGGCAATGGCCATGAGTAAAGGCAAGCTACCACAACAACAGAGGCCGTGAGAACGATGTTTATAACTAGTAAGAACATGGTGCGCAACAAGCGACCACTATGAGAATGTAGTTAGACCATAATATGGGAAACAAACCATGAGCTGGACTCAGCAGGGTCGAGATGCAGGAATTGGTAGATAGACGGGGCATGGAAGCCTACCGTCTTAACCATATAATAAAGATCACACAAGGAACACATTGTTCATTCCTAATGCAACTTCATATGGAACTGAAAGTGCACACCTAGTGGAGCAACTCGATAAGAGGAGTAATAGCTTGGGATAAGAATACCTAATTGCGAAGACGACCGATCGTATTAAATACGGAAGACTTGCAAACGCAACAAGGAATATGGGCAAGCCAGTTAAGCGAAACCTTAGAAATAACCGTGTGGCCTTCGGCCAATGATGCACAAAGAACGTTGGACATGCCAACTATCACAACAAGTGAATTCCGTTGGAATAAAAGCAGGAACGAGATTATAAACATTATGAGGATCAATGCATATGAGATGCAAGATCGTACAATGGAAGAATAATGGTATAGCACTACATAAGTGAATAACCCGGAAACCAATGATCAGAAGAAACACTACACATGCGTAGTAGCTAAACCTCAACCCAAAACAAGTCAGAAGAACTAAGTGAATAAACACAAAAGTATACAGCAATATGCACAATAGATTCCCAGAAAACTGGATAGAAAACCAATAACACAATAAGTTCACACACGGTAAAAGATATCACGCGCCAGTTGAGAAACCGTATATCCCAACATAAAATGGAAAATAAGTAAATGTGTAATACATTAAGAATAACAAAAAGGGCGAATTAAGCTCTAAAAGTTATCAGGGTCGCGCAGCAGAAGCTAGTGGGCCCTAGCTCAGAGGTTAAATATACCAAGTAAGTATGAGAGAATGGCTAATTATCAATGCCTTGAAGCCTAATAGGCTAGAACAGAACCGATTATGAGTTAAATAAACTCTAATGAGAATTCTTGGTGCAAGGACTAACCGTCAATATGGTTAAGACCCTTTGACCAGAACCATTGTATAATAGACTGTATAGAAGCTAAAACGCTTCAGGATGCCCAAATTGAGTGAACCAATGTTCAATAATAACATATGGTAGATTACGTGCGCGTAATTCCTTTTAAGGGGGGTAGAGCGAAAAACCGCTTAGTGTAAGTTTCATATATTAAACATGTAAACTTTAATGTGCATAGCACAAATGGGAATTATTTGAGGATTGGTATGTATGTAACATAAACATATGCACCATTCATAGCCTAGTTATGGGTATTGCGCACAAGTGATGCGAATATTATGTATATAAAAATATACCTATCTTGTTAATTCGTGTGTGAGTATACAAGGAGAAAGGAGTAGAGAAACTCCTGGGGAAAGAGAATCCCTATAGTATGTCTGTCTAGCTGAGATTAGACATGGCATGGTGATGCATGAGTTGGTATGAAACCGACGTAGAACCTAGAGGGAATTGAGTTTCCTAGGTGATTGTTTTGTGGTGAATTGAGAATGGTTGGTGGACGGAACTCCACAAGTATTGTATTTCTTAGATAGATTATTTGAAACGATTGAGAATAATGGATGGAAGGAGTAATAGTTGATGAAACGAGTCCCATAGGAAGTGAATTCCCGAGTAAATTATTTGGAAGTAAATTGAGGATGATTGATGGACTGAATTCCATCCTTTGGAGATGTATGAATTTATGATTACGACTAGGAAGAGTAAAAAGAGAGAAGATGGAAATAATTGAATTATTTGATTGTGTGAAATTGATGTGGGAAGTCGAACTTGATCCTGATCAGATCAAGGGAAACCGAACACAAATTGGGGTGGAAAGATAGTTTAACACTGATGCTGATCACATCAGGGTCGAATGATTCTTGAAGCTCCCCTTAAGTGGTCACAAGTAATCACACGTAGAATAGACGCAATGAGTATAAATTGGACTTGGAGTTGATTGTGTTTTTCAAAAAGGATTTTTAACTAATATTTACAAAAATGATTTTCCTTCAAATTAGGGAATGAAGATTAGTTTTGAAACCACTGCACCGGACGAGTAGGGTGGGACTGTGGCAGTGTGTGTTGTGTATTTGTCTAAGAACATCGGGATCATAGGAAAGAGTATTGGGAAAATTCACGAGATACCCCTGTTTTCTTTCGTAATTCACAATATACCCCTGTGATTTTAGTAATTTAACTTTAAACATGCTTAAATGTTGTCCAAAATTGATAAAACTTTACATGGATGATGCTAAAGTGTTGTATTTTGGTCCAATATCAAATTTGAAACTTTTTAAGCTCACATGTGACCTGTGGGACCCAATGAATATGTGACTGTTCATTGGGTCCCACAGGTCACATGTGAGCTTAAAAAACTTCAAATTTGATATTGGACCAAAATATAACACTTTAGTATCGTCCATGTAAAGTTTCATCAATTTTGGACAACATTTAAACATGTTTAAAGTTAAATTACTAAAATCACAGGGGTATATTATGAATTACGAAAGAAAACAGGGGTATCTCGTGAATTTTCCCAAGAGTATTTTTGTATTGCTTTGGGATAGCGTTGCAGTGTATGTATGTATCGTGTATTGTAAAACCAGCAGGGTGGTTGGAATGTGGATTGTAGTGATTGTAATGCTTGCATTGTATTGCTTGCAAGTAGATTGTGGAGTGGTTCCACGGGATGTATGGTACTTGTATTGGATTGTATGTAAACACCATGGGTAATGAATCTGAGGATTGGTAGAGATGTATGAGTGTATGGGTTTGACAATGGAAATGTCAACGAGTAAAGATAGCAATTAACCAACTTTGAGGGCAAAGTTCTTTAAGGGGGGTAGATTGAAATACCCCGAACCAAATAGTCATTTTTAAACATTAGTTAAGGACTAGAACCAATAAAATTAATTTAACGGGAAAATTCCGGAAAACGGGTCCCGAGAGTGAATAGTGCAAAAATTGGGAAGTTACGGGGTGTAAATGTAATAAAGCAGAAATTTAATTCCCCCTTTGTAATATTGGAGCCGATTCTTTAATTTGAAAAGGGGGCACGTTTTGTTTAGTGTAGCCCACACTCCCTCTTTTATTTCCTTCTTATGTACTAAAGGACAAATGAATAAAGTAACAAAAAGTAAAATAAACCCTCTCTCCTCTCTTACAAGCTCTCTCACATTTTTTTCTCTGCCCAACACTCTTTCTTCTTCCTCTCTTCATAGTAATGGCGATTTGAGAGAGAGCCTCACAGCAGCTCACTTCCTTCCCATCTTTGAAACCCCAAATCACCTCCAAATGCTACAAAAAATATACCGTTGAATTCGTCTCGCTTTGGAGATCATTTTCCACCTTTCAAAACTCAAAAATATCCAACTTCATTTTCATGGGTGTAATCATTTTTGGAGCCTAAATATGACCATTTGAAGCTCCACCTTCTTCTTGATGTTCTAAGGTAAGAATGGGACCAAGTTCTCCTCTTTTCCAGTTTTCCTTGTAGAAATAAAAAACTCACATGAACACCACTACTCCATTGTTCAGCCTGTTTTGGTATTCCATCTTGAGAGCTGAAGCATTGTCCTTTTTCTAACCAAAACTCATTAGAAGCTCAAGGTAAGACTTCCTAAGAGTTTTAAGTGGTTTCTCACAAGTTAGGGTTTAATACTATGTTAGAAATTTTACTAGTTTTTGTGTGTGTGTGTATGCCTTGTTACGTGGATGTAGCTTGGCCTAAATAAAATCAAGAAACAAGGAAAACAGAACAAAGAAGGAAAGAGGAGCAAGAAAGGAGAAGGAGAGAAAGGAAAAAGAAATCAAGAACTCAAGGTAATGAGCTACCTCTGTACAGATTTTACTGTTATGTAAGAATTAGTACATTGCCTTAGCAATGGTTAAGCTACTGTAACAGTGGGAAAGAGATGAGTATATTAGTATTAACTACATTGGTAGTTTTAAGCTTTTGAAAACAAGTAAATAAAATGCTTAGTGTGAGTATTAAGTGTGTGGCAAGTATTGAGAATTTGGGTGGGAATAATGTATATATTGAGCAGGTTGTAAACTGTGTTGAGTGAGCAAAATTATGTGGTGAGAATACTTAGAAATGTAGGCAAACTCTGTCAAATTTTGGTTAGGAATTTAGGGACTTGAGTGCTGCTTGACAGGAAAGAACATGGAGATGTGCAGAGAAGAAAATATGAAATTCTCTCCTCGGTTTGCATTTAGGAAGAAGAGGTGTAGTGGAGTAGAACTAGAAATGGAGTAATGTGAGGTGTTTAACTAAGTTATGCTAGATTGAGAACCATTTAGCTAGTGGAAGAAGGAAGGAAAAATCTGTAGCATCAGTTGAAGAAGAAAATTTGTAAGAGAAGGGAAAAACTGACAGTGAAGTAAGTTAAGAAACAGATTTGTATAGAGATGGATTAGGTTAGTTTATGTGCTTAATTAGTGTCAAAACATGCTAGGATATATGTAGGAAGATTGGGGAAGAAGTTGGTAGAAGTTTGGAGTTAAAACATAATAAAACACATACATATATGGCATTACTGCACCTGGTCCGGGTTTGTACACCGGTACATAAACCCAGACCAGGCATAAAACAAGGCAGAATGTAGTGCAGAACGGATGGTCCGGGTTTACAAACCAGGACACAAACCCGGACCACCCCATTTTTACACTCAAGAGCAATCAGACCATGTGGTCCAGGTTTGTAAACAAGTACACAAACCCGGACCACCCATAAATCTTACCCGAGAGTGACCAAACATATTGGTCCGGGTTTGTGTGAGCCTCGATTTTAAACCCTATCCTATGTTGATTAAGATCTAGTCGGGTTTTAGGTCCACTTATAACCTAAGATTAATAACTATGTCATATAACAATAATTATTAAAACCAAAGCTAGCTCACTGGAACCTATTGTGAGTCGCCACCTAATTTTTACCTAGATCAAATTAGGAAAGGAGAGTTCGGGTTCGGGGGCTTGATATTCGACTTAATTAGGGTTCAATTACTTTCATTACCCATAGAAGTTGTTTTTCCTCTACTTAGTTTAATTACGGCTTATTACGAGTTGTTTTAACCTAAGTGCGCGAGCTTCTGTTTTTTTTGTGTTTTTTAGTATTTTTTTGACAGAAAATTAAAGTGAAATTAAAAGCTATCTAAACTAGGGTTTCGGAGGCAGAATTAGGTCGAATTTTGCTTACGTCCGTAGCCACGGACCTAATGTCCGAGACCACGGACCCCAGTTAACCTATATGAAAATAAAAGTCGGATTAAACAGAAAACAGAAAATTGTAAAGTCCGGGGCCACGGACAGGCTGTCCGTGGGCCCGGACATTATTAGAAAACCTAAATTTTTAAAATTTAAAAAAAAATCCCGCCGCCGTCCGTGGGCGTCCGAGCTTACGGACAGGGAGTCCGGGACCCTGGACATGACGTCCGTGGGTGCGAACCGCCCTCGGACGGCGGCGTTGAGGCTGTTCCCGAAGGTGTTTTTGGCTCAAATTTTATGGGTGTGTAGCCTGAAAGATGTACAAGACGTTAGTGACTGAAAGTTTTCAATTTGAATTCGAATTAAGCACGAAACATGGTAAACAAGTTATTGGACAGAAGCTTAAACAAACAGCAATACAGAAGCGTACGAAGGTTAGTTTGAACCCAAAATTTGACAGAGAGTTAATAAGGTCGTGGGGAATTAGAAAAGTAGAGTTGTAACCTGTTTTACCTTCGAATTCAAGATGATTCTTCACACCGGGATTCGTCGAGTGCTTCGTTGATGGCAGACCCGAAAGGATTTCGAACCAAGCTTCTGGTTGTTGGCTGTTCCTGCTGTTCTTCACATTTTGGTGGTATTTTTGTGGGGTTTTGATGACTATTGGTGCTTTGGGGATTGGAAAACGTGTTTAGATGGTGATTTCGGGGGATTTTCGGTATGATTTGGGTGGCCAGGTGTTGGAAAACGTGAGAGAGAGAGGAGGCTGTGTTTTCTGACTCTCTAGGGTTCTTTAGCATATGAGGTTCTGATTTTATCCAATAGACTTTCTTAAAGATAAAGAAAATCTAGTAAAAGTAAGATTTTTTGATATTTTAATAAGGTGACTTCCCAAAGGAATTTTGCTATGAAATTTTAACCACGTGTCAAGGATGGAAATTATGAATTTTCTGAAGTGGAATCGGATTTTTTAAATGTTGGAATATTTTTAAATTGAATTTCTCGTCAGATTCAGTTAGAAATTGCTAGAAAATTATTAGAAACTCGAAAAATCAAAATTCCAACGCCTTTATGCTTAGAATGTCATCCTCTATCATGGGTTAAAATATCAAAGCATTTCAAGCTGATTTGGGCATCCTTTAGAGGAGAGAGAAAGCTTATAGGAGGCCTGAGGAGCCTTTAAAGATTACCAAAACGCCCCTGAAAATGACGAAGCTGTTCCCCATGCCATGGAACGCGCCGATCGAGCCGGAACCCCTCACTACTTGATTAAAATGCCTCTCACAACACCAGCACCCCGTAGACCCTAACCCAGGGGGTCAAAATTTTGGGTATAACAGATTGCCCCCCGTCAACTAGACTTTGTAGTGGATGTGAAAAGTCTGGTTGATGCTTGAGTGATGCCCCAAAATTTTGGACTTCACGAAATTCTCCATGTTGTGCGAAACCGCGTTGATTGCGTGCAGCTATTCGGAGGCGCTGACTACCTAAGCAACAAAAACGCTGTCGAGCTATTCTAAGGTGCTGACTACCTATAAGTGAAAAATGTGTCAAGCTATTCTAAGGTGCTGACTACCTAGGTGACGAGAACGGAATAATGTCAAGCGGTTCTAAGGCGTTGACTACCTATAATGATGATATGATGTCAAACTATTCTAAGGTGTTGACTGCCTGTGACAAATGAGATGATGTCAAGCTATTCTAAGGCGTTGACTACCTATAAGTAAAGCGAAATGAAGTAATGTCAAGCGATTCTAAGGCGTTGACAACCTAAAATGTGGAAATGAGATAATGTCAAGCGATTCTAAGGCGTTGACTACCTATAATGATGATAACTGGGTGGTATGCAAATGCAAGAATGCTGAAATGTTGATGATGCTAATGATGCTGATGATGTTGATGATGCTCGGATGCTTCTGGGGACCGAAACCCGTGCCAATGCTCCTGGCTGGACCCAATATGGACTTATTGCCATCGCCCCCCAAGCCGGTGTGCAGGGATAACTCCTGGTAAAAACCTTGGGGACTTATTGCCTTTGCCCACCATTCGTTGATCCCGAAAATAAGTTGACATCACAAAAGGAGGATTTATTGCAATCACCTCGCCAACTTTTCTGTCGCCAGGTCTTGTGACGCGCCTGGATAATGTAGATGGATGATATGAAGATGATGAAAATGAAAGTGATGCAAATGTAGATGACGAAAATGATGAAAATGATATGGATGATATGAAAATGACGTTCGGATGCTTATGGGGACCGAAACCCGTTCCAATGCTCCTTGTTGGTATACTATGGGGACTTATTGCCTCTGCCCACCAACTAGGGTGTTGGGATAACTTCTAGATTACCAAGGGGACTTATTGCCACTGCCCACTAGTTGTTTCTCCCAAGAAGTTGATATGAAGATGGGGACTTATTGCCTCTGCCCAGCCAACTTAGATCGCGCTCTGTCTCGTACCTGTCTCGCACTGAAGATGATACTAGGTCTCGTACTGGTCTCGCACTAGATGATGACGCTCGGTCTCGCACTGATGAAGATGATGGGTCTCGCACTGACGAATATGATGGTCTCGCACTGATGAAGATGCATGGTCTCGCACTGAAGAAAATGATGGGTCTCGCACTGAAGTCTCATACTAAATGGATGAAGAAAAAGCCGGATTTCGCATTGATTCTGGGTCTCGCGCTGAATGAAGATGCCAGGTCTCGTACTAAAGTCTTGAAAATGATGGGTCTCGAACTAAGAATGAATCGGAAAGATAATGGTCTCGTGCAAATGATGAAAACTGATTACTGGAGTGCCAAACATGGCAATGATGATAAGATGTATGCAATCAAAATATATGAAGGATACTCGTTCAAAACAGGTTACTGTTGGAAAAGGTGCCAAACTTGGCGATGTTGAGGTGTTATGCAAAAGTTGTAAAATGCAACTAAAGTGTTTGTTGGAAGCTTGCCAAAACAAGGAACTGTTAAAAAAATGTGCCAAACATGGCAATGCTTGAGAAAACTCTACTGAAAAAAAAGAAAGTGAAATGATCATTTCCTGACTAAAAATTTCATATATACAATTTGTTTCTTAAGAAAATGAACATGCCGCTGGTGGAAGTGTGTGGTGTTTGTTGTGGTGTTAAAGGCTTTTCCGGTGTTCAGGATTTGCGATAGACCTGGGATCAGGCTATGATTTTGGACGGTGGTCTGGGTTATGACGGGCCTAATGTTTTTGTGCAGGTAAGGCCAATGACAGGCTTGAGGTGGAATGGTGGTGGTGATGTTTGAGCTCTGGGTTCGAATTGGTGTTGTTATAGCAATTGTTGGAACCAACAATTGCCCCCAGTACTTTTCCCTTAAGACAATCTGAGCTAGAGTTCATGGCAATCGATCGGAACGATCAATTGCCCCCAGTATTTTCTTTTATTAAACGTGCGAACGAGTCTCGTCCTTACAGGGTCAAGGCTTATGTTTTTATGTGGTGCTTCCTAACCTACACTCGGCGTGTTTTGATGCTTGCACTCGTTCCTTACCTACAGTCACAACTTCTAGACCATTGAATTCGATATTTGACGGATTTACGCATTCGATCTGTTACTTTCACGTGATTAGATACACAACTATCAAGTCGGAAGTCTTTAAAGCTTATAACGTGGCCATAGGGTGTGATGAATGACAACAGGATCATGGAGGGATATTTGAGGTATGTGGAGCTTAAATGGGTGACCAAAGCTGCAACTTGCGTCTTCTCTCAGATTCATCTTCCTTGTCTTGAAGTTGTCTAGCTGCTTTATGTCGACGTTGTTTTCGAGCTTCTAGACTTGGACTTTTGAAGTTGTCCTTTACACCATTTCTCTTTTTGTCATTTGGATTTCTTCGAGGCACTTCGGGATTGCCTTTTTGTTTTATCCTTTCTTGACTTTGCCTTCGGGGTTCTTGTGTTTCCCGGCTTTGGGCTTCGAGAGCCATTTTGATGTGAGCTCTTTAGATCCTGTGTCACTTTGGGACCATTTGCGGATCACTTCGTCATGCTGAAAGCGGCGTTGCTTCTTTGGACTGATGAGAACGTTATCTGAGAGTTTGACTCCTTGCTCCCTTCGGTCACCGGGTCAGGCTTTCATCATTGGCTGAGTTATTTTGTGGTGTTCATATTATCGAAAAGGGATATATGAAAGGCTCGGCGGGGGTGCCTAGGGTTTAATGTCAGGGTTCACAAGCTTTTGGCTATGTGGTGCTGCACCTAGGTGCTTCGTCATTCCTGATAGTTGTGTATCCATTCTTTGTTACTTTTCGCAGGTCTAAGAGTAAATTTGCAAATTATCTCCTTCGGTCGGAGTTATGCCGTTTACCTCACCTTTGAATGTGGTCTTACCAGAGTCGTGTAAAAATGACACGCTCGTTCACTCTTGGTTTTTCCGCTCAAGTCACTCTCGCGAATTCTCACTCTGGAACTTGTTTGCATATTTAAACGAAAGGTGAAAGATGACGAACTTGAACTCAGATTACCCCCAGTATTGATTTTGGGGTTTGTAACAACAATTCAATAGATGTGGGTTGTGAGTTGTGGTGTTTGGTTAGGCATGTTCAAATTTTCAGAAACAAAATGCAAGTCTTTGTATTCCATTGCATAGTCAGAAAACGATTACTTCGTGATCCTTGAAAGACGTGAGTGCTCTTTTTTAGTTTTTCAAATTAATGAATAATGCTTTGTACAAAAATTATGAAAATGGAACTATGTTTTATTCAACAAAAAGAATAATGTTGGAAATTACAAACTCAAGAAAACTACCGAAAATGATCAAGGGAACTAACTACTACAAAAGTTGAAAGACAACTAATCAAGAAACGAAATGCATTTAATGAGAAAAACACTAAAAACAACATTTCTGATGATGCTTGGGCACGCGTGCTCTGCGCTCTCCACCATGTTCTTAGAATTGGAGCCCTTGGTCGATCAGATCCTGGATTCTGTGTTGCACAGCCCTGCAGTGGTAAGTGTCGTGACCGGGCAGCTGATGGAAGTGACAAAATTGATTAAGATCTTTCCCCAAATGAGTAGTTCCTGGCCTCGGGGCGAGCGGTTGCATCGGATATCTTCCTCGAAGCTCTTCAAGTGCTTGTCTTGATGTTCGGCCGATGTCTGTAAACTCTCTCTGTCGAGAACTCCGTCGGGATGGTTCCACTGTCCCAACGCTCCAACCAGGTCCTCTTGACTGTCGATCATTGTCTTCCTCATGTCGTCTGGTTCTCTTACGGGTGCAGCTTTGGATGCAAGTTGCTGCTCCAGGTTGTCTGATCACTTTCCTGAGTTCTGTAGAAATTTCTTTGACATTCCCCTCCGATCCTCGGACCCTAATGGAGCCAACTTCAATGCAGTCATAAAGGGTGTTGAGAAGCCTGTCCACTAACTCATCCCGAGCTTGACGTTCGGACTCGAGGGAAAGAGCCTTTGCTTTCAACTCTTCAATAACAGCAACGTAGTTAGATTCCACGGCGTCCATGGCAGCACTATGCCTCTGCTCCATGGCATCAATGGTGGCCATGTGCTTTTGTTCCAAAATTGCGAGCTGGGCTTCCATGTTGATTGGACCGCACTTAGAACTTGGGTCAACCTGTTTCCAAGGTATCCATTATTAGCTAACAAAAGGAAGTGGGCTGAAAGATACTAGGGAGAGAATGACGCTTCACAAGATAGATCGAAACAGACTTAGGCTGAAAGCAAGTGGGCCGGGATACCCAGAGAATGAGGTGTTTGGGCCGGAGTATCTTCCAGACTATGAACTGGAATTTGGACTGTAATGTAAACAGATGGCTTTGATTGGGCCTGTGAGGTGGCACCTAGATCTAGGGTTTTAGGCTAGGGCCCGAATAAGAAGTCTACCTAGACTAGAATAAGCACATGGGCTGGAATGTGTTTGGGCCTGGAGTAAAGCACATGGGCTGGAATGGTCCCTAAATCACAAATGGGCCTAACTTTCTTTGTGCAAGAGAAGATGGTTGCTAAGCCGAAAAAGATTTTATTTCCAGGCCTTGTGAGTTATTTCAAGTTCAGGTGGATTTCTTTTTTATGGGCCTAGGACTAATTGGATAATTCAAATTGGGCCAGAAGAGAAATCACCTAAGTCTAAGCTTTTGGGCCGAAGCCCGAATGACTCACATATTAAACCAAACAGGACCTCTAGGCCGCAAACAAGCAGAGCCGCCAATTCGGATTGGGCAAGGTTGATGTAGGAGAAGTTCCTATCAATCTCTAGGCTGGGTAGTGGGCCGATCATACAAGCAAACAAGGCCCACACAAATTCAACATGTCCCCACTTGGCGTTTAAATCAAACTGGGTATGGATCGATCCGGAGAGGTGCTTGGGGCATGGGCCCAGGTCACCTCAAAGGAATAGGGCTTGCACGCTATTCTCTTTGGGCTTCCCCACTTTTTTCACATCACCCGAAGGTGTGCGTCTACGGTCGGGTCTTTGACTGACCAAACAATGGGCTAGGTAAGGGCACTGCCAGGAAAACGCTTGGGGCTAAAGCCCAGGTATTAAGGGGGTGTGGTTAGACGACACCCTCCTCTTTTCCCCCGCTTATTCACATCACCTAAAAGGTGTGAGTCCCTGACAGGGGACCCTCAAATGGGTCCCGGGGTGAAATCGGTTTATGTGAACCCTCGCTCTCACATGATGCAAAGGTGTAGAAATTAAAGTGCGCACAAAAGTAAACAAACAAAGTAATAAAGCCATAGATAAACATTTTCGAGTTAAGCCCTCTTTCTTAAAAAATTAAGACAAGTTAAAATTAAGAAGTTGTCCCCAGCAGAGTCGCCAGTCTGTGAGCCTCGATTTTAAACCCTATCCTATGTTGATTAAGATCTAGTCGGGTTTTAGGTCCACTTATAACCTAAGATTAATAACTATGTCATATAACAATAATTATTAAAACCTAAGCTAGCTCACTGGAACCTATTGTGAGTCGCCACCTAATTTTTACCTAGATCAAATTAGGAAAGGAGAGTTCGGGTTCGGGGGCTTGATATTCGACTTAATTAGGGTTCAATTACTTTCATTACCCATAGAAGTCGTTTTTCCTCTACTTAGTTTAATTACGGCTTATTACTAGTCGTTTTAACCTAAGTGCGCGAGCTTCTGTTTTTTTGTGTTTTTTAGCATTTTTTTGACAGAAAATTAAAGTGAAATTAAAAGCTATCTAAACTAGGGTTTCGGAGGCAGAATTAGGTCGAATTTTGCTTACGTCCGTAGCCACGGACCTAATGTCCGAGACCACAGACCCCAGTTAACCTATATGAAAATAAAAGTCGGATTAAACAGAAAACAGAAAATTGTAAAGTCCGGGGCCACGGACAGGCTGTCCGTGGGCCCGGACATTATTAGAAAACCTAAATTTTTAAAATTTAAAAAAAAAATCCCGCCGCCGTCCGTGGGCGTCCGAGCTTACGGACAGGGAGTCCGGGACCCCGGACATGATGTCCGTGGGTGCGGACCGCCCTCGGACGGCGGCGTTGAGGCTGTTCCCGAAGGTGTTTTTGGCTCAAATTTTATGGGTGTGTAGCCTGAAAGATGTACAAGACGTTAGTGATTGAAAGTTTTCAATTTGAATTCGAATTAAGCACGAAACTTGGTAAACAAGTTATTGGACAAAAGCTTAAACAAACAGCAATACAGAAGCGTACAAAGGTTAGTTTGAACCCAAAATTTGACAGAGAGTTAATAAGGTCGTGGGGAATTAGAAAAGTAGAGTGGTAACCTGTTTTACCTTCGAATTCAAGATGATTCTTCACACCGGGATTCGTCGAGTGCTTCGTTGATGGCAGACCCGAAAGGATTTCGAACCAAGCTTCTGGTTGTTGGCTGTTCCTGCTGTTCTTCACATTTTGGTGGTATTTTTGTAGGGTTTTGATGACTATTGGTGCTTTGGGGATTGGAAAACGTGTTTAGATGGTGATTTCGGGGGATTTTCGGTATGATTTGGGTGGCCGGGTGTTGGAAAACGTGAGAGAGAGAGAGGAGGCTGTGTTTTCTGACTCTCTAGGGTTCTTTAGCATATGAGGTTCTGATTTTATCCAAAAACCTATCCCCTTATATAGACTTTCTTAAAGATAAAGAAAATCTAGTAAAAGTAAGATTTTTTGATATTTTAATAAGGTGACTTCCCAAAGGAATTTTGCTATGAAATTTTAACCACGTGTCAAGGATGGAAATTATGAATTTTCTGAAGTGGAATCGGATTTTTTAAATGTTGGAATATTTTTAAATTGAATTTCTCGTCAGATTCAGTCAGAAATTGCTAGAAAATTATTGGAAACTCGAAAAATCAAAATTCCAACGCCATTATGCTTAGAATGTCATCCTCTATCATGGGTTAAAATATCAAAGCATTTCAAGATGATTTGGGCATCCTTTGGAGGAGAGAGAAAGCTTATAGGAGGCCTCAGGAGCCTTTAAAGATTACCAAAACGCCCCTGAAAATGATGAAGCTGTTCCCCATGCCATGGAACGCGCCGATCGAGCCGGAACCCCTCACTACTTGATTAAAATGCCTCTCACAACACCAGCACCCCGTAGACCCTAACCTAGGGGGTCAAAATTTTGGGTATAACAGTTTGTAAACCCGGACACAAACCCGGACCACCCCATTTTCTTCACATAAACTATTTTAAAGCCATTTTAAGACAGGGGCTTGATGGTTAATGATGGTATAAGGTAATTAAGACTTGATTAATAACGTTTAATGGTCATTAAGGCTATAAACAAGCTTAGAAAATAATTTTAAGTAAGTGACTTAAGTAAACGAAATTGAATAACAATGAGTTAGTAAGTATAAACCGGAAAATGTTAGGGAAGTAATAAGTAAGGTTGATTATAGATAATTAACCAGCCACCTGTATGTATGTGGTAGGATTCGAATAGTCAAACACCGAAGAGGAGTCGGTGAGTCCAAAGTCAACGGTGAACAGTATGAACTTCTCATGTCCTATATGCTACCTTGGCTACTCTGATTTGTGTGTTTGTGTGCTAATTGATCACCTAAATAAGATAAAACGTACGAATTGGATTTATTGCGCTTACTTGTGCTTATATGATATTGTTCCTTGTTGAATGTTTATCTTAACTCTTAGTTTGTATAATTCATGAAATGAATGGATGGAAATGAAGTGTTTGTGCTTGTTGTGTACTGTATTGACCAAGTAATGTAGTATAGGACTTCTAACTGATTCCTAACCAGCTAACCATTCTAACAAGAAATTGGTAAATTGGAATGAGTAGAAGTCCGATATAGTTTCGGCCACACGTGAGGAGGAGGAGACACAAGAGGTTGGATCCAAATCCTGGCCTTAATCTTTTCCATGGACCAAACCCCTTAAATGGGTAGCATCCTGGATTAGTGAGCCACCCTAAAGCCCGGTGGTGGGACGGTGTAGTCCCTACCCGGAGGTCATACCGACTTTACAAGAGTATAAGTAAGTAAGTAAGTATGGAGAAGTAAGTAACTATTGTATGAGCAAGATTGTGTAAGTAATATGGTGCCGAGTAAAAGAGTAAAGAACATCCGATTAACCCGGATGGGTAACAGGATAACCATCGATGAAGTAAGGATTGTGAATGGTATTGTATTACTGTTTGGCTTGTGAAATACCCCAAACCTTAGTATGTTGTTTAAACATTAAAATATGGTATATTAAGACTAAAAAGAGTCTAAGAAACATTATTAAACAATTTAAACCATAGAAAACACAAATAATTACCTTAAAGTCAATAAGGGCCAAAATGTGCTCTAAGCTTGGGATAAGCTTGGTTAAGACCTAATGAGCTTACCAAGACCTCATTTATATATTAATGAACATATTAAACCAATTACCAAAGAAAACCAAGCTTGAAAACAAGTTAAAACACAAAATGTGCTTTAAGGAGTCTTAAAGCACATTTTTGAAAAATTGTCTTGTAAATGAGTTTTGAGTGGCTAAATGTAACACCCCATCCAACAACAAACACATAACAATATCCTGCAGCTGAAAATATACTACTTCACATTACTTAACTCGATGGTGTTACACGCCGTTAACCACCCACGTGGCTAACAAGGCTATTACATAACCACTGTACCGGTCTGATGGACTAGATTCCCGAGCGACTACACATCACTATCCCTTATCATTAACAACAACAACAACATACACCTTTCAACTGTACCGAGTATTTACAAATTGATGCCGGTAACAATTCCGGTCTTACTACACCTACTGTATATATACAATTTAAATAATTACCCATGTACAACGACTACCCCGTCCTACTCTCGAACGGCTTCCAGCTCTTGTACCTGAAATAGGAAAGAAGAGAAAGGGTGGTCCCCAAGGGGCTCAGCACCTTTGCTGGTATGGTAATCCCGCAGCCCATATGCTACCGGGCCACGCACAACTAATTGTCATCTTAGCATGCGGTTGATTATATTTACATCATGCATGCAACTGTAAACACACAACACATAACATTTCGCCTCAATGGGCTCAACAAACGGATAATACATCCTTATTTGATAAGTCACTCATGGTATCATTATCCCTAGAGTGTTTCTCCTCTAATGGAGCTACTTCCTTAATAGATGACACTTACCCGTTATTCGGGTTAACCTTAAACGCCTCTTATCACAAACTGGGATTCATATCCATGATCCACATACTCCACAATTTACAACGTGTAACATACATCACATAACAACACATAACAACACTTTTCACGTTTCAACGTGCACATAACAATATCGCAATAGAAATTGCATTACATCAACAACACATAACATAACGGGAACGGTTCTCTTAGGAACCGACCCAAACATTGTTAATTCACTGGTGAGCCTAGAGAATGATGTCACCCTCATGATAAGCTCGTTATACAACAACAACAACACTCATTACCGTCCTAATAGTCGGACGAGTAACTTAAGTTAAGATGGTTCGGGTTTTGTGGCCCGAACACACCACACAAACACATGTTCCCCCTAAACCGATCATAAGTCAAAATAGCTAAGCTTTGGAATAAGCTAATGGGAGATCATAACCCGTGAGGGAAACAACCATAACAGAGAGAAGGGTAAGGCTAAGAAGGATACCCCACTCCCAAACAATGCGCGACCGGCCAAACCGGATTCCTCACCACTGTTAGTACATACTTACTTTTAGATATTAGTTAGAACCCCACTATGGAGTCTATCACATCTACACACCATACAGTATTACAACTGAGTTAAACACGCAAGGGAGATCCCTACATTCATATACACATGTCACACAATTAACACACGCATAGCCGTGGTTAGAACGTCCCATGGTTCGGGTCGTTTAATCCGAATACTGAACTCTCATGTGATCCTAGACTCAGTTAACTAAGGTTAACACTTCCGAGGTTAAATGGTATCGGAGTTGAACACGCAACATAAATGAATTACTGTAAACTCATTACATGTTTTATCTTACAACGTGGCAAACATACAGAAAAAACATTGGCATACAAGCCGGTGTAATCCGGTAGGACACAGGTTGCAAGAAAACCATACCTGTCGCCGGAGTCCACTTATCATGTCCACTTATGTTCCTCGAGCAATTCTCGAACAACTGATAACATTACATGTATTTTCATTAACATCGGGGTAACATGATTGTTTAAAGTCTAAATGCTTATAACTTATCCTCGTTAACTTAGTTAAATAACTTCACATTTTAACTTGTTTTACTTTTACATTTAATACAACTTTTACCCCACTATATTATCATTATAACTCACTTAACATGTCCTCAACAATCTTATAACATCATTACTTATTAATCCCCATCATCATATAGCCTTAAACCATGTTTTTGGTCCGACCGACCTTACCGACCGACCGTGCACAAGGTCGGTCCATTCCAGAACACTTTACCGTCAAAATTTCTACTCCGACCGACCTTGTAAGTTCGGTCGCATGTTCGGTCCATTCCCGAGAGTTTCTTCCCTTTGAAAATTCAGGCCCGACCGAACTTGCCAAGTCCGGTCCCATGTTCGGTCGATTCCAGAAACTTAATTTGTACACAAAATACAAGCCCGACCGACCTTGAAAGTCCGGTCCCCAAGGTCGGCCATTCCAGAAACCAATTCTCGCAGGGTAAACTGGGCTCGACCGACCTTGGCAAGTTCGGTCGCAAGGTCGGTCTGCTCCAGACCCTTATTTTCCATTGCCCATTTAACTCCAAACTTCACCTCATATATAATATGTCCTAACCTCATTTGGGCACTTCAAACACATCTTTAGCCATGTACTAAATTCCTTAAATCACCCATCAAAACTATCTTTATCATTCCACAAACTCCTTACAAAATCTCTTAATACTTGTACATTTTCATTTGGTTTCCTCTACACCTTAGCATCATCTCTCAACATCTTTTCTTACTACTAAATCCCCTTGTCCACATTTCACCTAAACATCATTTATTCCTTGGATATCAACATTACCTAAACCTTAAACAAACTTCTCCAAGACTTTAATACATTCCTCAAAAACCCACATTGAATTCCTAGTACTTCCAAGATAATACCTAAATCCTTGTATCACTCTAAATCACCTTAATACACGCTTTCTTCTCTAGTAAAACACTTGTTCACCTTTAACACTTCCTAGTTCACTAAAACTTATTTAAAACACTCATAACTTCTTACACATTCTCCAAATTTTGCCATAGCTTCTCTTGTATATACTCACATCCAAACACTTAGGTTTTTACCTTATTTCATTCAAGAACACCTAAAATCCATCGAGAGTATTCTCACACACATAACTTCACCAAATTTACACTACATCACAATATAGTGCATAAACTTAATTGCTTGCACTTAGGCCCTTAAATAACATGGCTCTTAGGCCCTTAAGATGCATAAATCATAAACACTGAATTTCCCACATTGTATTTGCCTTTGACCTGCAAATACACTCAACAATACATATGCCTTTTATAAACTCCTTGAGAGCGTTTCACTAGCTCATTTACTATTGGCTCCTTAGGCATTTTATTAAGCATATCAAGCTCATTTTCCTAAGGCATTTAAACTACATTGAGATAGCATATTTACCTCTTTCCCTCACAACTTCTTTCTTGTTTCCTTGACCAAATTGGCAAGGCTTTTGGTTGCTTGTCAACTTCTAAACATTATACAAATAATGTAATGAGTATACAAGCTTTAAGCTCCATCTCATTGTAAACCCTAGTTACATATATTATCTTAACACATTAAGGTAATTGTTTTACCTTTGAATGGAAAGAGAGCTTGAATGAGTATCAAGAGAGGACTCCTCCTAGCCCTTGGAAGATTCAAATGAAGCTAAAACAAGCAAGGAAAAGACACCATGGTGAGGTGAATTTTCGGAATCATACAAACAGGAGGAAACATTATTTTTCTTTGAGATTCCTTACCTAGAAGCAAGGGAGAACAACAAGGTGTGAAAATATTAGCTCAAGCTCCTTTCAATGGTGAATCTCCATGGCACCAAAATTGAGCTCTTGAAGATTTGAAAAGGTAGAAGTGTAGAGCTTGCTCCAACTAGAAGAATGGTGGTCTTGAAATTGAATTTGGAGCATGGAATCATAAGTTACAAGTGAAGGAAGATGAGGAATGAGATGGTGCTGTTGGAAACCGATGGAGAGAAGAGGAAGAAGATGGGAACCATGGGAAATGAAAGGAAAGAAGAGAATGAGGTGAGAGAGTTCACTTTGTTAAGATATTTTACATATAAAGCAAATAGTACTTTACTTGCTTTTTCATTACTTATTTACTTATCAACTAACAAGGTGGTGACTCACCTTGATAAAACCGGCCCCCATTTAATAAGAAGGGTATAATAGTCTTTGTTGACCAATTTAATTACTTATAACAACATATGTTACAAACTAGCTTATTAAAGTTACTATTCACTAAAACAAGGCACATAGATGTGAAATTTTTGATTTCCCATTGATATAGACGTCCAAATGTGATACTATATAGTACACATGTTAATTAAAGAGTAATGATGGACATTTAGCCAATCAAAACTCATTTACAAGACAATTTTCCAAAAATGTGCTTTAAGACTCCTTAAAGCACATTTTGTGTTTTAACTGTTTTCAAGCTTGGTTTTCTTTAGTAATTGATTTAATATGTTCATTAACATATTTATAAGGTATAAATATGACCTTTAGGTCTTATACAAATTTATCCCAAGCTTAGAGCACATTTTTGCTCATATTGACTTTAAGGTATATTCTTGTGTTTTATTTGGTTCAACTGTCTACCAAAATTTCCTAAGGACTTAATTAGCCTTATTAAATCATAATTGAATATTATTAAGTCTTGGTAGGCTCTTTGGGTCCCAACCAAGTTCACTCCAAGCTTAGAGCATGTTTTTGCTCAAGCTGTGTCTTAGTGCTTTATTGTGTTTTACTATGGTTTAAGTTGTACACTGACGTTTCTAAGGCACTTTTTAGCCTTTAAATACCATAGTTTAAATGTTTAACAACATATCAAGGTTTGGGGTATTTCACTAAATGTCCATCATTACTCTTTAATTAACATGTGTACTACTTAGTATCACATTAGGAAGTCTAAGTCAATGGGAAATCAAAAATTTCACAACTATGTGCCTTGCTTTGTGAATAGTAACCAAATTAACCAAGTTTATAACATATGTCAATATAAGTGTGACAATTGGTCAACAAAGACTAAAATACCCCTTAGTATAATACGGGGGCCGGTTTTCTTGGTGACTCACCACACTTAAACAAAAATAAGTTAAGTAAAGTAATAAAGTAAAGAGTACTATTTGCTTTACTACTTAAATATCCAAAACTTGCAAACTTATCTTCATTCTCTCATTTCTCTTGTTTTCCCACGCCTCCAACCTCTCTTCTTCCTTCCTCCATCGGTTTTGCTATAGTACCACACACAACTCCATCTTCCATTGCCATTATCTCCTAGCTCACTTTGCCAAATCAAAAACAAAGACCACCATTCTCTTAGTCTCATCAAGCTCTTCAATCCTATCTTCTAAAAATTCCAAGAGCTCCATTTCGGTGCCAAGAGGAATCTCCATGGGAGGAGCTTGAGCTCATCTTTCACATATTATTGTTCTCCTTTGCTTCTAGGTAAGGAAACTCAAATAAAAAAACATTTCCTTCATGTTTGTATGTTGTCCGAAAAACACCATTAATGGTGCCCTTTACTTGCTTGTTCTAGCTTCATTTGAATCTTCCAAGTGCTTGGTGGAGTCCTCTCTTGCTACATATCCAACTCTCTTTCATATCCAAGGTAAAACAATCATCTAAATGTTCTAAGACAATATATGTATCTGGGGTTTACAATGAGATGAAGCATAAAGCTTGTATACTCATTTCATTATTTGTATATTGTTTAGAAGTTGACAAGCAACCAAACATCCTTACCGATTTTAGACAAGGAAACAAGAAAGAAGTTTGTGAGGAAGAAGAGGTAAATGTGCTAACCTAATGTAGTTTAAAGTCTTAGGAGAAATGAGCTTATGTTGCTTATTAAAATGATCTAAGGAGCCAATGGTGAATGACTTAGTAAAATGTTCTCAGGGAGACTAGTAAAAGGGCATATGTGTTATTGAGTGTATTTGCAGGTCAAAGGCAAATATATTGTGGAAATTTAGTGTTTAAGGTTTATGCATCTTAAGGGCCTAAGAGCCATGTTATTTAAGGGCCTAAGTGCCAAGCAATTTAAATTATGCGCTATATTGTGATGTAGTGTTAAATGAGTGACGTTCTGTGTATAAGAGTGCTCTTGTTGGATCTAAGTGTTCTTGAATGTTTAAGGGTGAAAACAATGTGTTTTGGCTTAGTAATGTTCTAGGAGAACCCATGTCGAAATTTAGATAATGTATAAGAAGTTTTAGGTGTTTAGAATGAGTTTTGATGAGTTAGAAAGTGTTTAGGATGGTTAAGTGTTCTACTAGGGAAAGAAATATGCACTAAGGTTTTCTAAGGTGTAAAAAGGACTTAAGCATTATTTTAGAGGATTTAGAATGCAAATGAGTGTTTTGGGATACTTCAAGTTCATGCTGGGATTGTGTTTAGGACTTGTGCAATCTTAGTGGTTTAGGAAGAAAAGATGTTTGGGAGAGGATGTAGTAGTAGTGAGGAAACATTTGAGACTAGTGCTAGTCATAGGTATAAAACACCCCATGCAAACTTAGGGAAAAGTATTGCATGTGCCAACCTTTGTATAGGAATTTGGGTAAGGTTGAGGAGGTTTTTGATGAATGATTTAAGGAGTTTAATGGAGGTCTTAAGGTTGAGTTTGAGGTGCCCAAATAAGGTTAGAAATACTAGGATATATGAGGTGAAGTTTGGAGTTAAATGGGCATTACAAAAACAAGGGTCTGGAGCATACCGACCTTGGGGACCGGACCGCAAGGTCGGTCGAGCCCAATTTAACCCTGCGAGAAATGGTCTTTGGAATGGACCGACTTGGGGACCGGACTTGCAAGGTCTCGGGCATGGATTTTTAGTACGGATTGAGTCTCTAGAATAGACCGACCTTGGGACCGGACTTACAAGTTCGGTATGCTTAAATCTTTGACGTAAGTATGTCCGGGAATTGACCGATCTTGTGACCGAACTTGCCAAGATCGGTCGGCCTGAGTTTTCAAAGGGAAAACTCTTGGGAATAGATTGACCTTGTGGACCAAACTTGCAAGGTCGGTCGAGAGTAGAATTTTTGACGGTATATGTTCTGGAATGGACCACCGTGTGTAAGGTCGGTCGGACCAAAACTTGTAAAAAAAAAAACAACAAAAGAGTGGCTTAAGTAGTTAACCCTAGGGGGTATGATGAAGGAATCAAGGATAAGTTTGGACATTAAAACATGCCATATAACCATGTAAAATGTTAGTAAAAGTCGAAGTTAATAAGTAAATGGACCGACGTTATTAATCATGTATAGGAGTGACCTACGGTGGAAACCAATCGAAAGCAAGGACCAAGGTATGGTTTCTTGCAGTGCTAAATACCGGTTTTACACCGGCATGTGTGTTGTTTGTTTTTCTGTGTGTTTATGACCTTGTAAGACGAAGTATGTAACGAGTTTACAGTTGTTAAATATTATGGTATGGTTAAGTGTGACTCTATTCCCTTGGTGTGTCTAACAGACTTAACCACTTGTATGTGATTGTTGTTAAGTTCGATGTTGAACTTCTAACAAGTGCAAACGGGGAGGAGGAGTCTGGTCTGTTCCGGCCACGCTTGTGAGATATGGAGTCAATGTCATAGCCGGTTCGATTCTCTCTGTATGTTTATGGTTGTTTTTCCAATTTGGTTTCAACCTTCCCTTTAGCTTAACCAAGGGCTATTTTACTGACTCACGTCGGGCACAGGTGGCATACTATGTTTTGTTCGGTGTGCTTGGATCACTATATCCGAGGCACCTTGTGTAAGTTATCCGTTCAATCTAACAGGACCGTAAACAAGTTATGTAATGAGCTTAGCATGAGTTTGGCAACATTCTCTAGGCTCTCCATGGGAACTAATTGTGGTGGTTCGTTTTCCTAAAGGATACGTTCTTTATGTTACGTGGGAGGTGTTTGCAATAATCTTTGCTATGATATATACGTTGTAGTTTTAAATGAATGCCATGTCATCATGACAATAGTTGCGCGTATCCCCCGGTAGCCGATGGCTGCGCGTTAACCATACCAGCCAGGGTTGCTGACACCCCTCGGGGCGCCATATTTTTACTGCAGGATGAGGATCGAGGAAGCGGAATGGCTATAGAATCTAGGCTGGAGAAATACTTTTGGTTATTTGGATGTTGAGCCCGGGGATGCGCCTTGTGCTCCCGTGCGTTTATATTTGGTACCGTTTGGTATTACAGTGGCGGTCATTTACAGTTGACAGTGGAGTCATATGTACAGTTACAGGGACGGTTTGTATAGATAATCGGTATGTTGGTAATGTATATATGATGGATGTTAGTACCTAATGCTCGGAGTCTGATCATCAGACCGATACGCTTGTATTTATTCTGCCTTTTGAACCACGTGGGTGGTTAACGGCGTTGTAGCACCGAACCGTTTAGTTATTGTTTAGTTGTTATTTCCGCTGCGATTACGATTGTTGTTAGGTGCGTAGTAGGGGTGTTACAGCTTGTGTATTGCCTTCGGCTGTATGTATTGTATTTTGTATGAATGTATGTCATATGTAATAGCATGTATGCACGTATAAAACAAACTTCATGTATAGTCGACCATTAGTCGCGGTGGTTTGTGACCTAGTTATCACGCGGTCGGGTATCTGGGTATATGCGAAGTTTATATGCAGCGTTTTGCTGAGCCCCTTGGGGCACTGTTTTTATTTTCTAGGTACCGACAAAGCTAAGAGGTCGAAGTGAGACCGGGCTGTCATGCCTAGTATTAGCTAAATATTTACTTAATGATGTATTGTTTTGTATAAGGCTTGTAGCCATATGAATTGCTGGTGTACCAAGTGGTACACCCTTATGTACTTGGAAGCATGTAGAATTGTGAGGACACGGGTAGGAAGTTTGAAATACCCCGTAATTAAAAATAGTGCTTAATTAGGCTAATAAGTATTTTAGAAGTTTAATTATGCCTAAATAAACATGAGGAACAAATCCCGAAGAAAACAGATCCTTAAAACAGATTAAAACACAAACGAACCTTAAAACGTTTTTCGAGGAAACCGGGAAAACGCGACTTTAAGCGGGTCAAATAGACTCTAAATATATTTGGTCAACCAAATAGTCATTAATAAACATTAATGAAGGTCTAGAACCAATAAAATCAATTAAACAAGAAAATAGTAAAAACTGTAAAAAAACGAGAAGTTGTGGGGTGAAAGTGTAAAGAAACTAAACTAGTGTGTCCACTATTAGAAATAAAAAAATTAAAAGCTGTGTGAGAGTGTAGCGTGGCCGGCTGTGTTGTCCCCCCTCTCACTCATTTTAATTGTTTCTAATATACTACATGACAAAGCCATAAAGTAAGGCACAAAGCAAATATTACCCTCTCTCTCATACTCCCCCTCTTCTCCATCGTACTCTCTCTCTTTCTCTAATTTCTTTCTTCCTCTTTGAATGCCAACAATGGTGATTTGCAACACCCCACACAGCCACCTACTTCTCTCTTCTTATTGAACCCTCAAAGCTTCTCCAAAAATTACAAAAATAGTACCATTGTATTCCTCTCATCAAGGAGAGCATTTCCCTCTTTTCCAAATTCGAAAATACCCAACTTCATCTCCATGGGTGTTCTTGGTTATGAAGATGAAGACCACCATTAGAAGCCTCTCCTTCACCTTGTAGGTCTAAGGTAAAAAGAAATCCGAAAATACTAGCATTTCTTGCTCTTATTTGCAAAATAGAGATTTCCAAGTCTTGAGCTTCTATTCCTTGTTTGTCTAGACGATTTTAGCTTCTTTTGGAGAGTGGAAATCTTGCTCTTGTTGCTATTCTACACTCTTTCTACATACTTGCAAGGTAATGCTTTTTCTAAACCCTAAAAATGTGCCATAAAGCTTTAAGATGAATTAAGGGTTAGTTTGTATTGAAATGGCGGTGTATATCAATGGGCTGTAGCTTTAGAGATTTGATTTTCCATAACCGGTGGGAATAGAGGAAAGGAAAGGAAGGAAGAAGGAAAGAAGAAAGAAGAAAGAAGAAAGAAGGAAAAGCTAGTAAGAAAACAAGGTAAATTACCCTCACCTTGTGTAGCTATTGCATGCTTGTTGTAACAGATTTTTGTAGCTTTAAATGAGTATGGTAAATGGTGTTGAGTAGTAGTATAATGTGGAAGAAGACTAAAGTGTTTTGAAGTTTTAAAAGATAATTAAAAGCTTGTATAAACCTAGATGGAAATAGATGTTAAGTGCAGGAATTAAATGGGTGTTTAATGTCTAGTATTTGTGTTGAATGATTGTATAATGGTGTTGTTTACAAACAGGTGATATGGGTAGCATTGTGTGAATAAAACAGGTGGTGATAATGTAAAAATATAGGGGAGACTATGTCAAATTTTATCTAGAGACTAGAACACTTAAAAGTTTAAACTAGGTAGAAAAATACCTTTGAAACAGATTTTAAAAGGAGCTAAGAAGTGGGTAGATTAAGAGTGATAGATAATGCATTCTAAACCTTAGAAATGGCATTAGGAAGGGAAACCAAGGATGGAGGGGAGTAGAGTCAAAATCTGTAGCATAACATGACTAGGAAAGGTTAGTGTTAGTGCTGAAATAGAATTTAGAAGAATAATGTTTGTGAATGAGTATGAAAGGAAGTAATGAGTTGGTAACTGATTTAGGTATGTTTAGAGGGTTTAATTAGTGTTAAAACATGTGGGATTACTTGTAGAAAGATTAGGGAAGTAATGGGTAAAAGAAGGAAGTTGAAACAGATTCAGTGGGGCAAGTCTGACCTCGACCGACCCAGAGGGTTGAGTCGGTCGTGGGTCGGTTGGACTAAAACCACTGAAACGAAAACGTTCTGACTTAGACCGACCCAGACGGGTGAGTCGGTCGTGGGTCGGTCGGGTGAAAAGTTTTTCAAAGTCGAAGTTTCTGACTTCGACCGACCCAGGAGGTTGGGTCGGTCGTGGGTCGGTCGCGATGGATTCCAGGGCCGATTTCTTTCTCACTTCGACCGACCCAGAGGGGTTTGGGTCAATCGGGTCATGCTTGGGTCGGTCGGGTCCAAACAAAAAAAATAATGTGTTAATTATAGTAACCATATGTATATATATATGTATACACACATATATACATATATATGAGAGTACACCATTGTGGGTAAAAATAAAAAGAGAACATACACATGAGTAAGAAGGCAACTTAAAGTAAGAAATGGATTTCATAACCACTCATAACTTGTAAGAACTAGTGAGAGTACTTAGGAAAAGGTAATGGAATAAAGAGCTAGATCAATAATAAGTCATTAACCATACAACTCCATGTATGTTATAGGACTTGAATTGTGAGCACCGAAGGAAAGTCGGTTTCAAGTACAACGGTGAACAGTATGAACTTCTCATGCCCTGTATGCTACCTTGGCTACTTTGATTTGTGTGTTTGTGTGCTAATTGATCACCTAAATAAGATAACGCCCGAATCGGAATTACTGCGCTTACTTGTGCTTATATGATATTGTTCCTTGTTGGATATTATCTTAAACTCTAGTTTGTATAATTCATGAAATGTATGAAGATAATGAATTGTGTGTGTACTTTGATGTACATTGTGGTGACCGAATGATATTGTGATGGACTTCTAACTGATTCCTAACAAGCTAACCAATCTAACATAAGATATTGGTAAATTGGAATGAGTAGAAGTCAGATATAGTTTCCGCCACGCGTGACGAGGTAGAGACATAAAAGGTTGGATCCAAATCATGGCTTTAATCTTTTCCACGGCCCAAACCCCTTAAATGGGTAGCATCCTGGATTAGTGAGCCACCTAAAGCTCGGTGGTGGGATGGTGTAGTCCCTGCCCGGAGGTCATACCGACTTAACATGAGTAAAAGTAAGTAAGTAAGAGTAAGTAAGTAATAATGGACAAGTAAGTAAGTATTGTATGAGTATGTTTGCGTAAGTAATGTGTAACGAGTAAAAGAGTAATGAACATCCGATTAACCCGGATGGTAACTGGCTAACCCTTGAAGAGGTAAGTGTTGTGTATGTATGATATTACTGTTTGGCTTGTGTATTGCCTTCGGTTGTGTATTGTGTTTTGTATGGATGTATTGTTATATGTATAGCATGTATGCATGTAAATAATGAACTCCATGTATGGTCGACCAAATTAGTCGGCGTGCCCTAGTTAGTATGCGGTATATGCGAAGTTTATATGCAGCGTTTTGCTGAGCCCCTTAGGGCACTGTTTTTATTTTTACAGGTTCTCGTGAAGGGTGAAGACTATGTTGAGATCAAGATGATCTATTTTTGTGTACTTAGTGGATTACGAAAGGTGTACCAAGTTGTACATGGCTATAGGCCTTTTTGTTTAGCCGGTGTACCATGGGGTACACCCTTTGGATATTGTGGGAATTATGAATTGGTATAGATGAGTAGTTGTTGAAACTCATTATTTTTGTAAACTTGTGAAAGGATGTAATTAACTATGCTTTTGATACTCGGTAATCCAGCAATATAAGTAGATGGTACTTTGTATGTGGTAAGTAATGTTAGTGGCGCGGTATTCCTTTGACATCAGACCGTTATGTATGTAGTGTAAGCCTTGCTAGTCGTATGGGCGATTAGCGGCGTTGTATCACCCGCCGTAGTACTAGTATTTTCCGCTACGAGTAGTAGGATGAACGGGACAATTAGACGGTAAGTATAGGATTAGCGGTAGGGGTGTTACAAAAAGTGGTATCAGAGCGCAGTAGCGCTCTGATGTCCAAGAATTACTGAGCATAAGGATTACCAAGTTAGGATTACAACCGTTTTTAAGCGGAAACATAGAAACCTAACTAGGAATGACCGTTGATAACAACGGATACCCTTGATGTCCTTATGGATGATACCTTTGCTTAAATTCAAGACCCGTAGGTCACATGTCACAATGCCTAATGTAAATGTTAAATGTTCAGATGTCAGGACGAGGTCCAGGCTGACCCAGAGGATGGGCTGCCGACGGACCGGGCGGGTAGACGATAGCAAAAATCGTCGTCGCCACGATAGCACAAATGCTACCTCAAGTAATCACTGCAGTACAACAAACTCAACAGGATCAACAAACTCAAGTGGGACCAATCCCTCCCCCTCTACCCAGAGAGGCAAATTGGGTAAAATCTTTCACTGAACTCCGACCTCCCTGCTTTAGAGGCGAGAGCGACCCAACGAAACTAGAAGCTTACATCTCCGAAATGGAGACAACATTCGAGACCCTCGAAGCTCCTGCTGGAGTTCGAGTGAGAGTAGCAGCATACTACCTCAAAGACGCTGCCATGGATTGGTGGAAGCTAGTAAAACAAGAGCATGTCAACGACCCAACATTCGACTGGGAATCTATCACCGCTCTCCTACGATCCAAATACTATCCAGAGCACATCAAAACCAAGAAACGTCTTAAACTTGACGCCTTGAGGATGACTGAAAAGATGTCAGTAGATGAGTACTACCGCACCTTCACCTCTATCCTTCGTCTTCTACCCGATCTTGGATACACCGGCCAGGTGTTGGTCGATCGCTTCTATGGTAGTCTGGGCCATCGCCTTCGGTACGGTATGGGCTATACTAGATTTACCTCCCTTCAGGTAAATATTGGTTAAACCCATAGTACCATTATCAATACTTAAACCTTTATCTCTATTAGTAAGAGCATCATCTAATACCTGAAAATCTAGGAGTGCTATCACGCGGCATCTCGCGTTGAAATTACATGCCAGTTGAGAGACGAGGAGCAGGCGCTTAAGCGTAAAGCCAATAACAAAAACACCAGTTCTGAGGAGCAGAACCAAGGCAAGAGCTGGAAAAAGAAGAAGGGGAAGTTCTTTCAGCAATCCCAAAAGAACACCCCCAGTGAGAGCAATGCCCATGCTGAGAAGGGCAAGGCAGCTAAGCCTCTTCAGCTGGCTTATTCTGCGCCGGTGGCTGCAAAGCCACTGAGATCACACCCGCCTAAGGGTAATCTTCTAATCTAAATTTGTATGTGTATAAATATCATAGCTAGTATTCCCGCACCAATGTGCTAACGCTCAAGCCTCAGGTTCTGGCTCCGAGTACAACAAAAACTACTCCGACGGCAGCAGCAATGTATGCAGAAGGTGTAATCAGGACCATCCCGACATGGATTGCCAAGGGAGAGAAATCAGATGCTATAATTGTCAAAAACCGGGACATCGAGCTAATATGTGCCCAGAAAATGTGAAGCCCAAAGGAAACTTCCAGAGCTATAAGCAGAGGGAAGGCAAGGAGGTTGCATCTAGCGATGCACCAGCCCAGCAAGCCCCGCAGGGACAGGGATCCCGAGGTCCTCAGAAGGGCACACCTCAGAGGCAGCCAGCCTTGCATATCATCGACCGTGACGGGACCGGTTCTAAGTCTGGCCTAGGTAATTAACTTGAACCTTGAATCCTTGTGAAGCATGTCTAAGTAACGGAGTAATTGTTTGAATGGATGCGTGAGTAAATGAATTGAAGTATGTATTGAGTATGAAATGGATTAGTTGAGACTAGAACTCACCGTAGATGAAATTTACAATCATAGGTAGATTTAATATCTGCTACCCTATACCTTCAAACCCAAACCACGAGGACGACGACATCACCACTTACCACTACTCCAACGAGCAATGTCAGGTCATCCGACCAGGTATGATTTTATTAAAGGGATACCTGATACCCGAAGCACAAATCTCAATCATCCGACGATGCAACGAACTAGGAGCGGGTCCAGGAGGATTTTATACACCCGAATTCCCCGGTGGAGCGAAGATGAAGCTGACGATGATGTGCTTGGGAAAGGATTGGAATCCTTACACCAAGACATACCAAGAGACATGAATGCAAGACGGAGCGACGCCACCAACAATACCCCTTGAATTTCAGATGCTTGTTACACAAGCTGTAGAACTCACACAGCAATGTGAAGATGAACCGATCCCCGCACTTGAAGCGGACCTCTGTATCATCAACTTCTATGAGAAATAAGGACGACTTGAGTTACACCAAGATAAGGACGAGACAACGGAATCTCTTGAACAAGGAGTGCCCGTAGTGTCTTGGTTCATTAGTGATGACGCCATATTTTTGTATAACGAGCAGAAGCGTGTGGACCTCGCAGAGAAACTGGTATTGAGATCAGGAGATGTCCTAATCATGGGTGAAAAATCTAGGTTGCTGTATCACGGAATCAAAATGATCAAGTTGAATACGGCATCACCGACAATAATCAATGCCACACACATGAAACCAGGACGCCTGAACCTTACCTTTAGGAAGTACTAAACTTGTAGTATCATATAATATATTAGTAACGTGTATTAGAGACACGGTATGCATGATGGTTGGTTTATCAATAAAGAGCAATTTTGATTATTAAATTCCACTTGTGTCCACCATCATTAATTACGAACTTGTGAATCAATAGGTTGTGGACTCGGTACCGAAGGTAACCTGAGTATCCTCACTGAAGCACAAGCCGGTAAAAGCGGCACCATCTTAACGGGAACCTTCCCAGTGAACGGCATTGAAGCCTCAGTATTATTCGACTCCGGCGCCTCTCACACCATTGTATCACCATCACTCGTGAAGAGGTTGGGGCTAGACACGGATGAGCTACTGAATTTCTTGGTTACTCTCTCGTCGAAGGAGCGAGTACGATGTACCAAGTATTACAAATCAGCCACGATCCGAATCAAAGGCAAAGAGTTTCCCATCTCCTTCATCGAATTAAATGGGTTGGGATTCGATGTAATAGTCGGAATGAACTGGTTGGAGCGGCAAAAGGGGCGAATCCTCTGCGCTAAGCATCGATTGCTGCTCAAGAGTCCTTCTGGGGTTACAGTATCTTACCGCCAGAGACCGAGAGAGCCTTCGACTACAGTCATCTCCGCTATGGCTATGTACCGGGAGCTCAGAAAGGGCAATGATGTGTATCTGTGTTATGTACAAGATCTGGAGAGAGACCCAGAGTTTAGTAATGATATACCGATTGCATCTGAACTCCCTGATGTATTCCCGAAGGAGCTACCTAGTATGCCACCTCAGAGAGCTGTTGAATTTGAGATTGACCTCTTGCCTAGTACCGGTCCCATTGCTAGGGCACCGGATCGTATGGCACCAGTAGAAATGACAGAGCTCAAGGAGCAGTTGCGCGATCTTCTCGACAAAGGGTTCATACGCCTGAGCGTATCACCCTGGGGAGCACCGGTCCTCTTCGTGAAGAAGAAGGACGGTAGCCTCCGACTTTGTATCGACTACCGTGAATTGAATGCGGTCACTGTCAAGAATAAATACCCATTGCCACGTATCGACGACCTATTCAACCAGCTGAAAGGAGCTTCAGTCTTCTCCAAGATTGACCTCCGATCTGGGTATCATCAGATTGCTATCAGAGAGCAAGATATGGCCACTACGAATTCACAGGCATGCCATTCGCTTTGTCAAACGCACCAGCTAAGTTCATGGATCTAATGAACCGTCTGTTCAGCGATCAGTTGGACACTTTTGTAGTAGTATTCATCGACGACATCCTTGGCGTATTCGAAATCAGCAGAAGAGCATGCCAATCATCTCAGAAAAGTACTTGAGACACTGCACGAGAACCAGCTTTATGCGAAGTTCTCCAAATGCGAGTTCTGGCTAGATCAGGTATCATTCCTCGGTAATGTCATCTCGAGCGCGGGTATTTCAGTTGATCCATCTAAGATTGAAGCTGTACGATCATGGCCTAGACCTAAGATTGTTACCGACATTCGGAGCTTTCTTTGTAACACCGCTACCGCTAAAACCGTCATTACTGTACAAATACTTACCTTCGCAGCGGATAATACATACACAACGACGGGTGTACAATGCCGCTAGTCACCCACATGACTAACAAGGCCAGCTACACTACTACATACTATCGGTCTGATGCATTGAACATACCGAGTACTCTACACAATACATTACTTTCCCTTGCATATTCATCCATAATTCAATTACAACTCCAATACAATACTATACCGAGTCTACTACAATCCTTAATCCACCGATACAGTTTGGACCTCCAAATTCACAATACATTACAAATATAATCCCTACTATTCAACTACCCATGCTTACATAGCAACCCCGTCCTACTCTCTCGAACGGTGGTCAGCTTCGAATACCTGTAAAAATAAAAACGATGCCCCTAGGGGCTCAGCAAAATTGCTGCATATGAAATTCGCATATACCGCGTGCTAACTGCGGTACGCCGACAACTTTGAGTCGGATATACATGGAGTTCATTTTACATGCATACATACATACTCATACTACAACAATACAATCAACCATACTTACATGCATATACAAGGCTCATTACCTACCGAGGAAGAAAAGTTGCCCGTCAACCGTTCATTTAGTTATTTGTTCGCAAAGTTTCCACCAAGCTTAATCTTACTTACTCGTTGTTTTCTCACGTTGCGCTCACTACCTTACTCATTATTTACTCGTGTTTTCTCACGTTCCCAACACTCCTCTCTCGGAGTATCTTACAATCTCATGGATTAGCCTAGAAGTATCCCTCTCGATAACCTCTACTAGCTTAGGGAATTACCACCGTCTAGTATTCTCAGATTTAAGGGTTCCCCCAACGTATCGAATACTCTCATGTTCGGGACATTACTTACATCAGTCGGATCCTCTCATAGTGGGTCGGCTAATTTGCTAAGGGGTTTAGAGATCCCTCATCATTCTTTACTACTCTCATGGTTCATGTCTTTCTCTACCCTCAATACCTCTATTAGTGGTGAGAAGGGAAGAAATGGTGCCAAGTCAAAACAAGACACGGAGAGCACCCGGCCGGCCTAGCCGGATGAGAATAAAGTTGCATAAAGCATCCGGCCGCTTCAGCCGGATGGAAGTAGAAGCACATAGGGCATCCGGCCGTCTCCAGCCGGATGAAAATAGGACTTAGACAAGGCAAAATACAGTACGACCGACCGCCTGTGGTCAGCCAAAGATACTAAGAGAGGGTAAAACTGTACTTATACATGTAAAATACAGGCTGGTGATAAGTGCGGAATTTATCTACTTTTATATGCTTAATGTGAGTAATCTTTTATTGGTTTATATGATAAATTCCTTACTTATATGTTATTTTATGTTATATTGGAAGAACTCCCCTTACTTGTGTTTTTATGCTTGTACAGATAAAAATGTAGGTTTTTATTATATAATTTGACAAAGTTGTATATATATACATATACACACTCACATGAGCAGGAGAAGAGATTGGATGGGCCGGAACTTTGACGGATCGTATGCCCATATATGCATGGAACCGCTTGACATAGGACAGAGACAAATCGAAGGGGGAGAACCCTAGCTGTCGTGGGATAGAAGTCAACAGAGAGAACGATATCAAATCCCAGCAGCCGCCGCGCAGAGTTCAAGTCAGTCGAAGGAAAAAGGGAGACTACCAGACACATCGGAGCAGAAAACAGTAACCGGATTCACCATTTCTTCCCTTCTAATGCAAAGAGACGAGGAGTATCAAAAAAAATGGGATGAAATGACTGAGGCCATAGAACAGCTGAGAAATAAAGATTCCAGAGGCAGCAATGGCGAGGAAAGTAAGGATAGGAAGCGTAACTCAATCATCAGTAAAGAAGAAATGGAAGAAGATGACCAGATAGTCATGAGCTTGTACCCCTTCTCAAAGCGGATAAGAAAAGCAAAACTCCCGCTGCATTTCGTTGCTCCGGCAATTGAGAAATATGATGGGACTGGAGACCCCGCCCAACATATTAAGAAGTTCATGTTTGCCATGAACACTCAGGGGATCAGCTCCCTCGCTCTCTGCAATTTATTCCCCGGAACGCTTTCGAAGAGAGCGTTGGGATGGATCTCCACGAGACCGCCACAGTCCATCACGAGCTTCAAACAGCTGACCGAAGAATTCCAGCAATACTTCGCTGCGAGTAAGAGGGTTAAAAAAGAAACGATAGAATTGATGGACGTTAAGCAGCGAAAAGGAGAAACCGTGAAGGAGTACAGCGAGCGCTTCCATAAGAAGGTCGCAGAAATCGACGATATCGATGAGAAGATCTTGATCAAAGCCTTTGGTAATGGTCTGGCTCAGCCTCGGCTTGCTGGAAAGATCGCAACAAAAGCACCAAAAACTCACGGAGAATTAGCTGAAATGATCCATGATTTTTTGAAATCTGAGATAGCAGAAAACAAGGGTAAAGAGCTAGCAGATAGCTTCAAAATCGCAGGGGTACCAGAAAAGAAGGAAGGACATGGAGGAAATGCCAGAAGAGGAGGGTCAAGGTACAAACCATATTATGGTAAGACAACCGCCGGATCTTCCTCTCAGGGGGCACAGCATCAGGGGGCAAGGACCATTGTCTACATTGACCCAGGGAAATATGCTGCTGCAGTAAGAGAAGGATACCTTCCTCAGCCAAGAAAGCCGCCGCAGGGGGAAATTCCGGTTGCATTCTGTGAATACCACGGAAACCGCAGCCACCGGACTGTAAACTGTGCTACCTTGGCCAAAGAACTTCGGATCATCGAGGAGAGTAAGAAGAAGGGAAAGCAGTCAGCCGGAGCACAAAGGCAGTACGGCGGTCAACAGAGCGGTACCCAGAATGCACCTCGTGGGCAACAAGAGGAAGAGGTTCACCCCAGGCTTGATCCCGGCAAATCAGTGGGAATGATAACAGGTTTGTGAAGAAAGAGAGTAAAGTCTTTCTCCTTTCATTCAAAATAACATTCGGAGTTACAATTTGTAATCTGCTTTAAGATGAGAATTTTATATCATATACATTGTCAAAATCATGTTATCAAGAGGAGAAATAAAATTTCTATCGCATTTTTATTTTTTCAGCAAACCCCTTCTTCTCCAAAAAAAAAGAAAGCTAACAAAACTTTCTCTAAGAAAACTCATAGGACTTTTTTCAGAAGTAGGACCACTAACTCCTAATGAAAGAAAAAGGCACATTCATCAAGTACATCAAGAAATCCCGGAGAGGAAAATCGCCAAAAAAGAAAGTTTTCCTCCAATTTTCTTCTCCGACGAGGATGAAGGTGGAGTGCTATACCCGCACAACGATCCACTTGTCATTCGTGCACAGGTAAACGATCGAATGATGGAGGGAATTCTAATCGATAGTGGGGCCGAAGCAAATGTCATATCAGCCGAGGCGGTTAGGAAGTTGGAGGTACCTGAGGACCGGATCAAACCCTATTCAGCGGTTCTAGGAGGATTTGTAGGAGGTGTCTCTACCACGTCTTTCGGCAGTATAGATTTCACAATGACTCTGGGCCAAGGAGACGAAAGAAGAACAGAAAGACTCACGGCTTTTATTGTGCCAGGTCTTTCTGGATATAACATGTACCTTGGAAGGCCAGGAATCAATGCTTTCAAAGCCATCCACAACACTCATCACTTAAAAATGAAGTACTTAACCTCAAACGGGAAGGTGGTTACGATAAGAGGAAGCCAAAAAATGGCCCGAATGTGTGAAGTCCGCATCATGGACAACCTTCCTAGTGAGAAGGTGGTCAAAACTGTGGGATCAGACAAAGAGTTCAAAGGAAAGTTACCTTCTTCAGGGCCGAGTCAAGAAAAGGAAGGATGTCAAGCAACCCAAGATCCCCCCAGAGAGGTACATTTAAAATCTGACCCTTCTAAATTTTTTAAAATAGGAACTGCGTTTGACAGTGGAGAACAAACTCACTTAATGAGGTTCCTGGAAAAAAGAAGGGTAACATTCGCCTGGAGCACAGACGAGATGCCTGGAATAGACCCAAGCGTTATCCAGCATGAGCTCAGAGTAGACCCTATGCATCCGGCGATTAGGCAAAGAAAAAGGGTAATAGGGGAAGAAAGAGATTTGGCTGCACGAGCCGAAGTCCAGAAACTCCTCAAAGCTGGATTCATCAGGGAGGTCGCGTACCCGCGATGGCTGGCCAATGTTGTCATGGTAAAAAAAGCAAACGGAAAATGGAGGATGTGTGTGGATTTCACAGATTTGAATAAGGCATGTCCGAAAGATTTCTATCCCCTACCGTCAATAGATAGATTGGTGGTTTCAACTGCTCATAGCTCTGTGTTGAGCTTTCTAGATGCTTTCTCTGGCTATAATTAGATAAAAATGAAAGAAGACGATTCGGAAAAAACATTCTTCATAACTTCAGCCGGAACATTCTATTACAAGGTAATGCCTTTTGGACTAAAAAATGCTGGAGCTACCTTTCAGCGAATGATTGACAAAGTGTTTTGTCAACAACTCGCCCGGAACGTGGAAGCTTACGTTGACGATATAGTCGTAAAAAGTCCATCAAAAGAACAACACATGAAGGATTTAGAGGAAACATTCGACACTCTGGACAAATACCAAATTAAGCTAAATCTAGAGAAGTGTGTATTCGGTGTAACCAAAGGGAAGTTTCTTGGTTTTATTGTTGGACAGCGAGGTATTGAGGTCGATCCGGAAAAACGTCAGGCGATCCTCAACCTCTCCCCTCCAAAAAATATCAAAGATGTCCAAGCCTTGAACGGGAGACTCACGGCGTTAAGCAGATTTTGTTCCAAGCTTCAGGAAAAATCAATCCCGTTCTTCAATATCCTAAGAAAGAGCAGCAAGTTCCAATGGGGACAAGAGTGTATAGACGCATTTGAAAAGATCAAAGAGATGCTTCGGGATTTGCCTAAATTGGGCATACCCACCCCAGGCCAGGACCTCTACCTTTACTTATCCGCGACAGATTGGGCAGTCGCAGCTGTCTTGATTATGGAAGAAAAAAGGGAGATACCAGTCTATTATACTGGCAAAATTTTGAGCCCAACAGAAGGACGATATACAAACATAGAGAAAATCTTGTTTGCATTGGTGGTGGCGTCAAGGAAATTACGGCCCTACTTTCAGTCGCATCGAATCTTTGTCAGAACCAACTGGCCACTCAAACAAATAGCTAACAATCCAAACGCTTCCGGCCGGATGGTGAGCTGGACAGTGGAGCTAACACAATATGAAATTCACTTCTTACCCAGAACAGCGATTAAAGCACAGGCCTTGGCAGACTTCATAACAGAAACAAACTTTGCAGGAGAAGAGAAACAGCTCCAAAACTCATACACCATCTTGGTTGACGGAGCCCAATGCAAAAATGGGGCAGGAGCTAGAATAGTAGTACAAGCTCCGGATGGACAAAGTCTAAATTACGCCTTCCGGCTAGACTTCGATGTTACCAACAATGAAGCTGAGTACGAAGCCCTCATTCTAGGTTTGGAGGTGGCTACCGCCCTAGGGGCAACAGGTTCCATAGGAAGATACCCTCTCTATTTTTTCCTTCCTATAAAATCATGTTGAAAATAAAGCTCATAAAATTTAAAACTTTCGCAGAATTAGAGGTATACTCAGATTCCATGTTGGTAGCAAGACAAAGCGACAACATCTATGAGGTCAAAGAGGAAAAGTTGTAGAGGTACTTGCTCAAAGTCCAAGAGCTAAAAGCAAACTTCCAAAGATGTGAGCTAAAGCACCTCCCTCGTGAGGAGAATGTTGAAGCTGATGCCTTGGCAAAATTAGCAAGTATGGCCGAAAATGTACCCAATGAGGTATGGTTGGAAATCAAGACTACATCAAGCATAGACGGGGCTCAAGTGTTTACAGTGGAACCAAATGATAAAACAGAATCTTGGATGACCCCAATCATAGATTACATACGGCAAGGAAAGTTGCCGGAAGAAGAAAAGGAGGCCAGGATAATAAAAAGGCGGGCCGCATCATTTTTCATTGAGAATAACCAGCTATATAAGCGATCTTTTGCAAGACCAGCATTGAAGTGTGTTACCATAGCCGAAGGAGCAGAACTAATAAAAGAGGTGCATGACGGGCTCTGTGGAAACCACCAAGGAGAAAGAACCACAATGCACAAAATCCTGAGGCTCGGGTACTTTTGGCCAAAAATGATGGAACATTGCAAAGAATACATACAAAAGTGTCTCAAGTGTCAGGAACACGGGAACAAAATACACAATCCTCCGGCGGAACAAAAATCTATCCTCTGCCCAATCCCTTTTGCTATGTGGGGATTAGATATTGTGGGACCATTCCCAGAAGCTTCACCAGGAAGGTTCAAGTTCATATACGTTGCAATCGACTATTTCACAAAATGGGTCGAGGCAATGCCCACTATCTCTATCACGGCTAGAAAGTCACAGGAATTCATCTGGAAATATGTGGTATGCAGGTTCGGCATACCAAAGACAATAATAACTGATAATGGAACTCAGTTCAACTGCGAGAGCTTCCGGGAATTCTATGAAGAATGGAAAATTGACTTAAGGTTCACATCAGTAGCACACCCTCAGGCAAATGGGCAAGTCGAGAATGTGAATGGTCAGATAGTGAGGGCAATAAAGAAAAAACTCGATGAAAGAAAGGGAAAGTGGGCAGAGCTGTTACCCCAGATCCTTTGGTCTTACAGAACAACGGAAAGGGGGCCGACAGGGGAAACACCCTACAGACTAACATATGGTTCAGAGGCTGTCATTCCGGCGGAAATTATGGTCCCATCAATAAGGTGGGAATCATATGACGAAGAAGTCAACAATCAAGGAATACAAGATCGTCTAGACCTCCTCGAGGAGACTAGAATGGCCGCCACAATAAGGATGGCGAAAGATAAATCCAGAGTTGAGCGATATTTCAACCAAAGGATAAAGGAGCGGAGTTTTGCCCCAGGAGAGTTGGTTCTTCGAGAAGTTAAGCAGCCTAAGAAGCTAGAACCCCAATGGGAAGGACCATACATCATACACCAAAGGACAGGACGAGCTTCATACCGCCTGAAAAATGGTGAAGGATACGAATTGCCACATTCTTGGCATGGAGAATGTTTAAAAAAATTCTATGTATAAAATTTCCGAATTGTTATTAAAGAGGTATTATTTTCGAAAAAGAGCAAAAGTATGCACCGGCCAACGAGCCGCAGGCTATCATGCCTTGAAAGTAAGTTCCGGCTAACGAGCCGCAGGCTATCATGCCTTGAAAGTAAGCACCGGCCAACAGCCGCAGGCTATCATGCCTTGAAAGTAAGCACCGGCCAACGAGCCGCAGGCTATCATGCCTTGAAAGTAAGCACCGGCCAACAGCCGGCTATCATGCCTTGAAAGTAAGCACCGGCCAACGAGCCGCAGGCTATCATGCCTTGAAAGTAAGCACCGGCCAACGAGCCGCAGGCTATCATGCCTTGAAAGTAAGCACCGGCCAACGAGCCGCAGGCTATCATGCCTTGAAAGTAAGCACCGGCCAACGAGCCGCAGGCTATCATGCCTTGAAAGTAAGCACCGGCCAACGAGCCGCAGGCTATCATGCCTTGAAAGTAAGCACCGGCCAACGAGTCAAGGCTATCATGCCTTGAGAGTAAGCACCGGCCAACGAGCCGCAGGCTATCATGCCTTGAAAGTAAGCACCGGCCAACGAGCCACAGGCTATCATGCCTTGAAAATAGGCACCGGCCAACGGGCCGCAGGCTTCCATATCTGAAAAAAAAATCCAGCTAAAAACCATAGATGACCATACTTTGAAAGAAAAAGATCCGGCCGGAACAAAAGTCCAAAGCCGCAAACTGACATAACTTGCATAAGATAACCATACGTGCGCCATTAAAAAAAGAAGAGAGAATATCACGGCAATAGAAAACATGGCTCAAAAGAGGTACTCCGGCTGACAAATAAGAAAAGATGGTGAAAAATATAGCTTATATTTCTCCCAAAGTGTGGGGTAAAAACAGTTACAAAATATGATCATTACAAAAGAATCGGCAAACACAAAAAATACATGCCGAAACAAAAACCCCTCTAGAAATAAAAACAAAACTTATATTCTACTTTTTCTATAGCTTCTTTTTCAGCAACTAATAATCTATCGCCGCTACCAGCCACACTCTCAGAAGACTTGGACCTCTTAGAAAGACGCTGCATCCCTCCGGTAGACGGCTGTTTGCTTCCCTGGAAGGAATGAGGCTTCACCGGCGCCAAAGCATGTCTCTCCAGGACTGCGGCAGAACCTCTCGAGCTCCAAGAAGAAGTTGGACTTCTGAGCAACGGCCTTGAATTCCAGCTTGTTGTACAGATCATCATCCAGTAACTCTCCTTTCTCGAGAGAGTGATCTGAGACAATCTGCTGGCAAATATCGACTATCCGGCGGCACTGAGAAGCAAAGGACTCCTTTAGATGGGCATTAATGGTGCCTTGCTTCTGTATCTCCTCCTGAGACTGCCGGGAAAATGACTTAAGCCTGGCCACTTGAGATTCAAGGGTCAGGACTTGGGCTCGATACTTATCACGTTCAGAATTGGCAAAGGACAGCTCCTCCTTAGCACGGACTACCCGACCATTCAACTGATTGACGTGCTCCAGTAGGTTGGCGGAACTCAAGCCTAGCCGGAACACAAAAAAAGAGTAAGAAAGAAGGGACAAAAGAAGAAACAGAAGTCGAAGATCTGAAAGTTTACCATGGCCTGATGGCTCAGTATTCGCGGCTTGAGAACGAAACTTGGCTTCCTCCAGCTCTTTTACTCTCTCTTCCAACCTGGTCCTCTCTTCTATCAAGACAACTTTATCCGCAGCAAGGGTTTTCTTCTCCTCTTCCAAAAGAGAGCAATCTCGGAGCAGAGACTGCTTCTCTTGATCAAAGGAGGACCTTGACTGCTCGTCCAGTGCGGCCTTTTCCTCCGACAGCCGATCAAGCTCCTGTATGAGCTTTTCTTTTTCCTTCACAAGGGCCTCATTCTCCCGCTGAAGAGTTTGCTTCTCCAGTTCGAGCGTTTCAGCCTCCTGCTTGTAAGAATTCCTCTCCTGATAGAAAAAGGTCTTGTCAGCCTGGAGAGAGTTCACCTCGTTCCGGTGAATAGAGCGCACCTGATCCAGCAAAATGTCTAGGTCAGAGAAGGCTCGAGTCGGCTTATCTTTCTCAAAAAAGAAGAGATGATTTTATACCTCTATCAAAGTGTTGTTAGCTTCCACGATCCGGCCTTTTAGAGAAAAGTTTTCTTCTCGGAGTTTCTTCAGCTGCAAGCCTGCAACTCATACTCATCACGCTGACGCTTGCATTCTCGCCGGGACAACTGCAGGTCTTTGTTTATTGCCTCAGTTCTCTCCTTTGCCTTACGGTCAATCTCATACTCAACCTGATCAATGTAAGCATCGTGAGAGGAGCGGGATAGCTTCAGTTCCTCTTCAACATTATTGGCTCGGCTTTCCTCGTAGCGAAGCTTGGATTGGAGATTGCCGAAGTGAACCTCAGCACTTTGAGCCATGGACATCACCTAAAAACAACACAATTCACAGAATTAAGGAAAAACCAAACCAAAACAGGAGAGAAACACAAAAGAGATACACATGCCAACCTGAAAGATGCCCCCCACATCATTTCAAACACATCATTTATTGGGAGGGAATGCCGCATGATGGCATCTGCCCCCCCATCTCCGATCCGCAGCCTATTTTTGGTAGCAGTAAAGGTTGCCGGAGGAGCAAAGATCCCGTCTAGATGACCAGATCTCTTTATTGCCTCCTTCCAGACGGAGGAATACTTGGCAGAGTCGCAGGATATTAAAGGGAGAGGGTGCCCGCAATGGTAGAACCACCCTTCCTTTTGGGAGGGTCCAGTGTAGGACTCCTGAGCGGGAGGAGGAGGGGAGGAAGAAGAAGAAGCTATGTAGTCCTCTCTCTACTTACTTCGGAGCTCAGGATTCTCAGGCACCTGACGATACTCCATTGCTCTATCCCTTGCCGCATCCGTGGCCGCAGCAACATCAATAGAGAATGATCCTGAGACCTCAGGATCACCAGAGGTTTGTCCTTCTCCTGATGTCCCTGGCTGTGAGGCCTTCGGCTTTGATGTAGTTTTCTTCTTTAGTCTTTGTTTAACAGGAACAGAGACTGCTGCAATGACAAAAACAAATGTGATTACATTATCGAAAGACACAGGTATGTACAAAACCGGAAGCGGAAGGGCACTGCAAGAATCAAACCTGGTTCGGCCGAAGGGCCAGCATGGAGGTCTGTGGCCTCCAGGGTGTTTTCTTGAGCAGGATCTGAAGAAAAGTAACCCTCAAATCAGGAAATTGCTCGCAAATAGGAGTCGGATGACCGGACTCCCGCCCCAGGCGAGAACAAAGGTCCAGACCCGAACCAAGGGTGAGGGGAAGGAAGACGCGATGCCCGGACTCGGGGATCACGTGCCAAGTACCTGACAAACCGGCCGTAGCGTGATCCGGAGATTCCACCCTTTTCTTTTTCTTTGAATGACCAGCTTGGTCATCCTTGGCTTCTTGCCTAGGACGCTTTGTAGGAGGAGGGCTATCCCCTAGAAGCTGCTCAGCCGCATCAGTAGCCGCCTCCAGAGTGTCGTAGTAGTTGATTTTCTCGTCCCCAATCTTGAGGGTGACGAAGTTCCAGCTGTGGAATGGGCCGATCTTCTCCCCCTTCTGGAAGAAGTCTACATACGGCACACCGAAGCAATAAGCAAATCAACGAAGACGACAAAACGTGTACGGAAATGAAAAAGCACTTACTGTGATAAGTCTTCAGAGAAGATAGGCGTGCTTTTGTGAAAAACGCCTCGACGGTCGGCGGCTTTTTGCTTACTGCCCTCATAATCTTCGAGATAGGCAGTTTGGCCGGAGGGGTTTCTGAAGAAGTCAACTGGCCTTTGCCAACTTCAGTGCAGTAAGGGACACCCAAGACCCGGCCGGAAGGGGGAATAATGACGAACCACCGTGGACTCCATCCATGCACCTTTTTATAGTCAAAGAGGGAATATCCGGCTTTCGCAATTAAGGTTAGACTATCAGGATCGACTCTAACCGTGAAGAATCGGACAAAATCGGTGCCCTCCGGCTGAATCTTGCTTTCTTCACAGAGAGAAACGAAGGCGTGAAGATGGGAAATCGTCTTTGGGTGAAGATGGGAAAGGGAACAGCAGCGGCGAAGGAGAAAGCCCAAGACAAAGGGATGTGGGGGAATGGTTAGGCCGGAGCAGAAAAAATCGGCGTAGACCACGTACCCACGACCAAAATCGTCGTTAGGGTGAGAGTCGGGGGACGGTAGGTAAATCTGGGTACCAAGTGGGGCTTCGACCCCCCTGAGACAATCGCAGAGGGAGGAATAGTCAAGGGAGGAAGGAGAAGGCTCGCGCCAGGACAAAAAGGGCTTTAAAGGTTTCAGATACGTGGGGCGAAAGCCGTTGGAGGAGCGGCAGCCCTGAATCGCCTCAATAGCCGGCGGAAAATTCGCAGCAAGCTTACTCTGTTTTGCGGCAGAGGTAGACATTGTAGAAGCTTAGTGAGGAGGCAGAGGACAGCGACAGCAAAGGGTGGGACAAAGCACAATAGCAGAATGGCGAGAGGAAGAAGGGGAGTCGAAACGAGAGAATAAAGGAAGAAAGAGAAAGAAGCTCAAAAAACTCGGACTTTAAGGGGAAAAGAAAGAACCGAACGCTTCCTAAAGACGGTTCCGACGTTTGGTCAAGAGAGGGACCCTGCAAATTCCACACTAAAGACAGGCGGAAAATTCAAAAAAGCGGCAAAAAGCAAGCTCGGGTCACAAGCTTCGCGCGTGGCCAGTAAAAAGTTCTTTCTCTCCAGATATGAAGAAAAAGAACTTGTGGGACTGAGATAGGGAAAAGACGAGGCATAGCAAACCAAACAACCTCAGGAATAGCCGCAGTCACAAAAATTTCACTGAAACACAGGCATAGGACACAGAAGTTCTATCTTCTTCTCCAAGAATTCAGAAAGATAGAACTTGTGGGACTGATGAGAAGGGAAGAAATGGTGTCATGTCAAAACAAGACACGGAGAGCACCCGGCCGGCCTAGCCGGATGAGAATAAAGTTGCATAAAGCATCCGGCCGCTTCAGCCGGATGGAAGTAGAAGCACATAGGGCATCCAGCCGTCTCCAGCCGGATGAAAATAGGACTTAGACAAGGAAAAATACAGTACGACGACCGCCTGTGGTCAGCCAAAGATACTAAGAGAGGGTAAAACTGTACTTATACATGTAAAATACAGGCTAGCACCATGGAACCAAGGCCCAAAATACTATAAATAGGGATGTACCCCCATGAAATAAGACATGCTACATTTGGCAATCAAACTTACACTCAACTCTAACTAAGGCTCTCTCTCTCTCTCTCTACTCTTGCGAAATTCTGTGATCGAGACCAGGTAACGTAGAATAGAGGATCAGATCGGATTGTATTAGGATAGCATATGCTGTTTCAAGTGGTTACTCATATATATACTTCCTCTACTTATTGTTTTGTGGGTTGTTTATTTCGGTTCTCTTACCGTTATCGGGAGGTTACTAATCCCGTACACTCTCTCACATTCTGGTGAGTTCATTGGTTTGTGTTATCGTTTCTTGGTTCTTTAGTTTAGTGTGTTTCTATGTTTCCGTTAATTCACAACACGACTCTTACTATGAGTCACTAACAACAAGACTCATCTATGAGTCGGTCTACACACTAAGTCAAGCCACACAATCAAATAAGAAGGGTTAGCTCATACAACATACAACAAGACATACAATGAAAGGCAATAAACCGTTTTCATGCTTTAGTCTTGATTAGCCGGCATACAACACACAAATCGACGTAACTCGGTTAGCATACGGGGCATGAGAAAATCATACCTTTCACCTGAGTTAGCTTTACCATGTGTTCCCTTGTTCCTTGGTTCACACTAGTAATGTTTCAAACATTGTTATTAATGCTATGCTCATACGGTACATCAATAACTACTACTCCCGTACTTACCCCGTTGTCCTGTTATACTTAGTTTAACTCATGTCGGATTATGTCCTTACTTCTCACTTACTTCATACACTTGTTTACACTTCTTAGGACCTTTAAATATCACCAAACAAGGCCTTAACAACTTCTAAACCATTACCAATCAATCCCCCATCATTAGGACAGCATAACACACATTCTGGCAAGTTTTTACATTGTTCCGGGTTTGTGTCCGGGGTTACAAACCCGGACCAACCATGGAGTTAACTTTCTGTTACATTTTTCATGTGGTCCGGGTTTGTGTACCGGGATACAAACCCGGACCAACCCCTGTTTTGTCTTTCGGGTGCGTTTTTGCTAGGGTCCGGGTTTGTTTACCGATTTGCAAACCCGGACCACCTCTTGAACTATCAAAATTTACAGCTTTCCACCAGTTTTCAACCCCTAATTCACCCCTAATCATTTCCTAATCTTTCCACACATTTCCTACTTGTTTAAACACCTCAAAACATGCACTAAACCACTTCAAATCCTTGGTTACATCCTTACTTCAATTCTTGCTCAATTCTCTGCAAAATTCCATCTTCCTGTTACGCTTTTGCACTCTTGTGCATTTCCTAACTTCCCTTTGCGGTCTAACACCTCCTACCACCTTACCAAATCATTATTGACCAAACCAATTCATTCCTAGGCAAGTGCATTAACTAAACCCAAGTACAACTCTCATTTCCTAGGCCTTGCACCTTAGCCCCTTTTCTAGCTTTTCTAAAGCATTTCAATTCCCCTTTGCTACAGATTTTGCCTCTTCCTTTTCCTACCCTTATATCCACTCAAGGGTGATTAAATTATCCAAATAGATCCATCCCAATACCTAGTTCATTCTTTAGGTTGCTCTTCCTCATTATAACACCTAGAACACATTATTTCTACCAAAATTTTGCCATAACCTCCCCATAAGCCTTACATGTCCAAAACCATCAATTTTCTCCAATCTTCACTTAACTAATCCTAAACTAGCCACACCCTTAAAGGGTCCTACCAGCACATAATTCCACAAAATTTCCTCAAACAACAATATCAACATATATACTCCATTTACTTGGCTCTAAGGCCTTGAACTCAAACAACAATCCATAACTTCCTCCAACCTCATACAAATACATTGCTTTACTTATTTTGGGTTCATTATTCAATTTCACCCATCCCAAATCCTAAAGCATTCAAAATTGCATTAGGGTAACTTAATTACCTTATTTCTCCATTCTTTGTTTCCAAGCTTCTCATCTCCTCTTCTTGGTCACAATCGGTCAAATGGGAATGGAGTTGCCAAACTCCATCCCAACACCCAAGAAACACAAAAATGCATTTTAATTATTCTTCTAAACCCTTAGAGAATTCTAATTCAATAAAAAGGGCTTAGAGCACAAGTTAGGGTTTTACCTTTAGAGATTTTTGAGAGGGGTTCTCACCCTTGAATCAAGAAGGGGATTACTCCACCATTGGAGGGTTGAAACAATGCTCCAACACAAGAAGACAACAAGGTGTTACAAAGAGCAAAAGTCGGTCAAGAGAGAAAGGTGAAGAAAAATGAATTTTCTTTGGAACTTTTTACCTTAGAAGAAAGAGGAGGCTCCAAGCTACAAGGTGGTGCCCTTTTCTCTTCAAATGGGCAAAACCCATGGAGATCAACTTCATCCTTTTCTAATTTTAAAAAGAGGGAATGATAGAGGAGGATGAGGGGAGTTCAAATATGTAATTATTTTTGGATTTGGAGCATGAGTGTAGCTTGTACAAGGAAGAGAAATGGAGAGCTTGGAGAGGGGTGCAAAATCGCCAAGGAAGGGCAGGAAGCAGAGAGAATCGGCAGAGAGAGGGAGGAGGAAGAGAGGGCAGTACGTGAGGGAGGAGGAAATGAGGGGGAGAGAGAAATAAAGGTACTTTTGTACCTTTTGTTTTTATTTTGTTTACTTTTTGCTTTTTAGCTTATTTGTGTGTGTGAGAGTGGGGCTGCTTACCCCACAATATTAGTACCAGCTGTAGAGTTTTTCATCTTTTACAAAAAACGCTCGTTTATTTACCCGGTTTAGCACTATTCACTAACTGGCCCCGTTTTCTGGAATTTTCTCGTTTCATTAATTTTAATGGTTATTATACTCCCATTAATGTTTATTTATAGTTATTTAATGAACTATAATTTTTACGGGTTTGTTTGACCACTCAAAGTCACGTTTTCGGGTTTTCTTGAAAAACGTGCGCTAAAGGTTTATTAGCATTTTAACACATTATTTGAATCCGTTTTCTTCGGGAATCATTCCCGTATACTAACTAAGCATGAATAATCCTTAGGAATCCTTACAATACTCTAACCGAGGTCTCGTACCTCCTATGGTTATATAACGCTGATTTTAGCATTTTTCGATTTTTAAGCGTTTTCTCATTTCTTTTGGATTTAATTTCCTTACCAAAATTACTTAGGCACTATTAGGCCCTTAAATACCATATTAGAATAATTTAATCACCATATTTAAGTTCAGGGTATTTCAATCTACCCCTCTTAAAGAACTTTGCCCTCAAAGTTGGTGAATCTAATATTGTTACTTACATACGTATTCTATGCTAAGGTTATGACCTCTACATATAACTTTGTTAAACTCCAAATGTCTGACATGATGCATACTACACATCCAAACAGCATGTCACTGCATGCATAGCAATTAAAAATATCTATTACAAGCTCTTCATGGGGTCCGTCTGCAGATAAATGAGGTACCATCCTCTCCCATGTCAAGCGATCCCTCAGGTACTGGTCACATTTGAACACTTACGCTTTCTGGTTCATGACCGTCATGACTAATGGCACTTACGCTTTCTGGCCACGGTCCTTTGGTTCAGATCAAATTCATTTGCACATATAGAGATCCTTAGGCACTTACTCATACGCTGCCCCAGTGCCTTTGGAAAAATACAAAACACACACTGTCACCGCACCCAACCGGCCACTTAGGACCGCCGCACAAACGGTGTAGTGGTTTGAAAACTAATCAACACTTCCACTGACTCAAAACTAGCTTCACCTCCATGGTTTCAACCGGATACCCGTGCCTAATCATTGAAGAAAACATTGTATCAAATTAGTTTTGGGAATTCATTTTGAAAACTTGCATACATCTCCCAAATTCCAATTTATGATAATTTCACCTATTACTGGTGTTATTTCTATGACCCCTTAAGGGAAGCTTCCAGAGTCCTTCAACCCCAATGTGATCAGCATTGGTGTTGAATTATCTTTCCACCTCAATTTGTGTTCGGTTTCCCTTGATCGCTAGCAAATCAAGTTCCACCTCCCACCTCCATTCAAACAGACAGCTCGTCAAACATTATTTCGTTTTCTATCTTTTTAATCTTGCTAGTCATAATCACACACATACATTTTCCAATTCATAGAATCCACTTACTTACTAATCATCTCATCAATTATTACTACATCTTCTCCAACTACTATACTTAGGAAATTCATGGGTATAATATCCCATTAATTTGCTATACTCAATTTATACTCATAAAATAAATCGGCTTCATACTGGTTTATACTCATCCCATACATCGGTTCCATACCGATTTATACTCCTCAAGTCTCCCATACGTACTCATTCCTCATACTATTACCAATCGGGGTTCTCATTCCCCTGGAGTTTCTCTACTCCTTTCTATTCTTATTTCTCAAATAACTACAATTACACGATGCGTGAATACAAATGTTTATGTAACATAAGTATCAACCACCAAAACGAATTCCCTTGCACTATGCGCATTGTAGTTTACGCACCTATCACGTAAAACATACATTTCATGGTTTTCGCTCTACCCCCCTTAAAAGGGATTATGCCCACGTAATCTACCATGTGTCAACATTGGACATTGGTCGAAGGCATTCAGCCGTCATGGAGTGGTTCAGCTTCCAAGCGGTCTATTATACAATGTTCCTTGAACAGTGGGTCTTAACCGTATTATCGGTTAGTCTCTGCATCAAGAATTTTCATCGGAGTTTATTTAACTCTTAACCGGGTTCGGTTCTAACTTAAATGGCTTTAAGGCATTGATGATTAACCTCTTATTCATTAGGTGTATTTCACTTGGAATTCTGGGCCCACTAGCTTCTGCTGCGCGACCCTGATAACTTGGGTTATTCGCCGCTTTTTGTTATCTTAAACGTGTTATACATCACCTTTGTATCCCTCTTATTGTGGGAATAAGGATTATTCCATCAATCGTGGTATTCTTTTACCGTGCGCGAACTCAATGAGTTTTAGATTTATAACCGGCTCTCGGGCAATCTATATGTATACTGTTGTGTTTTGTTGTGATCATTCACTTGGTCCTCCGACTTATTGTCGGGTGAGGTTAAGCCACTACTTAGTTGTAGTGCTTCCTCTGTTGTCAGTGGATTCTGAAGTATGCCAGCTTCTGTGGTTCAGTACAAGTGTTCTTTACTTGTGTGACCTTGCAGTTTCTATGCGTCGGTCTGAAATACCCCTAAATTAATTTAAATTAATTTAGGGGATTTCTTTTATCAAACCTTTAATAATACTATTAAGTATTAAATTATTATATGGAATTATGAGTATTAAATTATTATATGGGGTTGTGAGATTTATTTAGGGGTTTTCTCCTAATTATTATACATTATTATATAGTATTATGAATATAATAATAAGATTTATAAGTCAATAAATCTTGGGAAAATTATTAACACTCCATATATATTATAAAGATTTTGGGAAGTGTTGGAACATTGTTTTGAAACATAAAAGTCAATATAAAATTCTAGAAACCTTAAAGCTTATTAAGCCTTGCTAGAGTTGACTTTTGAGAATGGTCAAACCAGGCCATGAAACCTATACCAATAAATAGGTTATGGAAAACCATGAAGATCGATAAAAAGAACGTCAAAAACGGATCATCCTAGCCAAAGTTATGATAGATTGAAGTTTAGAGCCAAAATTTTAAGAGATGCCACGTGTCAGTCAATCACAGGCCGCCCAACACTTAGTCGAATTTCTCCTTGTTTTTCGCCAACAGAAATCAGTTTGTTGCCCTATCTTGCGACCTCCATAACTTTCCCCTCGTTTGGAATTTTTGAGTGCCGTCTTTTGCATTTTCTTCTCCTTAATCTCCTCTTTCCAAACATAACTCATACATCTTCTAACTCATCCTACATCGACGGGAATATTGATCCAAAGTTGCCACCTTGCGAATCCGTAACCCAGAATTCTGGTTTTCTCTGAAATCAGGTAAACTTCGTCTTGCCATAACTTCTTCGTTTCTCGGCCAAATTTCGTGTTCTTTAGCTCGTTTTGAAGAGCTCTAATCCCTTTACAACTTTAATGTTTACGACCAAGGCTAATTCTCAATCATATGGAAGATATAGGCGTCTAAAGTTCCGACCTTGATCTGGTCGCGTTTTGCCCAGATTTTTCCAGAAACGATATGGTAAACTCAGATATTTCGGGATCCATAACGTTCTCCCTAGTTCTTAGTTTTCAATGATTCTTTCACCAATGTTTAGAGTTACATGTATACTTTAACATGTGGTAGGTTTTGTGGATTGAACCCTTCTCAATTAGTGCGAGTTGGTCCGTGAAGTAGGCAACTCGAACTGCATATAAAATACCAATTTTCCAGCAAAACGAATTCGTTTCTCCTCGTTGGCGCAATTCCGGTGAGTTTTTGATCAATTCCTCCGACAATGTCATTCGTTTTTGTATTCCCGTTCATACCCCTCTATCAAATTCATCTATTATGCATTAGATTGAGAGAAACTGTTAGAATCGAATTCGGAAACCGTTTAGAACCCTAACATTCGAACTGAACTCGAGTTCCATCGTATAGTGCATTATAATTGGGGAAATTGGTATCATTAGAACCGTAATTGAATTTCGAAACCATAGAAACAAGAATCACACAATTTGGTTCTGTAGATTGGGAGATATCGTCGATTTAGTACTCGACTTCAATTTTGAATTCGATGAAGAACTGGGGCTTCAGCATCCGTCCGATCTGGACTTAAGGAAATGGACGGCCAAGATTAGATCTGGTGGTTATAAGTTGTTTAAGTTCTATAAAAAAACCAGTAAATAGTCTTAACTTGTTGGGTTAATTTAAATATCTTCCCGAAGGTATTTTGACTTGAAATTTTAACCATAGATTCCTTATTTTATGTAGTTTATTTTGATGTAAATTATTATGGTTTTGGAGTTTTTAAACGTAAGTTACGATTTTTAAAAGTTACGGGTTTTCTGGAATTATTTGGCTAAATTAAAAAGATATTTTTATGAAATAAAAATTTTATAATATGTCTAAAATGTTATAGTTACTGTATATTAAATTTGGGAATTTTTGGGCAATGGTAAAGGGTTTTAAAAATTGTGTTTATGAGTTTTTCATAAGAATAACCTATAATATAAGGTTTTTAATGTAATCAAAAATTAAAGTATGGTTTGTTAATTAACTTTTAAGCTGGGGAAAATAAAGGGAACTAAATTAACATTTTATAACAGTAAGTTATAAATGTTTTTGTATTAGCTTTTAAGAGAAATGAAATTATTTACCTATATGTATTTTTACTTACTTAAGTAGGAACTTATATAAATTAAGGAATTCAATTATCCTACATTTTATTTACTAGATTATATGGAGTTAACATTTTAAATAAACTAAGGAACAAATATATATTTATATTATTTTTACGCATTTATAAAAGGGAATTAAGAAGTAACTTATAGAGAATCAAGGAATTTAACTAAACTACATTTTATTTATTATATATAATATGGAAGCTAATATGTTTAACTAAAACTAAGGGAAATACTTTATGTTATAAACCACAAATCAGTTTTGGATATGTCTAAAAGATATTAGATATAATTACAATAGAATTTCTTAAAGAGTGTTCTGGATAAATCTTAATATATGTAGGTATATGTATATGTATATATATATATATAAATACAATAAAAATAGATAAAGGAAATAACATTCCTTGTGAGAAAAATAATAGGAAGGATATATATATATATACGATAAATAAATAAAAGAAATAAAATACCTTATAGAAAATATAATATGAAGGAATTAATGAGTTAAAATAAAACCTCTACATAATACTAATAAAAGAATACTATATGAGGTGGTATTAATTTATGGTTATGAATTGAGTTTTTAGTTACCCTTGAATTTCTAAGATTTATATAAACAGTATTAAAATACATGTATATATTTAGTCAATGTCCACAATGTAAATCTATAATTGGGTTAAGAAATTAATACGTTGAAATTTAGGAATATTTGTAACTAGTTTACATAAAGTGTTACACAATTAGATCTTATTATATAATTGATAATAAAATGAATGGAATACTTTTACATTTAAATGTTCTTATTATATAAAAAAATAATAAAGTAATGAGTTACTTTTACATCTAAATGTGAAGAGGATAAATAAGTCTAGATTTAATCATTTCTTAGTATTTATAGTATTGAGTAATAACTTAATATCTTGTGATAAAATCATTAAAAGGATTGTGACATAAAACTAAATTAAACTATGATTGGGGAATTAATCTTGATAATAATCCTTACGTTCTTAGAATTTGATAAGCCATATAAAATACATTTAACACCAATATTCAGGATGTGAGTAAATAGTTAAGTAATGTATTTAGTAGTTAGAATTTATAAGAAGGTTTGTAAATAGGAATTTGATACTTAAAATCTTTAAACCTTTAATTAGATGGAACTATGTTACATAAGAGACTATATTGATTTACCTTTTGACACTGGAAATATTAATGTGTCATTTGAATATAAGGTATGGAGATTGTTCAGAATATATTATCTTATTAAGTAATTGAAAATTTCACTTACGAACTAGAATTTAATTCTTTGATAAATTCTACCTTATGCTAAGATATAATGTCCATCCTAAATACAATAAAGGAAATTAATTTATTAAGTTATACCTTTGAAACCTTTAGGTTTTGTAAACAATTTAAAACGTATTTAAGACTTAAGTTTAGTGAAGTTTAGTATAAAAGGTTTATACATAGCCTATGGGGGGATTGTGTGTAAAAATAGAACATTTAGGGAATTAAATGTAAGTAAGGATACATAAAAGGTTATCTTAAAACACCTTATTATATAGGTAATAATTAAGCGAATAATATACTTTGTGGATACTAAGTAAAAGAGTTGGAAGGGTTTGAGTTAATTAAAATATAGTTGTTTTAGGATGAAGAGTAATTGTACGTCTTAAGACAAGATAATTAAATGGTTATAATATTAAGTCATTCTAAAGTAAAGATAAAATAATTGAGTCTAGTAGTTGTCTCTAAATTCTAAGATCGATGAAGTTGTAATGAAATGCATCTACGACACTATGATTCCGATATACAGGTTGTAGGTCTTAATTAAGTTAAGGGGAAGACTTGATCATAAAGGATTATCTAGTAAATATTGATAAAATACCTAATCATTACCTTATGGAATAATAGTATAGTATTCTAAGATAGATCCATCATAGGTTATAATACGATGTCGGTCCTAAAGTAAGAATAAAGGTATTGAGCTTAAGATTATTATTGGAATTCTTAGATTTAATTATATAACATAAACACATTTATGATATAGAGGTCTCAAAAGTCTTGAATGTGAGGATTGTGGTTAAGTATGAATGAAGTGGATAAGGGTGGAACAATTAACTAGTGTTGATAAAATACATTCCTTGGTCTTACAACCTTGAGTAATACAACGTTCTCAGACAAGTCAAAGATTATACATAACATTTAAGTGAGGGCTTAAAGGATAATTGAGACTTTGAAATAAGAGTAAGGAGTTTATTTAAGCATAACATAGGCTACGAGTGGTTGATGATGGATTACCTTTAATATTCTTCAGAGTACTGTTGATTGTTTGCGCAAGTTGATTAGAACTGCTACAACGTTACCCAGGTACGATTTCTCGTACTCAGCTTGACGTGTTTTGGACTTTATGGAATGTTTTGTACGATTTCTCGTACTCAGCTTGACGTGTTTTGGACTTTATGGAATGTTTTGTACGATTTCTCGTACTCAGCTTGACGTGTTTTGGACTTCATGGAATGTTTTGTACGATTTCTCGTACTCAGCTTGACGTGTTTTGGACTTTATGGAATGTTTTGTACGATTTCTCGTACTCAGCTTGTTGTGTTTTGGACTCTATGGAATGTTTTGTACGATTTCTCGTACTACGTTATTTTTGCTGATTGACTTGTGGAATGTTTTGGAAAACGCTAACTGACTTTAAGAGGAACTTCTAAAAAGGAAATGGTTGTGTGACTGACTCAGCTTGTGTGACTAACTGAGCCTTGGATGTGGAACTTACTTGGGTATTGGTTTCTTCTACTTGGTTGCCCGTTAGACATTGGCTGCTTAGGGTTTACGCTTCTGCACTCTGTAGGACTGAGTGTTTTGGTATTGCTCTGGGTAGTTGGTGATCTAGCGGGATTTTTGGAAAAGGTCAATCTTGGAAATCCTTCTTTCGACGTGCGCGCGTCTTTAATGGTAACAGCAGGGGGCTGTATATCCCTCGCCCATAGGGGCATTGATATTTGACAGCAGGGGGCTGTATATCCCTCGTCCACTAGGACATTGAAATTATGACAGCAGGGGGCTGTATATCCCTCGTCCACTAGGACATTGAAATTATGACAGCAGGGGGCTGTATATCCCTCGTCCATATGGACATTGATATTGGCGGTGGGGGCCATCTCTCCCAGTTAAACTATTCCACTCTTGAGTTCTTAATTCTTGGATCTATTTTATCTTTCCTAGTCCTTTGTGACTATCTGGGTCTTTCTACTCCTAACGGGAATTGGGTTTAACTAAGGAAATGGATGCTTACTAACTATGTGGTGTGACTACTTAAGTGGATGACTTGGTTTGGAAGTTCTTTATCTCTATCTTTGTCTTGTTTTCTTTTCTCTTTAACTTGATTATTTTGAAGTGCTTTATCTCTGTTTTACTTTTAAGAGTTTGTTTTCATGTTACTGTTTATTTTGAGGAGTCATGTTTTATAAGTTTGTTTTTGGAGAATGGTACCAGTTCCATTCCAGGGAACTGACTCACCCCTCCCGGGGTGGGCTGCTTGGTTTCATCTTGCAGGTACGAATTGATTTACAGGTGGCCACGAAGAGAATGAGCGTTTGGGATGGGACTAGGTTTTGTGGAGAGTTAATGTGTTTAATTTCTATTTCGTTTGTGTTAAGTTTTTCTCGAGTTCAGACCGTAGCTTTTGTAATCCTTAAGTTGTAATTGGTGAGGTTTGGTGCCGGGTGATTGGAACCCGATGGTCTGTAATCGCCTTAGAGTTTTATTTCCGCTGTATTTATGGTTAATAGGGGCGTTACAGAAAGTGGTATCAGAGCGTAGTTACGCTCTGAACCCGAGAAAACAAGCCGAGTGAAATCCTTAGATTATAGGTGCACTTAAAACTGGGGAACTGGGGTAGAATTGGGAAGTGAGGACTCCAGTAAGGCACGACTCCTAACCCTTGTTGGAATTGTGAACGATTCCTTTACACACTTTTCTTTTGTGAATGTCTGTTGAGTGTGATGTGTTGTTATACCGTTCCAACATTAAACTACAGAAAAAAAATATATATATACATATATATAAGTTTGGAACATCCTATATTAAGTACGATAAGATTTTAGTTGAGATAAACCAAATATTAAGCTATTTTTCAAAAGCATGCTCATGGAGAATACATTGCTAAAAATGCAATCCTTTAAAAGCTAGTACACGAATTCCTAGAATTTTAAAGAATATTTTTGGTTGAAAACAGTATACAAATAGAACTTTAAATAACTAAATTAGTATTGATATTATGTGAAAGTACTTCAACTCCTTTAAAGTTTGAAAATAAATCTCATGAACTACTTGGTATCAATTTATTACCTAAAGATAATGTTTAAGATAAATCTTAAGTCCAGAAAATTATTAGGCTAACAAGAACTAGTAGCGTATTAGAAAAGATCAACATCTGAACTTGTAAAACACGTTAAAACTCTATGTTAACTTTAGAAAGAAAACACATAAACCTAACACCCTACGGGAAGTGCCTGGTGCGACGAACTCCTAGGCTGAAAGTAGTGGGGGTGCACACCCACTTCTAGAAGTTTAGGGGTTAGACAAGCCTTGTCATCTAACTGTAAATAATCTTCTACCTAAGTGATGGATTGTGTTGAACTTGAGGAGGATTGGTGGTAAGACGTTACCATCATGAAATCTTGAGCTAGGCATATTTCATTACTAGCCACAATGAACAATTTAAAATGTATATCTTAAGACATTAAATTCATATACGTAAAGCATTTATTGAGTTAAATCTTTGGTGAAAAATACCTATATATGGAGGAAGGGGATTAAGTTTGGGTACTCCAAGATACAACATCCACCCCTGGTTGATTATATAAAAAAAAAATCAATAAAAGAAGTTACTTAAAGATTGAGTGAAGAGAAGAGTAATACTAAACTAAATATCATTGATCCTTAAATACTTGAGTATTGAGCATCTTAGAAATAAAATAAAATTGAGAGTTACATAAAGACTGGAAATTCTCATGGTTACTTGGAAGTTTAACATTATACATGTATAAAATTTTAAAAAAGACACACTAAGAGTGATATCTACTAAAAGCCACCATTGTCTAAGAGAATACTAAGATTTAATAATCAGAAGAACACTTACATAGAACAAACTCTAAGAAAAATAATCACCAAGAGTGAGTGAGTTTTCATTAGACTAGTTCATTTGACTTAAAATTTTATATAGAGTCCCTATCTTGAAAAATAAATTTTAAGATAAAGAAATCAGATTTTGGAGCTACATTATAATTGATAAGAACTTCCTTAGATTCTCCCTTGGGTGAGATTATGTAAATATATAATAAGTAAATTTTATAAAGTAAACTGAATGAATCATCTAAAATACGATAAGTAATTATAAAAACAATTGAAACTTGAAAGTCACAGAAAATATTTATCTTATAAAGTTTTAACATATGATTGGCCAATAAACCCTTGAAGATGATTTTGGAAGATTATTAAGGAACATTAAAGGATTTGAAATATTATTATAAACTACTCGTTACACCTGGTTTATAGCTTGGTAATATGATATGATAAATGATCATATATGGACACATAATTCGTATCAGTCATTAAATGAATGGATAATAATCATAAGATAAAATTTTATAACCATCAAGGAAATACAAATACATAACAATCAAGAGATACAGATATATATACGATCATAGATATAATCAACAGTGCAGTAAAATTCAACAAAGCTGGTTAATAAGGTGTGAATTCTTTGAATGTGCCATTAGTAGCGGTACGAGGGCGTACCTTAGCTCTTTTAAGGGGGATATGCTGGCATACTCCTCCTTCGTTATCTCATCCGGATTATGCCGTGTTTCATTATTAGCAAAGGGAGAACAGTATTAGCAGAATGAGAGGTGTTTGTATGTGCTTGGTTTTTGCATTATGACTCAGTATGTGACTTTTGATTTTCATCATGTTATATCTTGGTATACCCTGATTCAGTTTGATTTTGAGTAATCTTGAGTGGAATGTTGTTATGGAAATGGATGGAAATAAAGGATTGGTTTGGTATGGAACTTCATTGGAACTTTTATTGTCTCAGCACACCCGAAGCGGTGTGAGTGCTTATTAGTTGATTTTTAAACTTCGAGGCGAAGTTTCTTTTAAGGGGGATATGCTGAAATACCCCTAAATTAATTTAAATTAATTTAGGGGATTTCTTTTATCAAACCTTTAATAATACTATTAAGTATTAAATTATTATATGGAATTATGAGTATTAAATTATTATATGGGGTTGTGAGATTTATTTAGGGGTTTTCTCCTAATTATTATACATTATTATATAGTATTATGAATATAATAATAAGATTTATAAGTCAATAAATCTTGGGAAAATTATTAAACACTCCATATATTATAAAGATTTTGGGAAGTGTTGGAACATTGTTTTGAAACATAAAAGTCAATATAAAATTCTAGAAACCTTAAAGCTTATTAAGCCTTGCTAGAGTTGACTTTTTGAGAATGGTCAAACCAGGCCATGAAACCTATACCAATAAATAGGTTATGGAAAACCATGAAGATCGATAAAAAGAACGTCAAAAACGGATCATCCTAGCCAAAGTTGATAGATTGAAGTTTAGAGCCAAAATTTTAAGAGATGCCACGTGTCAGTCAATCACAGGCCGCCCAACACTTAGTCGAATTTCTCCTTGTTTTTCGCCAACAGAAATCAGTTTGTTGTCCTATCTTGCGACCTCCATAACTTTCCCCTCGTTTGGAATTTTTGAGTGCCGTCTTTTGCATTCTCTTCTCCTTAATCTCCTCTTTCCAAACATAACTCATACATCTTCTAACTCATCCTACATCGACGGGAATATTGATCCAAAGTTGCCACCTTGCGAATCCGTAACCCAGAATTCTGGTTTTCTCTGAAATCAGGTAAACTTCGTCTTGCCCTAACTTCTTCGTTTCTAGGCCACATTTCGTGTTCTTTAGCTCGTTTTGAAGAGCTCTAATCCCTCTACAACTTTCATGTTTACGACCAAGGCTAATTCTCAATCATATGGAAGATATAGGCGTCTAAAGTTTCGACCTTGATCTGGTCGCGTTTTGCCCAGATTTTTCCAGAAACGATATGGTAAACTCAGATATTTCGGGATCCATAACTTTCTCCCTAGTTCTTAGTTTTCAATGATTCTTTCACCAATGTTTAGAGTTACATGTATACTTTAACATGTGGTAGGTTTTGTGGATTGAACCCTTCTCAATTAGTGCGAGTTGGTCCGTGAAGTAGGCAACTCGAACTGCATATAAATACCAATTTTCCAGCAAAACGAATTCGTTTCTCCTCGTTGGCGCAATTCCGGTGAGTTTTTGATCAATTCCTCCGACAATGTCATTCGTTTTTGTATTCCCGTTCATACCCCTCTATCAATTTCATCTATTATGCATTAGATTGAGAGAAACTGTTAGAATCGAATTCGGAAACCGTTTAGAACCCTAACATTCGAACTGAACTCGAGTTCCATCGTATAGTGCATTATAATTGGGGAAATTGGTATCATTAGAACCGTAATTGAATTTCGAAACCATAGAAACAAGAATCACACAATTTGGTTCTGTAGATTGGGAGATATCGTCGATTTAGTACTCGACTTCAATTTTGAATTCGATGAAGAACTGGGGCTTCAGCATCCGTCCGATCTGGACTTAAGGAAATGGACGGCCAAGATTAGATCTGGTGGTTATAAGTTGTTTAAGTTCTATAAAAAAACCAGTAAATAGTCTTAACTTGTTGGGTTAATTTAAATATCTTCCCGAAGGTATTTTGACTTGAAATTTTAACCATAGATTCCTTATTTTATGTAGTTTATTTTGATGTAAATTTTATGGTTTTGGAGTTTTTAAACGTAAGTTATGATTTTTAAAAGTTACGGGTTTTCTGGAATTATTTGGCTAAATTAAAAAGATATTTTTATGAAATAAAAATTTTATAATATGTCTAAAATGTTATAGTTACTGTATATTAAATTGGGAATTTTTGGGCAATGGTAAAGGGTTTTAAAAATTGTGTTTATGAGTTTTTCATAAGAATAACCTATAATATAAGGTTTTTAATGTAATCAAAAATTAAAGTATGGTTTGTTAATTAACTTTTAAGCTGGGGAAAATAAAGGGAACTAAATTAACATTTTATAACAGTAAGTTTATAAATGTTTTTGTATTAGTTTTTAAGAAATGAAATTATTTACCTATATGTATTTTTACTTACTTAAGTAGGAACTTATATAAATTAAGGAATTAATTATCCTACATTTTATTTACTTATTATATGGGAGTTAACATTTTAAATAAACTAAGGAACAAATATATATTTATATTATTTTTACGCATTTATAAAAGGGAATTAAGAAGTAACTTATAGAGAATCAAGGAATTAACTAAACTACATTTTATTTATTATATAATATGGAAGCTAATATGTTTAACTAAAACTAAGGGAAATACTTTATGTTATAAACCACAAATAAGTTTTGGATATGTCTAAAGATATTAGGTATAATTAAATACAATAGAATTTCTTAAAGAGTGTCTAGATAAATCTTAATATATGTAGTATATGTATATGTATATATATATATATATAAATACAATAAAAATAGATAAAGGAAATAACATTCCTTGTGAGAAAATAATAGGAAGGATATAATATATATATACGATAAATAAAAAAGATAAAATACCTTATAGAAAATATAATATGCAGGAATTAATGAGTTAAAATAAAACCTCTACATAATACTAATAAAATAATACTATATGAGGTGGTATTAATTTATGGTTATGAATTGAGTTTTTAGTTACCCTTGAATTTCTAAGATTTATATAAACAGTATTAAAATACATGTATATATTAGTCAATGTCCACAATGTAAATCTATAATTGGGTTAAGAAATTAATAGTTGAAATTTAGGAATATTTGTAATTAGTTTACATAAAGTGTTACACAATAGATCTTATTATATAATTGATAATAAATGAATGAATACTTTTACATTTAAATGTTCTTATTTATAAAAAAATAATAAAGTAAATGAGTTACTTTTACATCTAAATGTGAAGAGGATAAATAAGTCTAGATTTAATCATTTCTTATTTATAGTATTGAGTAATAACTTAATATCTTGTGATAAAATCATTAAAAGGATTGTGACATAAAACTAAATAAACTATGATTGGGGAATTAATCTAAATAATAATCCTTAACGTTCTTAGAATTGATAAGCCATATAAAACATTTAACACCAATATTCAGGATGTGAGTAAATAGTTAAGTATGTATTTAGTAGTTAGAATTTATAAGAAGGTTTGTAAATAGGAATTGATACTTAAAATCTTTAAACCTTTAATTAGATGGAACTGTTACATAAGAGACTATATTGATTTACCTTTTGACACTGGAAATATTAATGTGTCATTTGAATATAAGGTATGGAGATTTCAGAATATATTATCTTATTAAGTAATTGAAAATTTCACTTACGAACTAGAATTTAATTCTTTGATAAATTCTACCTTATGCTAAGATATAATGTCCATCCTAAATACAATAAAGGAAATTAATTTATTAAGTTATACCTTTGAAACCTTTAGGTTTTGTAAACAATTTAAAACGTATTTAAGACTTAAGTTTAGTGAAGTTTAGTATAAAGGTTTATACATAGCCTATGGGGGGATGTGTGTAAAAATAGAACATTTAGGGAATTAAATGTAAGTAAGGATACATAAAAGGTTATCTTAAAACACCTTATTATATAGGTAATAATTAAGCGAATAATATACTTTGTGGATACTAAGTAAAAGAGTTGGAAGGGTTTGAGTTAATTAAATATAGTTGTTTCAGGATGAAGAGTAATTGTACGTCTTAAGACAAGATAATTAAATGGTTAATATTAAGTCATTCTAAAGTAAAGATAAAATAATTGAGTCTAGTAGTTGTCTCTAAATTCTAAGATCGATGAAGTTGTAATGAAATGCATCTACGACACTATGATTCCGATATACAGGTTGTAGGTCTTAATTAAGTTAAGGGGAAGACTTGATCATAAAGGATTATCTAGTAAATATTGATAAAATACCTAATCATTACCTTATGGAATAATAGTATAGTATTCTAAGATAGATCCATCATAGGTTATAATACGATGTCGGTCCTAAAGTAAGAATAAAGGTATTGAGCTTAAGATTATTATTGGAATTCTTAGATTTAATTATATAACATAAACACATTTATGATATAGAGGTCTCAAAAGTCTTGAATGTGAGGATTGTGGTTAAGTATGAATGAAGTGGATAAGGGTGGAACAATTAACTAGTGTTGAAAATACATTCCTTGGTCTTACAACCTTGAGTATACAACGTTCTCAGACAAGTCAAAGATTATACATAACATTTAAGTGAGGGCTTAAAGGATAATTGAGACTTTGAAATAAGAGTAAGGAGTTTATTTAAGCATAACATAGGCTACGAGTGGTTGATGATGGATTACCTTTAATATTCTTCAGAGTACTGTTGATTGTTTGCGCAAGTTGATTAGAACTGCTACAACGTTACCCAGGTACGATTTCTCGTACTCAGCTTGACGTGTTTTGGACTTTATGGAATGTTTTGTACGATTTCTCGTACTCAGCTTGACGTGTTTTGGACTTTATGGAATGTTTTGTACGATTTCTCGTACTCAGCTTGACGTGTTTTGGACTTCATGGAATGTTTTGTACGATTTCTCGTACTCAGCTTGACGTGTTTTGGACTTTATGGAATGTTTTGTACGATTTCTCGTACTCAGCTTGTTGTGTTTTGGACTCTATGGAATGTTTTGTACGATTTCTCGTACTACGTTATTTTTGCTGATTGACTTGTGGAATGTTTTGGAAAACGCTAACTGACTTTAAGAGGAACTTCTAAAAAGGAAATGGTTGTGTGACTGACTCAGCTTGTGTGACTAACTGAGCCTTGGATGTGGAACTTACTTGGGTATTGGTTTCTTCTACTTGGTTGCCCGTTAGACATTGGCTGCTTAGGGTTTACGCTTCTGCACTCTGTAGGACTGAGTGTTTTGGTATTGCTCTGGGTAGTTGGTGATCTAGCGGGATTTTTGGAAAAGGTCAATCTTGGAAATCCTTCTTTCGACGTGCGCGCGTCTTTAATGGTAACAGCAGGGGGCTGTATATCCCTCGCCCATAGGGGCATTGATATTTGACAGCAGGGGGCTGTATATCCCTCGTCCACTAGGACATTGAAATTATGACAGCAGGGGGCTGTATATCCCTCGTCCACTAGGACATTGAAATTATGACAGCAGGGGGCTGTATATCCCTCGTCCATATGGACATTGATATTGGCGGTGGGGGCCATCTCCCAGTTAAACTATTCCACTCTTGAGTTCTTAATTCTTGGATCTATTTTATCTTTCTAGTCCTTTGTGACTATCTGGGTCTTTCTACTCCTAACGGGAATTGGGTTTAACTAAGGAAATGGATGCTTACTAACTATGTGGTGTGACTACTTAAGTGGATGACTTGGTTTGGAAGTTCTTTATCTCTATCTTTGTCTTGTTTTCTTTCTCTTTAACTTGATTATTTTGAAGTGCTTTATCTCTGTTTTACTTTTAAGAGTTTGTTTTCATGTTACTGTTTATTTTGAGGAGTCATGTTTTATAAGTTGTTTTTGGAGAATGGTACCAGTTCCATTCCAGGGAACTGACTCACCCCTCCCGGGGTGGGCTGCTTGGTTTCATCTTGCAGGTACGAATTGATTTACAGGTGGCCACGAAGAGAATGAGCGTTTGGGATGGGACTAGGTTTTGTGGAGAGTTAATGTGTTTAATTTCGATTTCGTTTGTGTTAAGTTTTTCTCGAGTTCAGACCGTAGCTTTTGTAATCCTTAAGTTGTAATTGGTGAGGTTTGGTGCCGGGTGATTGGAACCCGATGGTCTGTAATCGCCTTAGAGTTTTATTTCCGCTGTATTTATGGTTAATAGGGGCGTTACACGGTCCTAGTGACTTTCTTAAGTCTTCTTTCACTTTTTATTCCCATGGAATTCACATCTTGTGATTATTAGTGTGTTTCACACTCTTCGTGCTTCCTTGGCCTTAGGCCACACGGTTTGTTTCTAAGCTTTTGCTTAACTGGCTTATGCCATGTACATTGGTGAAAGGGAAAATTTTCCATGATTTACATTTTCTATATTCCTAGCTATCCCACCAGATCATTAAATGCACAAGTGCAATACCAAAACACTCAGTCCTACAGAGTGCAGAGGCGTAAATTCTTGGCAGTAACTCTCTTATGAGATCGTAATAGGAATGATCATTACTCCTTCAAGTGGTGTTTCATCATTTGGTGCAGACTCCTGGCTTGTTGCCCGGTCTGTCCACTATCTCGTATTAACAATTCCGTAGCATTGGGTGATTATTCACATACACTGGTCGCCTGCTGCGCACCATGTTCTTACTGATTCTACAGTATTGGTTTACATGGCATCCGCTGTTGCTAGCTTCAGCTCATGCATTTCCACCATTTATACCATGGTTTGGTGTTTATACTTCTGAGCTCCTTGAGCGTTATTTAATTATACCTTACGTTCCCACATATCGTGTTCGTTCTAAACCGGTTACTCCTTAGTTGTCAAGGGTTGCTATTTAAGCTTATTTGACATCGCTTGGCAGTAATTGCATGCTCAAGCTTCACTACATTAGTAGTTCTGAAAGAGGTGTACTATCAGATATTTATTAATGGTATCCCCTTCTTTAGAATCCATGTGCTCACGGCTCTCGCGGTCTCACATTTATGAGGGGTATCCTTGCTCGTTGGTCATTAAACTTTTATTGGTGTTGTCCTTGACCACTTCCCATATGGTTCACAATGGGGTTTGCAACCGTCGAATTATGTATTGTAATAGTTTCATGGCATACTAGCCATATTGCCTAGAGCTCTTCTCATCATAGGCTGTTCCCAAGTGGTTACTTCTCCGTAAGCCATCGCTGAGTTTGGAGGTGATGCCGGGCTCCAAGATAAGATCGTCGCATCACGCTTCCGTTTGTTGGAGACCCTTTAAGTATCTTGGTATTGATCGATACCATTCATTAATTTGGGGTATCCCCTGTCAAGTGGGATCCCTTCGGTGTTCTAACTGGATGTTCATTCCAATTGTGGTGTTCTTACCACGAGATCTCGTTCAACTGTGTTGACTTGATACCCTTTATGGATCGCTCCTGGGCATTACTGATTATACGGTGGCATCTGGCGGACATCTATGAGTATGTGCAGTTTGTTATCCTACCTTGCGGTTCTGGATCCGAGTTATCCGTTGAGGGTTATAGCGTCTCCCGTTCTTAGGGTAGACCATTGGTGTTTTTCCTTATGTCACAACTGGTTTGATATTCTCTTCGGTGATGCATGGTATTTCCCGGTACCTTATATGATCACCTTGTGTGTTTGTGGTAGTTGTCCTGGGAATTCCATCCCGTTCCTTGAACATTGATGTGTTAATGTTTAGGCATTTGCCTTACAGTGTTTAGATTGGGTATTCCTTCCAGTTATCATGCTTTACTTCGATATCTTCGAGACATATCCAATGTCTTGTTCCGTTGTTAGTGCTTCTCGCACTTTTAACTCTTAATGGTTCTCCTGGAGTGAGTTTTTGACTCCTTAGCTTGTACGCTTATCTGAGTTCCCTTCTTGCTCGTTTGAGGTATCCAACTGGTCTGGTTTGAATTTACTTATGGTCCGTAGAACGGAGTTGACTACTTCCCGTGTTTCATACACTACTTGTATACATACGTGGGGTACCTTGTTGGTACGTTACCACTTACCTAACTATCTATCAGGCCCGCTAGCTCCTTCGGAGTATGGTCGTCCCACATCCTATAATTGGGTACACTCGTAGTGCTCGTCACACGCCTAGGTGAAGCATTCTATTGTCAACTCCTCTTGTATCATTCTATGATACACACCGTAATTCCGTTAGTTTGGTTTTAAAAAATCCGAAGTTTAAAAGAAAGGTTTGTAGTTTTGAAAGAAAAAGTTTCGGTTTTGAAATAACAGTTCGGTGTTAAAAGAAATTCTTCATGGCGTTGCCATGTCAGAGGTCTTGACCAAGTCCAGCTCCTCACTGATTGGTATGTTCTTAATACAATGGTCGGGCCGTTAGGCCTTTCTAAGGTTTCATTATTTAAAATCCTTAGGATTGGTGATCCTATATTTGCTCCATTCGTCGTAGCCTTACATTAGCAAGTATTTGCGGGCTGTTAAAAGTCTTTCAACCGTCTTGTAGTTGCTGCACTTGCCCTAGGCAAGTGCGCGGGTAGGTTGTTTTTCGGTTAACGCATACCGGTTACGGTATCATTTCCATCCAAATTTGGTGGTTTTATTAGATCTTTCTTTGATCTTTTGATCTTGGTGATCAATCTCCTGAGTCGCTTCTCAGTGTACTTGACATGATTGTTGTCAATCCGGGTGTCTCACACCTTCACTATGGTTAACAAGACTTGACTTATCTTTAGGAACCATGTTGTGGTCCTATAGGTGTCTGTGTTATGAATTCTTTCCTAGTTATCAGAACTATGTTGTTCGGTTATTACGGCCTCCTGGCGGGTGGGTTTGGTATTTGAAATACCCCTAAATTAATTTAAATTAATTTAGGGGATTTCTTTTATTAAAAATTAAATTATTATATGGAATTATGAATATTAAATTATTATATGGAGTTGTGAAATTTATTTGGGGGTTTTCTCCTATTTAACCCTAATTATTATACATTATTAGATAGTATTATGAATTTAATAACAAGATTTATAAGTCAATAAATCTTGGGAAAATTACTAAACACTCCAAATATATTATAAAGATTTTAGGAAGTGTTGGAACATTGTTTTGAAACATAAAAGTCAATATAAAATTCTAGAAACCTTAAAGCTTATTAAGCCTGCTAGAGTTGACTTTTTGAGAATGGTCAACCAGGCCATGAAACCTATACCAATAAATAGGTTATGAAAACATGAAGATCGATAAAAAGAACGTCAAAAACGGATCATCCTAGCCAAAGTTATGCTAGATTGAAGTTTTGAATCAAAATTTAAGAGATGCCACGTGTCACTCTGTAAGGGTCGCCCACACTTAGCGATTCTCTCCCTGAATTTCGGTAACGATTTCATTACTTTGCCCTAACTTTAGACGGCTATAACATTACATCTCTCAATATTTTTCCATGCCGTCTTCTCCATTCTCTTCTCCTACAATTCCTTTCCAACCATTACTCACACAAACCCTAACTAGTCTGGATCAACCGGAAAATTGAGTCAAAGTAGCCACCTTGTGAAAACTGGAACTGCAATTCCAGATTTCTCTTCGAAACAGGTAAATTCGATCAGCCATAACTTCTTCGTTACTCATCCAAATTCCATGTTCTTTACCTCGTTTTGAAGAGCTCCAATTCCTCTAAAACTTTTGTGTTTATGGTCTAAGCTAATTCTCAACGGATTGGAAGTGTAAGACGTCTAAAGTTTCGGTTTCATCAGCATATAAAATCATACCGAAACAGAGAGGTAAACTCGTGTTTTGCGACTTCAATATCTTTCTGTATGGTGCGAGTTAGGTTTAGTTCTTGCTACCAATACGTAGATCTACGTTTGATCTTTCCAATGAGCTCTTACTCATAATCTAACTCGTTTTGTACTGCTAGTTATAGATTCTCAAAGTTGGCACCACGAACTGTTTAAAGTTCGAGTTTTTCCCAGTTTTCCGAATTGGAATTCACACAATTCGCACAATCCGGTGAGTCTCCGATCAAATTTCTCCGTTGTTGCTGTTCGTAGTCGTGTTTCCGATCTAACCCATTTGTTAATTTAGTCAATTTCGTGTTAGATTAGGAGAATTGGTAAGAATTGCAATCGGTTTGAACTCTGTACCGAAAATAAACCCTAACCTTCGAATCGAATTCGAACTGGATGAACTTGCATTATAATTGGGGAAATTGATACCAATAGAACCGAATTTGATTACGAATCCATAGAAACAAGAATCACTCGATTCGTTCTGTAGATGTGAGAAAAACGGGATTTAGTACTCGGTTTGGTAATCGAACTCGCTGATGAACTCGTGTGTACAGGGGCCGTCCGATCTCGTTTTAAGAGATTGGACGGCCGAGATTAAAAACGTTTTAGATAAGTTATTAAAGGGTTTATAAATTCCAGTAATAGTCCTAACTTGTTGGGTTAATTTAAATATCTTCCCGAATGTATTTTGACTTGAAATTTTAACCATAGATTCCTTATTTATCTAGTTTATTTGATGTAATTATTACGGTTTGGAGTTTTAAACATAAGTTATGATTTTTGCAAGTTACGGGTTTTCTGGAATATTTGGCCAAATTAAAAAAGATATTTATGAAATAAAAATTTTATAATATGTATAAAGTTATAGTTACGTATATTAAATTTGGGAATTTTGGGCACTGGTAAAAGGTTTTAAAATTGTGTTTATGAGTTTTTTCATAAGAAAACCTAAATATAAGGTTTTTAATGTAACCAAAAATTAAAGTATGGTTTGTTAATTAACTTTAAGCTGGGGAAAATAAAGGAAAACTAAATTAACATTTTTTAACAGAAGTTTATAATTTTTGGGTATTAGTTTTATGAGAAGTTGAAATTATTTACATTTATGTATATATATACTTATATGTAGTGATTTAAAAATAGGCACTTATGTTAAAACAAGGAATTTTATTATTTTACGTTTATTATTATATTATATGGGAGTTAATAGTTTTAATTAAAAACTAAGGAAATATGAATATCAGATATATATATATATATTTATATATATATTTACATATATATGAAAAGAGTCACTTAGAGTAAAGCAAGGAACTGATAATTAACACTTTAATAACTAAATATTATGAGAGCTAGTATCATAAGATATAGTTAAGGAAATACTTTATAGAACATACATGGAATGCAGTTAGTAATAAGATAGTTAAATATAATAAGTTACGAGGGAATGTCTTAATTAAATTCAATACAGGTATACTTATATATATTAAAGGGAAACATTTTTTTTATAAACCGTATATCGGTTGTAGTTATGCCTAAAAGTTTTTAAACATAATTAAATACAATAAATTACATAATATTTTGAACAAATCCTTGTATATATAATATATATATAATAAAAATTAGTTACCTTATAGGAAATATAATACGAAGGAATTAGTAAGTTAAACTAAACCTCTACATAATACTAATGGCAGAATATTATATGAGGTGGTATTAAATTATAGTTATGTATTAGGCTTAAGAGTTACCTTTGAGTTTCCAAGGTTTATATATAACCATATTGAAATACATGTATAGTATTATTTGTCAATAACCAGGATGTAAATCTTAAATTGGGATTAAGTAATTAATAAGTTGGAACTTAGGAAAAATTGTGATTTCATAAATGTTGTACAAATAGATCTTATTCTATAATTAATAATAAACAAATGTAATACGTTTACATCTAGATGTTCTTAATATTTAAATCATAATAAGATAAGTAAAATACTTTTACATCTAAATGTGAGGTGGATTAGTAAGTCTAGATTTAATTATTTCTTGACATTTATGGTAGTGAAATATAACTTAATGTTTTAAGATAGAATCATTAAAAGGATTATGATATATTCTATATTAAACGATGATTTGGAAATTTATCTAAATAATTATCCTTAAGTTTCTTAGAATTAGATAATCCATATAAAATACATTTATTACTAGTATTCAGGATGTGAGTATACAATTAAGTGGGGTATTTAGTAGTAAGAATTTATAGGAAGGTTTATAAATGGGAATTTGGTACTTAAAACCTTTGAACCTTTTTATTAGATAAAACTAAGTTACATACGATATTATATTGATATACTTTACGGTAATAGGAAATAATGATATGTTGTTTTGAATATAAAATATGAGAATTTTCATAATGGTTTATCTTATTAAATAATTAACAATTTCACTTGCGAACCAGAATTTAATTCTTTGATAATTCTACTCTATGTAGATATATTGTCCATCCTAAATACAATAAAGGGAATTAATTTATTAAGTTATTCCTTTGAAACCTTAGGCTTTGTAAAACAATTTAAAACGTATTTAAGGCTTAAGTTTATTGAAGTTTAGTACAAAAGGATTATACATAGTCTATAGAGTGAATGTGTGTAAAAATAAAACACTTAGGAAATAAATGTAAGTAAGGATACATAAAAGGTTATACTAAACACCTTATTATATAGGTAATAATTAAGCAAATAATGTACCTTGTGAATACTAAATGTAAGAGTTCGATAAGTCTAAGTTAACTATAATATAGTTGTTTCAATATGAGAGGTAATTCAACATCTTATGGCAAGATTATTAGACGGTTATAATAGGAAGTCATTATGAACTAAGGATATGATAATTGAGTTTAGTGGCTCAATTAAGTTATAATAAATTGTATCTACAACATTATGATTCCAATATACAAGATGTAGATCTTAATTAAGTTAAGGGAAAGACTTAATCATAATGGGTTGTCTAGTTGATATTGTTTAAATACATAATCTTTACATTGTGAGATAATAGTATAGTATTCTGAGATGAGTCCATCATAGGTCATAATACAATGTTTATCCTAAATTAAGAATAAAGGTATTGAGCTTAAGATTATTATCGAAATTCTTAGATTTAATTATATAACATAAACACATTTATGATATAGGGGTCTCAAAAGTCTTGAATGTGAGGATTGTGGTTAAGTATGAATAAAGTGGATAGGAGTGGACAATTAGCAAATGTTAATCGAATACATTCCTTGATCTTACCACCTTGGGCTATACAACGTTCTCAGATAACTCAAAGTTTACACATAACATTTAAGTGAGGGCTTAAAGGATAACTGAAACTTTGAAATAAGAGTAAGGAGTTTATTAAAGCGTAACATAGGCTACAAGTGATTGATGATAGACTACCTTTAATATTCTTCAGAGTACTGTTGATTGTTTGCGCAAGTTGACTAGAACTGCTACAGCGTTACCCAGGTACGATTTCTCGTACTCAGCGTGTTGTGTTTTGGACTCTATGGAATGTTTTGTACGATTTCTCGTACTCCGATATTTTTGCTGATTGACTTGTGGAATATTTTGGAAAACGCTAACTGACTTTAAGAGGAATTTCTAAAAAGGAAATGGTTGTGTGACTGACTCAGCTTGTGTGACTAACTGAGCCTTGGATGTGGAACTCATTTGGGTATTGGTTTCTTTTATTTGGTGTCCCGTTAGACATTGACTGCTTAGGGTTTACGCTTCTGCACTCTGTAGGACTGAGTGTTTTGGTATTGCTCTGGGTAGTTGGTGATCTAGTGGGAATTTGGAAAAGGTCAATCTTGGAAATCTTTCTTTCTACGTGCGCGCGTCTTTAATGGTAACAGCAGGGGGCTGTATATCCCTCGCCCATAGGGGCATTTATATTTGACAGCAGGGGGCTGTATATCCCTCGTCCACCAGGACATTTTAATATGACAGCAGGGGGCTGTATATCCCTCGTCCATACGGACATTTATATTTGGCGGTGGGGGCCATCTCTCCCAGTTGAACTATTCCATTATTGAGTTCTTGGTTCTTGGATCTATTTTATCATTCCTAGTCCTTTGTGGCTATCTGAGTTTTTCTACTCCTGACGGGAATTGGGTTTAACTAAGGAAATGGATGACCACTAACACATGGCGTGATTTTGTTCACTAACTTTATCTTTCAGTTATTGACCTTTGTTCTTATCTTGATATTTTGATTTGGTGAATTGTGAAATGCTTTGTTCCTCTGAGTGTTTTAAGTGATTGTTTTCAAGCTATTATTTATTTAAGAATTGTATTATAAGTTATTTTTGGTGGATCGTACCAGTTCCATTCCAGGGAACTGACCCACCCCACTCGGGGTGGGCTGCTTGGTTTTATCTTGCAGGTACGTGTTATCTTACAGGTGGCCACGAAGAGAAAGAGTGATTGGGATAGGATTAGGCTTGGAGAGTTTATATGTGTATTACTACTTATTTTTGTTAAGTTTTCTAGTGGTTCAGGCCGTGACATTTGTAATCATTAAGTTGTGTTTTGGTGAGGTTTGGTACCGGGTGTTTGGAACCCGATGGTCTGTACGCCTTTAGTATTTTATTTCCGCTATAAATATGTTTAATAGGGGCGTTACAGAAAGTGGTATCAGAGCGTAGTTACGCTCTGAACCCGAGAAAACAAGCCAAGTGAAATACTTAGAATATAGGTGCACTTAAAACTGGGGAATTGGGGTAGAATTGGGAAGTGAGGATTCTAGTAAGGCACGACTCCTAACCCTTCATAGATTAGTGAATGATTCCTTTACACACTTTTCTTTTATGAATGTCTGTTGAGTGTGATGTGTTGTTATACCGTTCCAACAATAAACTACAGATATATATATATATATATATATATATAAGTTTGGAATGCCCTATATTAAGTACGATAAGATGTTGGTTGAGATAAATCATATATTAAGCTATTTTCAAAAGCATACTTAGGGAGAATACATGGCTAAGAATACAATTCCTTAAGAGCAAGTACACATGCTCCTAGAAATTTTAAAGAATACTTTTTGTTGAAAACAGTATACACATAGAACTTTAAATAACTAAATTAGTATTGATATTATGTGGAAGTATTTCAACTCCTTTAAAGTTTGAAAATAAATCTCAAGAATTACTTGGTACAAATTGTTGCCTAAAGGTAATGCTTGGATAAATCTTAAGTCTAGAAAATTATTAAGTAACAAACACTAGTAGCATACACCCGAACCCATAAACCACACTAAAACTCTATGCTAACTTTGGAAAGAAAACACCTAAACCTAACACCCTACGGGAAGTGCCTGGTGCGACGAACTCCTAGGCTGAAAGTAGTGGGGGTGCACACCCACTTCTGGAAGTTTAGGGGCTAGACAAGCCTTGTCATCTAATCGTAAATAATCTTCTACGTAAGTGATGGATTGTGTTGAACTTGAGGAGGATTGGTGGTAAGACGTTACCATCATGAAGTCTTAAGTTGGGCATATTTCATTACTAGCCACAATGAACAATTTTAAATTTATATCTTAATATCCAGTATTAAATTCATACATGTAAAGGATTTATTGAGTTAAATATTTGGTGAAAAATACCTATATATGGAGGAAAGGAATTTAAAATTTGGGTACTTCAAGGTAGAACATCTACCCCTTGTTGAATATAAAAACCATTAAAGGAAGTTACTTAAAGATTAAGTGAAGAGAAGAGTAACACTAAACTAAATATCATTGATCCTTAAATACTCGGAATATTGAGCATCTAGTGAAAAATTGAGAGTGACTTAAAGATTTGGAAATCCTCATGTTTATTTAGAAGTTTAACCTTATACATAGATAAAATCTTAGAAGTCACACTAAGAGTGATATTTACAGAAGCCACCATTGTCTAAGGGAGTACTAAGATTTAATAATCAGGAGAATACTTACATAGAACAAACCTTAAGAAAAATAATTACCAAGAGTGAGTGAGTTTTCATTAGACTAGCTCACTTAACTTAAAATTTATATATAGAGTCCCTACCTTAAAAAAAATATAATATATAAATTTTAAGATAAAGGAATCAGATTTTGGAAGAACTTCCTAAAATTCTGCCTTGGGTGAAGTTATATAATAAGTAAATTTTATAAAGTAAACACTAAATGAATCGTCTAAAATATGATAGTTAATTATAAAAACAATTGAAACTTGAAAAGTCATAGAAAATATTTATCTTATAGAGTTTTAACATATGGTTGACTAATAAACCTTTGAAGATAATTTTGGAAGATTATTAAGGATTATTAAATTATCTGAAATATTATTTTAAACTACTCAAGTACGTTACACCTGGTTTATAGCTTGGTAATATAATTGATATGATAAATTATCATATATGGACATATAATTCGTACCGGTCATAAAATGAAAGGATAAGGATCATAAAATAAAATAAAAATTTATAAAAGTGAAGAAAATACAAATTCAAAACAATCAAGAGATACAGATATATGTAACGATCATAGATAAAATCAACGGTGCAATAAATTCACAACAAAGCTGGTTAATAAGGTGTTGAATTCTTGGAATGTGTCGTTAGTAGCGGTACGAGGGCGTACCTTAGCTCTTTTAAGGGGGATATACTGGCATACTCTTCCTTCGTCACCTCATCCAGATTATGCCATGTTGCCTTGTTAGCAGAACGAGAGGCGTTTGTATGTGCTTGGTTTTTACATTATGACACAGTGTGTGACTGTTGATTTTCATCGTGCTATGTCTTGGTATATCTTGGTTCGTTTTGATTTTGAGTAATCTCGAGTGGAATGTTGTTATGGAAATGGATGGAAATAAAGGATTGGAATGGTATGGAATTTCATTGGAATTATTTTTGTCTCAGCACACCCGAAGCGGTGTGAGTGCCTATTAGTGGATTTTTAAACTTCGAGGTGAAGTTTCTTTTAAGGGGGATATACTGAAATACCCCTAAATTAATTTAAAATAATTTAGGGGATTTCTTTTATTAAAAATTAAATTATTATATGGAATTATGAATATTAAATTATTATATGGAGTTGTGAAATTTATTTAGGGGTTTTCTCCTATTTAACCCTAATTATTATACATTATTAGATAGTATTATGAATTTAATAATAAGATTTATAAGTCAATAAATCTTGGGAAAATTACTAAACACTCCAAATATATTATAAAGATTTTAGGAAGTGTTGGAACATTGTTTTGAAACATAAAAGTCAATATAAAATTCTAGAAACCTTAAAGCTTATTAAGCCTTGCTAGAGTTGACTTTTTGAGAATGGTCAAACCAGGCCATGAAACCTATACCAATAAATAGGTTATGAAAAACCATGATGATCGATAAAAAGAACATCAAAAACGGATCATCCTAGCCAAAGTTATGCTAGATTGAAGTTTTGAATCAAAATTTTAAGAGATGCCACATGTCACTCTGTAATGGGTCGCCCACACTTAGCCGATTCTCTCCCTGAATTTCGGTAACCGATTTCATTACTTTGCCCTAACTTTAGACGGCTATAACTTTTACATCTCTCAATATTTTTCCATGCCGTCTTCTCCATTCTCTTCTCCTACAATTCCTCTTTCCAACCATTACTCACACAAACCCTAACTCAGTCTGGATCAACCGGAAAATTGAGTCAAAGTAGCCACCTTGCGAAAACTGGAACTGCAATTCCAGATTTCTCTTCGAAACAGGTAAATTCGATCAGCCATAACTTCTTATGTAACACCCCAACCGTTAATCTCGTCATTACCTCTTAAACTGTTACTAATTACTCCTACTCACGCAGCGGATCTCTAATTACAACGAGGGGTGAAACAACGCCGATGGCCACCCATGTGGCTAACCAGGCCTTTCTTACATACCGTAACGGTCTGATGGAACAACCGAGTACTTCATACCAATACAATACTCAATTCATACCTCTACTATACCGAGTCTACAATATACGGATGCCGATAACATACTCGGACTTACACCTCATTCAAACGCATAAGTAATTACAATCTAACTACCCATGCTCACTGCAGTCCCCGTCCTACTCTCTCGAACGGTGGTCAGCTTCAAGTACCTGCACACTAAAAACGTTCCCCCTAGGGGGTCAGCTTACGCTGCGCATGAAATTCGCATATACCGCGTGCTAACCGCGGTACGCCGACTACTTTGGGTCGGATATACATGGAGTTCATTTTAATCAAACAACATGCATCATGGCAATACAATATATATGTATATCACACAAGGAATCTACATCCAATCACGGAACACGATTCCTAACTAACATAACAATGTTGTTAGTGGTAACTGGTTACTCTTAGGCATTGAGGGTTATTCCTCACTATGCCTTGTTTACTTATTCAATACCTCACCCGCTCTCTCGGGTTATTTATTCATATACACACCCATTCTCTTGGGCTACTCATTCTTATACTTACCCATTCTCTCGGGTTACTCATACATATACTCACCCCTTTCTCTCGGGTTATTTATACTCGTTATCTCACCCACACTCTTGGGTTATTCATACTCAAGCTCTTGTAGATTCTCGAGACACTACAGGTCTCATACGTCACGCTTGTTACTCTTATACATACTTAAGCCAAAACTCATGGCTCTCTAGCATAGTCTTACTTCCCCGGTTTCGACCCTACTCTGGGTCTAGCATGGTGGGAAGGTTCAACTAGCTCACGGAACTCTCTCTTAGTTCCTATCTCTTTTACTTAGGTCCGACTACTCTCGGACTACTCTCGTTCCCGTTCACTCCCCTCTCGGAGTTATAATAATATCATGTATATTAGTCTAGAAGCATCATTCTCGATGTTTCTAATGACTTTGGGAACTTTACTTAAATTCGGGTAATCTTAGGTTTAAGGGTTACCCTCACAATCATATGATTATACATTAGGATATTTTCTTATACCGGGTAAAATCCTCATATAAGAGGTCGACCGTATCTCAAGGGAGTCACATAGTCCCTTAGGTCTCTTTTACCTTTCTTATATGTTTACATTATTGGACTAACTTCGATCCTCTCGACGGAGGTTCGTTTATCCCTCCACTCATATTTATTTCGTGGATTGTTGCAATAAGGTTTCCTAACCGTTATCGGGTATTTACTCAACCCGTACATCTCCTCACATTCTAGGGAGTTTATATGTTTGCGTTATCATTACACTTAAATCGATAGTTTATGTGTGTTCGCATACTTCCATTGGTTATGTGACTACCCGTTCAACGGGTTTCTAGTCAATCAATACTCACTAAGAGTCGGTCTATGCACTACGTTAGACCACACCGGCATACAAGTATGTTAGCTCATACAACATACAACAATGCATGCATAACCAAACAAGGGATTATTTTCATGCTTTAATCTTGATTAAGCTGGCACACAAACACACAAATCAGAGTAACTCGGTTAGCATACGGGGCATGAGAAAATCATACCTTTCACCGGGGTTTTTACTTTTACCGTGTCATCTCACCAAGCTCGGGTCACGCACGGTTCTCTGATAAGGTTTCAACATTATTATTAATACTAATATCATACGGAACATAATAAAATGTTACTCCCGTAGTTACCCCGTTATCCCGTTTCCTCGGTTTTACTTTTATTAATTTGAGTTCTCACTTCTCAATCACTTCAAACACTTTCTCACACTTCCTAGGGCCTTTACATGTCACCAAACAAGGCCTTAACATCTTATAACATCATTAACATTTAAACCCCCACCATTTAAAGCCTTAAAAATACTCTCTGTAGGTTTCTGGGGGTGGTCCGGGACTTGGTCCTCATCCTAAGTCCCGGACCAATTCATTAACTAACTCTCGGGTGAAAAACAACACCTGGTCCGGGACCTTGTCCTGGAGTATAGTCCCGGACCAAAGCAGGGGTGTGCTCTCGGCATAAAAACAGGGGGTGGTCCGGGTCCTTGTCCATGGACTAGGTCCCGGACCCTGCTAAAACCTGCAACATACATCATTTTTCAACTCCAATTCAATGCTTAATCCACCCCTAATCATTCCCTAACCTTTCCACAAGATTCCTACATGATTAATCACCTTAAAACATGCTCTAAACCTCTTCAAATCATGGGTTAAACCCTTACACAAATTCTTGCTCCAAATCACAATTTCTTTCATTCTCATTTCTACACTAATGCACACTTGTGCATTCTCAAACCTCTCTTGGCACTTGCATTTTGTTCTCTCTTAATTTGACCAACCCAAACTTCCAAGATAATGCACACCTCATACCAAGTTCCAAAACTCACTCTTAAAGCCTTAAATCTCCTTTGTTTTCTAGAAACTCCTAAGGCACTTACACAACCTCTTTTGCTACAGATTTTTGCACATCTCACCACAATCATCCTCTCATATTCTTGGGTGATCATTTACCCAATTCAAACTCCAACAACACCTAGCTAACCCTAGGTTATTCTCCACACAAAACATCACTTAAACCACTTAGGTTTCCACATAAATTTTGCCATAACTTGGCTACTTCTCCAACATTGCCCGAAACTCATACCACCATTTAAATCATCCTAAAACTAGCCAAACCTCAAGGGTTCTATCAGCACTCAATATCTCCTCATTAATCAAGCAAAACTCATTACACCATATAGCATAATTCATCAAATACATAGCTCCCAAACAAGCATTAACTCACAAATGTTTTCTCACTTGCATTATTTCTAAGCAAGCACATTATCACCACAACTCAAGTGGGGTTCATTCATTTAATTAACCCTTCCCAAATGCTAAAACACATAGGATACACATTAGGGTTGGTTTCTTACCTTAATTTCTCTTAAGTTTCTTTTAGACATTCTTCTCCTCTTCTCTTCATCCAAAATCGGTCATGGCCAATCACTAGCCCAATTCTCTAGACCAATATACCAATGGATATAAGGAGTACTCATTAGTTCTCCTAACTATGAAAATAACTCATGAATTCAAGAGGAGGGTTCAAGGCATTAAATTTGAACATTACCTTTGGAAACCCTAGAATTGGTTTGCCATGAACCAAAGAAGGAGCTCCAACCCACCATTGGAGACTTGGAGGATAGCTCAAAACAAGGAGAAACAAGACATTAATACATGCCAAAATCGGCCAACACAAGGAAGTGGGGAAAAATATGTTCTTCTTTGGATATTTTTACCTTGGATGAAAGAGGAAGCTTCAAGCTTCAAGATGGTGTGCTTTTCTCCTCAAATGGGCAACACCCACGAAAATGAAACTCACCATTTTCGAGTTTTGAAAAGAGAGAATGATAGAGGGTGAGGAGAGGATCACAAATATGGGGTTATTTTTGAGTTTGGAGCTTAAACAAAGCTTGAGCATGAAGAGAAAGAGGGAACTCCATTGTTGTTGTTGCAGCTCAAAATCGCTCAAGGAGGAAGGAGGAGGGGAGCCACGGATGAGAGAGATGAGGGAGTTCAGATGTGAAGAAGGAAATGAGGAAAGAGAAGGAGAAAAGGTAAGTAAGTAACCTTTTCACTATTCCCCCTTTTTGACTTTTCAACTCTTCTTTTTCTTTGTTAATTAGCTAATAGAGAGGGCTGACTAGTCTAATAAAAACCGGCCCCACACACTGTTTAAACTAGAGCGTTTTTCGTTTTCTTACAGAAACCGCTCGTTATTTTACCCGGTTTGGCACTATTCACTAACCGGGCCCGTTTTTCGGATTTTTCTCGTTTCTTTATTTTTAATGGTTATTAAGCTTCCATTAATACTTAATTATAGTTATTTAATCAACTATAATTTTTACGGGTCCGTTTGACCACTTAAAGTCACGTTTTCGGGTTTTCTCGAAAAACGTGTTTTTAAACTCCGTTGGCGTTTTAATCCATTATTTGGATCCGTTTTCTTCGGGAATCATTCCCGTATACTTATTAGGCCTAACTAAGCCTTAGGAATCCATCTCGGACCCTCTCGAGATCATGTATCTCTTATACTCATTTAACGCGCATTTTAGCGTTTTTCGCTTTTCAAGCGTTTTCTCTTTTCTTTTGGTTTTATTCTTTTTACCAATACTCTTTAGGCACCATTAGGCCCTTAATAATTTTATTAGAGTAATTTAATCACCATTTTTAGATCCGGGGTATTAAAATCTACCCCCCTTAGGAACTTTGTCCTCAAAGTTGGTGAATCTAGATGGTTACTCTCATGGCGTACTATGCCAAGGTTATAATACATGTATAACCTTACAGACTCCACAAGTCTGTCTCATTTCATACTACACATACCACACACATATCACAGCATGTATAGCAATCAAAAATACTCTTTTTACTCTCTCCATGGAATCGGTCCGAAGACAAGAAGGCACTACAGTCCTCGAATCCATATTGAGTAATATACTACTGATCCCTCAGGTACCGGTCACGTTGAACACTTACTCTTTCTGGTTCACGGCCGTTTCATGACAAATGGGCACTTACTCTCTCTGGCCCACGGTCCCTTCGGTTCTGATCAAAACATTACACATATACATATCCTCAGGCACTCTGGTTGACTCACTCAACACAGGAACATCTCAGGGTACTCTCCCCGTCCCGCTGCCTTTGGAAAAATCACACACTGACACCGCCCCAACCGGTCACTTAGGACCGCCGCACGTACGGTGCAATGGTTTCAAAACTACACGCCCACCGTTCTACCGGTCATCAAGACTTAAGGCCACAGCCATCGGCGGGTGATAGCGGTTTCAAAACCAGTTTTCATTTCCATCTTCATACTTGAAGAAAATTCTTTTTCAAAATCTGTTTGAAAATTCTTTTTAAAACATCACACAACTCCAAATCAATTTATGGTAGCTGTATCTTTCTTAGCGTGATTACTTGTGACCACTATAGGGAGCTTCAAGAATCATCTAACCCTGACGTGATCAACATCAGTGTTGAACTATCCTTCCACCCCTATTTGTGTTCGGTTTCCCTTGATCGCTAGCAGATCAAGTTCCACCTCCCACGTCAGTTTCAAACAATCAGATAGACAAACATTTTCGTTTTCTATCTTTTACTCTTTCTAGTCATTCATAAAACAATCTGTTTCAATTTATCTTTATCATGGACTTAAGTCACCATTATTCTCTATTTGTTTCACTTACCTAGCCTAGGCATTCCATATTGTGGCCTCTTAGTCAAATTATTACTCAACTTAAAACATACAACATACAACTCCAAAGGATGGAACTCACTCCATCAATCATTCTCAAATAAAATCACCTAGGGAACTCACTCCCTCTTAGGTTACACATCGGTTTCATGCCGATTCATACTCATATATCACATGTCTAATCTCACTAGACAATACTATAGGGATTCTCATTCCCCAGGAGTCTCTTACTCCTCTTTTCATAAATATTACATACTCATTACTTGCATCTCTCATGCACAATACTTATACTTACACAATGAATGGGTACACATGTTTATGTAACATGAGGTCCAAACATCAAAACAATTTCTTTTGTGCTATGCACATAGTAGTTTACGCACCAATACGTAAAACATACTCTAAGCGGTTTCTCGCCCTACCCCCCTTAAAAGGGGTTACGCCCGCGTAACCAACCATATGTTATCACTGAACATTGGTTCATTAATTCGAGTATTAGAAGTGTTTAAACTTCAGTACGGTTAATTAACTCATAACCGGGTTCGGTTCTAGCCTCTAAGGCTTCAAGGGGTTTATGACATAGGTATACTTAACCCTGAATCACGGTCCACAAGCTTCTGCTGCGTGACCTGATAACTAGAGCTTAATTCGCTCTTTGGTATTCTCCATGTATTTCAATCGTCGCTTGGTATCTCTTACCGTATGCGAATTCGATGAATTTTAGATTGTCTCTCCAGTTCTCTGGGAATCTACTTCGTATAACACTGTATACTTGTGATTATTCACTTATTTTTCCCGACTTGTTGTCGGTTGAGGTCAAGCTACTACTTAGCATGTAGTGCTTCCTCGTTTAATAGTGGCTCATGGATTATGTTTGTTTCTTGGTTCTGTGCCAGAGTTCTTCATTCATACTACTCTGCTTTTTCCACATATCGATCCTGGGCCCTGTGGGTTACTGCCCACGTTCTTTGTGCATCTTTGGCCAATGGCCGCACGGTTATCTCTCTAGATTCTCACTCAACAGGCTTCGTTGACATTTCTCAATTCCTGGCTCTCCCACTGATCATTACCGCACAAGTGCAATACCAAAACACTCAGTCATACAGAGTGCAGAAGCGTAAACCCTTGACAGTAAATCTCTCATGAGATAGGAATGATCATGTCTTCTTTACCACATTTCTTCATCAACTCTAATCACTATCTGAATACTTTTACAATGGTCGCTTACTGCGCACCTTGGTCTTTCTCATTTCTATGGCATCCGCTACTACTTTAGCTTCCGCCCAGGTGTTCTCGCCATTTACACGATGGCTTGCCATTCATTGGCTCAACAATATACGTTATTTTAAATCTCTCTGCGCACTTGCGCGCTTACTCTGCAGTTATTGCACACATACAGTGTTTACTACTCAACCGATTACTCTTCGGTTCGAATTGCTGCTATCGAGGTTCCTCTTATACTCTACTATGTTCATATCTCATTGGCAATATACACATGCTCAAGTTTTACTACACCGCTCTAGCGGTTTCACATTACATACTTAGGTGGTAGCCTTTCTCTGGAGGATTCACGCAAATGCCGCTCCATAGGCCCCATAATAACAAGTGGTATCCCCACTCTAAGGTAGTGGTTCATTCTCCACTGTTCCTCTTATGCCTCTATGCATAGGTTTACAACGTTTAGATCTACAAGTTACAGTTAGTTTACCGGCTTATAAGCCACATTGCCTCGCCATGCTCCATGCGGGCTGTTTATACAGGTTTCTTCTCCGTATGCCATTAAATGGTTAGGAGGTTTCTGGGCTCTTCGAATGGTTGTCTCACCACTCTTCCGTACTGGAAGGCCCTTTTATACTAGGTATTAATTCATGCCCTCTAGCAATTTAGGGTATCCCGTGTTACGAGGGATCCCTTCGGGTTCTACCCGAGTGTTTGCTTAAACACTTGTGTTCTCAACACGATGTTTCGTTCAACTACTGTTGACTCCGGCACCCTTCTCGGATTGCTCCTGGGTGTTACTGAGTAATGCCATTACATCTGGCTTGTACTATGGTTATGTTCAGTTGTGACTTCGCCTTGCGGCTATGTCCTTGACTATCCCGTTTAGGGTTGTAATGTCTCCCATTATTGGGTAGATCCTTGGTACCTTCTAATCTTCGGGTCAGGTCATTATTCTCTTCAGTGAGGTATAAAGTGGGAATTCTATCCCGTTTATCGTACATTAATAAGTTCATTTAGGCATTCGCCGTATTATTTACACTGGTATTCACCCAGTTATTAGGTATTTCCTGAGACATATCCAATGTCTGTACTTAATACTTTGTGCTTCTCGCACTTCTTAACGTTATGTTCTTAGATCCATCATCTTACTGGATTCTTGACTCCCTTAACTTGGTAAGCTTCCTTATGTTCTTCGATCATTCGAGGTGTCCAACTGTCTTGTTTGAATTGGCTCTTTCGTCCGTAGTATGGAGTGGGCTACTTCCCGTGTCCGTACTCTACTTGTATACATACATGGAGTATCTTATTGATACGTTACCACTTACCCGACTAACTCATAACTGGTCTGTCAGGCCCGCAAGCTCCTTTGGAGTGCGGTCGTTCCATGTCTCGTTTGTGTACACTTGTAGTGTCGGTCACGCCTAAGTGAAGTATTCTGTTGCCAACTCCTCTTGTATCGTCCTATGTGATACCATACTCTCGTTTGGTTTGG